>CM060922.1:351670705-352296955 GCA_030737875.1 Allium sativum | reverse complement strand
CTTATCATCTATAAGGTAAATTATACTGTTTAATATATGACTGCAGTATACGTAACAAGAATCATTCAAATGTGCAAGTTATTTTTTATGAAATTTTATATCCAACTACTTTAAAGAGAACTTTGGTCTCAAACTTGTTCTATTATTGTTCCTGTGTTCATATTGAGGTCAAATTATTTCATACATTAAAATAATTAATAGATTAAAATAAACACACTATTTATATATAAGCATCTTTGGCATTGGCAGTCTTATGGTCAACTTCATTACAAAGCTTAAAAACATCAAACCTAGCCTAAAAAATGGGACTACGACAAAATTACTATCAAAATTCAATGTTACTTGATCAAGCAAAGAAATAAAAGCTTATGTTTGCAAGTACTAGCCAACCTTAATGGGTATGCACTAACACAGGTTTATGAAAAAAGTTTTACTCAAATTCCACTAATTTTATACCTGGAAGCCAACTGACAGGCTCACTTAAGGAGACCGGTATTCATGGTTTTTTCATGTAAAAACATCAAGTAATAAACTAAAAACCATATCATCTAATTCATGGATAATCAAGGCCAAATAATCAGTGAAGAAAGCAAACAAGTTCAACTAAGATAATCAAAATATGAATCCTTAAGATAGTGAAAATGCCATAATATACAAAGTTCAAGATGATCACCTCTTCTTGATGTTGATCGTTCTTACCCTTGGATGCAACAAGTTCAAACTTCTTTTATGAAGAGATTTACCTGAGAGAGAAAAATCATAATGCGTAAAGAATTAACATCATGCTATTTATAAAACTATTTTGACATATAACAGAATATGTACAATATCAAATAAACACGTAAATAACCACGTACAATACGGTTTGAAATATTAAACAAACACAATTTCAGTAATAAACAAAAATATGTTTCATCGATTTTACATTACACTGCTTCTTGCATTGATTTAAGGATCATCTATAGCCAAAACAATTCTAAATGGAAGTCTAAATCCAATTGGAACCGTTGCAGCATCCAGTTGATCTCTAATACTACAGAACCCATTATACAACAAAGCTAGAGATTATCCTTCTCACTGATTGTCATTCTTAATGCAATGGCAGGTTACTGATATTATTTTCTCAATATAGTAATTCTGGTTACCTAAGTTTTATTACATGTTATGTACAGTGCATTTCAAGGCAATAGTAGTGGTGTCCTTAAAAAGTCTAGCTTATCAATATATAAGCATATAACAAAACAAGTGAGGGTGCCTTGTTTTTTTTTACATTGTTTCTGCTAAAAATCAAAACTCACACAATTTTAATGATTGATTCGTTGACAAACATTAGTGCCCCTAATATCAAAGGACACCCGAAGCATCGCATGCTCTTCTCCGTTTATTGTCAATTCTCTTCTCCGTTTATTGTCAATTCTCTTCTTCATTCATTATCAAGTAATGTATATCAGAACGTCATCCCGAAAAGAAAAGAAAATAGTTCAGATCTTCTTGAATTAACAAAATCTCTCCTTTACCCCTTCTTGTTTGTTTACCCCTCTCACATTTATAAAACAAAACATAACTTGTTTTTATCCTAAACGTTAATTGTTAATTTGATGTCTCTTTCTTTACATAATACTAACAATATCCAACTTCTATTTGTTGCATATATATATTAGTGTAATACCTAACTAGTTAACAACAAAAACCCAAGGAGTAAATCAAACAACCAATCTTCCAGAATTCAAAGTCTTAAATTGTGCTTTTATTCAACTTTCCAAAACCGAAGTTCAAAACCAAATCATAAATCATAAGAAAAGGTGGTATATTATTAAGAAGAACAATTGCCGATACCTGTTAAATGAAGGCGAGGCAAGAAACAACACAGTTTTATGGCAAGAAGCAATGATTTGAAGTAATGCGAATTGCGTCAGGGTATATCTAAAACAACGAGATTTGAAGCAACAAGCATCGATTTGATGCGATTTCATGCTATTGACCAACAAGAAGCAAGCAGAATAAAGCGAGCAGCGAGGGGAGTTAGGGTTTGTTTATAGCAGCACGATTTGAAACTAATAGTAGCGATTCGATTGCAATGAGCAGCTGAGCGGTGTTGTTTAAGTCTGGATAAGATTTATTCAAAGCAGTGAACGGAGGCGGGATTGAAGAAAGCGAAAGTGCGGATCTTGGGTTTAGGGATGTAAAATAAAACTAAGGCAAATTTTATTTAAACCCAGAAATCTGCTGAGTATACCCATTTTTTTATAAAAAAATTTAGGATAAAACTACCCCTGTTCAACAATTTTTTTTTTTTAAGTTTCTCAGCACACCTCGTAGAAAAGGTACGTGGTGCCTTTAGGGCACCACGTAGGACCATTACGTGGTACCATGAAGGCACCACGTAGGGGCTCAACGAGGTGTCTTAAAGGCACCACGTAGTTGCTCTACGTGGTGCCTTTATGACACCACGTAGGGTTCTTACGTAGGAGGGTAAAATTGTCCTTTTTTTAATTGTGTATGGGTAAATTCAGCAAAACGCTGGGTTTAACCATTTTTTTAGAGTTTCATGGGTATACTCAGCACATTTATGGGTTTAAATAGAATTTGCCTAAAACTAACGGGGAGGCGGCATGGTAGGGCAGTAATAACAATAGCGGGAGCTAAATATTTTAGCTGGAGCCAAGATTCAAAGCGGCACCAAAGTTGTACAAACAAGGTATTTACAAATTTTTCGGTAAAAGAGTTATAAAAAAAAATAACGTTTATGCGATGTTTTTTACTAAAACTTTGTAGAAAACATGGTTTTTCGCAGAGTATACATATAATTATCAAATATAACTATTAAATATTGAATATAGGTTATATAATATTTCTTAACTAGTAAAAACAATCTTGGGGAATTCACAAATTGAACTGAGAGTGTACCTTAAGTGAAACAAAAGTTGTTGCAATTCGATTAGCCATAGAGTTTAAACAAGCTTCGTAATTATGGGATTTTTCTTCTTTTTCTCTATATAAGTCCCCAAGAGCCATCTCATGATCAGTTATAAAGCCTGCATTAAGGCTGAATTGTATATATATTATTTATAATTATAAACAATCAAGTATATTATTTATAATTATAAACAATCAAGTATATTATTTATAGTTTCTTAGGTGCAGGGGAACTAAAGAATACGTATGGCCTGACAAAATATATTCAGTTTAAATTATAGTTTCATGTATTTTGAGTGTTTAGTTTGTAAGGGTAAAAAATAAACTTCCTATATAGAAGGTGCCTTCCCGACATGTCTGATAGAAACACGATCACACTGCTTATGATTAGAGTGTCGTATATACATTAACGATACCGATATAAACTAAAGAAAAATATATCTTAATAAGCAATGAATGATGGCATGCAACAAGATGAGTGAACTTTTAATGAAAATAAAAAATATAGCACAAATTACTTTTTCTTTTGACGATTCAATAAAATATATAGCATCCATCGCTGCCATAGGTTATCTTTATCTTAAAAAGGTCTTCTATCACTGCAGAATTAATTGTGCTAGAATTAAAATATTTTTTTATGCATATGACAAATGATTGTGCTAGAACTAAGATATTTTTCTATGCATATGACTAACATATCCAATAAAAATAAATTCTATTTAGATGTCTATCTGGTAACAATTTGATAGATCAACTTGCTGCAATCACAATAACATTTCCACACGGAAAATTCACCCATTTAGGCCTGTTTCTGAAACTTATAACAGATTTAGTCATGTTTCCAATATAATTACATATGTAGACCTATTTTGGTCTGGGGTTGCCACAGGCGAGTTTTGAAAACACGCCTTTGTGCGAGTTTTGAAAACTCGCCTTCGGTTTTGAACCCTTTTAAAAACTATTTCAAGCATACCAGGCACCTGTACAAGAACAACATACAACAGACAAACCGAGTTCATCTAATTCGTTAAAAATATATTAGTACGACCCAGTACAACATAAATAAGACTCAACATAACTTAGACCCAACATAACGTAGACCCAACAAGACAACATAACTTAGACCCAACATAATGTAGACCCAACAAGACAAAATAACTTAGACCCAACAATAAAACATAACTTAGACCCAACGATACAACATAACCACGACCCAATACAACGTAACTACGACCCATAGCTTCGGAATGAACCATAGCACCCATGAAGCATTTCATTCTTAATTGTCACATTCATTCTTTACAAGCGATTTACCTCAGCTTGCATCTCAAGTGCGTACTGGACACCTCTCTCTGTTAAAGGTGGATCGTACCATGGAAAAAAAAAATACAACTCTGCAACCCTTGGTGGTTCTATGCATGAATGTACGCTTTGCAACCGTAAAAGCGACGACCTGCATTCATTTGACTTTTAGAAACAAGCACATTACATTCGACTCTGCAATAGCAAAGGACTGAACGACCCGTCATGCTGGAGCTTGACCTACCGGGGTTCTGTCGAGCAAGAACTTCCCTCAATTGAGCATTGAGGGATTTTTGAACTGGTCCGATGCGCTGGACTGCAACGTTTGGTTGCGTTGCACTAAAGAGTTCGGACTCAACCTCTGCTGCATCTACTTGGACTCCCATTTGCGTTTCGAGCACAAATTCGACATCTGTTGCGGGTTGTTTACTCCGTTCATACTCATCGTACATTTGAACCATGGTGTCGTCGTCGTATGTCCAGTTAGCCATTATGACAGTGAACTAATGTACAAAAAGCCAGAGAGTGGTACAATGAACAAGAGAGTGATGAAGAAAGGAAGAGAGGGTAGTTGGTCTTTAAGAAGGGGGAGAGGATGGTTTGAAGCATGTTACGACCCATAAATCAAGGAGTGGTGAGTGATAGGACTAATCAGTATGCAGTTGTCACTTCAGAAATTGTCCCATTAGAAACACTGTAGAACTGCTATTAAGTTAAATGCTAAGTGATAAGAGTACTCAGTATGCAGTTGTCACTGTCTACTGTAGCCATGATAGAGAATCTACACTGTAACCATACTATATACATTTTGGCCAGACATTTGTCAACAATAATGCTCATGGGAATGGGGACGACCCTGTTTTTTAACTCCTTTATGTAGTGAAATGTTTAAATTATATGTGGATGAGAATGACCCTGTTTTCCGGTATATATAGCAGTTTCTCTGAATTCGGCTAAACTCTCTTTCACAATTTCTTTTCGTCTAGCCGCCTCCTCCTTCCACTTTCACCATGTCGAAACAGGGAAAAGAAAGTGTAGGCTCCACCGTGGACAAATGGAAAAACGACGATGAATCGGTAGTAAATCAACGATCTGGAAAAGAAAAGGTACTTGCAGGGCACGTTGTCGAGCCACTAATTCCCGGTGGATCCAACGCTATTTGTCGTTGTGGAGAAGTATCGGTCGTGGTAGTTTCCAAAACCGAAAATAATGCTGGTCGTCGATTTTTCAGCTGTGAATCCTATCAGGACCACAAGGTTTTTCCTGCTGAAATTGATTATTGTTACTTTAAGCAGTGGATTGACCCTCCGATGTGCGAACGTGGAGTTCAGTCACCTAGAGCTAGATTTTACCCACACTCATAGTAGATGTATGTGAAAACTACCTTAATGTGTTTTATTGTACTTCGAATTTGATGTTCGTGTGTTCCTTTGTTGTAAGTCGTATGATTATAGTTTGCGTTTCTTGATGTTGTAATCGTTGTCGTTGTAAAATTCTCAATTATGTAATGCAAAATATTAAAATTCCTAAAAGTATGAATATTGCTGATAAAAACCGTAAACATTGATGATAACTTAGTGTGCATGTGACAACCCCTTAAACCAAGTAGTGATGAATCACTCCTGATACGACTAGTCAGTGCATGGTTAAAGCAGTACGTAAAGCAGATTCCCTACAGTATTACACCAGACGAAACAGTGTTGTGCAGCACGTAAAGCAAAAGTGTACCAGTGATCGTTCACATCATTCTTTGTTTTACCCGTTATTCACTTGTACACTACGCAACTATATATCCCTGTCGAATTACTCACAACTCACTCACTTCAACAACTTTGTTTCCAACTACTCTGTGCTTTACCACAACTATGCCTTCTTGGCCATCATCTTCAGACTCTGAAGAACAGGCGTATGAACAGATACAACTTCAGGAGCTTGCAGATGAACTCGAGTTTCTAAACGAACTGAGCTCTCGGGTTGGACCACCGTCCGAACAATGGCCCGTCCAACTTCCACATCAAGCCCAAGTACCAAACGTTCAACACACGCATGAACAGTCGTTCGTTATACCACGACAAGAAGTTCATTCATTCTTATCAAGTACCACATGTTCCAATTCCTTATGAACATAAATGTGACTCTTATCAAGTTTGTTGCTACTGCGGTTATTCGGTTGTGGTTGTGGTTCGAGCAGAAGGCAGCAATATTGGCCGTTGCATTCAACAATGTCCATCCTATTCGAATGGATGCAACTACATGAAATGGATAGATGAACCGATAGGCCCAAGGGGGATAACATATGCAAACGAACTCGAACAAGAGATTCGACGTCTGAACAGTTGCGGTTTAACCGTAATGATTAGGAAACTTCACATCTCAAGAGCATGAACGTGAGATGTAGTTTGGTGGCGTACTATTTTCCTAATTAGCATCTGTTGTAGCCTAAGCTATAGTGCTTAGTCTTGTGTTAGCATTTGTTGCCTCCTAAGTTTTAGTACTTATTTCTGTGTTACAACCTCTTGTAATCAGCTTTTTAGTTAATATTTGTTGTTATTTGGTTTATGAAATTCGCTATATTTGAATGCATAATTTACAGTATAATTGAAAACGAGCTCGTAGCGTCGTGGTAGTTCGCAGTTTTACGCATTGAACTTTAACTGAATATATATGATACGTTCTAAGTCGGATTCCTTTGAAACAAGAAACGTTCAAATCTACTGAACTATATTTTTATAATGGAAGAGAAAACTGAAGATTTCATAATCCAGCATTTTTAGTTATGTCCATATCAAATCTTCAAAAAGTCGTTGTGGAATCGTTTCTAAACCATAACGATTTATTAATAGTTTATGCAAAAAAATTATGTAATTTAAATTGTGCGTCGACATAGCACTATATCACCGTGTTGTGTGTGGGTTAGTTCGAATGTGGTGTCGTGTGTACGGTAGTTTGAATATGGTGTTGTGTGTAAGTTTGGCTGTGTGTGTTTTTCCAAAGGAGCGTTTTGGAAACTCGCCTTTGTATTTTAATGAAGGAGTGTTTCCAATACTCACCTTCAAAACACAAACAGGTCTACATCCATAATTAATTCTGAAACATGGCTATATGTGTAGTACTTTTTCTAAACAGGTCTAAATGGGTGAATTATCCTTTCCACACAGTTGGTAACATGGTATGTCATTATGTCATGACTAACAAAAAAGAACATGGAACTATTTGTGTTCGTGCTAGATATAATAAACAAGGAAGAGATTCACATGACATTTAAACCGCTTACATACGACGCCTTCATTTGTAATATATGCCATTTTGGCAGAGTAAGACATGACTTTGGCTATCCATGATAAGTACCCATACAAAGAGGTCAACCAATTTATAAGTTCTCAATATTATTAGTAAACAAAGTAACCAAGAAGGATAAGTTTGAAAAAAAAATGATAGTAAGTACAAGAACCACATATAAGTCTAAGGTTTCAAACAAAATCAGGACATTCTACTGTCCACCAATATACCATATATTTTATTATCAAAGTGAAGTGACCAAGTTGTATATTATTGACACACTTTTTGGCAAAAGCCGTCACACGTGAAATATCTAGTGAGCAACGCGCTCGAGCACTGAGGACATCAGAAGACACTAAGCGATTTGGTTGAAGCCACATCGCAAACATAAAATGACCCGAAAGTCCTAACAGATGACCTCTTTTGGGTCCAAAAACATCATTTATGGCGCTTTGCATGGTTACTCTTGTAGCCCTCTGAGTTACTTACAGGTACAACTTTCGTTTGTTCAAAACGACTTACGGTTGGGAAGTTTTCCTGTTTCCGTGAACGCGCGCAGAATTGGAACAATGTGAAAACTTAGACTTTAGCATAGGTGAGACCCCGGCTCGGGTCGGAGCTTTCAGATCGCTTGAATGGATCGGATTGGATCGGGTCTCGACTCTGTAAGCACCAACAGATGGAACATCTCGGCTTGGCTTCAGATGGGAGCAGCACCGGTTCAGATCGGGGAGGAGGATTCGACCCGCCTTGCACCAGCTGCTCAGAAGAGCACAACGTCTTCGGTTTGAAGGCACTGGTTCGGATCGGACCCGACCCGAACCGCTTGGACAGAGCTCTACACAGCTTTGTTGACCAATTCTCAAGGCATAACTACCTCCTACTTGCATGGACTGACTTCCACTAGCATAGCGCGTTTTTAGGATGAATCTCCACTACTTTCCGAGATAGCCTCCGGTCATGACACGTGGCATCCGATCCGGAGGCTTTCCACCCCTATAAATACATCATTACATGACATTTTGAAGAAATCTTTAGCCACTCTCACTCTCGGCCTCCATTACAACAACGCAAGGACATTGCTCTTCATTCAAAACCCAAATTAGCACGTGGATTACGTGTATAAATTTTTGTATTCTCATTCAACCCAGGGATTGTGTGTCTTCTTATAACTGAATCTTGTAATCTGTCAGTATAACAATAAGATTAATAAGTGGACGTAGGCTACATCTACAGCCGAACCACTATAAAAACCTCGTGTCTCTCCTATTATTTACTATTTTCTGCATTTTGTGATCTGTGATTGTGAGAACTTCACATTGCATTTGGGTGTTAGTGTCATTTTTTGGTCTAACATTTTGGCGTGCCATGTAGGGGACACACACAACTACTTTTTCTAGCCTGAAAGGAAGGAAATTGCTTAACTATTGGATCAATGGTCAAAAGGAAGAAAGGCGGAACGTTCTCTTATGCCGAGGAAGGTGGCACTGAAGGCGCAAGGAACGAGGCAATGCAGGAGGCTTCCTCTCATGGTGATTTGTCAGCATACTTGACTCGAGATGAAATGGACGGCGTTCTTGCCGAACTAAAAAGCCAGATGGCAAGGCAGGACGAGCTTCTTCAGAAACAGCAAAATATGATGAACAAGTTCCTTGCTCAGATGGATGAAGGCCAAGCAACAACGCACAACTTGCTGGAAATGGCACGTAAGTGGCTTAAGATGCTCCCTACAATTGGATCAGGTCTGGGGAAATCCGAACCGCGGAGCAAATGGGAACAGGGGGCAACCTCAACCGGGTCGGGTCGGATCTAATCCAAACCACGGAACTTGTTGGAGCTCAAGGCGCTCGCCTTCTTCCTGGCAATTATCAGCACACATCGCTCAACGTTTCAGATGGAAATGTCGTGGGAGATTCAAGTCGAGCACGACCGACATAGGCTCCAGTTCGGATGGACACTCGGCCACAAGAACACACGTAGCATCAACATGAAGTTCACCGGTTCGGGGCAGGAAAATCGGGTTGGATTATCACCTACATCCAGCGACCTGGGGGCACCCTCGACCTGAATTGTGCAACTCGTTACAAGCCCCCTCATTCCCTTGTTATCGAGGCCAAGGGCACTAGGAGCGATCTTGGCAATGCAACAGTTTTTTTGAAGGCGATCGGCTTGCTAATTTGATTGAACACCTCTCGAGATGTTGCACTTATCAGAGTGATGTGGATGACGTTAATCACACTCCGTTCACACAGGAAATCAGGAATTCTCGCAATCCCCCCAGATCTCAAACTTCCAGTTCTGGAGCCTTACAATGGCAGAACAGATCCTACCGTGCACCTGATGAGATACAAACGTCATATGGAAGTTCAATCAGCATCAGAAAACGTCATGGCTAAATGCTTCCCTCTCCTCTTGACTGATAAAGTTGCTATGTGGATTCGGCAGCTGGCACCAAAATCAATCAACAGCTGGAACATGTTGGTCGCTTGCTTTATTGAACAGTTTCGGGTCCACATATAATGACCTAAGAACGTAATGTCCCTCACTTCAATCAAGCAGAGGTCTAGCGAAATTCTGCATTTCATACCTCGAGAGATTCAATGTTGCAGTAGCATCTGTTGATAGACCTGAACCATTTATGGTATTGATGGCAGCAGTGTCTAGTGTTCTGGATACATCGGAGTTCAAAACATCTTTGTACCGGGACCCACCGCGAGATCTCGGTGAATTCCACTTCGAAGCAGATCGATTTTTGCGTGAGGAAGATGCAAAATCCGAGAAGGCTATTCTCGAAGTCAACATGCTTAAAGGCAGAGCACCGTCTGATTCTAGAAAAGCTAGTGACAAGGGCAAAGGAACAGCTGCTGCGAAGAATGATCGCAACACTCAGCCCCGGAGAGGGCCCAGATATGAAAAGTACGCTAAACTCAATTCAACGCTGACTGACATCTACATGGCTACAGGGGGTGTCGCCTCCTATCTAATGCCTCCTAAGAGGGAACCAACGCAAGCACAACACAATTCCGGAAGACATTGCATATTTTATGACATGGATGGTCATAACACTAACGAATGCAGGCATTTGCGGGATTTGATTGAGGATCGGGTCAGACAAGGAGAGTTTCCCGAGTATGTCACACAACCAACAACGCCTGCATCTTCCCCTGCACTACCACCACCTATTTTCCGAAGAGGGAACGATCCTAGATCGAGCAATCGCAGGATTATCATTAACTGATCCCACTCAATGGATCTTTTCAGCTTTTCAGACTCCGGTTAATTGTCTAGCCTTTTAGGCGATATCTCACCCATCTTTGTTTTCTCTGCATGTAATAAAAGCGATCGCATCGGCCCATACACACGGAACCGACTTGTGGTCTCCAGTCGTGTCTGGCTAACGACCGTTGTACTTTCATGAATCAATAATAAGCATCGACCTCGGCTTTGAACTGGATCTGTCCAGTATAAACAAACCCCATTAGCATTTCCTCGGTCGTGTTACTCCAGTAAGGTCGTCTTGGAACCTCTTAGCATTCCTCGATCGTCTTACCCCGGTAAGGCCGTCCTGGAACTTCATGGCACTTCCTTGGTCGTCTTCCTTCGGTAAGGCCGCCTCGGAACTATTCTTGCATTGCTTGTCTTATCTCCTAGCAGGTACAGATTTATGGCCTTAATACGATCTGGCATGATTGTCACATTCCGGATTCCGAGGATTATCCAGAACAAATCTTCCTTCAATCAGTAAGATATGTTCTGGGGGGCAAACATGTTGACACGCTTTTTGGCAAAAGCCGTCACACGTGAAATATCTAGTGAGAAACGCGCTCGAGCACTGAGGACATCGTCAGAAGACACGAAGCGATTTGGTTGAAGCTACATCGCAAACATAGAATAGCCCGAAAGTCCTAACAAATGACCTCTTTTGGGCCCAAAAACATTAATTATGGTGCTTCGCACAGTAACTCTTGTAGCCCTCTGAGTTAGCTTCAGGTACAACTTTCATTTGGTCAAGATGGACTTATGTTTTGAAAGTCAAGTTTGTTTCCGTGAACGCACGCGGAACTGGAATAACTGAGAAACTTGGACTTTAGCATAGGCGAGACCCCGGTTCGGGTCTGAGCTTTCGGATTGCTTGAATGGATCGGGTCGGGTATCAACCCTGTGAGCACCAGCAGATGGAACATCTCGGCTTGGCATCAAATGGGAGTAGCACCGGTTCGGATCGGGGAAGGAGGATCCGACCCGCCTTGCACCAGTTGCTCAGAATAGCACAGCGTCTTCGGTTCGAAGGCACCGGTTCGGGTCGGACCCGACCCGACCCGCCTAGATAGTGCTCCGCACAGCTTTGTTGACCAATTCTCAAGGCATAACTACCTCCTACTTGCATAGACCGACTTCCACTTGGCATGGCCCGATTTTGGGATGAACCTCCACTACTTTCCGAGATCGCCTGCGGTCTTGACACGTGGAACCCGACCCGGAGCCTCTCCACCCCTATAAATACATCATTACATGGCATTTTAAAGAGATCTTTGGCCACTATCACTCTCGGCCTCCATTACAACGACGCAAGGACATTGCGCTTCATTCAAAAACCGAACTAGCACGTGGATTATGTGTATAAATTCTTGTATTCTCATTCAACACACGGATTGTGTGTCTTCTTGTGACTGGTTCTTATAATCTGTCAGTATAACAGTAAGATTATAAAGTGGACGTAGACTACATCTAAAGCCGAACCACTATAAAAACCTCGTGTGTCTCCTGTTATTTACTGTTTTTTGCATTCTGTGATCTGTAATTTGTGATTGTGGGGACTTCACATTGCATTTGGGTGTTAGTGCCATTTTTTGGTCTAATATATAATAATAATAATAAATTGTCATTAAAATACTCTTGGGCTTTAATTTCATTTCAAAAATATCAGCAAAACTTCTTCTTTTTCCCCTGTTTAAAAAAGAAGGTAAAATGAAGTTTGCACTATTTCGTTTACACTTTTTTGCAGTTAAAAATGGTATCATTGCAAATCGATACACTTAAATGTTCGTATGCTGATATAATTTAGTAATGATTAAGATGTTTATCTATGTCATAGAATACTCCTAATATTAGATAGTTGTAATAAAAGAGGTGTCCTAGTATTATGTCATGCACATAATAACCAGAATATAGCAAAACAGAGACGAATAAATGATAAAATATGTTCCATGATAAAATGCAGAGCTAATAAAAAAAGATATATGCAAATTAAAAAAGATGGAATATAAACCCAAATAAAAGTGAGTGATACTCTATATTTGACTCAATTTATTTTGAACAATATCTGCAAAAGTGCTTCCATCTACATAAACAATGAAATTTTAATGAACTTGACAAATCACATAATGAATGTCGATTCAACCAAGAGTGGGTACATTGAAATATCTATTTATGAATCATATGCGCATTTAATCACAGGAATATCTATCCTAGCTAAAGATACATCAGCACAACACAATATGTATCACATGTTTTAAGTATTAAAATTGTTTAAATTAGTTGAGTTAATGACTTAAACATTGGTCCTATCAACCCCAAATTCAAAGCCCAAGAATTTTATTATTTTAGTCATGTCAGTTGGCACTATATGTCAAACTTAAACATGGCATTATAGTAACAAAAAGTAAATTCTCAAGCTTGTCTGCTGAACATATCGACAATATTCATATCCTTTAAACGGTGAAGGTTGGACAACCACATACTGCCGCAATAAATTCAAACGGTGAAGACAGTTTTCATACCGATAATTTTCGCTTGCGTATTCCCGTAACATATCAAATTGGTGAAAACCATGAAAGCGATACAAAACATACCATAAATTTGCTCCAAATAGAAGAGCGATGACCAGAACTAGTTAGGAAAAACGTGTGCGTGTTTGGTTGAACCCCAAAGGAAATGTACAGTTACCGTCGTATGCAATTGGTCGGTTGTATGTTGCACCTATGGAGATGAGGCAGCGATGACTACTGCCGGTCCAGTTTTTGACTTATCATGGCTGAACCGCAAAGGGAAAACGCAACAACATAAGGATTACAATTACGGCAGTGAAAGCGCAACTATCACTTCGACGACAAAAATTGGGGAAGATAAATCATAGCAGTGGCAAAGGAAGATAATCGGTCGGTAGAAACCTTATCGATCACTTATTGTCGTTGATAAAGAAAGGGCACTGAGAAGGGAAGAAGCTAAAAGTAGGGGAAAAATACATTAGATCGGAGTAAGAGATTGAATTTTTTTTTTTTTTTTTTGGGATAGGGTTAAAACGAAAAAGAAAATGGCGATGTTTAGTTTCTTTTTGCTTAGACGCGAAACCCACGTTTGCTATTGTTGTTTGTCACATGTGCCATCACGTGGAATTTTTGTTTGGTTTGGAAATGAGAAGTCACATTATACAATTGAGCTTTTCTATGATATGGTAGATTATTGATAGTTAGTGATGATACATTCTAATTATATATAACGAGCGTCACGGCACGCGCTTCGCGCATGATCGTGGCACGCGCTTCGCGCGTGAATTATTGTTCCTTAAGCATTACGTATTTTACATATGCAAAAAAATATTTGTAGTAATGTTTGGCTTATTATTCCCAATTAACGTGCATTATCTGCTGAGAACAAAACATATTCTTATTCCTTTACCTTTCTAACTTCTTCCAGACAACATTCACTTTTATTTACACATATACTGAGACATTCACTTTTATTTAAACATATACTGAGACATTCACTTCTCACGTTTATGGTCTCATGCAAGCAACATGAGACAATGCTCCCCTTTACTTTACTATTTAAAAGGAACACAAAACATTATTTTTCATACAATTCACGAAGAAAAATCTTAGAAACAAAGTACAGAGGTTGTGGGCAAAGAACGCTAGTTAAACTTAAACGTGGTGTAGCCTTATTTATGCATTTACCTGAGAAAAAAAATCATGTTTTGAATGAGGCGAAGCTTCGAAAATTTAAACCCAACAGATAAAAAAATAAAATTGTTGTGCGGTGTATTCAATTTTATGAGGCAGTGAGTATTGGAAAGATAGGTATGAAAGAGGAGAGAATTATCTTGAAGAGCCAAGCGTAGAGGAAATGAGGAAAGAAGCTAAAAATTAATTGGATGGTGTGTCATATTTAAAGAGGTGAATGGTTGTTTCTAGAATAGCGCATTTGCAGGAGAGTCTGACTTTTCAAATGCACATACATTGATGTCGGATTTGAATAAAAATAAGTAAGATTTTTTTTTTTTTTGATTTGACCTACTATGCGGATGCCAATTTTCAAATGCACGTACTTTATACGTTGATGCCCCAGTAGCACGTTCTACTATTTATTAATTGCTAACTTATATTGTAATGCACAATAATAAATGTCCTTATTCAAATTTGAATGCCTATTCAAATTTTCGTTGAATATGGAAAGGGCAATTTAATTATATTAATTGTCTATTTATAAACGTACAACACTTATTTATAAACGCATATTTTTCTAAAATAATTTTAATTAGAGGGTAATAAGTGGCAGTGAATAATATTGGTAATGTTAATATAAAAAGTCATAGACCAACTATAGAAGAGATGAAAGAGTTTCATTGAATTAGTGAGTAAATAAAGTGTAATAATTTATTTCCCTCATTCATTGCCCCTTCCTTTTAATTGAGGAAGAATAATTAAGTAAAGGGCATTTTCGTCAGTTCAGGTGTATACCAAAAAAGTGTGACACCAAACCTATTCCGATTATTAGTAAAGATAATTAATAATTAGTGAATATTTATCAATAATCAATAATTTTTATAATTTGATTGATATAATATTATTAATGATTAATTATAAATATTGATAAATAATATTATTAATGATTAATTATAAATATTTAAAAATAATACAATATTATTAGTGATTGGTAATATAATATAGTTTGTAATTAATAACATATGATTAATTTAGTATAATTAATGATTAATTATTAAATAATAAGAACTAATCAGTATTAGTTTTAAGAAAATATTGTAATTATTGATTATCGAAAATTGGTAACGGACATTTATTACAACGTGCATTTTATGATCATTTTAAAATTGACATTGGTAAAAACGAGCATTTTATGACCATTGTAAAATTAACACATATTACATTGGGCATCACCGTTGTAAAACTGACACCTCTTACAATGGGCATTTGTGAACGTTGTAAAATAGACATCTATTACAGTGGGCAGTTTGTGTACATTGAAATATTAACATCTATTACAATGGGTCTAAAATGACAATTGTAATAGCGTTCTTTTACAACGAGCAGTACAACGAGCAGTCGTTGCCGTTGTAAAAAGGGCATTGTACATGATATCTATTAAAACGGTCCCGAAAATGACCGTTGTAATAACATTCTATTACAATGGGCAGTCAATTCCCGTTGTAAAAAGGACGTTGTAATAGGGTACTTTTGTTGTAGTGTAATAATTATTTAACATTAGTCGTAATTATTACTTATTTGTTATTAATTATTATTTGTATTAATTATCCATTACTATTAGAGATTACTTATAAATTACTAAAACTAAATTTATACTAACCAATAGATATTAGCCTTAATTATAAATTATTACCACTTGATTATTCAATGGTATTTTTTAATAAAAAAATATTAATAATTTATTATTAACTAATTATTATTATTAGTAATTATTATTAATGGTAATTATCTAATATTAATTATTTAGCAATAATTAATAGTCCATATAAATTAGTTATTAAATATTACTTCTTAATTATTAATTCAAAATAAGTATATTAAAAAGTTCACCGTAGTTAAATTGCGTAAGCCTTTCAAAATTTTATATTTAAAAATAAGTGTCCCTTGCAAATTTCTTGAAATACGTTGCAAAATAGCTTTGAAATGCAACCATCGGTAAACTGCCCCGATTTGCAATGGAATTCAGCAGCTAAGTAATTTCATCGGTAAATTGACGCAATTCGCAATGATTTAGTGATAGATATTATAAAGGGGATTTTCACTTAAAGGGCTTATTTGTTCAGGGTAATAAGTTTTAAGGACGGCACTTCTAAAAAATTAGTTTCAAGTACAATTCTGCACGAAAAAGATAAAACCAGTTATCTTTTACGTTATACAGAGATAAAGATAAATGTTTTTATCTTTTTTCTGTATAACTTAAAAAGATAACAACTTTTATCTTTTTCCTGCAGAATTGTCCTTAAAACTTATTATTAAGAAGTGTTGTCCTTTAAACTTATTATCCTACAAAAGAAGCCCTTTAACCTAATTTTCACTATTAGAAAGGGTCGGTGATAAAATAAAAATAATATGAGATAGAAAATCTTAAAATTATCCTTTGCAAATCACCTGCAAATCCGTCACAAATTTAGCGACAGAAAATTCTATCGTTGTTGTCTGTCGCTATTTTTAGCTTTTCTTGCAGTGGTGAGATTTGTTGCATTCAACTTCAACGCAAGATTTAGAACATATCTTCCCAGCCCTCAAACATTTCTTCTTTAATTTGGTTCTTTATTAGACTTAGATCTAATTGCTGAAAGGTAAAACTGGTTATTTGGTCTTTATAATTTGGAATGCCCTAAGAATTTACTTAATTTGTTGCTGGAGATTTTTAGTTCCACTAGTTAGCAGAAAGGAGAGTTCACTAACTGTTTTACATTCAACAAGTAAAATGAACCAAAATTTCAAACCCGAATTACATTTTGTATTATCGCTTGACGTAAATTGAAGCCCCGATTAAAATGGGGGTGTTGTTCTTAAGCAGTCCCCTAAATGTCAGCATGTATGGTAAGCTTACTATGATGATTTTAAGAATTCCTGATTTTAATTGTCCAACAACTGGTATTCTGATTGCTACTGATGTTATAATCACTATGGAGTTGGCTGAGTAATCTATAGTACTGCAAATGTTTCCTGTAACACCCCGAACTTTAATACACTATAACCATACTTTAAGATAATAAATTGGGTTTTCTCAATTAAAATTTTCAGAATTAAGTGGAAATGGCATTACCATTACGTTCGTCTCGAAATTCTGGTTCAGATAGACCCCAAGTTTGCATAAAACGAATAACGTATGAAGGAGTTATGGGCATCAGAAGTTTGTATACATATAAGGAGCTTATATGTGAATATAATATGAAAATAATTCAAAAACATTCAAACGAGATGAGCGGGAAAATAGCCGTGAAACCAAACCAATGTAGGACAACCCAAAAACGGCCTGGGTCGACCTATGGGACGGCCCAAGGTCAGCTGGGTCGACCCATGGGTCGGTGGGTCGACTCACTACAGATTTGGGCAGATTCTTTCAGTGAATCTGGACTGTTTTGTGGACCATATTCGTTGTTGACATAGCGTTGTGTGTACGGTTTGGATTAATACTCTGGAATATAAAGGCTGAGGTTGACTCTGTGAATCTATAAATAGGTGACTTCTCCCATTTCAATTTACACCATTTATTCATATCTCCTGCCTTTATGAAATTATTCTAAAAACATAAACATACAATGAGGGAATGCTACTGGGGCTTAGATCTACAGAGACAACATTCAGGGCTTGCATACATACAACAATTAAAAGGATTCGATTGGACTTTTCTAAGGCATAGATTTATATATATAAGAGATTTATTCTCTTCTTCACCAAGACCCACTATGAGTTCGATGTCATTTTCAGATTTGATATCATAGACTATAACTTGACAGTTAAATAAAATTGGGTTAGGATATACAGTGTTTGTAAGATAAACGTTATACATGTTTTTCACTATTAATCACCAATGTTGTTATGATAAGTAAAACATATGCCTTTGATGTTGGATAATTAATAAGTTATATGTATCTATCTTGTTTTTCCCATTTTCTATGTTTATGTTTATTTACAGTCTTGCCTATATGCCTATGTGATTTGACTATATTCTTCTTCCTTTATTTTCCCCCTTTTTATGCTAAGCCTAGGCCTTTAGAAGCCTAGGATATATCCGATTAGAGCGTGCATATAATTGAGGCAATAATGAATGACAAAAAAAGAGGAATTTAGGCATGTTGTTAAATTGGGATTGTTTAACTATGATGTGGAAAAGGGATAATCTACACATGTTTAGACTTGCTGTAAACTGGTCAAAAGGGATAATGTGTATATACTTGCTATAACTTAGTAGAAATGGATAATATGCATAAACCTGTATATGTTGTAATTTGGGAACATAGTTGATGAATAGTATGCATATGTATTGGACATGTTAAGTTTAACTTAATACAGACATTAAGTAAATAACATGTTAAAGAATATTGTAAGTACCAGATGTATGTTAATAAACTGAAACGATGTGGGAATTGTATACATCTGTGAAGGTGTTTTTGGGGAAGGGTTGTACACGCATAATGACATGTAATATCATAACCATGCTTATTAGTAAACCTAAACCTGCTAAGTTAAAAACTTCATTGTCGCCTAGGCAAGTTCTAAAACTTCGCAATTCACTTGTATCGCATTGGATTGCTTTGGTTAGAGAATTTAATCTTTTTGGAGTTTATAATCACGAATCATTGCAAATCTCTTGTGTGAATGTTTGTGCATGTGAATTCGGTGTTATGAGTTGCTTCGGCGAGTTATAGAAGCCTCATTTGCATGTATATAACATCATAGACATTCGGGCATTAGCCTATATCATTATGGAGGTGAAATTGTAAAAAAAAAATTTGGGGGTTTAATAGCCGTTCGGCCATTAACTCCGAGCAAATGCCTTCTGTTCGGCCATTAATGGCCGAACAGTATAAAAAAAATCAATTTTAAAACAGCCATAATTTTTTCAGGAATTGAGCGAAATTGTGAGCATTGGAACCGTCTCGACGAGAGCTTTCAATGAAACTAATTTAGAGTGATTTGGAGTTCATGATAATTTTTGGTGGAGGAAAACCTCCAATGTAAACAATCAAATAGAGAAAAACAAAGGGTAAAATAATTGGTTTATTTTAAATGATCATAACTTTTTCATACGAAGTCGGAATTAAGCAAAACAAGATGCGTTGGAACCGTATCGACGAGAGCTTTGAAATGAAACAATTTTCCAAAGTGAAATTTTCCAATTTAAATAAACTAAATTGGAATTGAATGGAATTCTGTTTAGTGAGAATCGAGATGAGCTTCTGTGGATGAAGACTGCTACTATTTATGGAATTTAATAGGTTGTGCTGTTATTACGCTTATAGTATTAGTTTGATACGAAAATTTATATCTATTATGAATTATTCGAATTTCCGTGAAGGTTCCATATTAAATGGAAGATGATTTTGGGTTTGTCGTGAATGGTGTTTTAAATAACATTTGTTCTTTAACCCGAGTAAATGCAAGATTAAATTTCAGAATGAATAGATGGTAATTAAATTTACAAAAACATGAAATGTGAGATAAACCAAATATACTTGGTTTTTGGTATTGAATGAGATTGATTGTTTGGATTGTGCTCGACCAGTTTATAAAAGTTTTCTATTGTTTGTTCTGATGTGTTGTGCACCCAAAGTCAATAATCCGAGGATTTCTGGCTTTCGGATAGGGCCTTGCGGTCGATTCGAAGGGCGGGGAAATTCGGATTGTTACATGTTAAGTTGACTTAATACAGACATTAAGTAAATAACATGTTAAAGAATATTGTAAGTACCAGATGTAGGTTAATAAACTGAAACGCTGTAGGAATTGTATATATTTGGACAGGTGTTTTGGGGAAGGGTTGTACACACATAATGACATGTAATGTAACGTCCCGCCTTTTTGACCGCTTCGAACTGGTAATTAAACCAACTTAAAACGCTCAAATTGACGGATTGTTATTTTGCTTACTGAGTTTAAAATAGAATCAATATAGAAAAACACAGAATAAATAAATAGCACAGTATTTGAACAGCGAAATAACTTTTATTTATTAATAAGAACTTTTAAATACAAGACCAAATATGTGGTTAAACCTAACACCAAATATTATCCTATGCAAATACTAACTATTCATGGATAGATTTGGACATAATCACATGCACATGTTGGTATGGATCTCAAAAAAATTAAGGCAAACGTGTGTCCAGGTCGTTAACTAGACAAAACACATGTTCAGGTATTAAAATCAGGTTAATCACATAGCTTCAAGATTCGTCAAAGCTACTTCTTTATCTATTTTTTTCTTTATGTTGCAATGCAACTACATGTACACAACATGGCATAAAAATATCAGATAGCAAACCATTTATATGCAATGGTGGGTATGCAAGTATTAGGCTATATATATCATCTCGGACGCATAGTGACGCAGAGGTACTTCTAAAAAACACAAATGCTGCATTAATTCTGTTATATGGTTATTTCATTTGAAAATTAGACTTTTATTTGATAATATGCGTTGACAAAACTAGTCACACAACGAAACAAGATGCTGCTTCATCTTAAAACACAATGGTTTCATCTACCTGGAACGTGCAATTTCCTGGATTTCCTACCTAAACCAAATGCGTTCAGGTTTCAAAGAAATCAGACAGCTAGGTGCCGCAAATTCTCAGCTCAAGAATCAGATTATGCCATATATGTTCATGCATGTTAAAGAAAAAAACAAGTGTATACATGTTAAGTTTCAACTAGCTCACATAATGATTTAAAAAAAGACTAGCATTTAGAAACCAACTTTTCTGGTATTAAAGTATATACTACATAATCAGACAAGTCATAGTGTATTTATAAGGCATGCACATTCCATTTTATTTTTTTTATAAATTGTCCTGGCAAAAGCATTATGCTTCACACTCCAATTGTTTTAGGCGCATTGGACATTACTGTCATGGCAAAACTAAAGAAACCCAAATTTTATACAGTAAACTAAGAGTGCATCCATGCCTAACACATTTTCTGGACAACATTTTTCAAAAATAGGCCACTTAAATGTTTGATGTCACATAATACATTACCACATATACATGAGTTTACTTCCTGTACTTTCCTTTTAAAAGGTATGTTTAATGCTTGACCCAATTTCATTTCTAGTTGCACGTTAGAGCACGGTACATACAACAAAAAACAAGATTTGTTAATGGCTACTAGCAGTTGTCTCTCTAAGTCTCACATGTAGTTTGGAACAGCAAATGCCTAGAAAAGTAGTATAGTTGGAACTATGCTTGCAATTGTTGAAGTCTCAGTCTTTATTTTGGAATTTTAGATGCATTCAGTGGATAATAACAGAATTTGTGTTACAGCTAATACTAACTCTAGTTCAAAATATGTAGTGGAGACTACCTAAACCTCGAAAGCTAGTTTCAAAATTGTAATGGATCCCACCTAAACTTCGAAAGCCAGTAATGTTTTGGAGAGGGACATATTTTAGTTGGAAGCAAGAGCCAGCTGTTCTCATTTAAGAAACTAGTATGAACACCCATCATCACAGATACAAACTGATGGGAATACATATCAATTTATTTCCACGTTTTTTTCACAAATTAGCAAAGGTCCCTTAGACCCAGTATGTGTTTTACTTTAACATGGTAACTAGGGATACTTATACAATCATGGTGTAGCAGTAATGAGAGAAAAGTCATGTGTGTTACAGTAAACTCGACAGGCCAAAACACGTAGTTCAATACCAAAGACCGTGTATTTATGTGTGTCTGCAGATATAAGCTAAAATGGACATACATTTCTAACCTCGAAACAACTTGAAATAGTAACATAGTAAAATGGAACTCACTGAATCACATAAACAACAATCAATATCCCAAGGCCACTATTATACTTAGTTAGTCATGGTATTAAAATGCTTGAATCAATGATCAATCGTGAGTGAATACTCACCTCAAACGGTTGAAGCAAGCGCAGAGCAGCAACGATGACTTTATCATGCAGACATAGCTGCTAGTCGGAGGCTTCTGCTTTGAGATGGAGGCGACGACTTAGTTAGGGTTGAGAGGGGCGAAGCTTGGTTGCTAGTGGCCCAGATGCGAATGGCTGAAGCGAGTAAATTTGACTTTTCTTGAGGAGTAGGTTTTTAACGTGATGGCTCACGAATTTTGGAAGGAACGATGGTAATCGGTGCAGAGGCCATGGCGATTTGAGGCTACGACCATTAAATTTAGAAGGAAGAGAAAATAGTGTTTGCTGAAGATTTGGGGGAAATTAGAGGATTTTATAAAAGGAAAAACAAACGGATAAGAACGACGTTAATCATTAGAGTTTAGGTTAGTTGCGATGTATTACAAAATAAGTAGGTGTGATTTATCTGAGGGAGGCTATATTAGGTTATAATTAATATTAAAATTCTACCGCGAATTACCCCGTAACGCTTTAATTTCCTACTGCCAACGAAATCTCCAAACGCAACAAGAATTATACATACCTCTTCGACTCCGCATTCTGAATCCAATAAAATTATTTTGTTTGTATTCTGACTCCATTTGTATACGACATTATTTTTATTAACTTAATTATTTATCGGTTCATTGAACAACTCCGTTCGTTTTCAAATTTTAATGTTTAGTATCAATTTTTTCATATACACAAATACACATATATCCAAGACAATATATTTTAACAAATAAAATTTCCAATTCGTTTAACGTTAATAACTTTTATTTTAAGTTCAACCCTTTATATTTTCCAATTCAATTTCAAATCCGATTCAAATACCTGATTACATTCAATTCGGATATTCAAAAATAATTATTTGATTCCCGGCCATCCATTCTGAATTAAATATTGAAGTCAATCCATACTCATAACCATATATTTTATCTTTAACTCAAGTATCAAATATGAAAATTGGTTATTCATATTTAAATATTTAATTAATTCCATACTCCTGTTGTCGAAATTTCTAGGACGTTACAATCTACTCTCCTTTAAAACTTTTCATTCTCGAAAAGGAGAGATCGTTAGAGTTAATGTATTCTTCAAATTTTCACATTTATGTGAAATTTTTTTCCTAACTAATTTAAGTATCAATATTTAAGCTATCGATCCTCATTATATACCATCATATCCAATTAACCCGGAAAAATCAAATTTCTTTTCAAAACCATTTTTTCTTACATTTCAAATTCTGCATAATTTGGATTTATGCATCTCAATCTATTTCAAATTTCTTTATAGACCTCGTCTGTCCATGTTTATTTATCCATTGTTGCACTTATTCCTTATAATCTCAATTCAATCAAATCTCCTTTCATTCAATCCATCTAATTTTTCTCCAACACTCATTGAAGAGTGTAAATAACTTCTCATCTTCAAGTTACAAATCATCGATTGAAAATTTCCAAAATCCGAAACCTTTTATATTTCTATACAAAAAATATTTGTATTACTACTCCGAAGTTCTCTTTCTTAACTTATTAAATTAGGTATATTTTAATTTCAAAATTATTGATTTGAAAATATTTGATAACTCGAAGTTTGACAAGTCTATTGTTGTTCTCACAGACGTTAGGCATACGCTGGCCAAGCACACGACTAAAATCTTCAAGTACTTAAATATACTTGTTTCAACTCTCGGTGAAAAATATTTCAAAAATTCTCTTTTAAAATCAGATACGGAAAGTACCAATGTGATATTGATATGTTGATTGTTCATGAATTGCAGACACACAATGGTTTCGTCTGGATCACCCAGAAAACATCCGTATCCATAGAAAATCGCTTCCCTGCGAATTTCGTTATGGAAAGATCAACGAAAGATATCTATGAATCAAAAAAAAAAACCGAGGTCACTGAGCGTTGACTGCTCTATCTCATGGTCATGAAAACAAATCATGGAATTATGAAGATACTTTATGTCACGAGGACAAAACAAGTCACAAATACAAATCAGGTTACGAAGACCCAGTCACGAAGACACAGTGCTGCATCAAACAGGTGGCTCCACATCACTAAGATATCACACACATTTCATGGCTCCATTCTACCTTTTGAAACTCTAGTGGTTACATCTCATTCACTTGTAGATATGCCATGTGGACCGCAGGTATACAACGGTTA
Source organism: Allium sativum (assembly GCA_030737875.1). Classification (NCBI taxonomy): domain Eukaryota; kingdom Viridiplantae; phylum Streptophyta; class Magnoliopsida; order Asparagales; family Amaryllidaceae; genus Allium; species Allium sativum. The sequence continues at coordinate 352,272,413 of CM060922.1, read as the reverse complement.
CGCCTGGGTCCACCAGGAAACATCCATACCCATAAGATTTCACAGCTCTACGGATTACGAGTTTATCATGACTATAGATCGCAGCAGACACAATGTTTACGCTTGGTTCCTGCAAGAAACATCCATCCGCCATAGGCCATCTACAGCCCTGCGAATTACTCTACATGGTCAGGTTCTTCCGGGAACAATGACAATTCGACTTTTATGTCCAGACAACCTACTACCACCAACAGCACATCTCACTAAGCTCAAAATTCAGAGGAGAAGGAAGGTACTTTCCTAATTTTGCTTTGAAAACATATAGTATTATGTACATATAGTACTTCTATTACCTTCCGCATATCTTGTACTTATAAAATTTTCTCAACACGTTTTTCGAATCATATTTTTCAATGCTCCGTTCTTATATAAATTTTGTTATATAAGATTTTATCTCAAATCTTCCAAATCAATAACATCCAAATTCGTTATATTCTAACATATAATCTTTCATACAAGTTTCAGAAACTTCTATATCCAATTTCTAAAATCTAATGTCTTCAAATTCCATTCAAAATTTAAAATTTAGTTTTGATCTCTTAACCAGTTCAATATTTGATATCTTTTCAAATCAGATTCAATAATATATTTGTTACAACCCAAATTATCTTCCAAAATCTAATTATTAAGTTCATTACTTAATTCCAATCTTGTTGATTTAAACTTTTTCATTCAAATCTATAACTATTAGATTTCGTACATTCTTGTATTAATAAACTCGAATTCAAATTAAAGTACTATATAAATCTTTACCTTATTTTTAGCTTTTTTTAAAATAGTCGACCAATTCATTTCAACTTAAAATCTAAATCAAAGATTTAATTATTTAATAACCGACAATTTATTTTTTAATTCATACATTAGAAATCACGAATTCAATTATTCCCACCAAACATCTCTTACAACAAATTTCTCATTCACGCTCTATTTCTCTTTCATATTCACATCCTTCGACCGTAAATTGGCAAGCGAACAAATTGCTAAGTATCAACCCCGAAGGCCGAAACCAACAACAGATCAACACTCAAGAAATTATTCAACTTAACTAATCTCGAGTTAGTTTCTAAATTCTTTAACTCTATTTCATAATTTCTTATCAAATCCTTTCTTACGTGACTCAGATTCAATTTACGAATCCACTTCCTCTTACGTTCTTCCGCCCTTCGTTTTCAACGTGCGGCTCATTGTTCTCTACTTCTTGCCATTCTGATTTATCAAAACCCGTTAGCCTCTCACGATCTTTTAAAAAAACACTTCCAATTATCATATTTATTTTCTATAATTCTAGAAAATCTCTTATTAATGTTTCACAAATCTTTATTTTCTATCAAAAATATACTTTATCCTTATAAAAACATTACTAAATTCGTTATTTCAATTTAAACGGATGTTAAATAAAACGTCGTTATTCCCACTTTCTGTTGACACTTATTATCTCACTTTACTTAACCAATTCTTGGTATCGAACCTTAGTCATTTCTTAGTTAACAAAGAAGTCAATCAAGTTGGGGTATATTTACCTATCAGACCTTAACTGTACAACATTATTAACTTCAAAATAGATCAAGTTCACAGCTTCGAATACCAACAAAATATTCATTCTCGTAACTTTTGAATTTAAGTTCAGAATTCACTTTAACGAAAATAATTCACACCTTCGACAAACAAATCTTTTATTTTTACATAACCCTTCTTTGAGAAATTTTAGAAAGATTATCCTTGTCTATTTTTTTCTCAACAATTTATTCATATTGATAATGGTGTGTTGAACAAATATAATTCGATCGTAGAAAAATAGATCTGTTTATTTCGATCCTTATTTATTTATGGATTTTCCTTTACTTAAAAATATTAACTCTATGATATACTTTATTCTTTAATCTGAATACATAAACAAATAATTAATAATATATTAAATTTTTAATTAAAACAGAAAGTAAATAATATTTTTCCTGAAATTTGACTTAATTGTCTCACCTAAATAGCTTCCTTTCGAATAATCTATTATTCGTTACCGTATTTCGAACTTTGGAAAATTTCATTTGATTATATGTTGAACTTCAAAATATTCACACTGTACTGGTTAACTCCATTTCCTCTATTTCCAATTCGTATGCAACATATTCGATTTCAAATATTATTTAATTATGAAAAGTAAATATTATTCCTTTTATCGAAATCAGACTCATCACATCAAATTAGCTTTGATTCCATTTGAACAACTATTTAAATCTCTTTAAAATCTTCATTCACATTCTGCTCCATTTACAACTCTCGTTCACAATTTACTTCTTGTTAATTAATTAACAAGTTTATATTTCACTTTCGAATTCTTGTATTCGATTATACATTATTAGTTTGAACCTAATTATAAATCATTTTACCACTTTCTGAATAGTTCAAATAAATTAGTAATATCATCTGACACAATCGAATTTCAATTATAACCTTTTTGGTTTTATTTCCATCAACTTATATTCTGAATATCGAAATAAAATTCATCGTTTCATCTTTGAAACGATTTTAAATTTTCTCTTTTCATTCGAATTCCCATCTGAATTTTTATTTCCAATAAATTCCATTTGTCTTTATTTACTATAACACACCATTAAATTGTTGATTCCCTTATACTTATTTTTCCTAAACACCATTCAATGGTGGATTCGACGTTCAACCCTAAGGGAACTTAATGAAGAACAGCTCTCGCAGACTGGGGATTCCAAAAAAATTAATTCTCAAAATAATCTTTTTGTTTCCGCTGTACTAGTTTCAAAATATACAATATTTTCAAAATAATACACCTTTCAAAAAATTTATTTTAAAATCTTTTTATTTTCACAATTTATATTTTAAAACCATTTTATTTTCAAAATCCGCATTTCTTATGTTGATTCTACCAACTTCAAACCCGATAAGCTAAGCTTTGAATAAACCAAAGCTCTAATACCACTTGTAACGTCCCGCCTTTTTGACCGCTTCAAATTGGTAATCAAACCAACTTAAAATGCTCAAATCGATGGATCGTTATTTAGCTTACAGAGTTTAAAATAGAATCAACACAGAAAACACAGAAAAAATAAATAACACAATATTTGAATAGTGAAATAACTTTAATTTATTAATAAGAACTTTAAATTCAAGATTTTTTTTCTAGTACAGCGAAATTTAAAAACACAGTTCGAATACAGAAAAATATTTACTGGTTTATAATCCTCAAAGCGCGCAAGCCTTCAGAATCCCCAGCTGTTCCAATCCTCGAATCCTGAACTATGATCCCTAAATCTGTAACGCTTAGGGTCAGACTGGAGCGTTCCATGCAAAAACATAAAACACTCGAGTCAGGATTAAATCATTGTTCAAGTAAATTAATTCCAGTAGAAACTAAAATATGTGTTTAAACTTAACACCAAATATTATCCTTTGCAAATACCAACTATCCATGGATAGATTTGGACATAATCACATGCACATGTTGGTATGGATCTCAAACAAAATAAGGCAAACGCGTGTCCAGTTCATTAACTAGACAAAGCACATGTTCAGGTTTTACAATCAGGCTAATCACATAGCTTCAAGATTCGGCAAAGCTACTTCTTTATATATATTTTTTCTTTATGTTGCAATGCAACTACATGTACACAATGTGGCATAAAAATATCAGATAGGAAACCATTTACATGCAATGGTGGGTATGCAAGTATTAGGCTATATATATATATATATATATATATCATCTCGGACGCATAGTAACACAAAGGTACTTCTGAAAAACACAAATGCCGCATTAATTTTGTTATACGGTTATTTCATTTGAAAATTTGGCTTGTATTTGATAATATGTGATCGACGCTAGAAAAGCGTGATATTTGTAATAAATTCTGCAAGCGCACAGGTGTGTAGCATACAGGTCGAACACAGGGAGGTGAATTAAATAAAATTATTTAAATAATTTCTTGGGCGAGTTAGAAGAATCCTGGAGGTTGGTTTTGAAAACAATAAAAATTGAAACTACGATCTGATCTAGAACAAATCTAATTGAACCGACGATCAAATCACAATTATCAATTGGAAAGCAAATAAAACTATGAATCAGATCTGAATCTAATCAAATCCAATTTAACCTAGGAAAGCAATAACACGAACATAAAATAAAAGTGCAGAATAGAGATAACAAAAGAAATAAAATTAGGATTATCGTTGAAACTAATCAAACGATTAATCACTAATGCAAATAAATGTAAAATACAACTAGTACTCTACCAAATCTAATTGTGTAGATAGCACTAGTTGCTAAGAAATAGAAAAATGCAGAAAATAAAAAGAAAAAGGAGTTTTATTAATGGAGGAGAGAATATAGAATAGGATGGTGGCTACAATGATATTACAAGGGTATATATAGGATATAACCAAACCCTAACCCTAACCCTAATACAATGATAGATGGGCCTAAGGGAATTGTGACGAGAAGGAATTTCGCTCAGTCCGAACCAGTCGCTAAACCGACCCAGACCGTTCGAAACGCCCTATCGTTTGAGAACAAGCCACAACAGAACGCAGACAAAAGAACATTTCATTGTATATTACAACAATGCATCAGATTACAAGAATATACAGAGTATAAATGAATATTACACAGAAATATCAGAGATTTAAATTACATTTAAATACATAGCAGCGGAAAATAATACAATACACAACTAGAAGAGATATACGGATACAAAGCTTTCCGGATATCATTCCAGCTGTAAACCAGGATCCTGTGAATATAAATCTGCAAAACCAAAACTACTAGCTGCCCGTGTCAAAATAAGGGCACCCAGAGTTTAGGTTAAAACAATAAACTCCAGGTCAGTCATGTGACTGGTGTGAGAACTAAAACAGTTATTATTCTTTATTTTAAAAGTTAGATAAATCAAGGGACCACGCCGTATAACTCGGAACGGGTTTCCTCCCAAGAATACCAGTGCATAAAACAAACAGCGCAATGCTAAATAAAGAAAAATGAAGCTGTTATAAGACCCAGGTCCCATCACACAATGCAACGCAGCCGAGGATAGGGTTTTCCCTTATAACAGCCAAAGAATGCTTGATACGGTTAAAACAAATCGTTTGATACTATTATAAGTGCATAGTGTATAAAACAACTTCAAATCATAAGTATCAATCATAGGCGGCATGAGCGCCCCATCCCACTATGTCACCATATATAGGTTTACAAATAAAACCGCAAAGTCACGTATTTGGAAATTGGATTTCCGTCTATGAACCGAGGCCAGGGATCGTCCTCTACCGATTCGTGACTCTCTAGCCCGAGCCACAGGCAAGCGCGCAGGCAAGCCTTGGAGCGACAGGGCCGGTCCACCGATGTGGATTATTATGCCTGAACACTACGTTTCCCCACCCTATGGGGTGTAAGTCTGGTCCGTCTGCCGACCAGAATGCATCGGCCGAAACCGATATAACCGAGGCGCCTCGCAACAGCAACAACCACATAAGTCAAACTCGTCAGGGCGTGTAAAACCACTGACGCCACTTCTAACTAGAAAGAAACGCAAGTCCTCCCTGAGGTCCGTCTCCCGTTTTTGGTTCATACCGGGTGTGAAACTCGCGAAGTAAACGTTACACAAAGCTACGCCACAAAGGCCGTGCTTTGATCATCACCACAAGACTTTGCTTTTCAACAGAAGCCTCGATCAATTGCCGCTTAGGCATGCCACACAGGCAATTCACTCCATGTGTTTGATATCCATCAATATATAACCTCTGAGCTCGTACGTCTCAGAGAAGGGCGTTAAGCAAGAGAATAAATTCTCTGCCGCCAAACAGATATATATTTAAAAGAGATCAACCACACGGACTAAAATCCAATGTCAGACACACAGTCCATTTACAAGTCCGTTCTGGGTCTGAACGAAACCGGAGGCATCTAGTACCCCGCATATCCATCGATCTCCAAGTACGTCTGGACGATCACCAACTGTTTCCATCTTCTTGGGTGTACAGCCCAATCAAGATCATCAGTAATCACCCAAACGACGTGAAGACTTTCGGTCTTCAACCACCGTCTTCATCTTCGACTTATCGTCGTATCAGTTATTCAGAATGGGATAAACCCGGTCTTTCCGAATAACTCGCGTATATTTTAAATAATTGTTACACAAACACAACATACGCCTCATTCCAATTCATCAGTCACTAACCGTAAATTAATCAAGAGAATAATTTCCCAAATATTAACCCCGAAGGCCGAAACCAACATCAGATCAATATCCAGAAAACCATTCTGCTTGGCTAACCGACAGTTAGTTTCTAAATTTCACATTCATAGGGAAAGGTTCCCATTAATTTTATCCAAGATAAATTCCTTGAATTTATTCTTTATTCTATTTTTGAATCTCAATTCAAACTAGTCGGGATTAGCGAACCTTACCGAAGTAATCATTTATTTTAATTTCCCCATCCCAACCTATTCATCCCATGAAGTAAAACTGGTAATACTTCATATCTAACACCACAATGTTATCGGTAAATTCAATTACCATTTCACGTTCAAATCTAATTAAAGATTTAACTATCGCCTGGAGCAAAACTGGTGATACTCCATTTCGATTATTTCAATCTAATTAAAGATTCATTAAAACTCCACTTAGTTTTAATCTTTGACTGGGTTAAAGAATCAGTGTTATTTAAAACACGGTTCACGGTAAACCCAAAATCACATTCATTAATTATCGGGTTGAAGAACAAGTGTTATTTAAAACACTGTTCACGATAAACCCAAAAATCAATATCAATTCAATTTCAATTAAATATTATTTAATGGGTACACTTCATTAAATCTAAATAAAAGATTTAATCTTTTCTCAACTGGGTTCAAGAACAGTGTTGGTGAAGACACCATTCACGACAAACCCAAATCACATTTGATATTCAATATAAGGCTCTGAATAGAAAATATATCGGCTTATATTCAATATCAAATTCTACGATTAACAAATGTCATATTGGAAATAACGATATAAATATATATCTTTCAAATTTCCATAACAACATCTGTATAATCACGAATTCCAACATCGAAATATTCCGAAGACAATTTCGATTCAAATCCACTCCAATGCAATCATTGGAAATTCTGGTTATTTTTAAAACCCTTTTCAAATTCAATTTATTTATTTAAAAATAAATAGAATTATATTTCTAGTTCAAAACTAGTTCATTTCGATAAAAATCTATTTTTATCTTTTCAAATATGGAGTTTTTCATCCCAAATCTTCACAAATCATTTCTTATGATTTTACACAAATTATTTCTATTTTTAATAATTTTATCAAGGCCCGTACAGTCGATTTCCATCAACGGCCATCGAACTGCACTTACAGCGACCTTTTTCAAATTTTATTTGGACATAATTACAAATCCAACCGTTAGATTTCAAATTTCTAATATTCGTTAGAAAGCTCTTTTCGATATGAACCCAACGGTTCCGGTTTTAGGAGAATCCGACGGTCGGATCTCCCGTTTTGTCCGTTTGAAATAAATGGTCGAAATTCACGAACTGCCGCGGCGCGACGCGTTCTATTCAGGCCATTATATTATATATATAATATATATAATATATATTTCGTCGATTTCTATTTAAAACGAATTATATAAATAGTTTTAAAATTCGTTTCAAAAGCAATTTCAACTTCCATTTCAATTCAAATCAAAATTGAATTCTTCTTTATAAATTCGTTTTAAAATTCATTTCTATTCAATTCAAATTTCAATTCAATTTGAATTCATTTCAATTCGCTTTCAATTCAATTCGAATTCATTTTCAATTCATTTCGAAATCGTTTTCAATTCATTTCATTTCGAAATCGTTTTCAATTCATTTCATTCCGAAATCGTTTTCAATTCATTTCATTTCGAAATCGTTTTCAATTCATTTCATTTCGAAATCGTTTTCAATTCATTTCATTTCGAAATCGTTTTCAATTCATTTCATTTCGAAATCGTTTTCAATTCATTTCATTTCGAAATCGTTTTCAATTCATTTCATTTCGAAATCGTTTTCAATTCATTTCATTTCGAAATCGTTTTCAATTCATTTCATTTCGAAATCGTTTTCAATTCATTTCATTTCGAAATCGTTTTCAATTCATTTCATTTCGAAATCGTTTAAAATCGATATAAATATCGTCACGTCAAAATGGCGTCAATCTAATCAACACGGCTTCATAAATTTCTATTTTCAAATATTCTATTTCAAATATTTCTTTTTCAAAATAGTTGTTATTATCAAAATATTTCGTTCAACACATGACCAATCTCAATGGATGAGTACTGTCAACACATGAACCTATATTTTATATTGATAAAGATGTAAATTTTATTATTAAAATATTTCGTTCAACACATGACCAATCTCAATGGATTAGTACTGTCAACACATGAACCTTTATTTTATAATATTCTTTATTTTTCAAATTGGAATGAGGCCCAATCAATCACCATATAATATTAATTATATGGATTTTCATACAACACATGTATAATAGCATTGAAAAATAATCAACCATCAACCAAAGTGCACTACACTGTATAAGCATCAAATATAGATATCTAACGCTTATAACAGCCTGTCAATCAATCGATCGACATATTTAATCAATCAGGATGAGTGAACTTCAAATTTCATCCCAACACCCGTGTGGGGTTTCAAACAATCAAACACAGATTTTATTTGTGCAGTTGGGCGATGTGTAAAATTTATCGTCCCAATCAATGTCATTCAAATAGGTGTACATAAACAAACCGTCCGGTTTGTAAATGAATATTTTATTCACTTCACGTTAAAAATTATTATTTTAACGATAAAACATTTTATTTTGACATATGAATTTCTATTCAGTTCATTCTTTAAATAAAATGATATTTTTATTTTTCTAACATATTTTAGAAAATTTCGGCGGCATAACGGCACGATACTAGAAACGGGACAAGGCCTAGCCTTATCCCCGGTCTAGTGAAGGCCCACGCCATTCACCCATCAATCCAATTCACCAAACAACCAAATTCAAATCAAATCATCAAATTAATTTATGCAACCAAACAAACAAGTCCATGGTCTGTGGACGATTGTGTCGGGTGCTACTAAACACCGTCTGCATCCTAGTATATATATATAACTAGAAAATAAATTGAAGAGTGAGAAATTCTCACAGATAGCTATCCTAGCTCCACGACTCTTCTTCGATAGAAATCTTCTTCGTTCTAGCCTTTTTGTTACCTTCGTTGTCCGCTTTCACTACCTATGTAAAAATCGAATTTTTACTTCGCTATTCAATATAGAAAAATCGAATTTTTATTTCGCTATTCAATATAGAAAAATTGAATTTTTATTTCGCTATTCAATATAGAAAAATCGAATTTTTACTTCGCTATTCAATATAGAAAAATCGAATTTTTACTTCGCTATTCAATATAGAAAAATCGCATTTTTACTTCGCTATTCAATATATAAAAATCGCATTTTTTACTTCGCTATTCAATATATAAAAATCATATTTTTATTTCGAAGTTCAACATATAAAAATCATATTTTTATTTCGAAGTTCAATATATAAAAATCATATTTTTATTTCAATGTTATTCAAAACAATGGTATACATTTTCTCTTCCTTTATAATTTCAGATTTTCTATTTTAAAAATCATGTTTATTATCTTGAAAATCATATATCTATAACTTCAATTTCATTATAAAACAGTGTTTAACTATTAAATTCATTACCTAAATTACATAAGATAAAAACAATAATAATAAGAAATAAAGTAACGTAAGCAGAAAACTCACTGTATCGGAGGAAGAAGGGGGGGGGGGTTTCTGCGCTACCGGAGGCGGAGCAAGGGGAGGGGCGTTTGGATCATCGGCGGCGGGCCAGCAGGAGGAGGCGCGGCTTCTAGGGTTTTGGTCGATTGGGAGGTTGCGTCGGTTAGCAGGCGAAGAGGAGGAGAAGGAAGAGAAGAAGGCGTGGGGGTTCGCCGGAGGTGAAGGGGAAGGCCGCAGTCATGGGCGGAGGTCGATGGTGAACACGGCGGTGGATGCGATCGTCGATCCCCATTTTTTTCCCCCTTTTTTTATTTTTTATTTTGATTTCTGTTTCGATAAAAAGGAAAGGGGGGGGGCAGAGCGGGTTAACGGGGAGAAAAGGTTTTTTTTTATTATTATTTTATTATTTAATTTTCCACAAAAAGCAACTTTTATTCTCGACCTCGAAACGAGACCCACCGCCTGTCGTCCCTAACGTTTTACCCCCATTCCGAACACAATGGGATATGTATCGCAAGCTGATTCCATCGTTTCGATCAGTTTTCGTTGAATTTACATTTAAATCACTATATTGAATTTTAAACGTACATTTCAAATTACTGGGGTTACATACTAACTCTAAAAATTATAGAAAAATATTTTCTAGCTTCGTATTGACGATACGGTCTTAACAAAACTAGTTTCGTCGAATTCCGAGACCGTTAGAAAAATGGTCATTTTCCAGTCGATTAAAATCAACTGAAACTGGTCAAACGCGTTTTCCTGTGCCACGCTCACATATTGATTCGAAAAGTTATGAAATTTGAAATCTAGCAATAACTTGACACTGCAGGCCCAACAAAACTGGTTTCGTCGAAATCCGAGGTCATTTGCAAAATGTCTATTTTTAAGGGCCTGAATTCCATAGCGACTATTCAGAATTTTCAACTGGACATATGTTTTGATTCCCGCTATGAAATTTTGATTTTTCGGATTCGTTGGAAAGATATTACCAATTAGATTCTAATGTTTTTGGTTTCACTAAAATCCGGATTGTTTTGCACCCGGTACATTCAATTGAAGTTTGAAATCGAATTATCGAACTACCGCGCCATTTTCAATTCTATTTATAATTATATAAATATTTATATTCTAACGACGACGCGTATAAATATATACGTTCGATTTATATTCAAAACAAATTTCTCGTCGATATTATTTAAAATAATTCATTTTAAATAAACAAAATTCACTAAAATCGCCAAAATAAAAAATTTAAACTGGCCCAGATTTTCGGGTTGTTACAATCTACCCCACTTAAAACTTTTCATCCCCGAAAAGGAACAAAGTCGAAAGTGGTTTGATTAATCAACTCTACGTTCGATCCGGCTTCCATTCTCCAACCTTTTAGTTTCTGAGAATTTTCAAAATTTCAAAATTTTGGCTAACTCCCTAAATTTTCGAAAAATTTCGCCATAACCTCCCCTGCACCGGGAGCATCGGGGAATTTCAAATAGCTTCCCCGGTCCTTCAGATCTCAAAAAGAAAAAGAAAAAGCCAAGCGGCTAGCCAATAGGCTCATAAAATCATCATCACCCAAACAAAACAGTAAATTATGTAGTAAACATGTACCTATTTGTCGGGCAAACAAATTTTATTCTCTGCTCTAGCCTCCTTGCTATGACCTGTTCAATGTAATTATATGTATGCAAGCAAATGCGACCAAATTTCAATACAATATGTGATTCAATTAGGCTAAATGGCTAAAAATTAGCAAACAAATATACAAACAACACAAACATCAATCAATTAGTGGATTAGAGTTACAAATTCATAATTTTGATATATATATACAAAAATCATGTTTTTGATGCCAATTCACAACAATGTGTTCTAACTATATTAGTTTTGGTTCTCACACCAGTCGGATGGAAATATATAGATATCATACCTTCGAGACACGAAAATAATTACTGATGATGACGCGTCAATCATCAGAATCAGGCCCGTGCGACTAGAGTGTGACTCTATATCTATCTAATATATTAAAACTTCGAATATACGTTCATGACACGTATATACAAAACCTTTATATATTGGATTGTCCATATTCAAAATAAATAAATAATCAAATACGTATAAAACGATTTAAATTTTCAAAACAAAGTTGTTTTCATTTGAAAAATATACTCTTCACACTCGTTCTAGGATACTACTGATCCTATCTCTAACGAGTCATTCTAATTGGATATTACTAACCCAATATATGATGAATTCTTTCGTATGGTTCTAATGTGTCTTGTCCTCGAGCTCTGTAAACCAAAGCTCTGATACCAACTGTGACGAGAAGGAATTTCGCTCAGTCCGAACCAGTCGCTAAACCGACCCAGACCGTTCGAAACGCCCTATCGTTTGAGAACAAGCCACAACAGAACGCAGACAAAAGAACATTTCATTGTATATTACAACCATGCATCAGATTACAAGAATATACAGAGTATAAATGAATATTACACAGAAATATCAGAGATTTAAATTACATTTAAATACATAGCAGCAGAAAATAATACAATACACAACTAGAAGAGATATACGGATACAAAGCTTTCCGGATATCATTCCAGCTGTAAACCAGGATCCTGTGAATATAAATCTGCAAAACCAAAACTACTAGCTGTCCGTGTCAAAATAAGGGCACCCAGAGTTTAGGTTAAAACAATAAACTCCAGGTCAGTCATGTGACTGGTGTGAGAACTAAAACAGTTATTATTCTTTATTTTAAAAGTTAGATAAATCGAGGGACCACGCCGTATAACTCGGAACGGGTTTCCTCCCAAGAATACCAGTGCATAAAACAAACAGCGCAATGCTAAATAAAGAAAAATGAAGCTGTTATAAGACCCAGGTCCCATCACACAATGCAACGCAGCCGAGGATAGGGTTTTCCCTTATAACAGCCAAAGAATGCTTGATACGGTTAAAACAAATCGTTTGATACTATTATAAGTGCATAGTGTATAAAACAACTTCAAATCATAAGTATCAATCATAAGCGGCATGAGCGCCCCATCCCACTATGTCACCATATATAGGTTTACAAATAAAACCGCAAAGTCACGTATTTGGAAATTGGATTTCCGTCTATGAACCGAGGCCAGGGATCGTCCTCTACCGATTCGTGACTCTCTAGCCCGAGCCACAGGCAAGCGCGCAGGCAAGCCTTGGAGCGACAGGGCCGGTCCACCGATGTGGATTATTATGCCTGAACACTACGTTTCCCCACCCTATGGGGTGTAAGTCTGGTCCGTCTGCCGACCAGAATGCATCGGCCGAAACCGATATAACCGAGGCGCCTCGCAACAGCAACAACCACATAAGTCAAACTCGTCAGGGCGTGTAAAACCACTGACGCCACTTCTAACTAGAAAGAAACGCAAGTCCTCCCTGAGGTCCGTCTCCCGTTTTTGGTTCATACCGGGTGTGAAACTCGCGAAGTAAACGTTACACAAAGCTACGCCACAAAGGCCGTGCTTTGATCATCACCACAAGACTTTGCTTTTCAACAGAAGCCTCGGTCAATTGCCGCTTAGGCATGCCACACAGGCAATTCACTCCATGCGTTTGATATCCATCAATATATAACCTCTGAGCTCGTACGTCTCAGAGAAGGGCGTTAAGCAAGAGAATAAATTCTCTGCCGCCAAACAGATATATATTTAATAGAGATCAACCACACGGACTAAAATCCAATGTCAGACACACAGTCCATTTACAAGTCCGTTCTGGGTCTGAACGAAACCGGAGGCATCTAGTACCCCGCATATCCATCGATCTCCAAGTACGTCTGGACGATCACCAACTGTTTCCATCTTCTTGGGTGTACAGCCCAATCAAGATCATCAGTAATCACCCAAACGACGTGAAGACTTCCGGTCTTCAACCACCGTCTTCATCTTCGACTTATCGTCGTATCAGTTATTCAGAATGGGATAAACCCGGTCTTTCCGAATAACTCGCGTATATTTTAAATAAGTGTTACACAAACACAACATACGCCTCATTCCAATTCATCAGTCACTAACCGTAAATTAATCAAGAGAATAATTTCCCAAATATTAACCCCGAAGGCCGAAACCAACATCAGATCAATATCCAGAAAACCATTCTGCTTGGCTAACCGACAGTTAGTTTCTAAATTTCACATTCATAGGGAAAGGTTCCCATTAATTTTATCCAAGATAAATTCCTTGAATTTATTCTTTATTCTATTTTTGAATCTCAATTCAAACTAGTCGGGATTAGCGAACCTTACCGAAGTAATCATTTATTTTAATTTCCCCATCCCAACCTATTCATCCCATGAAGTAAAACTGGTAATACTTCATATCTAACACCACAGTGTTATCGGTAAATTCAATTACCATTTCACGTTCAAATCTAATTAAAGATTTAACTATCGCCTGGAGCAAAACTGGTGATACTCCATTTCGATTATTTCAATCTAATTAAAGATTCATTAAAACTCCACTTAGTTTTAATCTTTGACTGGGTTAAAGAATCAGTGTTATTTAAAACACGGTTCACGGTAAACCCAAAATCACATTCATTAATTATCGGGTTGAAGAACAAGTGTTATTTAAAACACTGTTCACGATAAACCCAAAAATCAATATCAATTCAATTTCAATTAAATATTATTTAATGGGTACACTTCATTAAATCTAAATAAAAGATTTAATCTTTTCTCAACTGGATTCAAGAACAGTGTTGGTGAAGACACCATTCACGACAAACCCAAATCACATTTGATATTCAATATAAGGCTCTGAATAGAAAATATATCGGCTTATATTCAATATCAAATTCTACGATTAACAAATGTCATATTGGAAATAACGATATAAATATATATCTTTCAAATTTCCATAACAACATCTGTATAATCACGAATTCCAACATCGAAATATTCCGAAGACAATTTCGATTCAAATCCACTCCAATGCAATCATTGGAAATTCTGGTTATTTTTAAAACCCTTTTCAAATTCAATTTATTTATTTAAAAATAAATAGAATTATATTTCTAGTTCAAAACTAGTTCATTTCGATAAAAATCTATTTTTATCTTTTCAAATATGGAGTTTTTCATCCCAAATCTTCACAAATCATTTCTTATGATTTTACACAAATTATTGCTATTTTTAATAATTTTATCAAGGCCCGTACAGTCGATTTCCATCAACGGCCATCGAACTGCACTTACAGTGACCTTTTTCAAATTTTATTTGGACATAATTCCAAATCCAACCGTTAGATTTCAAATTTCTAATATTCGTTAGAAAGCTCTTTTCGATATGAACCCAACGGTTCCGGTTTTAGGAGAATCCGACGGTCGGATCTCCCGTTTTGTCCGTTTGAAATAAATGGTCGAAATTCACGAACTGCCGCGGTGCGGCGCGTTCTATTCAGGCCATTATATTATATATATAATATATATAATATATATTTCGTCGATTTCTATTTAAAACGAATTATATAAATAGTTTTAAAATTCGTTTCAAAAGCAATTTCAACTTCCATTTCAATTCAAATCAAAATTGAATTCTTCTTTATAAATTCGTTTTAAAATTCATTTCTATTCAATTCAAATTTCAATTCAATTTGAATTCATTTCAATTCACTTTCAATTCAATTTGAATTCGTTTTCAATTCATTTCGAAATCGTTTTCAATTCATTTCATTTCGAAATCGTTTTCAATTCATTTCATTTCGAAATCGTTTTCAATTCATTTCATTTCGAAATCGTTTTCAATTCATTTCATTTCGAAATCGTTTTCAATTCATTTCATTTCGAAATCGTTTTCAATTCATTTCATTTCGAAATCGTTTTCAATTCATTTCATTTCGAAATCGTTTTCAATTCATTTCATTTCGAAATCGTTTTCAATTCATTTCATTTCGAAATCGTTTTCAATTCATTTCATTTCGAAATCGTTTTCAATTCATTTCATTTCGAAATCGTTTTCAATTCATTTCATTTCGAAATCGTTTAAAATCGATATAAATATCGTTCACGTCAAAATGGCGTCAATCTAATCAACACGGCTTCATAAATTTCTATTTTCAAATATTCTATTTCAAATATTTCTTTTTCAAAATAGTTGTTATTATCAAAATATTTCGTTCAACACATGACCAATCTCAATGGATGAGTACTGTCAACACATGAACCTTTATTTTATATTGATAAAGATGTAAATTTTATTATTAAAATATTTCGTTCAACACATGACCAATCTCAATGGATGAGTACTGTCAACACATGAACCTTTATTTTATAATATTCTTTATTTTTCAAATTGGAATGAGGCCCAATCAATCACCATATAATATTAATTATATGGATTTTCATACAACACATGTATAATAGCATTGAAAAATAATCAACCATCAACCAAAGTGCACTACACTGTATAAGCATCAAATATAGATATCTAACGCTTATAACAGCCTGTCAATCAATCGATCGACATATTTAATCAATCAGGATGAGTGAACTTCAAATTTCATCCCAACACCCGTGTGGGGTTTCAAACAATCAAACACAGATTTTATTTGTGCAGTTGGGCGATGTGTAAAATTTATCGTCCCAATCAATGTCATTCAAATAGGTGTACATAAACAAACCGTCCGGTTTGTAAATGAATATTTTATTCACTTCACGTTAAAAATTATTTTTTTAACGATAAAACATTTTATTTTGACATATGAATTTCTATTCAGTTCATTCTTTAAATAAAATGATATTTTTATTTTTCTAACATATTTTAGAAAATTTCGGCGGTATAACGGCACGATACTAGAAACGGGACAAGGCCTAGCCTTATCCCCGGTCTAGTGAAGGCCCACGCCATTCACCCATCAATCCAATTCACCAAACAACCAAATTCAAATCAAATCATCAAATTAATTTATGCAACCAAACAAACAAGTCCTTGGTCTGTGGATGATTGTGTCGGGTGCTACTAAACACCGTCTGCATCCCAGTATATATATATAACTAGAAAATAAATTGAAGAGTGAGAAATTCTCACAGATAGCTATCCTAGCTCCACGACTCTTCTTCGATAGAAATCTTCTTCGTTCTCGCCTTTTTGTTACCTTCGTTGTCCGCTTTCACTACCTATGTAAAAATCGAATTTTTACTTCGCTATTCAATATAGAAAAATCGAATTTTTATTTCGCTATTCAATATAGAAAAATCGAATTTTTATTTCGCTATTCAATATAGAAAAATCGAATTTTTACTTCGCTATTCAATATAGAAAAATCGAATTTTTACTTCGCTATTCAATATAGAAAAATCGCATTTTTACTTCGCTATTCAATATATAAAAATCGCATTTTTACTTCGCTATTCAATATATAAAAATCATATTTTTATTTCGAAGTTCAACATATAAAAATCATATTTTTATTTCGAAGTTCAATATATAAAAATCATATTTTTATTTCAATGTTATTCAAAACAATGGTATACATTTTCTCTTCCTTTATAATTTCAGATTTTCTATTTTAAAAATCATGTTTATTATCTTGAAAATCATATATCTATAACTTCAATTTCATTATAAAACAGTGTTTAACTATTAAATTCATTACCTAAATTACATAAGATAAAAACAATAATAATAAGAAATAAAGTAACGTAAGCAGAAAACTCACTGTATCGGAGGAAGAAGGGGGGGGGTTTCTGCGCTACCGGAGGCGGAGCAAGGGGAGGGGCGTTTGGATCATCGGCGGCGGGCCAGCAGGAGGAGGCGCGGCTTCTAGGGTTTTGGTCGATTGGGAGGCTGCGTCGGTTAGCAGGCGAAGAGGAGGAGAAGGAAGAGAAGAAGGTGTGGGGGTTCGCCGGAGGTGAAGGGGAAGGCCGCAGTCATGGGCGGAGGTCGATGGTGAACACGGCGGTGGATGCGATCGTCGATCCCCATTTTTTTTCCCTTTTTTTTTATTTTGATTTCTGTTTCGATAAAAAGGAAAGGGGGGGGGGGGGCCAGAGCGGGTTAACGGGGAGAAAAGGTTTTTTTTATTATTATTTTATTATTTAATTTTCCACAAAAAGCAACTTTTATTCTCGACCTCGAAACAAGACCCACCGCCTGTCGTCCCTAACGTTTTACCCCCATTCCGAACACAATGGGATATGTATCGCAAGCTGATTCCATCGTTTCGATCAGTTTTCGTTGAATTTACATTTAAATCACTATATTGAATTTTAAACGTACATTTCAAATTACTGGGGTTACATACTAACTCTAAAAATTCTAGAAAAATATTTTCTAGCTTCGTATTGACGATACGGTCTTAACAAAACTAGTTTCGTCGAATTCTGAGACCGTTAGAAAAATGGCCATTTTCCAGTCGATTAAAATCAACTGAAACTGGTCAAACGCGTTTTCCTGTGCCATGCTCACATATTGATTCGAAAAGTTATGAAATTTGGAATCTAGCAATAACTTGACACTGCGGGCCCAACAAAACTGGTTTCGTCGAAATCCGAGGTCATTTGCAAAATGTCTATTTTTAAGGGCCTGAATTCCATAACGACTATTCAGAATTTTCAACTGGACATATCTTTTGATTCCCGCTATGAAATTTTGATTTTTCGGATTCGTTGGAAAGATATTACCAATTAGATTCTAATGTTTTTGGTTTCACTAAAATCCGGATTGTTTTGCACCCGGTACATTCAATTGAAGTTTGAAATCGAATTATCGAACTACCGCGCCATTTTCAATTCTATTTATAATTATATAAATATTTATATTCTAACGACGACGCGTATAAATATATACGTTCGATTTATATTCAAAACAAATTTCTCGTTGATATTATTTAAAATAATTCATTTTAAATAAACAAAATTCGCTAAAATCGCCAAAATAAAATTTTTAAACTGGCCCAGATTTTCGGGTTGTTGCAGGAATTCACCAAAAGAGTTTACAATGAGAATCTCAAATGGGCCTTAGTTATATCTATTAAATTTTTGGCCTTTCTTCTTTTTCTCTTGGTTCTTTGACAAGCCTCCCTTGATTTGAGATGTGCATGGCCTTTTCATAAATCATTTTGTTGTCCAACAGCAACTAGATGTTGAATCTTCCTCTACAATTCTTCAAAATGTAAATCTATAGCAATCTGATCTTAATTTCTCTACTTTTCTGGTTGCATGCGGGTTGGGTTGGACTATCTGTGAAAGTAACAAAACAATGCCCAAGTAATATTTATTTATATACAATAGACAAGATATAAGAGCATAAAATAAACACATTTCTATGTCAATCAATATGCATTGATAAAACTATTCACACATAGAAACAAGATGTTGATTCACCTTAAAACACAATGCTTTTGTCTACCTGGAACGTGTAGGTTCCTGGATTTCCTACCTGAACCAAATGCGTTTAGGTTTCGAAGAAATCAATCAGTTAGGTGCCGCAAATTCTCAACTCAAGAATCAGATTATGCCATATATGTTCAGGTATGTTCAAGAAAAAAAACAAGTGTACACATATCAAGTTTCAACAAGTTCACATAATGATTTAAAAATAGACTAGCATTTAGAAACCAATTTTCTAGTTTTAAAAATTATACTACATAATCAGACAAGTCATAGTATATTTATAAGGCATGCACATTCCCTTTTTTTTATAAATTGTCCTGGCAAAAGCATTATGCTTCACACTTCAATTACTTTTGGCGCACTGCACATTACAGCCATGGAAAAACTAAATAAACCCAAATTTTATACAGTAAACTAAGAGTGAATCCATTTCCGGACAACGTTTTTCAAAAATAGGCCACTTAAATGCTTGACATCACATAATACCTTACCATATATACACGAAATTACTTCCTGTACTTTCCTTTTACAAGTATGTTGAATGCTTGACCCAATTTCATTTTTAATTGCATGTTAGAGCACCGTACATACAACAAAAATCAAGATTTGTTAATGGCACTAGCAGTTGTCTCTCTAAGTCAAACATGTAGCTTGGAACAACAAATGCCTAGAAAAGTAGTATAGTTGGAAGTATGCTTGCAATTGTTGAAGTCCCATTCCTTATTTTGGAATTTTAGATGCATTCAGTGGATAATAACAGAATTTGCATTACAGCTAGTCCAACGACCAACTCTAGTTAAAAATATGTAGTGGAGACTACTAAATCTCGAAAGCCAGTTTCAAAATATGTAATGGAGCTCACCAAAACTTTGAAAGCTAGTAATTTTTTGGAGAGGGACATATTTAGTTAGAAGCGAGAACCATATGTTCTCATTTAAGAAACTAGTATGAACGCCCTTCATCACAGATACAAACTGATGGGAATACCTATCAATTTATTTCTAGCTTTTTTTCACAATTTAGAAAAGGTCCCTTAGACATAGTATGTGTTCAACTTTAAAATGGTCACTAGGGATATTTATACAATCATGATGAAGCAGTAATGAGAGAAAATTCATGTGTGTAACAAAAAACTCAACAGGCTAAAACATGTAGTTCAATACCAAAGACCGTGTATTTATGTGTGTCTACACTATAAGCTAAAATGGATCACATACAATTGTAACAACCCGGAAAATCTGGGCCAGTTTAAAATTTTTATTTTGGCGATTTTAGCAAATTTTGATTATTTAAAATGAATTATTTTAAATAAAAACGACGAGAAATTTATTTTGAATATAATTAGAATGTATATATTATATACCTCGTCGTTGGAATATAAATAATTATATATAATTATAAAAGGAATTGAAAATGGCGCGGTAGTTCGATAATTCGATTTCAAACTTCAATTGAATGTACCGGGTGCAAAACAATCCGGATTTTAATGAAACCAAAAATAATGGAATCTAATAGTGAATATCTTTCCAACGAATCCGAAAAATCAAAATTTCATAGCGGGAATCAAAAGATATGTCCAGTTGAAAATTCTGAATAGTCGCTATGGAATTCAAGCCCTTAAAAATGGGAATTTTGCAAACGACCTCGGATTTCGACGAAACCAGTTTTGTTGGGTCCGTGATGTCAAGTTATTGCTAGGTTTCAAATTTCATAATTTTTCGAATCAATATGTGAGCGTGGCAAAGGAAAACGCGTTTGACCAGTTTCAGTTGATTTTAATCGACTGGAAAATGGCCATTTTTCCAACGGTCTCAGAATTCGGCGAAACTAGTTTTGTTAGGACCGTATCGTTAATACGAAGCTAAAAAATATTTTTATTGAATTTTTAGAGTTAGTATGTGGCCCCGGTAATTTGAAATGTACGTTTAAAAGTCAATATAGTGATTTAAATGTAAATTTAACGAAAACTGATCAAAACGTTCGAATCAACTTGCGATACATATCCCATTGAGTTCGGAATGGGGGTAAAACGCTATGGACGACAGGCGGTGGGCCTCGTTTAGAGGTCGTATGTAAAAGTCAACTTTTTGCAGAATAAAATAATTAAATAAAAAAAAAATATCTCTTCCCCCTTTTACTCTGCCCCCCCCCGTTCGAAAACTATTTCAGATCTAAAATGAAAAGGGAAAAAAAAATCCCGTAACCACCCTCGTCGCCCCCGCTCCCCCGAAGCCACCATCGCTGGAACCCGGGCGCCGCCCTCCACCAACGTCGAGCCACAAAGGGCTGTCGTTCGCAGGTCGTTGCCGACCGCCTGGGCCCACCGATCGTCGCCTCGGTCAAGGCGATGGCTGCTCTCCCCAAGGTCGACGTCGTCGACCCCTCTGATCGTCATCCGGCCCTCCGCCCAGCGTGCTCCAGAGAAAAAAAGGTATTATCAGTGATTTATATCCATTTTATATATATATATATATAATTATATGGTAAAATCAGTTTTTGTTAAATAACATATATTGTATATAAATCAGTATTTAAAACAGAAAATATAAATCAGTATTTAAAATAGAAAGTATATAAATCAGTATTCAAAACAGAAAATATATAAATCAGTATTTAAAATAGAAAATATATAATCAGTTTCAAAATAGAAAATATATATCATTGTTTTAAAAAGAGAATTTTTACATATATATACTTTGTTTTTTAAGCGGAAAATATACTTTGTGTTTAAAGTAGAAAAATATGCTTTGTTTTCAAAATAGAAATAACATTGATTTTTATAATTAAAGTAGCATTGTTTTTAAATGTAAACTAGAATATGATTTTGAGAATCATTTTGGAAAATATAAACATAATAAAAATATGATTTTTATATGTTGAACTTCGAAATAAAAATATGATTTTTATATGTTGGACTTCGAAATAAAAATATGATTTTTATATGTTGAACTTCGAAATAAAAATATGATTTTTATATGTTGAACTTCGAAATAAAAATATGATTTTTATATGTTGGACTTCGAAATAAAAATATGATTTTTATATGTTGGACTTCGAAATAAAAATATGATTTTTATATGTTGAACTTCGAAATAAAAATGTGATTTTTATATGTTGAACTTCGAATTAAAAATTCGATTTTTATATATTGAATAACAAAGTAAAAATTCGATTTTTATATATTGAATAACAAAGTAAAAATTCGATTTTTATATATTGAATAACAAAGTAAAAATTCGACTTTTATATATTGAATAGCGAAGTAAAAATTCGATTTTTACATATGTAGAGGAACCGGGCAATGAAGATGACAAAGATGCGATAACGATGAAGATTTATATCAAAGAAGAGTCAAGATGTTTGGATAGCTATCGGTGAGAATTTCTCACCTTTCAATTTCTTTTTCTAGTTATATATATATACTAGGATGCAGACGGTGCTTAGTAGCACCCGACACAATCGTCCACAGACCATGGACTTGTTTGTTTGATTGCAAAAATTAGTTAGATTATTTGATTGAAATTGAATTGTGTGGTAGAATGAATTGATTTGATTGATGTGTGAATGGCGTGGGCCTTCACTAGACCGGGGATAAGGCTAGGCCTTGTCCCGTTTCTAGTATCGTGCCGTTATGCCGCCGAAATTTTCTAAAATATGTTAGAAAAATAAAAATATCATTTTATTGAATAAATGAACCGAATAGAATATTCATAGGTTGAATAAAAGGTTTTATCGTTAAAAATATAATTTTTAACGTGAAAATAGATAAATAAATATTTATAAACAAATCGGCCGATTTGTTTATATACACTGATTTGACTGATATTGATTGGGTCGATAAATTTTACACATCGCCCAACTGCACAACTAAAATCTGTGTTTGATTGTTTGAAAACCCCACACGGGTGTTGGGATGAAATATGAAGTTCACTCGTCCTGATTGATTAAATATGTCGATCGATTGATTGACAGGCTGTTATAAGCGTTAGATATCTATATTTGATGCTTATACAGTGTAGTGCACTTTGGTTGATGGTTGATTATCTATCGTTGCTATTATATACATTTGTTGTATGGAATCCATATAATTAATTTTATATGGTGATTGATTGGGCCTCATTCCAATTTAGAAAATAAAGAATAATATAAAATAAAGGTTCATGTGTTGACAGTACTCATCCATTGAGATTGGTCATGTGTTGAACGAAATATTTTGATAATAACAACTATTTTGAAAAAGAAATATTTGAAATAGAATATTTGAAAATAGAAATTTATGAAGCCGTGTTGATTAGATTGACGCCATTTTGACGTAAACGATATTTATATCGATTTTATTCATTTCGAAATGAATTGAATTGAAAACGATTTCGAAATGAATTGAATCGAAAACGATTTCGAAATGAATTGAATCGAAAACGATTTCGAAATCAATTGAATCGAAAACGATTTCGAAATGAATTGAATCGAAAACGATTTCGAAATGAATTGAATCGAAAACGATTTCGAAATGAATTGAATCGAAAACGATTTCGAAATGAATTGAATCGAAAACGATTTCGAAATGAATTGAATCGAAAACGATTTCGAAATGAATTGAATCGAAAACGATTTCGAAATGAATTGAATCGAAAACGATTTCGAAATGAATTGAATCGAAAATGATTTCGAAATGAATTGAATCGAAAACGATTTCGAAATGAATTGAATCGAAAACGATTTCGAAATGAATTGAATCGAAAACGATTTCGAAATGAATTGAATCGAAAACGATTTCGAAATGAATTGAATTGAAAACGATTTCGAAATGAATTGAATTGAAAACGATTTCGAAATGAATTGAATTGAAAACGAATTCGAAATGAATTGAATTGAAAACGAATTCAAATTGAATTGAAATTTGAATTGAATAAGAATGAATTTTAAAACGAATTTATAAAGAAGAATTCAATTTCGATTTGAATTGAAATGGAAGTTGAAATTGCTTTTGAAACGAATTTAAAACTATTTATATAATTCGTTTTAAATAGAAATCGACGATATATATATTATATATTATATATATAATATAATGGCCTGAATAGAACGCGCCGCGCCGCGGCAGTTCGTGAATTTCGACCATTTATTTCAAACGGACATTACGGGAGATCCGACTGTCGGATTCTCCTAAAACCGGAACCGTTGGGTTCGTATCGAAAAGAGCTTTCTAAAGAATATTAGAAATTAGAAATCTAACGGTTGGATTTGGAATTATGTCCAAATCAAATTCGAAAAAGGTCGCTGTAAGTGCAGTTCGATGGCCATTGATGGAAATCGACTGTACAGGCCTTGATAAAATTATTAAAAATAGTAATAATTTGTGTAAAATCATAAGAAATGATTTAGAAAGAATTGGGATGAAAAACTCCATATTTGAAAAGATAAAAATAGATTTTTATCGAAATGAACTAGTTTTGAACTAGAAATATAATTCTATTTATTTTTAAATAAATAAATTGAATTTGAAAAGGGTTTTAAAAATAACCAGAATGTCCAATGATTGCATTGGAGGGGATTTGAATCGAAATTGTCTTCGGAATATTTCGATGTTGGAATTCGGGATTATACGGATGTTGTTATGGAAATTTGAAAGATATATATTTATATCGTTATTTCCAATACGACATTTGTTAATCGTAGAATTTGATATTGAATATAAGCCGATATATTTTCTATTCAGAGCCTTATATTGAATATCAAATGTGATTTGGGTTTGTCGTGAATGGTGTCTTCATTAACACTGTTCTTGAACCCAGTTGAGAAAAGATTAAATCTTTTTATTTAGATTTAATGAAGTGTACCAATTAAATGATATTTAATTGGAATTGAATTGATATTGATTTTTGGGTTTATCGTGAACAGTGTTTTAAACAACACTTGTTCTTTAACCCGATAATTAATGGAATGTGATTTTGGGTTTATCGTGAACCGTGTTTTAAATGACACTGATTCTTTAACCCAGGTAACGATTAAAACTAAGTGGAGTTTTAATGAATCTTTAATTAGATTGAAATAATCGAGAATGGAGTATCACTAGTTTTGCTCCAGGCGATAGTTAAATCTTTAATTAGATTTGAACGTGAAATGGTAATTGAATTTACCGATAACACCGTGGTGTTAGATATGAAGTATTACCAATTTTACTTCATGGGATAAATAGGTTGGGATTGAGAAATTAAAACAAATGATTACTTCGGTAAGCGTCGTTAAATCCCGACTAGTTGAATCGAAATTCAAAAGGAGATTAAAGAATAAATTTAAAGGATTTATCTTTGATAAAATTAATGGGAACTTTTCCCTATGAATGTGAAATTTAGAAACTAACTGTCGGTTAGCTAAGCAGAATGGTTTTCTGGATATTGATCTGATGTTGGTTTCGGCCTTCGGGGTTAATATTTGGGGAATTATTCTCTTGATTAATTTACGGTTAGTGACTGATGAATTGGAATGGGGCGTATGTTGTGTTTGTGTAACACTTATTTAAAATATACGCGAGTTATTCGGAAAGACCGGGTTTATCCCATTCTGAATAACTGATACGACGATAAGTCGAAGATGAGACGATGGTCGAAGACCGGAGGTCTTCACGTCGTTTGGGTAATCACTGATGATCTTGATTGGGCTGTACACCCAAGAAGATGGAAACAGTTGGTGATCGTCCAGACGTACTTGGAGATCGATGGATATGTGGGGTACTAGGTGCCTCCGGTTTCGTTCAGACCCAGAACGGACTTGTAAATGGACTGTGTGTCTGACATTGGATTTTAGTCCGTGTGATTGATCTCTATTAAATATATATCTGTTTGGCGGCGGAGGATTTATTCTCTTGCTTAACGCCCTTCTCTGAGACGTACGAGCTCAGGGGTTATATATTGATGGATATCAAACGCATGGAGTGAATTGCCTGTGTGGCATGCCTAAGTGGCAATTGATCGAGGCTTCTGTTGAAAAGCAAAGTCTTGTGGTGATGATCAAAGCAAGGCCTTTGTGGCGTAGCTTTGTGTAACGTTTACTTCGCGTGTTTCACACCCGGTATGAACCAAAAACGGGAGAGGACGTCAGGGAGGGCATGCGTTTCTTTCTAGCTAGAAGTGGCGTCAGTGGTTTTACACGCCCTGACGAGTTTGACTTATGTGGTTGTTGCTGTTGCGAGGCGCCTCGAATTGATCGGTCGTTCTCGAACCGATGGAGTCATTTAGTTGGCTCACCTACGCCCCATAGGGCGGGGAAACGCATGTTCAGGGTTTAAGTTCAATCCACATCGGTGGACTGGCCCTGAGGATCCAAGGGTCACTCGAGCTCTGATCCTGAGACACGGGCTAGAGCGTCTCGAATCGGTTGAGCACTATCTTTTGCCTCGGTTCATAGATGGAAATCCAATTTCCAAATACGTGACTTTGCAGTTTTATTTGTAGAGCCTAGTATGGCAACATGATATATGGTACCCATGCCGCCTATGATTAATACTTATGATTTGAAGTTGTTTTATACACTATGCACTTATAATAGTATCAAACGATTTGTCTTAACCGTACCAAGCATTCTTTGGCTGTTATAAGGGAAAACCCTATCCTCGGCTGCGTTGCATTGTGTGATGGGACCTGGGTCTTATAACAGTTTCATTTTTCTTTATTTAGCATTGCGCTGTTTGTTTTATGCACTGGTATTCTCGGGAGGAAACCCGTTCCGTGTTATACGGCGTGGTCCCTTGATTTACCTAACTTTAAAATAAAGATTAACTGTTTTAGTTCTCACACCAGTCACATGACTGACCTGGAGTTTATTGTTTTAACCTAAACTCTGGGTGCCCCTATTTTGACACGGGCAGCTAGTAGTTTTGGTTTTGCAGATTTATATTCACAGGATCCTGGTTTACAGCTGAAACAATATCCGGAAAGCTTTGTATCCGTATATCTCCTTCTAGTTGTGTATTGTATTATTTTCCGCTGCTATGTATTTAAATGTAATTTAAATCTCTGATATTTCTGTGTAATATTCATTTTTACTCTGTATATTCTTGTAATCTGATGCATTGTTGTAATATACAATGAAATGTTCTTCTGTATGTGTTCTGTTGTGGCTTGTTCTCGAACTATCCGACGCTTTCCTTTACGGGGAAGTTACGGGTTTTCACAGTTGGTATCAGAGCTTTGGTTTACCAAGCTCAGAGAACAAGGCACATTAGAACCATACGAAAGAATTCCTCAGATATTGGATTAGTAGTATCCAATTAGAATGACTCGTTAGAGATGGGATCAGTAGTATCCTAGAACGAGTGTGAGGAGTAAATTTTCAAAGAGAAAACAAGTTTTGTTTTGAAAATTTAAATCAACTATTCGTATTTGATTATTTATTTATATTGATTTTGGACAATTCAGTATATAAAGAATTTGCATATACGCCTTGCAAACGTATATTCAAAGTTTTAATATACTGGATAGATATAGAGTCACATTCTAGACACCCGGGGATAATTATGATGATGTGGCCACATCATCAGTATTTATATTCGTGTTTCGAAGGTGTGATTTCTATATATATTTCCATTAGACTGGTGTGAGAACCAAAATATAGCTAGAATACATTGTTGTGAATTGGCATCAAAAACAAGATTTTCAGTATATATATCAAAATTATGAATTTGAAACATTAATTCACTAATTGATTGATGTTTGTGTTGTTTGTTTAGTTGTTTGCTAATTTTTAACCAT
The DNA here is from genome assembly GCA_030737875.1 of Allium sativum. Lineage (NCBI taxonomy): Eukaryota > Viridiplantae > Streptophyta > Magnoliopsida > Asparagales > Amaryllidaceae > Allium > Allium sativum. The sequence continues at coordinate 352,244,428 of CM060922.1, read as the reverse complement.
TAAGCCTAATTGAACCAAATAATGAATTGTATTGAAATTTGGTCGCATTTGCTTGCATATACATATACTTGCATTGAACAGGTCATAGCAAGGAGGCTGGAGCCGAAGAATAAAATTTGTTTGCCCGACAAATAGGTACATGTTTACTACATAATTTACTGTTTTGTTTGGGTGATGATGATTTTATGAGCCTATTGGCTAGCTGCTTGGCTTTTTCTTTTTCTTTTTGAGATTAGAAGGACCGGGGAAGCTATTTGAAATTCCCCGATGCTCCCGGTGCAGGGGAGGTTATGGCGAAATTTTTCGAAAATTTAGGGTGTTAGCCAAATTTTTGAAATTTTTGAAAATTCTCAGAAACTGAAAAGTTGGAGAATGGAAGCCGGATCGAACGTAGAGTTGATTAATCAAACCACTTTCGACTTTGTTCCTTTTCGGGGACGAAAAGTTTTAAGTGGGGGAGATTGTAACAACCCGGAAAATCTGGGCCAGTTTAAAATTTTTATTTTGGCGATTTTAGCAAATTTTGATTATTTAAAATGAATTATTTTAAATAAAAACGACGAGAAATTTATTTTGAATATAATTAGAACGTATATATTATATACGTCGTCGTTGGAATATAAATAATTATATATAATTATAGAAGGAATTGAAAATGGCGCGGTAGTTCGATAATTCGATTTCAAACTTCAATTGAATGTACCGGGTGCAAAACAATCCGGATTTTAATGAAACCAAAAATAATGGAATCTAATAGTGAATATCTTTCCAACGAATCCGAAAAATCAAAATTTCATAGCGGGAATCAAAAGATATATCCAGTTGAAAATTCTGAATAGTCGCTATGGAATTCAAGCCCTTAAAAATGGGAATTTTGCAAACGACCTCGGATTTCGACGAAACCAGTTTTGTTGGGTCCGTGATGTCAAGTTATTGCTAGGTTTCAAATTTCATAATTTTTCGAATCAATATGTGAGCGTGGCAAAGGAAAACGCGTTTGACCAGTTTCAGTTGATTTTAATCGACTGGAAAATGGCCATTTTTCCAACGGTCTCAGAATTCGGCGAAACTAGTTTTGTTAGGACCGTATCGTTAATACGAAGCTAGAAAATATTTTTATTGAATTTTTAGAGTTAGTATGTGGCCCCGGTAATTTGAAATGTACGTTTAAAAGTCAATATAGTGATTTAAATGTAAATTTAACGAAAACTGATCAAAACGTTCGAATCAACTTGCGATACATATCCCATTGAGTTCGGAATTGGGGTAAAACGCTATGGACGACAGGCGGTGGGCCTCGTTTAGAGGTCGTATGTAAAAGTCAACTTTTTGCAGAATAAAATAATTAAATAAAAAAAATATCTCTTCCCCCTTTTACTCTGCCCCCCCCACCCCGTTCGAAAACTATTTCAGATCTAAAATGAAAAGGGAAAAAAAAATCCCGTAACCACCCTCGTCGCCCCCGCTCCCCCGAAGCCACCATCGCTGGAACCCGGGCGCCGCCCTCCACCAACGTCGAGCCACAAAGGGCTGTCGTTCGCAGGTCGTTGCCGACCGCCTGGGCCCACCGATCGTCGCCTCGGTCAAGGCGATGGCTGCTCTCCCCAAGGTCGACGTCGTCGACCCCTCTGATCGTCATCCGGCCCTTCGCCCAGCGTGCTCCAGAGAAAAAAAAGGTATTATCAGTGATTTATATCCATTTTTTTATATATAATTATATGGTAAAATCAGTTTTTGTTAAATAACATATATTGTATATAAATCAGTATTTAAAACAGAAAATATAAATCAGTATTTAAAATAGAAAGTATATAAATCAGTATTCAAAACAGAAAATATATAAATCAGTATTTAAAATAGAAAATATATAACCAGTTTCAAAATAGAAAATATATATCATTGTTTTAAAAAGAGAATTTTTACATATATATACTTTGTTTTTTAAGCGGAAAATATACTTTGTGTTTAAAGTAGAAAAATATGCTTTGTTTTCAAAATAGAAATAACATTGATTTTTATAATTAAAGTAGCATTGTTTTTAAATGTAAACTAGAATATGATTTTGAGAATCATTTTGGAAAATATAAACATAATAAAAATATGATTTTTATATGTTGAACTTCGAAATAAAAATATGATTTTTATATGTTGGACTTCGAAATAAAAATATGATTTTTATATGTTGAACTTCGAAATAAAAATATGATTTTTATATGTTGAACTTCGAAATAAAAATATGATTTTTATATGTTGAACTTCGAAATAAAAATATGATTTTTATATGTTGAACTTCGAAATAAAAATATGATTTTTATATGTTGGACTTCGAAATAAAAATATGATTTTTATATGTTGAACTTCGAAATAAAAATATGATTTTTATATGTTGAACTTCGAAATAAAAATGTGATTTTTATATATTGAACTTCGAATTAAAAATTCGATTTTTATATATTGAATAACAAAGTAAAAATTCGATTTTTATATATTGAATAACAAAGTAAAAATTCGATTTTTATATATTGAATAACAAAGTAAAAATTCGATTTTTATATATTGAATAGCGAAGTAAAAATTCGATTTTTACATATGTAGAGGAACCGGGCAATGAAGATGACAAAGATGCGATAACGATGAAGATTTATATCAAAGAAGAGTCAAGATGTTTGGATAGCTATCGATGAGAATTTCTCACCTTTCAATTTCTTTTTCTAGTTATATATATATACTAGGATGCAGACGGTGCTTAGTAGCACCCGACACAATCGTCCACAGACCATGGACTTGTTTGTTTGATTGCAAAAATTAGTTAGATTATTTGATTGAAATTGAATTGTGTGGTAGAATGAATTGATTTGATTGATGTGTGAATGGCGTGGGCCTTCACTAGACCGGGGATAAGGCTAGGCCTTGTCCCGTTTCTAGTATCGTGCCGTTATGCCGCCGAAATTTTCTAAAATATGTTAGAAAAATAAAAATATCATTTTATTGAATAAATGAACCGAATAGAATATTCATAGGTTGAATAAAAGGTTTTATCGTTAAAAATATAATTTTTAACGTGAAAATAGATAAATAAATATTTATAAACAAATCGGCCGATTTGTTTATATACACTGATTTGACTGATATTGATTGGGTCGATAAATTTTACACATCGCCCAACTGCACAACTAAAATCTGTGTTTGATTGTTTGAAAACCCCACACGGGTGTTGGGATGAAATATGAAGTTCACTCGTCCTGATTGATTAAATATGTCGATCGATTGATTGACAGGCTGTTATAAGCGTTAGATATCTATATTTGATGCTTATACAGTGTAGTGCACTTTGGTTGATGGTTGATTATCTATCGTTGCTATTATATACATTTGTTGTATGGAATCCATATAATTAATTTTATATGGTGATTGATTGGGCCTCATTCCAATTTAGAAAATAAAGAATAATATAAAATAAAGGTTCATGTGTTGACAGTACTCATCCATTGAGATTGGTCATGTGTTGAACGAAATATTTTGATAATAACAACTATTTTGAAAAAGAAATATTTGAAATAGAATATTTGAAAATAGAAATTTATGAAGCCGTGTTGATTAGATTGACGCCATTTTGACGTAAACGATATTTATATCGATTTTATTCATTTCGAAATGAATTGAATTGAAAACGATTTCGAAATGAATTGAATCGAAAACGATTTCGAAATGAATTGAATCGAAAACGATTTCGAAATGAATTGAATCGAAAACGATTTCGAAATGAATTGAATCGAAAACGATTTCGAAATGAATTGAATCGAAAACGATTTCGAAATGAATTGAATCGAAAACGATTTCGAAATGAATTGAATCGAAAACGATTTCGAAATGAATTGAATCGAAAACGATTTCGAAATGAATTGAATCGAAAACGATTTCGAAATGAATTGAATCGAAAACGATTTCGAAATGAATTGAATCGAAAACGATTTCGAAATGAATTGAATGGAAAACGATTTCGAAATGAATTGAATTGAAAACGATTTCGAATTGAATTGAATTGAAAACGATTTTGAAATGAATTGAATTGAAAACGAATTCGAAATGAATTGAATTGAAAACGAATTCAAATTGAATTGAAATTTGAATTGAATAAGAATGAATTTTAAAACGAATTTATAAAGAAGAATTCAATTTCGATTTGAATTGAAATGGAAGTTGAAATTGCTTTTGAAACGAATTTAAAACTATTTATATAATTCGTTTTAAATAGAAATCGATGATATATATATTATATATATTATATATATAATATAATGGCCTGAATAGAACGCGCCGCGCCGCGGCAGTTCGTGAATTTCGACCATTTATTTCAAACGGACATTACGGGAGATCCGACTGTCGGATTCTCCTAAAACCGAAACCGTTGGGTTCGTATCGAAAAGAGCTTTCTAAAGAATATTAGAAATTAGAAATCTAACGGTTGTATTTGGAATTATGTCCAAATCAAATTCGAAAAAGGTCGCTGTAAGTGCAGTTCGATGGCCATTGATGGAAATCGACTGTACAGGCCTTGATAAAATTATTAAAAATAGTAATAATTTGTGTAAAATCATAAGAAATGATTTAGAAAGAATTGGGATGAAAAACTCCATATTTGAAAAGATAAAAATAGATTTTTATCGAAATGAACTAGTTTTGAACTAGAAATATAATTCTATTTATTTTTAAATAAATAAATTGAATTTGAAAAGGGTTTTAAAAATAACCAGAATTTCCAATGATTGCATTGGAGGGGATTTGAATCGAAATTGTCTTCGGAATATTTCGATGTTGGAATTCGGGATTATACGGATGTTGTTATGGAAATTTGAAAGATATATATTTATATCGTTATTTACAATACGACATTTGTTAATCGTAGAATTTGATATTGAATATAAGCCGATATATTTTCTATTCAGAGCCTTGTATTGAATATCAAATGTGATTTGGGTTTGTCGTGAATGGTGTCTTCATTAACACTGTTCTTGAACCCAGTTGAGAAAAGATTAAATCTTTTTATTTAGATTTAATGAAGTGTACCAATTAAATGATATTTAATTGGAATTGAATTGATATTGATTTTTGGGTTTATCGTGAACAGTGTTTTAAACAACACTTGTTCTTTAACCCGATAATTAATGGAATGTGATTTTGGGTTTATCGTGAACCGTGTTTTAAATGACACTGATTCTTTAACCCAGGTAACGATTAAAACTAAGTGGAGTTTTAATGAATCTTTAATTAGATTGAAATAATCGAGAATGGAGTATCACCAGTTTTGCTCCAGGCGATAGTTAAATCTTTAATTAGATTTGAACGTGAAATGGTAATTGAATTTACCGATAACACCGTGGTGTTAGATATGAAGTATTACCAGTTTTACTTCATGGGATAAATAGGTTGGGATTGAGAAATTAAAACAAATGATTACTTCGGTAAGCGTCGTTAAATCCCGACTAGTTGAATCGAAATTCAAAAGGAGATTAAAGAATAAATTTAAAGGATTTATCTTTGATAAAATTAATGGGAACCTTTCCCTATGAATGTGAAATTTAGAAACTAACTGTCGGTTAGCTAAGCAGAATGGTTTTCTGGATATTGATCTGATGTTGGTTTCGGCCTTCGGGGTTAATATTTGGGGAATTATTCTCTTGATTAATTTACGGTTAGTGACTGATGAATTGGAATGGGGCGTATGTTGTGTTTGTGTAACACTTATTTAAAATATACGCGAGTTATTCGGAAAGACCGGGTTTATCCCATTCTGAATAACTGATACGACGATAAGTCGAAGATGAAGACGATGGTCGAAGACCGGAGGTCTTCACGTCGTTTGGGTAATCACTGATGATCTTGATTGGGCTGTACACCCAAGAAGATGGAAACAGTTGGTGATCGTCCAGACGTACTTGGAGATCGATGGATATGCGGGGTACTAGGTGCCTCCGGTTTCGTTCAGACCCAGAACGGACTTGTAAATGGACTGTGTGTCTGACATTGGATTTTAGTCCGTGTGATTGATCTCTATTAAATATATATCTGTTTGGCGGCGGAGGATTTATTCTCTTGCTTAACGCCCTTCTCTGAGACGTACGAGCTCAGGGGTTATATATTGATGGATATCAAACGCATGGAGTGAATTGCCTGTGTGGCATGCCTAAGTGGCAATTGATCGAGGCTTCTGTTGAAAAGCAAAGTCTTGTGGTGATGATCAAAGCAAGGCCTTTGTGGCGTAGCTTTGTGTAACGTTTACTTCGCATGTTTCACACCCGGTATGAACCAAAAACGGGAGAGGACGTCAGGGAGGGCATGCGTTTCTTTCTAGCTAGAAGTGGCGTCAGTGGTTTTACACGCCCTGACGAGTTTGACTTATGTGGTTGTTGCTGTTGCGAGGCGCCTCGGATTGATCGGTCGTTCTCGAACCGATGGAGTCATTTAGTTGGCTCACCTACGCCCCATAGGGCGGGGAAACGCATGTTCAGGGTTTAAGTTTAATCCACATCGGTGGACTGGCCCTGAGGATCCAAGGGTCACTCGAGCTATGATCCTGAGACACGGGCTAGAGCGTCTCGAATCGGTTGAGGACTATCTTTTACCTCGGTTCATAGATGGAAATCCAATTTCCAAATACGTGACTTTGCGGTTTTATTTGTAGAGCCTAGTATGGCGACATGATATATGGTACCCATGCCGCCTATGATTATTAATACTTATGATTTGAAGTTGTTTTATACACTATGCACTTATAATAGTATCAAACGATTTGTCTTAACCGTACCAAGCATTCTTTGGCTGTTATAAGGGAAAACCCTATCCTCGGCTGCGTTGCATTGTGTGATGGGACCTGGGTCTTATAACAGTTTCATTTTTCTTTATTTAGCATTGCGCTGTTTGTTTTATGCACTGGTATTCTCGGGAGGAAACCCGTTCCGTGTTATACGGCGTGGTCCCTTGATTTACCTAACTTTAAAATAAAGATTAACTGTTTTAGTTCTCACACCAGTCACATGACTGACCTGGAGTTTATTGTTTTAACCTAAACTCTGGGTGCCCCTATTTTGACACGGGCAGCTAGTAGTTTTGGTTTTGCAGATTTATATTCACAGGATCCTGGTTTACAGCTGAAACAATATCCGGAAAGCTTTGTATCCGTATATCTCCTTCTAGTTGTGTATTGTATTATTTTCTGCTGCTATGTATTTAAATGTAATTTAAATCTCTGATATTTCTGTGTAATATTCATTTTTACTCTGTATATTCTTGTAATCTGATGCATTGTTGTAATATACAATGAAATGTTCTTCTGTATGTGTTCTGTTGTGGCTTGTTCTCGAACTATCCGACGCTTTCCTTTACGGGGAAGTTACGGGTTTTCACAACAATTCTAACCTTGAAACAACTTGAAATAGTAACACAGTAAGATTGAACTCACCGAATAACATAAACATCAATCCCCTAAGGTCTCTATTATACTTAGTTAACCATGTTGTTAAAATGCTTGAATCAATGATCAATTGTGAGTGAATACTCACCTCAATTGGTTAAAGCAAGCGCAGAGCAACAACGACGACTTTATTGCTTGGACATGGCTGCTGGTGGGAGGCTGCTGCTTCGAGGTGGAGGCGATGGCTTAGTTAGGGTTGAAAAGGACGAAACTCGGTTGTTAGTGGCCCAGATGCGAACGGTTGAAGCGAGTAAAATTTGACTTTGCTAGAGCAGTTGGTTTTTAATGTGACGACTCCCTAATGTTGGAAGGAACGACGGTGATGGTTGGAGAGGCCATGGCGATTTGAGGCTACGAACATTAAATTTAGAAGGAAGAGAAATGAATGTTTGCTGAAGATTTGGGTGAAAATGCGAGATTTTTATAAAAGGAAAAATAAAGGGATAAGAACGACGCCAATCGGTAGAGTTTAGGTTAGCTGCGATGTATTACAGAATAGGTCAGCGTGATTTATCTGAAGGAGGTTATAATTAAATATTAAAATTCTACCGCGAATTACCCCATAACGCTCTAATTTCATACTGGCAATGAAATCTCCAAACACAACAAAAATTATACATATCTCTTCGTCTCCGCGTTCTGAATCCAATAAAATTATTTTGGTCGTACTCCGACTCCGTTTATATACAACATTACTTTTGTTTTTGAATTATTTATCAGTTCACTGAACAACTCCGTTCGTTTTCAAATTTTAATGTTAAGTTTCAGTTTCTTTATATACACCAATACACATATATCCATGCCAATATATTTTAACAAATAAAATTTCCAATTTGTTTATAGTTAATAACGTTTATTTTAAGTTCAACCCTTTATATTTTCAATTGAATTTCAAATCTGATTCAAATATCCAATGACATTCAATTCAGATATTCAAAAATAATTATTCGATTCTAGACCATTCATTCTGAGTTAAATATCAAATTCAATTCATACTCATAACCATATATTTTATCTTTAACTCAAGTATCAAATATAAAAATTGATTATTCATATTTAAATCTTTAATTAATTCCATATTCCAGTTGTCAAAATTTCTGGGACGTTACACGTAATATCACAACCACGCTTATTAGTAAACCTAAACCTGCTAGGTTAAACATGAGTATTAATTAGCTAAGAGGTCCCCCGTTGTGCTGTTGTATCGGGTTTTGGGGACTCTTAAATCTTAGTTTTGGGGGGACAAGCTTAGGGTGGTTGGCTTATGTCAATATGTTGTTTGGAACTCATATCTGTCTGTATCCCTGGTTGTATGTTGTTAGAGAGGCTCTCGCACTAGGTAGGGGCCAGGGCACGCTTTACAAAACTGGATAGTAAGAGGTTCACATGGGGGTGGGTATGGGCATGTTCCGGCGGAGTCATGAGCATGCATGAGTCCGAATAGGGAAGATAAACCACTGTAACAGCAGTAAATAGGTCTATGTTATATAATTGTTGGGTTATTGAGGGGATGACATAGGGTATTTATGTAGTTAGGAGCCGATAGCATGAGTGGTAATTATGGTACACCTAATCCTGCTGTTGTGTAATTAGGATAACACCAATATGGTTATGTAATTAGGCTACACCTAATCCTGCCATTTAATTCTGCTGTTAATCCCGCTGATATGTAATTAGGTTAAATGCCTAATCCTGTTAAACCTGTTATACTAGTATTGGTGTAGACATACCTGTTTAGGATACAAATGTGAAGCATTACTCGATTATATTTTATTCTTGTTATTCCTGTCTATCATGATGTTCTGTTTAGTATATCTGTTACCGTATATGACACTGTACCTTTCTCATCCAATCTTATTTACCTATCTTGGCATTTCTACTTTATGCACATTTGAAAATCGCTGGACTCGCCAGACTTTATGTCACTTTTTTCTTTTTCCTATTTCTTCTTTTCCCCTCCAGGTCCTCAGAATGGAAGCACTCAATAGTGACTAGGATTTCTCTTACAGCTTGGACTTGGATTTTTTGAGATGTACCGTTTGACTTGCATTCTATTCTATTATGGCTTATGGCGAGGGATATGATTTTATGTACTCTGATGCTTTGTTTTATGAGATGTTTTATGAGACAGATTTGATGTAACTAGTTTTGTTGTAACTTGTTTGAGACTACGTTTTATCTTTAAATAATGAAGTTGAAATTTTCCGCTGCTTATTTTATCTATCCTGTAAATTTTCTGTAATGTTTATCCATTGCGCTTCACGAAACTTAATGCATTCTCTTATGAGTGACATTAACGGATGTGGAGTGTCACATTTCTAAAGGCTGTTGACTACTGTAGATCGTTTAAATGGATATTTGTCTTACTGCAAGTTAAGTTTTCACAGCCTTAAACACACGTTATGGAATTTCCGAAGATAGGGTTAATGGAGGCTTTAAGCTATCAGATCCTCTGTCTAGGATTTTAATGACAACAACTATACGAATATATATACTTTCACATAATCGTTATATAATATATATATATATATAGTTTCACATAATCGTGCAGGATTTACTCAAGGAGAAGAACTCATTATCAAGATTAAAAGAAGTACTCTAGGACATCATAAAGGTTATATTATGTGTCAACTATTAGATTTTATGTACAATCTCCTTGAAATCATATGAGATATTTCATAAGGAAATATATAAGTCAGTGAAAAATCAGACGTCTGTTCTAGTATGTAACAGACGTCTGATGCTAATATCAGGAAATAGTTCCAGACTCAGCACAGACGTCTGCCATATATTGACAGACTCCTATTGATGGTCTCAAGAAATAATTTCCTAACAACACAGAATTCTATCACTAAAAGGAAAGACGTCTGTCTATGTATCCAAACTATATCAGAATATATCGACGTTCGTCTGACCATATGGACAGACGTCTATCCTGGCATACGACTTTAAATTCTGAAAGGGTGTTTCTTCATTCTCATAAGTCACAATCTTTCTCTTCATTTCAAAACGATTTTTTCTACTAGCTATATCTTTTCAAATGAAGAGTTTTATTTTTAGATATTATAACCTTTCATGAAAACTCTTCACTTACTATAAATACATCTAAGATTCAACTTTCAATCATCTATTCTTTCTTGATCTATTCTATATTTTCTAAAAGCTCTCTATACTTATTTCTCTCTAAAGATTTCAGTCAAGAAATCAATTTCTTTTATACTCTCAAGATATTCAACACTCATATTAACTCAAGGAGATTATAGGAGAAATTTGTACAAGTTAGTCAAAATCTGTGTTATAGAGAACACAACATTGTAAAAGCTACTTTCATCTGTAAGCCTATTCCTCTAGGCGAAGTGAGGGCAGTTTAGTGTTAGTAAGAAAGTCGAAGGGGAGCTTCGGGACTGCACGTTGGACGGGAGGTCCGAACCAGGATAAAATACTGGTGTGATTGCTTCTTGCTTTACTTGCATCATTATTTACTAGTTGTTACTATTACTTGCTATAGTTAAGACACACATACGATACTCTCATAGACTTTCAATTGGTATCAGATCTACGTTAGATCAAATTACAGTAACTTGTATTTTCATCATTTTTTTATATGGCAAGTAATAACATTAATAGCATATTTGAAGAAGACCAGTCAACACAAAGACCCCCACTTTTCAATGGATCTAATAATGCTTATTGGTCAACACATATGAGAATTTTTATGGAAGCAAACAGTTTGGAAATTCGGGCTGCCACTTAAAAGAAATATAAAGTACCAACGACAGAATTGAGTGCGTGGATCGATGTTCGAAAAGCTGCAGCTTCCAACAACTCACAGGCCATGAATGCTTTATTTTGTGCACTAGATAAGAACGAATTTTCTCGTGTCATGATGTGTTCCACTTCTTATGATATATGGAGAACTTTACAAATCACTCACGAAGGCACTGCAAAAGTCAAACAAACAAAAATATCAATTTTACAAATTCAGTTTTCATCTTTCAAAATGAAAGATGGAGAGACTATTAGTGATATGTACACTAGATTCCAAACTATTCAACACGATCTAATGGTACTCAGCTTCAGATTCACTGATTTTGGTTTAGTCATACATATTTTAAATTCTTTAACTAATGAGTGGGAAAGAAAAGAACTAGTCATAGAAGAGGCTAATGATCTTTCTCAACTCAAAGTTGAAAAATAAATTGTAAACTTGTTGTCCTATGAAGCTAACTTGCAGATTAGAAAAGAACAGAAAACAAAAAAGAAAAATATTGCTTTTCCAGCAAATAATGACGATTCAAATTTAGATGAAGAAGCGATAGTATTCATAGCTAAGAACTACAACAAGTTCAATAAATTCAGAAAGATGACCAAATTTCAGAAGAATGATAGACTAGGCTCAACAAAACAGACTATGATTAAGTGCTATAATTGCAATGAATTTAGTCATATAAAGAAAGATTGTCCAAAGAATGAAAACAAAAAGCATAAGATCGAAAAAATTAAGAAGAAAAGAAGAGCTTATCAAGTGACATAGGATGACTCTGACTCATCTTCATCTGATGGTGATAGTGAGAGTGACTCGGAACAAGCTAATGTATGTTTTATGACAAACATAGACGAGGTATGTAACACCCCGTTATTTTAAAGGACATTATAATGATAAACTAAAGAATACTTAATTAAATATTGGGAATTAAGCAAAATGTACTCCACCATTGCGTTTATCTCAGAATTCTACTTAAGATAGACTCCGAGTTTGCGTAAATCCGACATCGTATGCAGAAGATATTAAGATTTGAAGTTTATATACATATAAGCAATATATATATAAATCAATTCCAAAAAATCAAAAAACGAAGAGCGGGAAAGGGAGGGAAATCGGCCCGTTAGGGGTCGACCCCATGCCTTATGGGTGTCGACCCATGGGTCGACCCATACAAGGGGGTGTCGACCCTACCCAGATCTGGGGCATATCCATTTCTGTGAACGTGGACTCGTTTCTTGACTAGATTAGTTGACATTAGGCTATAAATAGGACCTCATTTCTATTGTTTTATTCATAAAAAACAATGGAGACAACGAGATGCTTCCCTAGCTCAGATTGAATTTGCATATTCTTCTGCAACAACAACTTAGAAGCATACAAGAATCTTTGCTACAACATCAACGGTCAATTCTCTATTCTTTAGATCCTGTCACAGTGAGTTATGTTATTTTAGAAATAAATATTTAGTAAGTAATCCTGACATGTTTATGAGATTGAATCTAAACCTATGCATGTTAATAACCTGAATCATAACTAATCGGATCTGCCATTACTTGTACACCTAATCTACTGATTAGTTCTCATATTCCTATTCCTGTTCTGTTACCATGCTTAATTTGTCATCTTATGCCCATTCTGCTACTATGCCTATTTCTGTTACCGTATGCCTATTCAGTTAGTATGCCTATTTCTATCATCATGTGTATGTTTTGTTATTATGCCTATTCCTGTCCTCTTCTCTCCCTCCTTCCCTTTTTTATTTTTATAGCCAAGCTACCTTCGAGCCTAGGCATACCGCTGAAATATATGAACGAACGAAAAGGGAATGGTTGGGAATGACATTGGGGAATAACTTGTATTGTAAAACATGACTGGGATTTAAGGGCATAATCTATACCTTGATCTTAAACTTTAAATTGGGACATAACTTGTATCATGGACCAGACTGGGATTTGGGGCATAACCTTGGATGAACATGAAAAATTGTTTAAGAATGAACATGGCTAATTTACAGCAGTTAGAAACTGTAACTACACTTAGACACAAGGTTAGATTACGCTTGTGGTAGAAGTCTGCCCGGAACCGCTCGGAAAATCCATCATCCATAAATGATTAATCTAATGTGAGAGGTCTAGTGCATAAATGTACACGTAACGGTGCTAAGACACTAGGTTAAGCCTAACTTATGGTAGAAGTCTGCCCGGAACCGACCAGCATATTAGCATCCACAAGTGGTCGACTTAATGTGAGAGGTCTGCTGCATTAACATGCATAAATGGAAAATGATAGTAACATGTTAACCTATAATACTTAACCTGTTTAAATCGGTTGGGTTATGTGAACCTGTAAAAATTGTGTAAGGGTTAAGTAAACTTGCCTGACTCAATAGGGGGGCTAACTACCTGGCTGAATCTGTAGGGGGTTATATAAGCCCGACAAACTTAACCTGTTTTACAGGGTGGGGGTTATGCGGGCTTGTTAATCTGTTAGGCATAACCTTTCAAAATCCTAATAGTGGGGATGCAAGCCTAGGGGGTAGCTTGTATCATCTATTGTGTGGACCCGTTTCAGTCAGTAACCCATCTTGGTATCGAAAGGAGGACCCGAACTAGGTAGGGGTCAGGGCACGCTTACTGAGTTGATTATAAGAGGTTACTTGAGTGAGTGCGTTGATGGCGCATTTCGTCGGACTCATGTGTGTGCATGAATCCGCTTAACTTTGGGATAATAAGACGTTGTGACATCAGTAGATATACCTGTGCATCTTGAAAATAATGGGGTTGCCACTTTAGTAAGTGATACGTCCTACTGTGGGGCCAACACAGGGTATCTGCGGGATATGGAGCTGATCGATTGTGGTAGTAATTAGGGTACATCTAGTATTGCTTGTCTTGCTTGTTTAGGATCCCGTTCTTATCGTTGGGGGTAACACCTGTCATTTCTGTTGGGCTACCTGTTATTATTGTTGGGGTTAAAAACCCGTCACTAGAAGTACACCTAAGTCTACCATCTTGTTCTTGTCGGGATCATCTTGTTCTTGTTATACTAGTAATGGTTCAGAGAAAAGTATTTAGGAAACACAATATATATTTTGATTATTCAGTTTATCCTTCTCAGACTGTTATACCTGCCTTATGATATTGTTATCTCTTTCATCCAGTTTATATACCTATTATGATGCTTTTGCTTATTTATATGCTAAAAGTAATTGGACTGGCTAGACTTTATGTCTGACCAGTATTGTTTCCTTTTACCTCTCTTCCTCTTCCCCCCAGGTTCTCAGGGTGGGAATTCTCAAGCTTGATTAGGATTCTCTCTTCTACTACCACTTGGAGCTGATTAGATATACCGCTTTTATTACCTATCTACTCTGATATGGATCTTTTTAGGGACTATGTTGTACTCTGATGATTTTAGTACAAGGTAGATATTTTAATTGATGTAGTTGGTTTTCTGTATCTCAGACTTATGTTGTAACTTAATTTGGACCACGATGTTTTCTATTTGGAAAACAAAGTTTTAAATTCCTCTATTATTTTATATTTATCTCGTGAGGTTTCTGTTTATGTTTACCTATAACGCTTCACGGAGCTTAATGTATTCTGTTAAAGAGTGACATTAACGGACGTAGGGTGTCACATTTGATATTAGAGTTGAAGTTTACCAGATCAAATAAAAGGTTTTGAAAATTGTTTTCAAAAAGCTTTTAAAGAAATCATTTTCAAAAGAAAACTTTGTTTTTGAAAAACATATTCCCAAAGCAATATGAAATATCTTTCGACTCTATATTTGAATCCCATTTTCCTTTTCTTTTCAGCATGTCTGGGGAACTGATTCTTCCCAGGGCGTTACAATACTGGCTTGGTTCCATAGGTATCTTGAGGCTACGGCACATTCCGGAAGCTAAGCAGACGCCCCCCCAGCTGCAACCGTTGTTCCTCCTCCTCCTCTGCAAGTGGATAATTTCTCCAAGATATGCAAGGATTTCTGTGCTATAGGAGGAAAGCCATTCAGAGGAACTGATACTTTTGTAGAAGCAAGGAATTGGCTTAAAGAGACGGAGGATTTGTTTGGGATTTTTGAGGTTGACAACCATAAGAAGATTCATTTGGTCATTTAGCAGCTGAAAGATGTGGCTTCATTCTGATGGGAAGTGACACAAGTAGGGCGTCCAGTTGAGGCTTAGGATGATTTCCGACAGAGATTCGAGATGAAGTTTATTTCTCAAGCTGAGCAAAGTATGCTAATGGACAGGTTTATGGCACTTAAGAAAGGAGGCATGTATGTCAAAGAATATGTTAGTAAGTTCAATCAATTGGCGAGGTTTGGTTTGGAGCTAGTGAATACCCTTCACAAGAAAGCTTTGAGGTTTGCAAGAGGATTGAATGAACCCCTCCATGGATTGTCTATGTCTCATATTCCGATGAGGGCAACATTCGAGAAACTCGTTGATATGGCATTGATGCACGAAGAAGATAAAGGTGAAAAGAAAGAGGCTAAGAATGATGAAACACAAGACAAGAAAGTGTGGTCCAAGAAAGAACAACAACAACAAAAGAAGAGCGAAAAGTATGACAAAGCCCGAGGGAAGAGGAAGTGTAATAGTTGTGGACGCATGGGTCATTTAAGCAAAGATTGCAAAAGAAGGAAGAATGATTGTTTCCATTATGGAGAAATCGGACACCTTATTCGGGAGTGCCCGAAGAAGCAAGGACAGGGCCAAAGGGCAGGATCTTGTGGAGGGCAAGTGCATGCTCTCGTGGTCGATGTACCAAATAGAGATAGGAAATTTTCTATTGAAGGTTTGATTTCTCTTTCCAATCATCCTATTATAACTCTTTTTTATTCTGGCGCTTCACGTTCTTTTATATCTGATTCTGTGGTTGAGTCTCTACACCTTAGTACTAGTATAGTTTTGGATCTCGTTGTCGTCTCAAACCCCATTGGGGGTATGGCTCATCAGTCTTTGATTTGTCGAGATTTGAGAATATCTGTGTTGGGCGTCGAGTTTGAGTACGACGCATATGTGCTTGGTTTCATGGGCTATGGTTTGATTCTAGGGATGGATTGGCTAGCTATGTATGGTGCCATTCTAGACTGTGATAGGAGGGTCGTTAGACTTTTGACTTGCCATGGGAGGACTCTCGAGATTTCTTGTGACCCAAAAGGGTCTGTCATGCTTAGTTCCCTACAATCACTTGATGCATCTATCGATGACTTGCGATCTGTACCGGTAGTCTGTGGGTATTCGGATGTTTTTGAGGAGGTTCAGGGATTACCTCCGAGGCGCCAGATTGATTTCCGGATATACTTGGTGTACAATGCAAAGCCAGTTGCATTGCTTGTGCGCCATATGGCTCCGAGAGAAAGGAGGGAGCTCAGTAAGCAAGTAGGGGAGGTGCTTGAGAAAGGATTTATTAGGCGAAGCATATCTGAATGGGGTACTCCAGTAGTATTCACAACTAAAGTGGATGGTTCGCTTATGTGTGGATTACAGGGAGTTGAATAAGCTCACTAAGAAGAATATGCACCCAATTCCGAGGATAGATGATCTGTTTGACCAGCCTGTTGGTGCATCTGTTTTCTCCCTGTTAGACTTAGCCATGGGGCTTCATCAGTTGAGGGTAGCCGAGGACAATATAGACAAGACTGCTATTAGAACTCCAGATGGTTTCTTTGAGTGGCTCATCATGCCTTTTGGGTTGATGAATGCACCCGCCTATTTTGCGGATCTGATGAGTAGGGTGTTTTGGGAGTTTCTAAATAAGTTCATTGTGGTCTTTGTTGATGACATCTTGATTTTCTCAAAGAGCGAGGATGAGCATGCCCTACATTAAGGGAGGTTTTGAAGAATCTCCGAGCGCATTAGCTTAAGGAGCAATTCTCCAAATGTCATTTTTGGAGAAAGGAAGTGAGATTTCTAGGACATGTGGTCTCTAAGGATGGAATACCAGTGGATCCCACGGAAGTAGTTGCGGTTCAAGATTGGCAGACTCCAAAGAACGCAACAGATGTAAGGAGTTTTCTTGGTTTAGCGAGCTGTTATAGGAAGTTCATTAATGCCTTCGCGAAGGTATCAACCCACTCACCAGACTAACGAAGAAGAATCTGACATTTTCTTAGGATACAAACTGTGAGAATACTTTTCAGCAATTGAAGAGGATCTGACAATAGCCCCAGTCTTGACTTGCCCGATGGGAACAAAGTGTTCACAATGTACACCGATGCATCTGGTACATGCTTTGGTGCTGTTTTGATGTAATAGGGAAGGGTAGTATGTTATGGTGGTAGGCAATTAAGAGTTAATGAGAAGAACTACCCAACCCATGACTTTGAGTTGGCTAGCATAGTATTTGCGCTTAAGATTTGCCATCATTATCTACTTGGAGAGAAGTTCTAGTTGTATACCGATCATAAATCACTCAAGTATTTGTTCTCGGAGAAGGATCTTAATTTGAGGCAACAGAGATGGATGGAGTTCCGAGCGTCCTATGACTTTGATATTGTTTATACCCCTGGCAAGGGTAATGTGGTGGCAGACGCACCGAGTAGGCAGAGGATGACTTTGAGTCCACTATTTGTAGAGAGGCAGAGCTTGGAGTATATAGCGACCTTTGATTTTAATTTTTAGGCCATCTACGGATCTTATACCTAGTTTGTTGGCATCGATAGAGGTGTGACCTACACTTATCAATCAGATAGGAACTTCGCAACGAGAGGACCCACAAATAGCAGAAATCTTGGATAGACTCAACAGAGGGAAAACTTCTAGTCACCTCAGTAGATATTCCACAGATGATGGGGGTGGTTGCGACGAGATGGAAGGCTTTGTGTTCCCCGAATTGGGAGTTTGTTGAAGACAATCCTTCAGGAAGCCCATTACTTTAGGATGACTATCCATCCATGCGGTGATAAGATGTATAAAGATATAAAGTGGATTTTTCTTTGGGCTGGGATGAAGAAAGATGTAGCGAAGTTTGTTTCTCGATGTTTGGTTTGCTAGTAAGTCAAAGCCGAGCAAAAGAAACCTGGTGGTTTACTTCATCCTTTGGAGGTCCCATAGTGGAAGTGGGAGAGCGTCTCTATGGATTTCATTAATGGTTTACCTAGATCAAGGAAAGGCAACACCAGTATTTGGGTTATAGTTGACAGGCTTACTAAGAGCGCTCATTTCATTCCTGTTAAGAGTAAGAGGACGACAACATGGTTAGCAGCAATTTATCTTCGTGAGATAGTCCGTCTACATGGAGTACCTTCCAGTATAGTGAGTGATTGTGACCCCATATTCACTAGTGAGTTTTGGAGGAGCTTGCAAGAGGCATTAGGTACACAGTTGTGTTTGAGCACCACTTATCACCCTCAGACCTATGGAAAAATGGAGGGGGTGAATAGAGTTCTTAAGGATCTTTTAAGACTGTGTATCCTAGACTTCGAAGGGACTTGGGGGGCGCATCTTCCTTAGTAGAATTCGCCTACAACAGCAGTTATCAAGCTAGTATTGGCATGGCACCTTTCGAGGCATTGTACGAACGACCTTGTAGATCACTGACTTGTTGGTGGAAGTCTACAGAAAGGCTTCTACTTGGACCTGAGATGATTAGAGAAACTTCAGAGAAGATTGATCTTATTTGCAGACGCATGAAAACAACTTAGGACAGGCAGAAGTCCTACGCAGAAAAGAGAAGAACTGATATTTAGTTTGAGGTGCGAGACATGGTTTTCATCAACGTATCACCTTTGAGAATTGTGGTTCGCTTTGGATCTGTAGGGAAGTTGGCACCAAGGTTTGTAGGGCCACTTCCCATAACTGAAAGGATTGGTCAAATGGCCTATAGATTAAAGCTATCAGAGAGATTGATGGGTGTTCATGATGTTTTCCACGTTTCTCAATTACGGAAGTGCCTATATGATACCGTAGAAGTAGTTGAGTTGAGTATGCTTGAGGAAGTAGAGATGGAATGGGAGGCGACAGTTAGATGAGTTCCTACTCGTATTCTTGGATCAGAGGTTAAGAAGCTACGCAAGCGAGGGGTCAAGTTGATGAAAGTTCAGTGGGGAGATGACCAAGAGATGCGACTCGGGAGACTGAAGACAAGATTCACGCTTCGTACCCTTTTCTTTTCAAGGATACGTTCTTAACTTCTTTTCTTAAGCTTTTATTCGTACTTGCTTCTATCGTTTAAGTATATCCTATCGATTGAATCTTCTACCTCAAGGTAGGTAGCCAATGAATGTAAACATGTGTTTGAGACATGCTATTTTTGATGGATGCAAGTGTTTGCTAGTGGTTGCTTGTGGATGCATATACACACACATTAGGCAGTAGATCGGCTCAATCACTTTCAAACCACATATGGATGTGTGAGCATTTTAAATTTTATGGATGAAAATGGGTGTATCATCAAATGGATGTTGCATTTGGATGAATGATTGTGCACGCATATAGAACTTATATGTTATACTAGGATTATTTGCATACATGTTGGATTCATAGCACTAACATACATTGCATTAAGGAGGTCGACTGAATCAGTAGATCGCCTGATCTTTCACATTAGTATAAGGACACACACACACACACCCCTTTGCATACGTTCAAATAAGCATTAGAAATATTTTAAGGACAATGGATGCCTGTGATTGGTGGATGAGTAGATGGTTGATGGATGTTAGGTATACATTCTTCTTAACTTAGAGATTTCGGGGACGAAATCCTTTAAGTAAGGGAGAATGTAACACCCCGTAATTTTAAAGGACATTATAATGATAAACTAAAGAATACTTAATTAAACAAAAGGAATTAAGTAAAACGGACTCCGCCATTGCGTTCGTCTCAGAATTCTACTTAAGATAGACTCCGAGTTTGCGTAAATTGGGCATCGTATGAAGAAGATATCAAGGTTTGAAGTTCATATACATATAAGCAATATATATATATATCAATCAATTCCAGAAAATCAAAAATCGAAGAGCGGGAAACAGAGGGAAATGGGCCCGTTAGGGGTCAAGCCCATGCCCCATGGGTGTTGACCCATGGTTCGACCCTTACAAGGGGGTGTCGATCCCAGGGTCGACCCCACCCAGATCTAGGGCTGGTCCATTTCTATGAACGTGGACTCGTTTCTTGACCAGATTAGTTGACATTAGGCTATAAATAGGACCTCATTTCTATTGTTTTATTCATAAAAAACAATGGAGACAAGGAGATTCTTCCCTAACTCATATTGAATTAGCCTATTCTTCTGCAACAACAACTTAGAAGCATAAAAGAATCTCTGCTACAACATCAATAGTCAATTCTCTGTTCTTTGGATCTTATCATAATGAGTTTATGTTATTTTAGATATAAATATTTAACAAGTAATCTTGTTCTGTTACCATGCCAAATTTTGTCATCTTATGCCCATTCTGCTACTATGCCTATTTCTGTCACTGTATGCCTATTTAGTTAGTATGCCTATTTCTATCATCATGTGCCTGTTTTGTTATTATGCCTATTCCTATTCTCTTCTCTCCCTCCTTCCCTTTTTATTTTTATAGTCAGGCTACCTTTATGCCTGGGCCAACCGCTGAAATATGCGAACGAACGAAATTGGGAATGGTTGGGAATGATATTGGGGCATAAATTGTATTGTAAAACATGACTGAGATTTAGGGGCATAATATATACCTTGATCTAAAACTTTAAATTGGAGCATAAATTGTATCGTGGACCAGACTGGGATTTGGGGCATAACCTTGGTGAACATGAAAAATTGTTTAAGAATGAACATGCCTAATTTACAGCAATTAGAAACTGTAACTGCGCTTAGACACAAGGTGAGATTACGCTTGTGGGAGAAGTCTCTCCGGAACTGCCCAGAAAATCCAGCATCCACAAATGGTTAATCTAACGTGAAGGGTCTAGTGCATAAATGTTCACGTAACGCTGCTAAGACACGAGGTTAAGTCCGAATTGTGGCAGAATTCTTCCCGGAACCGACTGGCATATCTAGCATCCATAAGTGGTCGACTTAATGTGAGTGGTCTGGTGCATTAACATGCATAAATGGAAAGCGATTTCAACTTCATTTTCGAATTTAAATCAAAATTGAATGTTCTATATCATTATAATATTAAAATGATGTTATTTTCAAAATATCATATTTTGAAATCAAATCTTTATGATATTCATTATAAAAGAATAATATCGATAGAAAAATCCATTCGAGTTAAAATGGCGCATTTCTACTTAACTCGCCTCTATATATTTCAATATTTTCGTGTCTATCCAAAATCGGACATCAAAATCATGTTTCGATTATCCACTGAATATTATTTTAAAATATTTGTTGTTTCTGAATTGGAATCAGACTCAATCAATTACCATATAATTTTATTTATATGGATTCCATACATCGCATGTATTCAAAAATAGTGATAAACAACTATTAAACATTCAATTCACATCCAAAGTGCTATTTACAACTATAGAGGCGTTAATTAATTAAATAACGCTTATAACGGTCTATCAATCAATCGGTTGACAAACAATCAAATCCAAGGGAGATGTGAATTAATTATCATCCCCAGACCCGTGTGGGGTTTCAATCAACAATAGTGAATTCAAGTTAATCATTGATTAATAAATTTAACCAATTCGAATTTAATTCGAATTATTTTTTTAATTAACCAATTTTCACTATTTAAATTATAAATGGATATTTATAATTTAATTTCAACTACCACATTAATGTTAACATTATTTTTAATATGTTAACCATCACAATCACAACACAAAACTGTCAACCAAATCATCCATGGTTTTCAAACAACAGTGAATGTGAGCTAACAGGCACTGTATAACAGTTTATGATAATTAAAACAGATAAAAATCAACACTGGAAATTGCTACATTATGTTATAAAATAAATAACTATACAAATATTTTAGTGAGAGAGTTCTCACTTTGATTTCCACTCCTCCGTTCTTTATTTCTGAATTGTTTAAATAAAATTAAACGAGCGTTCAATTTTATCAATAACTCCAATAGCCTCCATTTCCATTCGAGTCAGTTACATATTGTAGTGTTGATAATACAAACTTAACACAACTAAAATCATCGGATTTCGACCTCGTATGAAAAAGTTACGCCATTACAGACATTCAATTACATAATTTAATTAATAAATAAATAATTAAAATTTGATTACCCTCCCCCCTTTGTTAATTATCTGGACACCGTCGAACCCATTCCTCGCGAGAGGAAACCGCCGTCGCTCCTCCCCTAGGCCACCGGAACCCAATCAGATGGGCCCACGTCAACGCCATCGCGACCTCCACTAGCGCCACACTCTTCTAACGAACTTAAGATCCCCTGATGGATGCAATTTCCATTCGAACGGATGTGCTTTGAGCACCGATTTTGGCGAATTCACTTAGCAATAATTCATCACAACCGTTGGATTGGTAGATCTCCTCTAGCTCTACAATATTGGTTTATAAAATTTCTTGAATCATTGCGTGGATTGAACGATTTTGAGGGGCGAAATTTCGAGCGTTTTGGATCACCGGTTTTAAAACAGCGGCGGCAGATGAATTGAAATGAGGGTTTAGGTTTTATGATATATATATATATATATATAATTATTATTTAATTCCCAATATTAGTGGTTTTTCAGTCTGAACTCAAAAATTAAACCCAATGGATGTCATTCCTAACCAAATACCCCTATTCCAGACACAATGAAATATGTTTCATAAGCCAATTCGACTGTTTTGATCAGTTTTTATGAAAATTAAAATGTAAATTAATATAATGGTCAATATTGAATTTGAACGTACCTTTTAATTTACTGGGGCCATGTACTGACTCCAAAAATTATGAATTTTGAAATATAGCTATGTTTTGACGATACGGTCCTAACAAAATTAATTTCGATATATTTTGAGACCGTTTGAAAAATGGCCTTTTTACTAGTCGATTAAATTCAAACTGAAATTCAAAACGTGTTTAAATTTACCACGCTCACATATTAATTCCAAAAATTATGAAATTTTAAACATAAAAATAATTTGACGTTTTGGATCCAACAAAAGTGGTTTCGTCAAAAACGTATATCGTTTGCAAAATGGTTGTTTTTAAGGGCTTATATATTATTAAAATATAAATAAGTTCCATAGCGAATATTCTAAAATTTAAACTAGACATAACTTACAATTTATAAAGTGAAATCTCAGTTTCTTATATTCATTGAAAATTACAGTTCAAAATATTCCAATATTTCTTGTTTTACTGAAATCTGAATTATATTGAATTCTGTACATTCAATTGAAATTTAAAATCAAATTTTCAAACTACCGCGCCATTTCAGGCTCGTTTTATAATTAAAATAATTTTATATGTTCTAACTTCGATTTAAATAAATTTTTAGTCTTTATTATTTAAAATAAATCATTATAAATATTCAAAACCCATTAAAATAGCTAAGATAAACATTTTAAATTGGTTCAGAAATTCTGGGTTGTTACAATCTCCCCCACTTAAAATCTTTTCGTCCTTGAAAAGGAACGGAGCTGAAAGTTGTTTAACTAACCAACTCAACTTTCATTCTGGCTTGAGTTCTTCAACTTTTCAGTTTCTAAGAGCTTTCCAATTTCTCAAAAATTTGGCTAACACCCTAAATTTTCGAAAAATTTCGCCATAATCTCCTTTGTACGAGGAGGGTTTGAAAAAATTATTGGGCCGTATTAGGCACCCAATTAATCAATAAAAAGCATACACAATTTTTGTGACCTATCTATGCCCAAGGGAGACGTGTAAAAAGTCGAAATCTCATGCCTTGCCCCAGTGTTGGAAATAAAATAATCCACGTGATGTGACTAAGAACAAGAGATACGTGAATTTTTTTCATCTCCTGACCTGTGTAGGGTTTTTATTAAATCCAGCCCCAAGCATCTTTATATGTTTATTAAGTCCATATATGTCTATCTTTTCAACCTGTAATTCAGTCATCGCCATCCAAGCATCTCGCTCGTATGGTAATCCAAACCTCGTCATATAAGCACCAAATGCTTATATGGAATATGATATGATATGTTGTCTTCTTGTAGTATGTCGTGCGATGTAGTTCATAATTTATTTGTTGCTATCCTATGGCATACGTTGTATTTCACACAGAGCAACCATCATAGTGCATCCAAATTCATTCACAGTAGTTTATAATAAATAAAATTGCGCAACCAACTCATTAAGGTGCACCTCTTTCTCGGGCATGCAATTTATTTCTTTACTCAAGGCGAAGCCATTAACCTGCTGAACGTATATATGCACATGTATGCAATTCCATTCAATTTTCAATTCAGTTCAATATTTGATTCGATTTGGCTTAATTTTACCTTTCATTTTCATATTGGTTTTATTGTTCCAATATTTTTATTAATTAAACTACTAATCACACATCAAAACCAACAATCAATTAATTGATTAACCTTTCAAACATATAACTTCTATATATAATCAAAAATCCAATTTCAAGATCAAATCACAAACAATAAATTCTAACTAAGGTTTGGTTTTCACACTAGTCAATTGGAATACTATAGATATCCCACTTTCGAAACTCGAACATAAACGTGTCAATCATCAGAATCATCGCCGGGGGACTAGAGTGTGATTCTATATCTACCCAGTATATTTGAGACTTCGAATACACGTGGATCAGACATATATTAAAATTCTCCTTATACCCGATAGTCCAAAATCAATATAAAATAAAATACTCAAATACGTATTTTAAGATATAATTTTCAAAATTAAATTCATTTTTAGAAATAACACTCTTCAAACTCTGTGACAACCTGAATTCCGACAGACCGATTTTTTTTTTTAAATTCCAATCCATCGAAACTCAAGTTGTTGTGCTCTGGTATCCTGCAGAAAAGACAGAGACATAAAATATGTCAGAGCTCAGAAAATATCTCAAAGTGGAATGGATAAAATATAGTATAATCAAAATATGGCCTTAGCATATTAATAATATTGTCTAACCAGTATCCAAAACTATCATGTCTCTGCCACAAATCTAACCTGCGAGTATGTTATGAGGAGGGGGTCATAACACAAGTTTTAGTGACTGGATTTAAACTATACACTTTGGATAACCCTACATATACCGTTCAATCGTATTATCTTATTTATTAGGTTACTTGGGATATCAGCACTCAAGTCTTACACATATGTCGTACCCATTTACTTCCCAGTGGATTAACCTTATATAGTATATATGTAGCTACCCCAATATTGAGGTACACCCTATGGTACCCCACTCGCACGGTCTCCACTGTAACAACATCGAAATATACGCAGTGCTCATCCTACGTCGTAGTGACGTACGGATAACAGTATTACATTCCCCATATATCTGTCGTTACTATGCTACGCAAATGTACGGACTACCACCTTTGTTCGAATCCGAATTCATATCGGAGTAATGCCCTCAAGCCTACAATACACCACCCAGAGCCGACGTGCATGTGTCTAGACTGTCCACCATATGTATCTTCAATTGTAGTTCGATGCCTCATTCGCACGTCCTCTATTGTGCACCGAGTTCCGTAGCAGAGCAATACAAGAAACTCAGAACTCGGTTGGGAGCTTCTCCATATCTGTACAGGCCTGTTTTTAAAGAGCCTATATATACAGATATACCTAGGGTCTGTTTTCACGGTGGCTATGGCCCCACCTCGGCCCCTCCCTCAACTAGTAAAGACTACAAGAGCTAAGCGATTGTCCCTATGCAAACAATCTAAATATCCATGTGGCGTCTCCCCTCAACCCCTTACCCCGATAGTGAAGGGTGAATGGTATCTTGGGTTTAGCTCTAGTCTTTTCGCATCCCACTAGCTGCCGATGACAGGTATCTAACGATCTACTATCCTTGTTGGTCGTGACCCTCTGCCTCTCCATTGAGGCAACCGCAGAATCACCTTGGTGTCACCGCGTTACAACATTCTGACTGCATAACTACTTCTGCAGTCAAGCCTTACCCACCTAGTAGTTACGCGCAGACCTAACCTCTGCGAGCACAGCCTAAAACATCTGTCACCACACAGAGGACTACTAGGAGCACCTTACATATCTCAGGAAGCTGCGTGCTTCCCCTTCCAGTGCTTCGGAGCCGTTATAACAATCAGATGAACGTACGCTCCCCTCGTGTCTTATAACATCACGATGATTTACCCCGTTGGGTTATTCCCCCTCAAATGTGTGGACTGGTCCAAGCGCCTCAATTTAATATGTTGTTAGACCCTTTGTCTAAACATTCTTTTATGCCCTTGCTTCACCTCATCAGGTTTCCAGTTAACTTGGTTATTACAATTCATATTGAATTCTTAATCAAGTTATCAAGTTCTTCTTGATTATAATTTTAGTTATAACTTAACCCATTTAAGTTTATTAATAAGCCCACAACATGTGATTCTCCAGATTGTGGCCCAAGATCTGTAATCCACAATCTCTTTTATATTCTTGTTCGATTTCATCATTACACGAACATGTTTTACTTAACTTGTAATTAAGTATATCTCAATTCACATGTTTTCCGATTAACATGCCACTTACCATTTATGATTAAATATAACTTATTTCATTTCATAAGTTTTCCTCATCCTTTCTCATTTAATCATAATTCCACTTTGCATCGTCAATACAACTTATCGTTGTTTACTTATTAACTTAGTTCTATTAACTAAGGCCCATTAATAAGTTTCTCTACCCATTTATTATAACCTACGTTATAATTTCCCCTTGTCCCTAGGACAAGTTTGAACATGTTATTCTTATCAGTGGGTTTCAGACCTCCAAGTTTACGAATTGCTTAATTTATAATTAAGTACAATATATTTTCCCCCTTTTCTTGACTGGTTTCAGGTTTTCTCCTTTACTGATTACTTAATTTACAATTAAGTTTCCCTTAACTCAATTCACCAGTTATCCCATTTCCTTATTAGTTTATTATAACCTAAGTTATAATCTTTACTTATCCCTAGGACAAGTCTACCTATCATACAACATTTTCACTAATGTTATTTATTTATAATAGGTGATTCTCACTAATCTTTTAAACCATTTTCTATTACTGAGTATTCTTCATTTACTGTAATATATGTTCCTTATTTTAATTAAGGAAAACACTTATGCACCTTATCAGTTTGATAGAAGGAATCAATGATTTATTTTCATAACGTATTCCCATCTAAATTCGTGGTAGCAAGTAATTTCTTTACTTTTCTTACTTTATTTACTGTGGCTTACTTGCAACCACGTTCTCAGAAATAGGTCATTTAGGGAAATACGTCACTTTTCCTTCGTATCACACTAACTCAGTTCATTACATCCCTTCCTTTCTTATTTTCTGAGTTAGACATTTAATTACCAGCATTGCCATTTATTCATATTTTGTTATATACATATATTTATATATATGTACATACATATGCCTAGACCTCTCACATTAAGCCCACACTTGTGGACGCTGGATTTGCCGGGCAGGTCCGGGCAGACTTCTACCATAAGTCGACTTAACCTCATGCCTTAGCACCATTTTTAGTTATGCACTTAGACCTCTCACATTAGATTTACCACTTGTGAACGCTGGATATGCCGGGCGGGTCTAGGCAGACTTCCATCACAAGTGCAATCTAACCTCATGTCTAAGGCGTTACAGTTCCAAATTACTGTGTATTTAGGCATGTTCATATTTTAATAATTATCCTTTTTTTCCATGTAAATTTTTGGCATATTATCCTCTTCATATGTTTACTGTAATCCAATTTTCATATCGTCAAGTTATGCCTATATTTTGGCGCATGTGCCTTTTAACATGTATTTAATTCTAATTTTTGACATGTAAGCATTTAATTGAGTAATTATTCAAATCTAGCAAGTTACATGTCAATTACTCAATAATATGTCACAAGTAAATCATGTAGTTACAATCACTGAAATGGCTATTCAAATCCTAACAAGTTTATTTTCTCCAACATGTAAACATTCGATACTTTAGCCAATTCAACATAGGAATTTTGTGACATATTCATATTAACATTTCAACTCATTACAACAACAATTTATAATTAATCTGGCAATTTCACAATTTATAAAAAGGGGAATGCTAAACGATTATGTACCATTATCTAAAATAATATGGCTTAAATCCACTCACCTCGTAAGCTTTCCAAATCCTAAATCTGGTCCAGATCTAATCTTCCATGATTTTCCCCTAATTGAATTCAGAACCTAATAACCATGGATTTACTATTTTTTACTAAAAGAGAAAGGGAAAAGAAAGAGGAGGAAAATTTGAATAAATCGGATTTGGAACGTTACCTTGCTTTTCACGTAATTCTGAATGCCTAAAAAAACATCAATCTCTTCCCACTAGATCTTAATTTAAGATTTTCTAATTTATAAATCTAAATTTCTGAATATATTTGAGGAGAGAGAGAGTGTGTGTAATGGCCGACAAATTATGAGGTTTAGGGTTAGGTCTAAGGTCTTATTTATAGGTATATGGAGCAGCCAGGACCCTCAGATTTGGCCAAAAGCTATCAGAATCGTCCAGATACTCAAAAACCCTAATCTGCCAAAATCTGCCGTACGTGGGTAGACTAAATTATGAGGTTTAGGGTTAGGTCTAAGGTCTTATTTATAGGTATATGGAGCAGCCAGGACCCTCAGATTTGGCCAAAAGCTATCAGAATCGTCCAGATACTCAAAAACCCTAATCTGCCAAAATCTGCCGTACGTGGGTAGACCACCCTTGAGGAAGTCGACCCACCCTTGAGGGTGTCGACCCCGGTGTCGGCCCAGTTGGGCGGGAAATCTGCCGCCTCCTGAAATTTTGAATTTGGAACCGATTTTCGAATTTCTGAACCTAATATGTATATATATCCTTCCTGCGCGTATACAAATTTCAAACCTCAATAAATTCTTCATATGACAAACAAGGTGTCTATTTTGACCAGAATTTTGAGACGAACGTTATGGCACAATCTGTTTTACTTAATTATGAATATTTAATTAAGTTATTCTTATTTTATTATCTTGAGTTAAAAATGCGGGGTGTTAAAAACTCATTATAGGGTATTACTAATCCTATCTCTAATGAGTCATACTTATA
Source organism: Allium sativum (assembly GCA_030737875.1). Taxonomy (NCBI): domain Eukaryota; kingdom Viridiplantae; phylum Streptophyta; class Magnoliopsida; order Asparagales; family Amaryllidaceae; genus Allium; species Allium sativum. The sequence continues at coordinate 352,215,030 of CM060922.1, read as the reverse complement.
GGATGTTACTTATCCAATCTCTGGGGAATTCTTTCGTTTGTTTCTAATGTGTCTTGTTCTCGAGCTCTGCAAACCAAAGCTCTAATACCAACTGAGACGACCCAAACTTCCCCGATCCCCGAGGAGACGGAGGAGCCTGGATTGTGATGAGAACACGATGCATCAGAACATAAACATGAGAACATTACATTGCTATTACAACAATTTCCATTAGATTAAAAGAATATAACAGAGTTCAAATAATATACAGAAGAAAAATATCAGAGATTTAAATAACAAAACAGCGGTGAATATATACATAAATATAATATGCAGCGGAAAACATCAACTACCACAAATGAAAGAAATACATGGATATAAAGCTTTCTGAATATAGCTCCAGCTATAATCCAGGATCTTGGGAAAAGAAATATCTGCGGAAACCAAAACTACAAGTTGCCCGTGTGGAAAATATGGGCACCCAGAGTTTAGGTAGAAACAATAAACTCCGAGTTAGTCATGGGACTGGTGTGAGAACTAAAACAGTTATTGAACTTTAATTAAAAATTAGGTAATTCACGGGACGACGCCGTATGTCAAAGAACGGGTTTACCCCCATGATACACCAACCAATAAATGACATATGGATCTACTACGCGTCAAACAACATGCAATTCCTCAATCTACCCACACTACACCAAAACAGGGGATTCCCAACAAGTATAGGTGTTACAAATAATTTCTGTAACACTTTTAAGTGTCACCAACGGCCTATGAGGAATTTCCTGTAACACTTATAAGTGTTACAAACAGAGTAACTGCTAACACTTATAAGTGTTACAAACATATTCATTGCTAACACTTATAAATGTTGGAACCATAACATATTGTAACACTTATAAGTGTTACAAACATACTCATTGCTAACACTTATATATGTTGGAACCATAAGATATGGTAACGCTTATAAATGTCAGTATCATAATCCCCCTAACACATATAAATGTTGACATACATAAATTGCTAACACTTATGAGTAACATATCTTTACGATTTCCAATCACATATATAATTCAACATATCAATTCAATATAAGATTTGGTAGACTTCCATATTTCAAATTCAACAATGCCACTTTCGCATAATGCTCAAATATTTGTTACATGCTTCCAATTTCAAAATACCAGAATATATCATGTTCAAATTATAAAAAGCAATACAAAGTTTTACTAAAGATACATAGAATTATAGATACTGCAAAGGCGAAAATTGACACTTTATTCGCCACTTGACTTGCAACTTGATTTTGTAATTCCACAGACCATTGACGAAAATCATCCTTTTTTATTCTTGTCGGCAATTGCTTCTGGAGCTTGTATCATCTTTGCTTGCTTTACAGAAGAAGTGGTGCTAATTGCACGACAATAATTGTTCTTTTTATCAGAACCAAAAACTTTGGAGATAGGATAATTTTCAAGATCACACATGTTTGCTTTTTTCGTTGCCATTACATTCCAAATTCTGTTTTTTTTCATCCTCCACAAGTGCCTACAAAATATAAATGACCTCATTTTTACAGAAATAACAAATAACAAATATAAATGCACTCACCTAGTCTTAAGATATTCTTAGGCTAAAAAAGCATATTAGTATTCAATTTGCATATCAGTTGAAGAATAAATTGTTGTTATGGTTTCTAAAAAGCTTGTGCTCATAGAGATCTTTCCAGGTAACCACACATGGGCAAAACAAGCAGTAATGGTCTGCTAATTTGAAATTAGTTTATTTATATTATTTCCAAAAACACTCAAGCTCACTGGCCTAGGCTTTGGTTGCTTCAGCCGTGGACCACCCATGACCAAATGAGTACATTAACTTGCCAGGAAAACAGTGATAGAAGCCATAAATATTATACATACACACACACACTCTTCCCATCCTACCACTTCATCATATGTATCAACACATGTGACCACAATTGTCACATTTGTGCATGCCTCAGAAATATGACCACATGTGAGCATGACACTTTTGGGATCAATTCATATGGTGATGCTAAAATCTCAAGCAAAAAATGGGAAAAACATTGAAACAACTATAAAATTATGGCAGCTAATAGACTAAGTTTTCCAGTTGAATAAATGGACTTGTGCGTGCATACAGATAGATTCAACTCCCTCTATGTTCGTGTTTCTACTTCTACTGAAAAATATGTAGTAGCATATCAGTACAAATATAAGTCTATAAACACCTGAATTAAAAAAAATTAACTAGTAAAACAGCATGTATGTACCTGGTTTGGATAGTTTTTGTCGCTAGGGCAGTAGTTCTCATCAATCGTGATCGGATTCTACACAAAATGAACCTGGTACAACAAAATACATTAGACTAATTGATAGTAAGTATTATAAAATACTAGTATTTAATGAACTATATGTGTGCACTTGCTGAAAAGATACATTTTAAATCATATATACATTCAAATGTTGAGTCTATACTTTATTTCTTCATGGGTGCACTATTCTTAAATCATTTTAAAGGTGTCAGTGTCATAAGATCCCAATATTACTAAAACATATTTCACATGGTGATCAACGCAAAAGGATAATGACCTTCTCCATTGGAGACTATAATATAAAAGGATCTTGCTAGCAGGATGAATAACAACTGTGAAAGAGTTTAGAATTTGGTAAATAAACTTGTCATATATTACTAAAAGCACCAACATGATTAGTTAAACTTTCTGATTCAAGCACATAATATAATTAGTTAAACTTTCTGATTCAAGCATGTTACCCATGTGCTGCTAAAAATACAAAGAATCAAAGTAATCAATATGCGTCTAACAGTTCATGCATGGCAGCAAAGGATGACTAGTCATATGGTGTATCTCATATACTTACCGAAGCATGAAGCATGCAACTATGTAAAATCTCATAAGCAAGACAATCAATTAACCAAATGAAGCGAATGAGTAAACTAAAAAGACTGATAACTGAAACGCATATCCTATTTACATTAGGCAATGGGTCACATACAAGTCTATATCATGAATGCACTGGTCGTATAGGGTGTCATGTTCATGCGTGAACGGTTAGCCCAAGGATGTAGTGAGTGGATATTCTAAAAATTATTGAGAGTCAAGTTTAACCTTAATACAGGGTGCCATGTTCATGAGTGTCACAGCCGCAATAAACATTAATACAAAATTTTCCTGAACAAATGAAAATAGAGGCGCATGCTTCAAATAAGGCCCGGGTTTAACATATGCAGCATGCCTAGTGCAAAACAGCATGTATGTATATATGATTCCAAGTGCCAAAACAATATGGTATCATCACAATATAGGTGTAGCAACAAATTCATGCCAAAACAGTAAAAATAATGAGATCGTGGGTATCATCAAAATACAGTGTAGTAATAAATTTAAGCCCTAAACAGTAGAGAAAAAAAATGAACCATGCATACTCGAGTTAGCTGATTATAAGCACTAAAACAGTGTTCAAATAATTGGTTTATGGTACTAAACAGGTCGTTGGTATCATAATAGTTATAAGCTTGATTCTTAGATTCGAATTTGTGCTAACTAACATTACATCACTTTCATATGCAAGGAACAATATAGTAGGAAATTTAACAACTCATAGGATAAACATGTATAAACCTCATTCTCATTACTGTGTAAGTAAAAAATGAATAGGTTTGGCTTCATGTGTGAATTACAGGTGACACACAATTATTATGCCAAAACAAAAAGTAACACCAAAAGGACAGTACACGTACGGGTCCTGGTATGCTACGACAAGGATAAACATGCATGAAAAATTTGGGTATATACTAGTGGTAAAAAATGTTCCCATTTCAGCTTTAAATTAAGGCTAGAGAAAAATAATGGGGTGTAACTGCTATGCATGTACATGCAGTCCAAGGACGAAGTCAATATGAAAATAAGTAGGACTGCATTCAAAGTAACGAGAAGCTTAAGCCCAAGCAAAGTAGCACTGGCAACTACTGGTCATTGTGGCACTCGAATTTGGTTAGCAACAGCAAGAACTAAGGAAACACAACATGCATGCAGTAACGACAGTCAAAACTAATTATACTAAGTGAAGCATGAAGTTAGAACTTGAAATAAGCTTAAATCGTAAGTTAAACTTACTTTTTGTCGCGGTAGTGGTGGCAATCAATCAGAGGAGGCTAAGCTAAGCGGGTTCAGGTCACGCGGAGAGTGGACACAGCTTCGATTTTCCATAAAGGCGGCTGCTTGCTGACTTTTGTCAGCCCGGGGTTCGATTGACGGTGGCTTCGACGATTTAGGAGTAAGACTGGAAGCGCGGGATAGACATGGTGACAGAGGCGGACGACATGTCGGCTGGTTTGGTTCGTAGGTGGTGTGCTTTGTTGGCGGCACTCTATGTTCAACAGGAATTGAATCACTTGGCTTGACCATAAATTTTGAACCAAATAAAGCTTTTCCAACAATGATATGAGCAACTTTTTCCCACAAAAAATATTCACTTTTATATCTGACGATAAGATTTGCACTTTTAATCATCTCGGAACCAAATGCCTTGAATTCATCCTCAAGTATTTGATGTTCTTCAAATATTTCTTTAGCAGTCATACTACCCATGCCCGGAGTGAATAACAGACTGCATTTTGAAACCTCGAATCCTAGTAAATTATACTTAAGTAAGCACAAAACAAAAGAAACAAATTAATGGCTTCATTGAACAACAATGGAGCAAGAAACTGTTGCATTAAAAGATATGCCAGATTTGCAGCATGTTTTTGGTTTTCTTCAACGCAAATATTGAAAAATATGGAATTTTCAAACTTTGAATAAGTGAAGGATGGAAAGTTTCAAATAAACGGTTTCATAATTACTTCTTTTCTCATTCCTATTAAATGAGCGTATACAAAGCATTTACGAGGTAAATTCAAATGACTTGTACTGCTAAAACAATATACATATATAGTTCACACATCTTACATGTAAAATCCATGATTTCTAAAACTGTAATGCCAATTCAAGCCTAACTACAAATAATTTTACTTACCAACCCTGAGAATACCTGCATGGAAGGAGCCACTGGTGGTTCTTCAGTGCATTCTATTTTAATGTCATTAGATTCTACTGACATATCATTTAGGTCCGTAACTTCCGCTTCATCGCTAATTGAAACATCATGAACATCACCATCAATTATAAGAACATTAACACTATTTTCATTAGCAAAATCTATAGCATGCTGAACAGTATCAACAGGAATATCAGACATCTTAGCATGACTTATGTTCTCTATTGTTAGGTTACTTGATGTAGTTTCTTCTCCTTCAATCAACCCATTAGTAGATGCACATATTTCTGTCAATTCCAAGCAACTCTTGAACATGTCACAATCTTTTGGCATACCTTCATTCATATCCCTACTACTGCTCTGAAACTCATTGTCTAACACTTGATTCTCAGTTGTGACTCCATCCTTAGCTTTTCGAAATAAAGAGTTACTCCATACATCTATATCGGTTTCAAAATCTTCATTAGCACCTTCGGTAGGCCCAAGGTGAAACCGAGGAAATTTAATTGTGCATCATCTATCTTCTCATCATCTTTGGAAATAGGAGCCATAATAACATGTCCATCCACACTAATCTGCAACATACCAGAATTCGGTTCCTCAGATGACATAACCATATTTTCTAACTCATCAATATATTCGTTATATTTAGCCTCCTCATATTCTTGCTCGTTATTATTACCATCAACTTCTCCTTTTCTTCCATCAACACTAACATTTTCAACGTCATCTTGAAAAAATAAGCACAAATCTATACCTTCATTCCCCAGAAAAACTTCTCTCAAGAAATAGGCTTCTTCGAAGTTATCTAGAAACATATTGAAATCAGCTTCGAACCCATTGACGGATATGCGAACTATCTTCTCAGAACGTTTGAGTATCCCTTGGAATTTTCCAAACCGCACGTACCATGCTCAACAACAATTATATCTACTGCTCCACCAAAAGGATGGAAAGGAGTCGCAATGGAGTAGACACCTTGTGTCAATAAACTCCCTACTCTTCCAACCATATTCATCTTCAATGCCAACGAGTATAAATACAATTTCGAGAATGAACTACTTAAATCTAAAAAATTCTTGAACTTTGAGGGGATCTGGTATGATTGCACGAATATATGCTGCACAAAGAATCAAATTTATGATATTTCTTGTCGAATGGGTAGTATATTATACAAAAAGTTGCATAAAAATGTCATATCATGAGCTCAACTAAAAATAATTAAGACAATTATCAATAACTACTTACCTAACAATGATGATGTATTTAAATTGACGCTACGCTGTTCTAAGTAGATCTACGTCAAATTATTCACGCAAGCTCGAATTAACTAAGCATAATTTCAACATTTAATCGCAAATAATTAGTGATTTCAGCATGTTACGAAAGTGAAATCGATTGTTTACCTATTATCGTGATTCCTATAAGCCCCAATTCGAAGTCGACGATTGAGAAACGGATGGAGAGAGGATTTGAGAGACTAATATTGATTTGAGAAATCCAAAATCCTTCGATTAGAGAGAAGGATCACATGGGATTGCTGATATCAATTCTTCGAAGTCCAATATTTTTTTTAATTTGCTTATGATGCGACCTCCGGAGGATAAGCGTTGAGGTACGAATTAGGGTTATGTGTGAGAACTTACCCTTTTTCCCTTGGAATATAGGAGTTGACCACGCATATCAACACATATAAGTGTTGGCACATTTTTGATGACACATTTTTACCATGGCAACACATATTAGTGTCACCAGTCTACAACACATATAAGTGTTGGCAGTTGAAAAAAATAAGAGTTGCCAAATGGCCATTATGGTGTAGTGCCATTTAGGCTTAATCCCCAAATGTAGATTTTTCAAATCCAATTCACTTTATAGAAATTATTGCTTTCGACTTTATTTCCCGATTCTTATTTCAAATCATTTTGAAATACATATCTAGCTTTCATAGCAAAATAAATTTCACTTCGGGATCTCAAACTAAAATCTTTTGAAATATGAATTCCAAAATATCACAATGCATACAAACAGTATGCAACCAAATATCTAGAGGTTTCTCCCATCAACAAGGAAAAGGGTCGCTTTCATTGGTTACTCGATATATATATATATATATAGGTGCACCTCCCACGGTGGACCAGTCTACATCATCCAATGCACCTCCCACGGTGGACCAATCTACACCGTCCAATGCACCTCCCACGCCCTTGGGAAATTACACTGTCTGATGCCCGTATTTTTGTGACATGGGTTACCCGAATCTTTAGCCACCATACTAAATCATTTTATGTCCTAAAGTAGGGAAAATCATTTCATAACATAATAATCACAAGTACTTTTGAACTATAGCACTTCACATCAGCACTTCACATCAGCAATTCACACATATGATCTGGCACTATTAATTATATAACCTTTGAGCTCGTACGTCTCAAAGAATGGTATTAAATAAGAGAAAAATTCTTCACCACCAAAAAAATTTATCATCAATAGCATCTAATCGGTTACGTGTTGAACTACAATGCAAAACTATGATACCTTTCTAAGTCATTTCAGAAACATCGGGTTTAGCCCTCGAAATCCTTTTTATTTTATAAAACGTTTTTATAAAACATTCCCTGTCCAAAACTGGGAAAAAATTCTTTTCACTTTAGAAAATATCATTTCAAAATCGTTCATTAAAATTAAAATGAACTCAACAACATCGCTAAAAATCTCATAGTCAAATCGTGAAGTGTTTCACAAGATGTTAGCATACAGATATTTCAACCAACCTAATGCTAAATATAAAAACATATCAAATTCTGAAACCAACTAATATCGTATTGGAAATAACGACATATATATCTTCTAAATTCCTCAACAATATCCGTATAATCACGAAATCCAATATTAAAATATTCCGAAGATTATTTCCATTCAAATCCTTCCCAATTCATATGTTGGAAAATTTTGGTTAGATTAAAACCATTTCAATTCCTTTCTGATCTTTATTCTAGTTGTTAATTAGTTCATTCAAATAAATATCTTTTATCTTTCCCAAAATTTGGAATATTTAATCCAAAATCTTTTCAAATAATTCAATATGTTATAACACAATTTATCCATATTTTTAATAATTTTAATACCGCCATTTCAGTCGATTTCCAAATATGGTCATCGAACTGCATTTCCAATGACCTTTTCCAAAATTAATTTGGACATATTTTAAAATCTAACCATTCAAATTTAAATCTCATATATTCATTCGAAAGATCTTTTCGATACGAACCCAACGGTTCCGGTTTTATGAGAATCCGACAGTCGGATCTCCCGTTACGCCAATTTGAAGTTAATGCTGGAAATTCACGAAGAGACTTTTATCTCGCATGGCTCCTAAGTGATAAAAGAAAGAAGAAGTCGTCTTCTTTCTACAGGAGCTGCTCTAAGTGTTCCAGTCGGTGGATCTACTCTTAGACGAATTTTCTGGCCTGACTTCTTTTTGCTCCACTTTACTGCCAACATAGGCGACCTCCTCATGAGGTCCAGTACAAACTCCGGGCTCTGTAAGAGGTCCAGCCTAGACCATTAGGTAAAGCAAAAGATGCCATAAGACAAGGCCGAGCGATCCTGTGAGGTTGAGCTAACTCCAAAAACCCGTCCTCAGTTCGGATTGCAGGCTATAACTCGCCTGCTTGAAGTCGGAATCGCTAGTAATCGCCGGATCAACATGCGGAAAACGAATACTCAGATTAGGGAGATGTTGTTATAACATATTCGCGAAGGGATCCTGATTCATCTGTCTGGTTTAGAAATAACCGAACTTTAACACATGAAAATATAGAAAAAAATTATTGATCATTCCATAATTTCACGCTTGCCTCATGAAGAGGTCACCTTGGCCTTCCCGGCTACGCTCCTGCTGTTAATAATCCTCTCCCCCGGTCGGAATAACGATGTGTCTTAGGAATTTTCCTCGGCTTAGGTGCGTAGCGATGCTTTCTAAGGAATATTCCTAATTGATCGGCCTGAGATTGGTAGACCCTTGTTGTTTCCTTTCATTAATTCCCGGGGCCAAGCAATAATTTTCTAGCACAGCGCTTGGCACAGTCACTGCGCGATACGTTCTATTCAAACCATTTAAATATGTAATATATATATATATTTCGTCAATTTCTATTTAAAATGTATTTTTTAAATCGTTTATAAATCCATTTTAAAACGTTTTCAACTTCATTTTCAATTTTAAATCAAAATTAAATGTTCTATATCATTATAATATTGAAATGATGATATTTTCAAAGTATCAGATTTTGAAATCAAATCTTTTTTATCTTCATTATAAAATGAATAAAATCGACAAAAAAATCTGTTCGAGTTAAAATGGCGCATTTCTACTTAAACTCGGCACCATATATTTCAATATTTTTGTGTCCATACGAAATTGGACGTCAAAACCATATGTTGATTATTCACTGAATATTATTTTAAAATATTCATTGTTACTAAATTGGAATCAGACTCAATCAATTACCATATAATTTTATTTATATGGATTCCATAAATCGCATGTATTCAAAAATAGTAATAAACAACTATTAAACATTCAATTCACTTCCAAAGTGCAATTTACAACTGTAGAAGCATTAAATAATTAAATAACGCTTATAACAGTCTGTCAATCAATCGGTTGACAAACAATCAAATCCAAGGGAGATGTGAACTAATTATCATCCCCAGACCCTTGTGGGTTTTAATCAGCAACAATGAATTCAAATTAATCACTGGTTAATAAATTTAACCAATTCTAATTTGATTCGAACTATTTTTCTAATTAACCAATTTTCACTATTTAAATTATAAATGGATATTTATAATTTAATTTCAACTACCACATTAATGTTAATATTATTTTTAATATGTTAATCATTACAATGACAACACAATACAATCAATTAAATCATCCATGGTTTTCAAACAATAGTGAATGTGAGCTAACAGGCACCGTATAATAGTTTATGATGATTAAAACAGATAAAAATCAACACTAGCAATTACTACATTCAGTTATAAAATAAATAACTGCATAAATATTTTAGTGAGAGAGTTCTCACTTTTATTTCCACTCTGCCATTCTTTATTTCTGAATTGTTTTAAAAAAAACAAACGAGCGTTTAATTTAATCAAAAACTCCAACAGCTTCCGTTTCTGTTCCAGTCAGTTTCATATTGTAGTGTTCGCTGATACGAACGCAACGTAATTGAAATCGTTGGATTTCGACCTCGTATGAAAAAGTTACGGTATTGGAAACATTTAATTACATAATTTAATTAATTAATTAATTAATTAAATTTAATTAGCCTTCCCCCTTCTTTAATTATATGGACACCGTCGAACCTATTCCTCGCGAGAGGAAACCGCCGCCACTCCTCCCCAAGGCTACCGGAACCCGGTCAGATGGGCCCACGTCGACCGTTGTCGCGAGCTCCACCAGCGCCACCTCCTTCTGACGAACTCGAGCTCCCCTAATGGCCGCAATTTCCGTTCGAACGGACGTTTTTTAAGCACCGATTTTCGCGAATTCACTCAGCAATAATTCATCACAACCGTTGGATAGGTAGATCTCCTCTAGCTCTACAATATTGGTTTATAAAATTTATTGAATCATTGCGTGGATTGAAAGATTTTGAAGGGCGAAATTTCTAACGATTTGGATCACCGGTTTCAAAACAGCGACGACAGATGAATTGAAATGAGGGTTAGGGTTTTATGATATTTATATATATTTAATTAATTATTATTTTGTTCCCAATATTAGTGTTTTTTCAATTCTAACTCCAAATCAAACCCAACGCCTATCGTTCCTAACTAAATACCCCTATTTCGGACACTATGGAATATGTTTCGTAAGCCAATTCAATTGTTTCGATCAGTTTCTATCAAAATTAAAATATAAATTAATATAAGGTCAATATTGAAATTGAACGTACATTTTAATTTACCATGGCCATGTACTGACTCTAAAAATTATGAAATTTGAAATATAGCTATGTTCTGATGATACGATCAAAACAAAATTAATTTAGTCGAATTTAGAGACCGTTTGAAAAATGGCCTTTTTACTAGTCGATTAAATTCAAACTGAAATTCAAAACACGTTTAAATTTACCACGCTCACATATTAATTCCAAAAATTACGAAATTTTAAACCTAACAATAATTTGATGTTCTGGATCCAACAAAAGTGGTTTCATCGAAAATGAAGGTTGTTTTCAAAATGTCTATTTTTAAGGGCTTATATATTATTAATTAAAATATAAATAAGTTCCATAACGACTATTCTGAATTTTTAAATGGACATAACTTACAATTTATAAAGTGAAATCTCAGTTTCTTACATTCATTAGAAAATTACAGTTCAAAATATTCCAACGTTTCTTATTTTATTGAAATCCAATTTATATTGAATTTTGTACATTCAATTGAAATTTAAAATCGAATTTTCAAACTACCGCGCCATTTCAGGCTCGTTTTGTAATTAAAATAAATTTATACATTCTAACTGATTTAAATAAATTTTTAGTCGTTATTATTTAAAATAAATCATAAATATTCAAAACTCATTAAAATAGCTAAGATAAATTTTTTAAATTGGTTCAGAAATTCCGGTTGTTACACCCTACGCCCTCATGGGTATGGCTGCCTTCTCTGCCCATCACTTAGGACCCTAACAGAGGAAGTGGATCCCAATTAAAACTTCTTATCTTGTAGTTACCCAAGTCAAGACAAAAGGAGAAGTGGATTCTAGATAGTGGCTGCTCCAAGCACATGACTGAAAACAAATACAAGCTGTCAAATATAATATATATGGATGGTGGCCCAGTAACATTTAGTGACAGCTCAAAAGGATACGTCACTGGCATTGGAGAAGTCATCAATATTGGTATATCCAATTCTTCCATTATTACTAATGTTTTGTAAGTTAAAAACCTAAAGCATAATCTCTTAAGCATTAGTCAACTGTGCAATAAAGGATTTCAAATTAGCTTTGAAAAGGATAAATGCAACATTTTTGATAATCATAAGAGTTTATTTTTTGAAGGACTTACGAATAGAAATATTTATGTTTTAAATATAAAAATAAAGCAAAACTCAGATTTATGTCTAACTGTTAATCATGATGATCAATGGTTATGACATAAACGATTTTGTCACACAAATTTCAAATATATTAATAAGCTAGCTAAAAATGAACTAGTTAAAGGTTTACCAAAGATTAATATTAAAGTAAACAATTTATGTGATGCATGTCAAACTGGTAAGTTTAGAAGTTCAGTTAAATCAAAGAATAATATTTCTATAAAACAACCATTAGAATTATTACATTTAGACTTGTTTGGTCCTACCCAAAATTTTTCATTAAACCATAACAAATATGTTTTTGTTATAGTAGATGATTTATCAAGATATACATGGACCATGTTTTTAAAACATAAAAGTGATACTTTTCGGAATTTTCAAGATATTTGGTAGATGAATAATGAATTTATTAGTATTCAAAATAAAAAATGTTCATAATGACCATGGAGGAGAATTAGAAAATGAATTATTTAACGATTTTTGTAATAAGAAGGGAATAAATCATAATTTTTCTATGCCACGAACACCTCAACAAAACGGTGTTGTCAAAAGAAAGAATGGAACCTTACAAGAATGCGCTAAAACCTTACTAAACAGTAGTGGTATACCAAAACATTATTGGGCTGAAGCAGTAGCAACAACATGCTATGTTTTAAATAGAGTAACACTACGACTAGTGATGAAAAATACATGTTATGACATGCTTTTTTGGAAAGAAACCTAAAGTCTCATATTTCAGAACTTTTGGTTCCTAATGCTTTGTATTAAATACAAAAGATAATTTAGAGAAATTCGATCCAAAAGCTGATGATGGAATCTTTATTGGTTATTCAGATCGAAGTAAAGCATACACAATTTTTAATACGTGAACTAATATAATTGAAGAAAGCTTACATGTTTCCTTTTACGAAAACTTTTTAAATACAAATAAAGCCTATGATGAAGAGGAAACTGTATTTCAAAATATCACTAACTCAAATATTTCTGATTCATCTACTGTTTTAAGATCGCATCAACGAATCTTAAAAGATCATCCTACAAATAACACAATAGGTGATATATAAACTCAAGAGTTTCTACTAGACATCAGCTTAATCAAATGAGTCACGTAGCCTTCATCTCTTCCTTACAACCTAAAAATTATAAAGAAGCTGCAAACGACAAATCATGGATTTAGCAATGCAAGAGGAAATAAATCAATTTGAAAGAAATGAAGTATAGGAACTAGTGCCTAGACCAATAGATCAATCAGTAATTGGAACAAAATGGTTCTATAAGAATAAGGCAAACAAAACTGGTAATATAGTATGTAACAAAGCCCGTTTAGTTGCTCAAGGTTACAATCAAGAAGAAGGCATTGATTACGAAGAAACTTTTGCTCCAGTAACTCGTCTTGAAGCAATCTGTACCCTACTTGCGTTTGCTGTTCATCATGACATAAAACTTTTCCAAATGGATGCTAAAAGTGCTTTTCTAAATGGTTATATAAAAGAACAAGTTTATGTCGAACAATCACTGCTTTTTACTCATAAAAATCCCCTAATCGTGTTTTCAAACTTAAGAAAGCTTTCTATGGTTTAAAACAAGCACCTCCTGCATGGTATGAAAGATTAAAGTCGCACTTAGTTAACTCTGGTTTCGAAATTGGAAAAGTAGATACAACATTGTTCACAAAAAGAATTCAAAAAGGTATACTAATTGTCCAAATATATGTCACGATATAATATTTTGGTCTACCAACGAATATCTCTGTTATGAGTTTTCCAATATAATGAAAAATGAAATCGAAATGTCATACATGGCTGAATTATATTTTTTCTTAGGTTTACAAATTAAACAACTCAAAAATGGATTTTTCATAAATCAAGAAAAATATTGTAATGATTTACTAAAACGATTTAATATGGAAAACCTTCAGGTAAGCCTACACCAATAAGTACAACTGTTCGCTTAGATAAAAATGACAATGGAAAAGACTTTGATCAAAAATTATACTGGAGTATAACAGGGTCTCTCTTATATCTAACTGCTAGTAGTCTGGACATTATGATGATTGTCTGTCTTTGTGCAAAATTTCAAGCACAGCCAAAAGAAACACATTTTAGAGTTGTAGAACAAATTTTGAGATACTTAACCAACACTAGAGATTACGGGATTTTCTATCCGAAAGGCGGTTCTTTCGAACTTGTATCATATAGTGATGCAGAATTTGGAGGATGCAAGACAGATAGAAAAAGCACAAGTGGTACCCTGTCACTTTATTGGTCAACCTCTTGTCTCGTGGTTTAGTAAGAAACAAAATTCAGTTTCATTTTCAACATGTGAAGCAGAATACATGTTTGTTGCTCTTGCTTGTGCTCAAGTAATCTACGTGCAACAAACATTATAGGATTTTGGAAAATATTTCACTAACTCACCTATATACTGTGATAATACTAGTGCTATTAATTTGTCGAAGAACCCTATTAATCGCTCTAGAACATAACAAATTGATATTAGACATTACTTTCTAAGAAATCATGTTGAAAAAGGTAATATAACGTTAGAATTTGTTAGTATAGATAAAAAGTTGTCGAAATATTTACAAAACCTTTAAATGAAGCCTCTTTTATAAACTTAAGAAGGGAATTAGGCATTTTCTCACTTCAAAATTATAATTCTTCATTATCTGTATAAATCACTAAAAGTTTTCCCACATTCACTATTTTCCTTTTCTGCCTATGTGGTCTATAATTTTCTTAATATAAATAGCTACCTATTTTAAGGAAGTAAACATAGTAAAAACTTTATAATAAAATTGATCTTCTCTGCTAAAAAAAATACAATAAAATTCCAATAGAGTTCAACATAATGTCAAACAATTCTACTTCTTCTCTTAATATCACGTTCACTACTCATAGTTTGGCAATGACTCCTCATCCTCCTACACCAACATCAAGACATGAGCCCATATACAAGTGGGAGGATTATAGGATTGGCTACACACCAGAATCAAAGAAGGCTAAACATACTCTATTTTCTTCTTTAGACACCAAACGGAAGATTGACGAGATTCATCACTTTTAGAAGCAGCAACTGCGACTTCAAAAAGAAACTATTTCGACCAAAAAGTCACGACCACTCCCTTAAGTTTCCTTGAACAAATAGGAATAAAATTTTGTGGCTCAAAAATAAAAAATGTATCTGAACCTCTTCCACGACCAGTCAACCCTGTTTATCCGTCTTCTTCCTATCGTATACATCAATAGACCCAGTTAATCCGTGGACTTCACCACAAAGACCTCCTTATTCTCCAAACTCATGGGAAAGGAACTACAACAAAAATGAAGGTTCAAAAAAGAAGTCTCCAAAATCAACATAATCGTTCTTAAAAATAAGTTTTCTTGTTTCTTGGATTTAATAATAGTTGCATTGAGATAATGCAATATTAAAACTATTTAATTGGTCCTTTTAAAAAAATAAAAGTTTCATTATTTGGCTGAAAAATAGAAAAATATACACGTCAGACGTCTGTCAATTACGGATACCAGACGTCGGATACATGAACAAAATGAAAAACAAATATGATTTTCAACATAAATGTCTGAAAATATAAACAGACGCCTGTACATACTCTCGGGTTAAAAATCCTGTAAAGACAAACGTTTATCAAGTATATTTTCAAACGTCTGAGGATATTTCAAACATATATTTTAACCTTGTTTCAACACAGACGTCTGACCATATTAAATCAGAAGTCCGTCTATGTTCTTGGGAAAATTTCTACTGTAAAGACAGACGTTTGTCACATCCTACCACAAATGTCTGCAGACTTCTGAATCGAGTTTTACCTCTCCGTATAAATACCTTTTTTCTCTTTTACCGTTTACTTTTGCAATTATCTTCTATCTCTTAACCCTAACCCTAAATCCTCAAAATCCCAATCCCCAAAAAATATGAATTAATGGGTAGCATGCGTACAACTTCAAAAATGAAGAAGGTTGTTAAGGCAACAACATCTCAGCAACAAGAAGAGACTCCTAACTATGCTGATATACACGTAAATGTGTATATTTTATCCGCTTATTTATCTTATTTTATATTTAAAATAATTGATGTTGTGTATTTATAGTTGTGTTTTCATATTATTTTTGATGAATGGATTAATGCACTTAACCGTTGAAAAGCTTAAAGAATTGGTGTATGAAGAGTGTTGATTTTGAGAGTTAGATTAAAGCTTGAAGAAATGTTGTTGTTCAACCACCTTCTGCCGCATATTTTAATAATCCAATGCCTTTTCATAAAGATAGCTTCTTGCACATTTTATGGAGTTCCTACTCATGCTAAAAGCAATAAAAATTGATGTCATTTGATGCCTGCAAGCTATGCCAATTGCAAATCCATTCACACTGCGTACACATTAGCTCATTTGCAAGGCCTCTCATTCATGTTGCGTTCATACTGGTTTATGCGTTATTTTAGAAAAGGGATTTTGTCCCACATTGTGTAATGAGCCTCTTAGTCTTGGCCAATGCAACTATAAATACATTGTATCTCCTTCATGTAAAAACACATTGGGTTTTATTCTATAATTATCTTCTTGGAATAAAATCATTCTTCCTCTATTCTATTTAGTTTTAGTTTTATTTTTGTTCATGCTATTTAGTTTTTTTTCTCTTCTTCTTTAGCTATGTCTAGTTAATCCCCTTTGATTAGGGGGTGATGACACTAATAGATATGATTCAACATGAATCCCATAGCCAAAAGATTGAGTACTTTATACATGTAGATCTGGATCTGAATAATGGTTAGATCTGAACCTTCATATTCTGTGTCGTTTAAGAGCTATGATCCTTCACAGGGTATATTCGTGTTCGATCTAACAATTATAAGATTTAGATCTAATTTTAGGGTTTTAGAAATTAATTAGTGAATCTGTCCTGATAGTCTATGGTTGTTTAAGAGCTCAGCTCCTGCATAGGCTATGCTTGTCGTTATTTACTTATTTGTTTCTAAGAACCTGATTATCGTTGATTCATGTGTGTGAACATGAATTAGATCTATATTTATTTGTTAGCTATTGATGAGTGTGAATCTAATCTATGTCATTATCCCCTAATTGCTTTCTCATACTATATAAATCTCTCTTTTTATTTAATTGTTGTTATTTTCTGTGTTTTCAATCAATCAAAATCCTGGAATAACTTGATTGGATTTATTAATTAAAAATATTTTTGGTCCCAGAGTTCGACACCCTCTACAACAATCCTTGTTGTCTAGGAAAGCCGAATGGATTAAACAATTGTTTACAGTTGTTAATTTGTTCGCAAACATACGCCACGGAAGAACAAATCAACAGTTGGATGAAAACGAAAGATGGTCCAAAATTGCTTCAAAACCTAAAAGGTAAAGCTATTCATCCTGGTCCTTTCTACCCTCTTGAGAAATTGTGACATTATGATGTTACTAATTTTCTCAATAGAGCAAAGCTTACACATTTGGTTGAATATGAGGATAACAAGGGAAAAATATATTCTCTTGCAATCTATTTATTTTTCGTTAATCCGTGTTTTATGGCGTTTTGGTCTCCTTCTGAAACACCCCACCTTCGTTAAGATCACTCACAAAGGGAATGCCTTAACTTCGGTGGAACATTATAGGTAAAAGATTCAGATAAATTACAAGACATACACATAAAGCAGCGGAAAATAAAGTCATTTTTATAAACAATTTAATTCAGTCAAGCTTTTACAATAGGTTTTTTAATCATACTTAAAAGTAATACATAGAACTTTTGTCTTGATTTAAAAACTTCCAAGTATAAAAGAAGCATAAAAATAACAATGATATTCCCCAATAAAGCGTGAACTAGACATAGCAGTGGAAGAGAGAGTCTAAAGCAATACATCGACTATCTTCGAGCTTGGAGGAAAAAACTGAGCTAAGTGGTAACATTTCCTCCCTGTGAACCTTGGAGGGGGGGGGAACGGAAGAAAAGAGGCAAAACAAAACTAGGTCAGACATAAGTCTGGTAAGTTCAGTGACTTTCAGCATATAAACAAGCAAAAGTATCATGACATGAATAAATTGAATATAAGACAATACCGTGAGAACAAGGATAACATGATAACATAGGATATGCATAAGGTATGATAAGGCAAGATAAACTGAATGCGCTTCTACTCTTTCTCTGCTTCGCTACTACTTTGTTATTCTGATTTCTATATCTATCTCTGCACCACCTAACTAGTGTCCCAACTAGTAATCTGTATAAAATGATAACTTGATCCCAATCCCCATAACTGTGGTAGCCTTCAGGTGTACATCTATCATGAAGATTCCACCTCAATCAACATAATTTCCATGAACATGTTAGATGTACCCTTACTACCCTATCGATTGGCTCTTTACTTGCATTAATGTTCCATGTGTCTATGTCAATCGACCCTCTCTTGCGTGTAGATACTCTGTGCTGGTCCCACCATAAGGTATATCAATCCTTATGATAGCGACCCGACACGATTCAAGATGCACAGTGTATAACTACTGGTACTCTGTGCTCCCAGTCTGGAGTACGTGCACGCCCGTAAACCATCAGAACCTACACTGACGTACCCCATGCCGCCGTTTTGACCGCTTATAATTAGCCCAGTAATCGTTCCCCACCCTGCCGAGTTTCAGGGTACCACAATACATCTATGTGGGTTACTGCTGAAATGGGTCCCCGTTACTAGGGTTTCCTGCTGGTTAAGTTTGTGGGCCTATATATACAAATATTACCCACGTACACGAGATGTACTTAACCCTCCCACCGATTCTAGCATGTTTTCTTAACAGTTAAGTTTGTGGGCCTATATGTACTAATATTACCCACCTACACGAGATGTACTTAACCCTTCCATCGATTCAAGCATGTTTATTTAACGGTTAAGTTCGCGGGCCTATATGTACTAATATTACCCACCAACCCGATATGTACTTAACCCTCCCGCACATTATGTCATATTGGTTAAGTGTTGTCCATTCATGTTAACTTAACCTACCCATTCATTGTGTCATGTTGGTAAAGTATTTCTTATTAACTTTACCCCATTCGTTCATTTGGTTAAGGGTTTTCTTGTTAACTTAACCCCATGTATTCCTCATGTTGTATTGGTTAAGTGTCATCAATCAATTCAAGTTAACTTAACCCACCTATTGTCATGTTACTTTGGTTAAGTGTTGCCTCCTTGTGTCAACTTAACCTACCACAAATCAAGTTATATTGGTTAAGTGTTGCCCTCATGTTTTAACTTAACCATACCACAAATCAAGTTATATTGGTTAAGTGTTTCCCTCTTGTTTTAACTTAACCTTACCACAAATCAATTTATATTGGTTAAGTATTGCCCTCTTGTTTTAACTTAACCTTACCATAAATCAAGTTATATTGGTTAAGTGTTTCTTATTACTTAACCCTACCCATTCATCATGCTATACTAGTTAAGTGTTTCCTATTAACTTTACCCTAGTCATTCATGTTATATTGGTTAACTGTTCCTATGAACTTAACCCTAGTCATACATCTTGTTCATTAGCATTAATTAATTTATTAATGCAGCAACCTCTCACATTAGATATGTATCGTTGCGGTTACTGGATGTGTCGGGCGGTTCCGGGCAGTTTTACACCACAACTCAATCTAACCTCGGGTTTTTCTTGGGCATGATGCACTAACCTCTCACATTAGATAGGTGTTGTTGTTGTTACTGGATGTGCCAGGCGGTTCCGGGCAGTTTTACACCACAACTCAATCTAACCTCGGGTTAGGCATATTCATCTTTTCACTAGTTACATATTTACAGATTATATGTAAATTATTCACAATTGTTGTCAAATTTCAGATTATGCCACATTTTCCATAAATGTCCAAGTCTAGATTTATATGCTAACCAGTCATATTCCAATTCTCAAGTTATGCCCAACAAAACTAATTGCAAGTTATGGCCCCCAAAATTCAATTTCGAATTATTACTCAAAATAGGCTACATCTAATCTTCCCAATTTGTACTAATAGTCATGCCCCAACACACCAATATACAATATGCTTTGGCGTCTCAACCAATGGTTATGCCCAATCTAGATTAATATTCCAATATACAGTTTGCGCCAAATCTAGATTTAATATTTCAATCTAGGAGGCGACAATTAATTAAGAGGCGACAACAACCGAACGCGACAGACAATTCAGGGTTCGAGCGGTTGCACATCAAGTGGGGTGTGAACGCGCTAGCGCGACTCAATTGCACTGGACGGACTGCCGATCTAGGTGAGATTTTTCTAAACTCTACAGGGACTGCTGCTGCAAATAAAATATATATATATATATAGACATTGCTTGTAAAAATCTTCCGCAGGGGCAGAGGCTTGCTTGTAAAATCTTTTAATTTCTGTGATTATTATTCCTGCATCTATATTCATTTTTTTAAGGGCAATACCCCAATTCACATAAGGTGAGGGATTTCATCACCCTTTCCTTAGCCCATAAATTGCATTTCATCGTAAAATCTGACTAATAATAACGGTTAGACATTGGACTTAAGGGAGTCACGGGATCATCTAGGGCTTAATTGTATTTTGATAGTTGATTTATTTGGAATAAATTATTTCTTAGTGTCTAGACTACGGCAGAGAAATAACTGTTTGTAAATATTACGGTGATTCGTAAATATTATATCGGTTGTTACTCTGAAGGTACTTAAACCTTCGGCTGCATTGCTAGGGTGATTCCTGGTGCACCGATAACTCATGTCCGTTAACTGGCTGAGAAATCTTTTGATTTACGTAATCATACGTGTCACTATATAATTTTGGGTTAGGAGCCATTAAGGACAGAAAATTTCATTGTAGCTAATTTCTGTGTGTAATTATTTTGTGTATAAAAAAATTCAAAATTCCTCAAACATAAATAAAAATTTGAAAAACAAATAAAAAAATTTAACATTTTTTTCTTTTAAACCTTGTTAGTCTGTAGGTCGTACTTTTCCAAAAAAAAATCCCATTTTCAAAACCTTTTTCCTTCTCACCTCTTTCCGAACTTCTCCATTGTCTAAATTTCCTTGACGAACTATGTTCTTCTTCTTTCTAGTGCATGCAAACTTGGACCCGTGACCAAGAATCTCATCATTTGGTTAGAATCGAACCACCTTCTCTTTCCTCAAAACCCAATTTACTCGACCAACCTTTAGAAATGGCTAACGAGCCCGCACCTCGCACCTTGATGGATAGAATTCTTCCCGATAGAGTTTCTGTCCCTTCTTGCATTCAGTTACCCAATCCTGTGGGTAATCACTTTGAAATCCGATTGAGTCAGATAAACATCCTTCCCAAATTAGGTATTTTTTCTCATGGCGAACCATATAGTTTCTTAACAAAATTTGAATATGCTTGTGCAACCTTTAAATTACAAAAGTTATGTGAGGATGGTATTAAACTTCGTTTGATTCCATTTGCACTAACTGACTCCGCAGAAAAATGGTTTCTCAGCTTGCCCCCAAATTCGATTAGAAAATGGGATGAATTTACAGTAGTTTTCCTTCAAAAGTTCTACCCTCCAGAAAAAACGGAAGAGTTAGAAACGAAATCATTAATTTCCACCAAAAAGAGGGTGAATCTTTTTGGCAATACTTCGAAAGATTTAAAGAACTATTGTTAAGTTGTCCCCATCATGGTTTTGAAACATGGTCGTTATGTCAAACTGTATACAATGGACTTGATAATAGTTCTAGACAAATGTTAGAATCCATGTGTCAGGGCAATTTTCTAAAACAGACCGACGTAGAAGCTTGGGAATTTCTGGACGAGTTAGCAGAAAAATCAAAACAATGGAAACGAACCAATGTAAAATCTCTCTATTCGCGACCCAATAGCAATTCTGTCGAATCCTCTTCTTCTAATACTCTTGTTGATGCCATCCTGAATGTTGTTAGAACACACACTCAGTCTAATAACGTTTCCCAAGCTATGTGTCATATATGTCTTGACACTAATCACATGGCTGATGACTGTCCCCAGTCCCTTGAGCAAGTAAATGCTTTCAACAGACCCAACAACCACCCAAATCTTTCTTCTGGTCCGAATAACCCTCTGATGAACAGACCTTCGAATCAAGCATTTTCGAACAATGCTGTGAACCCTCCTCTTAGGAAAAATCAGTACACTTCGAACCAGGCGCCTTTCCACAATCAAATGGTTGCACCCCAATATGAAAAACGCCTTTCTACGATTGAGGGGAATTTATCTGAGGTGAGCAACTTATTAGCGCAAATGACTAAGCAAAGTGTTGAAAATCAAAACAAGTTAGACAACTCCTTGCAATCATATATGCAAAACACGAATCAATAAATGAGTGAACTTCAAAAACAAATGTCTCAACTTAACGCTAGATTAAGTGAAAGGGAAAAGGGTACGTTTCCAAGTCAACCCATTCAAAACCTTAGAGGACAAAATTCAAACCCCAACCAAATTCACATCATTCAAGATTCAAACGTTATTCAATTGAATGTTGTCACGACTCTTAGATCCAGCAAAAAGATTGACAACCATGTGGTCAACCCAAATGCTTTACCGGACGATTTTCCAAACCCCACCGAAAATTCGACCAACTCAGATCAGAACATTGAGCCAATTTATAACAAGGACCATCCTCAAACTCAAGTAGCCCAACCTACTGAGTTGTCTGCTCCATTTCCTCATAGACTCCGACGTAGGAAAAAGACGAATCAGCTAGAAAAGATCCTTGAAATATTTAAGCAAGTTAAATTGAACATTCCTCTTTTAGATATTATACAACAAGTTCCACAGTACGCAAAATTTCTAAAATATTTGTGCACTCAAAAACATCATACATATGTACCTAAGAAAGTGTTTCTGGCGGCAACTCTAAGCAAGGTCTTGTCCCAATCAATGCCAGCGAAATACAAAGATCATGGCTGCCCTACAATATCATATACTATTGGGGACAAGAAAATCGATAGATGCCTGCTAGACTTAGGTGCAAGTGTTAACTTGCTTCCATATTCCGTCTATCGCCAATTAGGGCTCGGAGAACTGAAACCCACCAAGGTTACCCTTCAGCTTGCTGACAGTTCAATTAAGAAGCCTGTGGGCGAAATCGAGGATGTATTGATCAAAATAGGTGAATTTATCTTTCCAGTTGATTTCATTGTCCTAGAAACTCAACAAGTAAACAATCCTGCAAACCAGATCCCGTTGATTCTAGGACGACCCTTCTTAGCAACCTCTAATGCTCTTATCAACTGTAGAAATGGGTATATGAAACTTTCTTTCGGTAACATGACCGTCGAACTAAACATCTTTAGAACCGAAAACTCTCCTAACTCTTATATGGATCAGTTTTCTGAAATCCATGCTGTCCACGGTGATGAACCTGAGCTCGACCATCTTAACAATGAAATTAAATCGAATTATGAAACTTTATTTCAAGATATCCCCGAAAATGTCTCTGATTCAACTCCTGTCGAGCCGCTCACAATTGATCCTATTCCTCAACCAATTTCTTTGGTTGAGTCGTCCCTAAAATCTAAACTCAAAATGCTGCCCAATCATCTTAAGTACGCTTACTTAGGAGACAATGAAACTTTTCCTGTCATTATTGCTTCTGACCTTACTTTAAAGTAGGAACAATTGCTCCCTCCCATCCTTAAGAAAAATAAGGAAGCAATAGGTTGGTCCATGGCCGATATTAAGGGGATTAGTCCTTCCATAGTCCAACATCGAATCCACCTTATAGATGATGCCAAACCCACTTGTGATCCCCAACGTTGAATAAATCTCATCATGAAAGATGCAGTTCGTGCTGAAATCCTTTAATGTCTTGACAATGGAATCATCTACCCAATTTCCAATAGTCAATGGGTTAGTCTGATTCATGTCGTACCTAAGAAATCAGGGATTACCGTGAGCCAAAATGAAGCTAAAGAGTTTATCCCAACCCGCACCCAGACCGGTTGGCATGTTTGCATTGACTATAGGAAACTTAACGCTGCAACACATAAGGATCATTTCCCTCTGCCATTTATCGATCAAATGTTAGAATGACTAGCCGGTCACGAGTACTACTGTTTCCTTAATGGGTACTCGGGCTATAATCCAATCCCTATCGCCCTTGAGGACCAAGAGAAAACCACTTTCACTTATCCATTTGGTACATTTGCGTATCGTCGTATGCCTTTTAGTCCTTGTAACGCACCTACAACCTTTCAGAGGTGCATGATTAGCATTTTTTCTGATATGATCGAGCGATTTTTGGAAGTGTTCATGGATGATTTTTCCATCTTCGGGGATTCTTACACTGAGTGTTTACATCATCTGGATCTTGTTCTTAACCGTTGCAAAGAAAAACACTTAACGCTTAATTGGGAAAAGTGTCACTTCATAGTCAAACATGGCATTGTTTTAGGGCATGTCATCTCCAATAAAGGAATTGAAGTAGACAAAGCCAAAATTGAGGTTATCTTGAATCTTCCCATTCCCAAATCCGGTAAGGACATCCGATCCTTTTTAGGTCATGCTGGCTTCTATCGTCGCTTTATAAAGGATTTTAGCAAAATCACTCGACCTTTGACTAGTCTTCTTGGTAAGGATGTTCCTTTCGACTTCAATTCTGATTGCATTTCATCTTTTGAGCATCTTAAAAATGAACTTGTCTCTGCCCCGATCATCTGCTCTCCTAATTGGAATCTGCCTTTTGAAATCATGTGTGACGCCTCGAATTTCGTTGTTGGCGCTGTATTAGGACAACGTATCGATAAGATTCTTTATGTCATTTTCTACGCGAGTAAGACTATGAATGATGCTCAAATCAATTATATGACCACTAAAAAGGAACTCTTGGCAGTTGTTTTCGCACTAGAAAAATTCAGACCTTATCTAGTTGGCTCACACATCGTTGTTCATACTGATCATTCCGCACTTAGGTTCCTTTTCTCTAAAAAGGATGCTAAGGCTCGTCTCATTCGTTGGATCCTTTTACTTCGAGAATTTGACCTTACCATTAAGGATAAAAAAGGATCTGACAACGTTATTGCGGACCACTTGTCTCGTCTGCCAAATGCCCCGTCTTCTTCTCTTCCGATCAACGAGAATTTCCCTGATGAACAACTATTTTTTTATCCACTGATCCTTGGTTCGCTGACATTGTCAACTACTTAGTCACCATGCAGACCCCTTCTTTTTGGTCCAAGCAGGATAAACACGAATTCTTTTCCCAAGTTAAACATTTTTTCTAGGATGACCCCTATCTTTTCAAGTATTGTGCCGATCAAATCATTCGAAGGTGTGTTCCCGACACTGAAACTCACAATGTCCTCTCTTTCTGTCATGACCAAGCCTGTGGTGGTCACTTCGGTCCTAAAAAGACAGCCGAAAAGGTTCTCCAATCAGGTTTCTACTGGCCCAACCTTTTCAAAGACGTGTACGAATTTCGCAAAACTTGTGATCGATGTCAATTTTTAGGGAAAATTTCTAAATGGAATATGATGCCCCTAAACCTCATTCTAGAGGTCGAAATTTTTTATGTTTGGGGTATAGACTTCATGGGACCCTTCCCTAGTTCTTTTGGGAACCTTTACATTCTCTTAGCTGTAAATTATGTTTCTAAATGGGTCAAAGCTGTTCCATGCAAAACAAACGATAACAAGGTTGTTGTGCGCTTCTTGAAAGAAAATATCTTCTCTAGGTTTGGCACACCTCGCACAGTAATCAGTGATAACGGGACACACTTCTGTAATTATTCTTTTGAAGCCCTCATGAGAAAGTATTCGATAACCCACAAGTTATCCACTCCTTACCATCCTCAAACTTGTGGGCAGGTTGAAGTATCAAATAGGCAGATTAAGAAAATCCTTGAGAAAACTATGAATCGAAATCATAAAGATTGGTCCCAAAAGTTAACCGACACTCTTTGGGCTTACCACACTGCTTTTAAAACAAACTTAGGTATGTTCCCTTATCGATTGATTTTTGGTAAGCCGTGTCACTTACCAGTTGAACTAGAACATAGGGCATTATGGGCAATAAAAACTTTGAATCTTGATTTAGAGCAAGCAGGTGAACATAGGAAGCTTCAACTAAATAAACTTGATGAAATACGGAATGATGCCTATGAAAATGAACGAATTAACAAGGACAGAACGAAAGTTTTTCATGATAAATCCATTTTACGTAAAACTTTCAAGCCAGGTCAAAACATTTTGTTGTATGACTCAAGATTGCAGTTATTTCCGGGTAAGTTAAAATCTAGATGGACAGGACCTTACACTGTACAGACTGTTTTTCCGTATGGTGCGGTAGAAACTGAGAATCCAGCCGATGGATCATCCTATAAGATCAATGGTCAACGCCTTAAACCTTACTTGGAACCAATACCAAACCAAGAGGAAGAGCTCATGGTCCTCCATGAGCCACATTACATTTGGTAAGACGCACTAACCCTCTTTTGTACATATCTAAATAGTCTCTTATTCTATTTTTCCTTTCACTAAGATATGTCTGATTAAGAGTGTGAGGACATAGTCACACTCAAGTGTGGGGGGGGGGGGAATTTACGTTACATCAACAATCAAATGTAATGAACTTGGTCATTCATTGAACAAGGATTAACTTAAATTCATAAATAACACCTTGGTTCTTGTTTGATAAGTTGAATTGTTGGGTGATGGGAATGAACATTATTTATTCATTGAGTCGTAATGTGTCTTTTTAAGATGCTAGCTTGAGACTCTGCAGACGTTAGTCATGTTCTGGAGTAAGCGTGTCAACCCTTGTTATACATGTTAGAATGTGTAAGTAAAAAAAATCAAATAATAATGATTTTGCACTTACATTTGTTGGATTTTCTGAGTTCGTTTTCATGCATAATATTTTCTATTCCACTCAAATTTTCAAAATCGTAAGTTCTAAAATCCATTTGGCCCAATTAAGGAAAAATGACTCATTGGAGCGTTATTCTTCGATACCCCACATTATTTAAACCTAAGTTTTAGTCGAATTACATCCATGTTTCGACAAGTTTTTCTTATATTGGTATACTTAAGAACCTTATACTGATTTATCTTCCTCTGTTCAGAAAAAAAAACACATCACTTTATACCAATATTACACTACCCACTCCGTACTTGTTTTAAGGTAGGATAACCATATACCGCATCTTAATTTATATGGGTTATATCTTACAAAACTTCGCTTATCATTCCTTTCAGCTTTTTGTATAACATCAATCCAGACTTGTGTGTTGAATTAAGGTTATAGAAGTAGAGTAACTAGAGCACAAAACTTTCCTTTCATGAAACGTTGGTTATGATTCACTTAGTAAAGGAGGAATCAAATGAAATAATGTACGGTATCATTCCATTCCATTTCCATTCATCATTCATCATGCAAAATAAAAAAGAAAGAAAAAAAAAGAAAAAAAAAAGAAATAAAGAAAGAGTCTCTTAGAATAAAATAGTCATTCATCATTCTTGACTATAAAGCATTCATTTCCATTTCGTCCACATCCATCATACCGTACTTGGAAGCGAGGATTGTAGTAGAGGAGATGAAAGGAAATAAAAATGTTCATATGTGCCTTAGTATTACTTTATCTTTTGTAGCCTGAAGTTTAACTAATACACTTGCCCTCTTATCTAGAATATTTTTAGAACTTACAAAAATTCTCCTTCATCTATGCATAACTCACATCCGATACATTACAGTTACACTGGTGCAAAATTATTCAAAAAAAAAAGAATGAATAAATGATTGGGTGGACATTGTCGATGTATAGAACTTTAGTTGACACCACGCTCTTAACCTTCAAGACAATTACAGTGTTATCAAGGAATTACGATTCGGCTTGAAATTTTTTATTCATTTTTGCACCAATTATAGGATGGACAATTTGGGACTAAACCGTTATTATTGAAGTCAGGTAAAGTCCTTGGAATGTGAAAGACCTTAAATATATCATTTGATTAATCTGCGTACTTAAGACGCTTTGGATTTTGTGGGTAGTATCCGCTGAAAACCCTCACGAGACAACACTCGTCCTACTAGGGACACCTATGGGTTTAACGGCTTGTTGCATACGCTAAATGCAATTGTGTTTCCTACGAAAGTGTGACATATATTAGTTTAGTTTATTCGAGGACGAATAAAAAGATAAGTGTGGGGGTATTTGATATACACGTAAATGTGTATATTTTATCCGCTTATTTATTTTATTTTATATTTAAAATAATTGATGCTGAGTATTTATAGTTGTGTTTTCAAATTATTTTTGATGAATGGATTAATGCACTTAACTGTTGAAAAGCTTGAAGAATTGGTGTATGAAGGGTGTTGATTTTGAGAGTTAGATTAAAGCTTGAAGAATTGTTGATGTTCAACCACCTTCTGCCGCATATTTTAATAATCCAATGCCTTTTCGTAAAGATATCTTGTTGCAGATGTTATGGAGTTCCTACTCATGCTCAAAACAATATAAATTGATGTCATTTGATGCCCGCAAGCTATGCCAATTGCAAATCCATTCACATTGCATTCACATTAGCTCATTTGCAAGGCCTCTCATTCATGTTGCGTTCACACTGGTTTATGTGTTATTTTAGAAAAGGGATTTTGTCTCACATTGTGTAATGAGCCTCGTAGTCTTGGCCAATGCAAATATAAATACATTGTATCTCCTTCATGTAAAAACACATTGGGTTTTATTCTGTAATTCTCTTCTTGGAATAAAGTCATTCTTTCTCTGTTCTATTTAGTTTTAGTTTTATTTATGTTCATGCTATTTAGTTTTTTTTCCTCTTCTTCTTTAGCTATGTCTAGCTAATCCCCTTTGATTAGGGGGTGATGACGCTAATAGATATGATTCAACATGAATCACATAGCCAAAAGATTGAGGACTTTATACATGTAGATCTGGATCTGAATAAGGGTTAGATCTGAACCTTCATATTCTATGTCGTTTAAGAGCTATGCTCCTTCACAGAGTATATTCGTGTTCGATCTAATAATTATCAGATTTAGATCTAATTTTAGGGTTTTAGAAA
This sequence comes from Allium sativum, assembly GCA_030737875.1. Lineage (NCBI taxonomy): Eukaryota > Viridiplantae > Streptophyta > Magnoliopsida > Asparagales > Amaryllidaceae > Allium > Allium sativum. The sequence continues at coordinate 352,185,782 of CM060922.1, read as the reverse complement.
TTAATTAGTGAATCTGTCCTGATAGTCTATGGTTGTTTAAGAGCTCAGCTCCTGCATAGGTTATGCTTGTCGTTATTTACTTATTTGTTTCTAAGAACCTAATTATCGTTGATTCATGTGTGTGATAGAAACATGAATTAGATCTATATTTATTTGTTGGCTATTGATGAGTGTGAATCTAATCTATGTCATTATCCTCTAATTGCTTGCTCTTACTATATAAATCTCTCTTTATATTTAATTGTTGTTATTTTCTGTGTTTTCAATCAATCAAAATCCTGGAATAACTTGATTGGATTTATTAATTAAAATATTTTTGGTCCCAGAGTACGACACCCTCTACAACAATCCTTGTTGTTTAGGAAAGCTGAACGGATTAGCCAATTGTTTACAGTTGTTAATTTGTTCGCAAACATACGCCACGGAAGAACAAATCAACAGTTGGATGAAAACGAAAGATTGTCCAAAATTGCTTCAAAACCTAAAAGGTAAAGCTATTCATCCTGGTCCTTTCTACCCTCTTGAGAAATTATGACATCATGATGTTACTAATTTTCTCAATAGAGCAAAGCTTACACATTTGGTTGAATATGAGGATAACAAGGGAAAAATATATTCTCTTGCAATCTATTTATTTTCGTTAATCTGTATTTTATGGCATTTTGGTCTCCTTCTGAAACACCCCACCTCCGTTAAGGTCACTCACAAAGGGAATGCCTTAACTTTGGTGGAGCATTACAGGTAATAGATGCAGATAAATTACAAGACTGACACATAAAGCAGTAGAAAATAAAGTCATTTTTATAAACAACTTAATTCAGTCAAGCTTTTACAACAGTTGTTTCGATCATACTTAAAAGTAATACATAGAACTTCTGTCTTGATTATAAAACTTCCAAGTATAAAAAAACCATAAAAATAACAATGATATTCCCCAATAAAGCGTGAACCAGCCATAGCAGTGGAAGAGAGAGTCCAAAGCTATACATTGACTACCTTCGAGCTTGGAGGAAAAAACTGAGCTAAGTGGTAACATTTCCTCCCTGTGAACCTGGGGAGGGGGGGAACGGAAGAAAAGAGGCGAAACAAAACTAGGTCATACATAAGTCTGGTAGGTTCAGTGACTTTTAGCATATAAACAGGCAAAAGTATCATGACATGAATAAACTGAATATAAGACAATACCATGAGAACAAGGATAACATGATAACATAGGATATGCATAAGGTATGATAAGGCAAGATAAACTAAATGCGCTTCTACTCTTTCTCTATTTCGCTACTACTTTGTTATTCTGATTTCTATATCTATCTCTGCACCACATAACTAGTGTCCCAACTAGTAATCTGTATAAAATGACAACGTGACCCCAATCCCCATAACTGTGGTAGCCTTCAGGTGTACATCAATCGTGAGGATTCCATCTCAATCAGCCTAATTGCCATGAACATGTTAGATGTACCATTACTACCCTATCGATCAGCTCTTTACTTGCATTAATATTCCATGTGTCTGTGTCAATCGGCCCTCTCTTGCATGTAGATACCCTGTGTTGGTCCCACCATAAGGTGTATCAATCCTTATGATAGCGACCCGACACGATTCAAGATGCACAATGTATAACTACTGGTACTCAGTGCCTGCTTTTTCCCAGTCCGGAGGACGTGCATGCTCGTAAATCGTCGGAACCTACACTTACGTACCACATGCCGCTGTTTTGACCGCTTATAATCAGCCCAGTAATCGTGCCCCACCCTGCCTAGTTTCAGGGTACCCAGATACATCTATGTGGGTTACAGCTGAAATGGGTCCCCGTTACTAGGATTTCCTGCTGGTTTTTGTGGACCTATATATACAAATATTACCCACCTACACGAGATGTACTTAACTCTCCCACCGATTCTAGCATGTTTTCTTAACGGTTAAGTTTGTGGGCCTATATGTACTAATATTAACCACTACACGAGATGTACTTAACCCTCCCATCGATTCAAGCATGTTTATTTAACGGTTAAGTTTGTGAGCCTATATGTACTAATATTACCCACCAACCTGATATGTACTTAACCCTCCCGCACATTATGTCATATTGGTTAAGTGTTGTCCATTCATGTTAACTCAACCCACCCATTCATCGTGTCATGTTGGCTATGTGTTTCTTATTAACTTAACCCCGTTCGTTCATTTGGTAAAGTGTTTTTTTGTTAACTTAACCCCACGTGTTCATCATGTTGTATTGGTTAAGTGTCATCAATCAATTCAAGTTAACTTAACCCACCTACTTGTCATGTTACTTTGATTAAGTGTTGCCTCCTTGTGTCAACTTAACCCTACCACAAATCAAGTTATATTGGTTAAGTGTTGCCCTCTTGTTTTAACTTAACCTTACCACAAATCAAGTTATATTGGTTAAGTGTTGCCCTCTTGTTTTAACTTAACCTTACCACAAATAAAGTTATATTGGTTAAGTGTTGCCCTCTTGTTTTAACTTAACCTTACCACAAATTAAGTTATATTGGTTAAGTGTTTCTTATTACTTAACCCTACCCATTCATCATGCTATACTGGTTAAGTGTTTCCTATTAACTTAACCCTAGTCATTCATGTTATATTGATTAAGTGTTCTTATGAAGTTAACCGTAGTCATACATCATGTTCATTAGCATTAATTGATTTATTAATGCACCAACCTCTCACATTAGATATGTATTGTTGCGGTTACTGAATGTGCCGGGCGGTTCCGGGCAGTTTTACACCACAACTCAATCTAACCTAGGGTTTTTCTTGGGCATGATGCACTAACCTCTCACATTAGATAGGTGTTGTTGTGGTTACTGGATGTGCCGGGCGGTTCCAGGCAGTTTTACACCACAACACAATCTAACCTCGGGTTAGGCATATTCATCTTTTCACTAATTTACATATTTACAGATTATATGTAAATTATTCACAATTGTTGTCAAATTTCAGATTATGCCACATTTTCCATAAATGTCCAAGTCTAGATTTATATGCTAACCAGTCATATTCCAATTCTCAAGTTATGCCCAACAAAGCTAATTGCAAGTTATGGCCCCCAAAATTCAATTTCGAATTATTACTCAAAATAGGCTACACCTAATCTTCCCAAGTTTGTACTAATAGTCATGCCCCAATACCCCAATATACATTATGCTTTGGTGTCTCAACCAATGGTTATGCCCAATCTAGATTAATATTCCAATTTACAGTTTGTGCCAAATCTAGATTTAATATTTCAATTTACCCCAAGTTCACAACAAAGACAATTATGCCCCAAATCATAAGTTACAAAATTATGTGCTATCATCACCAAATAGACTATTCCCCAATACCCCCGCATTCCAATCGCATGTATAATAAGTTTCAGTCTAGATTCAAGATTAATCTAGATTCATAAGATAAAATGGACGAAAGAGGAACATAAACGAGAGTAGGCATAAAACAAGCATTAAAATGGTATATTTGTCAAATATAATATTTTGGACCTAAGAGGATTACAAATCTGTTAGAGTTGGGGTATAACAAAGATAGATCTGAAACAAACTAACAGAAATAACCTCATAGATATATAGATCTAATATAAATAACATCCTAAACCTAAAAAAAGGATTATATATCAGATGTCCAACAAAGATAGGCATGATTAAATAATAACTTCCTTGGCATGTAGATCATTGATTCATTAGAAAGATAGGAATTAATCTAAAAGATTTTTCTTATCATCGAGCATGGACTTAGATCCATTTCATTACATGCCAAAATCACTATTAGGTGTTTAAATCTGAAAGTAACTTGAAGTTACATATTTACAGTTCAATTTACGCCCCAAATCCCAAGTCATATGTCCAATACTTTATGCGTCAAATCTCAAGTCATATGTTCGATACACTTTGTGTTTTAAATATAACATGTGTTATGTCCTCATATCCGTTACAAATCAATTATGCCCAATTATACATAATTTAATACTTTTCCCAATGCGCTAGTCATGTCCAAATCATATATGATTCCTAATTTTAGCGTTGGCCATATTCAAATCATATATTATGCCCAATTTTAGCGCTGGCCATGTTCAAATCATATATTACGCCCAATTTTATTTCCAACGTATGTTCATCTCTTATGAGATTTGGCTCAGACTCGCAGTAGCCTGGCTATAAAACAAAAAGGGAAGAAAGAAAGAAGAGACAAAGAATGGACATAATATTATCAATGAGATAGATCCAAAGGATATAGAAAGACAGATAGAAATAGGCATAATCTCAGATCCAGATTTATTACAATGTCAGAATCACAATTAACTTTTATTTCTGAAAGTAACGTGAACTTACAAATTACAGAACAGTCTTGAATTCTGGGATCTGTATTCTAAAACTGAATAGCTCTCCCTTGAAGTAGACTATTTGTTCTAGTAATTTAGATTTGATTTGATTCTTAGAAATAGTTGTTGAAGTTGTTGAATTAGCCTTTGAATCTCTACTTGAATTCTAACTTGATTCTATTTGAGTAGCATAACCACGGATTTGATTTATTTTGATATGAATTAGGGTAGAGTATAGGCGTAATGAAGTTGTGAGAGAAAACTGTAGCCTTAGGGGTGTTTATATAGCATGGGGATCAACGAATCTGGTCAAAACATTCGTCCAAATGCAGAAAAATGAATCTGTCCTCAGATCTGGAAATAGGGGGAGGTCGACCCCCTGGTCGACCTATGTGACCCAGGCCGACCCCCTGGTCGACCTGGGTCCTGGACGTGAAATTTCTCGCCTAGCGCGGGTGTGTGATTTGAATTTTAAATTTCAAACCTGAGCTGTTTTATTTAAATCGCTGAAACTTCTGAAGGTCATAACTTCTTCATACGGAGTCCGATTTACGCAAACTTAGACTCTATCTCAAGCAGAATTCTGAGACGAACGCAATGGTGAAACCCGTTTCCCTTAATTCTTCTCTTAAAAATTAAGTATACTTTGATTTATTACTTTAATGTTCATAGAAAATACGGGGTGTTACATTCACCCCTCCTTAAAGGATTTCGTCCCCGAAATCTTCAAGTTAGGACGAACGTATATCCAAACATCTAACATCCATCTACTTAACCATTCAATCATAGGCATCCATTGTCCTTAAAAGGTTTCTAATGCCGTATGAACATATGCAGAGTGTGTGTATATGTAACAACCCGAATTTTATAACGTGTTAAAACAAGAAATCAGGGCAGAATTAAATTATAAATTAAGAATCAATGGGAACAGGTTATGCCATTGCGTTTGTCTCGAAATTCTGCTTGAAAACAAGTCCGAAATTTCGTAAATTGGAGTCCGTATGACCAAGTTATGGTCCATAGAAGATTTCAGAAAATTCAAAATTCAGCCCGAAATTCAAATTCAGCCCCAAACAGATTGGACGGGAAAATTTCCCTCCCAGCCTCAGGTCGACTGGGGAGTCGACCTGCCCCAGCCCAGGTCAACTGCCCAGTCGACTTGGGTGTCGACCTGGGGGTCGACCTCCCTGGGGGTCGACCTCCCTGGTCGAGCCAGGTTGGCCTGTGTGCACCTACAGGGTCTTGTGGTCTGGTTTGGGGGCCTGTGACGATTTTGACGGTTCAGATCTAAACTAGGGTTAATCTAAGGGCCTAAACTAGTCCTAACACCTATAAAAAACACCCTAATAACTAGCCTAAACCACTACAATTCATTCTAACAACGAAGTGCTGCTAAAATGCTCCTAAATCATGGCCTCCATCTTCATCATTGAGAGCTTGAGAGTTCTAGACTAAAGCTAAGGCAAAGGAGCAATCTTTCTCCATCAAATCAAGGAGCTACTTATATTCTCAAGGCTTCTATGTTGCTACATCATTCTTAGAGCTTCTACAACGATTCTATGACGATTCTTGCTCCTAATTCACTAGCCACGCTTTGTAAGTTCTAGATGCTTTTAGATTGAAACGATAACTTAAATATGACATGTGATAAAGTTGAAACTGAATCTATTCATGATAATCGATCCATGCTCATTCTTGTTCATTTTGGATCTTGACCTTTGGGGATGTTGCTATGACATTAATTTGGACCTATGCATGTTGCAAAACACTCTTTCATATCCTTGTCATGCATGTAATTATGTTTTTCTCTCGGATCTTGTTTTATGCAAAGCTTCTACCTTCCTCTATTTATTTTCTTTTGATGAACCTTGGTCGATTTCGGACCTAGGCCTAAACTACGATTTACATGCGGTTTGTATACGGGGGAATATTGGGATTTCACCTATTTGGACATGGGTGTGTGGTAGCACTGATTTCATAACATGAACAAGGGAAATTTGGGGTATTGCCAATGTAATTTGCAAGTTTGGGCATACATGAATTGACATATGAATTAAATCACAAGTTTTGGGGACTATGTAAGTTAAATCAAGGGATTGGGCTTATGTCAATTAGGCATAAGTGGAATTGGGAACATGAACCATGATATGGGTTTATTTGGGCATGAACGTGACAACATGTAGCTTTAACTAGAACATGATTTAGGGTAAATTGGCATAAACTTAACATACATGCAAATAGGCGAGAATTGGACATATGTGAAGTGGCTAGAATTGGGTACACATTTTGATGGACGTGTAATTGGGAACCTGGGAATATGCTTAGTAATATGTAAAGTGGGGATCTTGACTTAGGTGAAACATATGTAATTAACAATCTAACGGATGCCTTCGACACGAGGTTAGACTTGAGTTGTGGTGTAATTCTGCCCGGAACGTCCCGGCATATCCAGTGACCACAACAATAATAGTCTAATGTGAGAGGTCGTAGGCAAAGATTAGATTGTGGTAATGCTTGAACCCGAGTTTGGAATGGGTTTGCGGTGTAATTCTGCCCGGAACCGCCCAGCATATCCAGTGACCGCAAACAAGTCCAATGTGAGAGGTTGATGCATTAATAAATAATAAATGAATATGACATGGACGGGTGGGTTAAGTAACCTGATTAGACTAATGACACTTAACCAATATGACATGGACGGGTGGGTTAAGTAACCTGATTAGACTAATGACACTTAACCAATATGACATGGACGGGTGGGTTAAGTAACTTGATTAGACTAATGACACTTAACCAATATGACATGGACGGGTGGGTTAAGTAACTTGATTAGACTAATGGAACTTAACTAATATGACGTGGATGGGTGGGTTAAGTAAAACCGGACTTGATTTCTTGATGACACTTAACCATATAACATGATTAGAGGATGTGTTAGTTTAACCAGAATGGATCGATAACACCCGACTAGTATAACGCGATGCATGGTAAGGTTAAGCAAACTCACAAGGGTAACACTTAACCGTTATAATTTGACTAGTGGATGGGGTTAGGTTAACATATACTTAATCAATCTAACACGGTAACTTGATGGGGTTAAGTCATGAATCGCTTGAATATACTTAACCAATCTAACATGATAACTTGATGGGGTTAAGTCATGAATCGCTTGAATATACTTAACCAATCTAACATGGTAATTTGTTGGGGTTAAGCTTGAATATACTTAACCAATCTAACGCGGTCATTTGATGGGGTTAAGCTTGAATATACTTAACCAATCTAACACGGTAATTTGATGGGGTTAAGCTTGAATATACTTAACCAATCTAACACGGTAATTTGATGGGGTTAAGCTTGAATATACTTAACCAATCTAACACGGTAATTTGATGGGGTTAAGCTTGAATATACTTAACCAATCTAACACGGTAATTTGATGGGGTTAAGCTTAAATATACTTAACCAATTTGACATGATGATTTGGATAGGGTTAAGTCATGAATCGATGGAATACGCTTAACCAACTTGACACGTGATTCGTAGGGCTAAGTCATGAACTTGAATGACAACACTTAGCCAATTTGACATGACATGTAGACGGGTTAAGTCATGAACTTGAATGACCACACTTAACCTACTTGACATGCTAGACTGATAAGGGTTAAGTCTCTACACTTAACCTGCTGGACGGAAACCCTAGTTACGCGGCCCTTTTCAGCAGTAACCCTCTTAGATGTATCACGATACCTTAGGGACTAGGCTAGGGTAGGGCACGATTAATGGGCTGATTGTAAGCGACCAAAACGATGGCTGAGTTTGGTGTGCCATTGTAGGTTCAGGCGGACTATGGTCGTGCACGTAGTCCGGAGTTGAAAAAGCAGGCGTGGGCACCAGTAGTTGTACACTGTGCATGCTTGGAATGGTGTCAGTGGTTGACACCCTAGGGCTTGATACACCCTAGGGTGGACCTAGCACAGAGTAGCTACATTCGTGATTATGCCGTATGACATCGACACACAACGAGTTAGGACTTGTAGGGAGCCGATCGATTAGATCGTTACGTGGAAAAAGGGCGTTGTTCGATAGGTAGCATAATCCCTAGTGGTCCTAGGTGGCATAAACCCTGATCGAATCTAGAAAACGTCCAATAGGTAGCATAATTCCTAGTGGTCCTAGGTGGCGTAAATCCAAGATGAACACGCGATAATTCATGATAAGGGAATCTGGCCAGAACAAGGATGGCAGTCCGAACGATTTCAAGGATGGTGACACTACGTTGTAGTGGTACAGAATAACGTGATGGAACCCATACGATATACGGCAAGGAACTATACATATACATGGAAGGGATGATACGAGTTAGGATGCTAGTACGGTTGGTGCAGAGGACGTTAGACATGTGATGCTACTCCGAGTTTATCTTGTTACCTTGGTTATCCTGTTACCTTGGTTATCTTGTTACTTGAGTTTATCTTGTTATCTTTGTTTGATCTGTTTATCTTGTCATCATGTTTATGTTTACTTTCAGTTTATACATGTCATGTTACCTTTACCTGTTTTTAGGCTGAAAGTAGCTAGGACTTACCAGTCTTTATGACTGACCCCGTTTTGTTTCGCCTCTTTTTCTTCCGTTCCCCCCCCAGGTTTACAGGGAGGAAATGTTGCTACTTAGTGCGGATTTTCTGCTTCAAGATCATCATCTATGGCTTGGACTTTTCTTGGCTATGGCTATTTTACTATTTTACTTGGGGAATAATTTACGACTAAGGTTTTATGCTTCTTTATTATTGCAAGACAGGTTGCTTTGTAAGTAATTTAATGGCACTTTGATGAAAAAGGTTTTAGACCTTACTACTTTTATAAAGTAATGAAATCATGTTTTCTTCCATTGTTTTATATGTTCTGTCTTGTAATATTTCTATACATGTTTACCTAGATAATACTCCACCAAAGCTAGTGCATTCCCTTTGTGAGTGACCCTAGCGGAGGTGGTGTGTTACATTTGGTATCAGAGCAGAAGGTTACCAGACTGGGCAAAAGTTTTTAAAACCTTCTGAAACTATTTTCCAAAACCATTTCACAAAGAAGCATTTTCCAAGAAAAGTTTTAAAGAAAAAGGTTGTTCCCTAAAAAGCCATTAGCACTATCCTGTGATCGAATCTCTTTTCCTTTCTTTCCTCCACCTGTAGTCACAATAGTTATAACTGTGACTAATCCTTTTCTAGCAACGTAAATGTTTTCCATGCGAGGGAGGAAGTTATCAAGAGACCCGTTACCGCGTTATACAAGAAAGGATAGGAGTGGTTAAAGCGAATGAGGCTCAGAACAAGAAGGTAGTTAAGTACTATAGGACAAGGACATGGGCAAAGAACAAGATCGTCGAGAGGGCAATTGTATACTCTCACCTAAGAGGGATGGTAACGTTTCTGTTAAAGGTTTTCCTTTCTATCATCCCGTCAGGACTTTGTTTTGTACATAGCATCTTTTTTTAAAATCTTGCTTCGATAGTTGAGTCTCTGCACCTTAGTACTAGCACAATAGAGGGTCCCGTTTTTGTTTCAAATCCTGTTGGGGGATCGTTCCATTTATTCATGACTTGTTTGGATTTGAGGACATCTATGACTTTTGGAAATAATGCTTATGTTTTTTAGCTATAGGTTGATTCTAGGGATGAAGTGGTCATCCCGTAAGGGTGCCATCCTCGGGTCGGAAAGGATGGTAGTTAGACTCTTGACTTGTCTCAGTAATACCCTCGAAGTCTCGTGTAACCTTTAGGGTTTTGTCATGATTGGTTACCTAGAATCCCTTGATGCATTTGTTGGTAATCCATTCTAGTAGTGTTCGCCACTAAGGCGGATGGTTCATTTCGCTTGTGCATGCGTTATGGAAATCACTCTAGTAAGTACACTTGGTAACATGGTTGGCATCTGTTTGTTTTCAGGAGATAGTTCTTCTACATGAAATGCCGTATAGTGAGTAAACGAGATCCAGAGCTCACTAGTGAATTTTGGAGAGCTTGCATGAAAACCGTGAGTACATGGATATGGTTGAGCCAAGTATACTAGATGGAGAATAAGTAAAAGTGGAACGAGAGGCGACAATGAAATGAGTTCCAACTTGTATTTGGAAATAGGAATTAAGAAGTTACGGAATCATGAAGTTAGAGACAGCCAAAGCACAATGGAACTAAGCTCAAGGAAATGCGACTTAGAAGATTGAAGACAAGATACACGCATCATATCTCTTTTTAAGAGTATATCCTTGATCCCTGTTTTCTGTAAAGCTTACCCGCATGCTATCTTTTATGCATATCCTCTCAGTCATATTCTCAATCCCATTTCTGTTAGAAACCCCATAAGGAGCATGACTCATCTGTTAGTAATACATTTTGGGGCTTGAGGGTGTCCGTTGGGTTGACTAAACTCTTTGGGTTTTATAGGATACGGGTTGGTTTTAGAAAGGAATTTCTTGTAATCCGAAAAGGAGTTTATCTTGCTTATCTTCTCGATCCTATCTTGAGGACCTTAGGTAGAACCCTATGGATGTAAACATGTATTTGAAGCATGTTATGATTGATGTTTGCGAAATGGTTGCAAGTGGTCGCAAGTGGTTGCTCGTGGATGCATGAATACACATTAGGCTCTAGATCGGCTCAGACACATTTTCATGTTGCATATGCATGAGTGTTTATACTTATTTATGGAGGAAATTGAATGTGTTAGCATGTGGATATTGCATATGGATGAATATTTGTGCACACATATAGTGTTTATGTGACTAGGACTATTTGCATACATGTGGATTCATGGCACTAAACATATTTTGCATTTAGAAGATCAATCAGGCCTGATCATTTGCATTAGATAAGGAACATATACACAATTTCTGCATATGTTCATATGGCATTATAAATCTTTTAAGGACAATGGTTGCTTGTAGATGATGTTTTGAGTAGATGGATGATGGATGGTAGGATACGTTCTTCCTAACTTAGAGATTTCGGGGACGAAATCCTTTAAGGTGGGGAGAATGTAACAACCCGAATTTTATAACATGTTAAAACAAGAAATCAGGGCAGAATTAAATTATAAATTAAGAATCAATGGGAACAGGTTACGCCATTGCGTTCGTCTCGAAATTCTGCTTGAAAACGAGTCCGAAATTTCGTAAATCGGAGTCCGTATGACCAAGTTATGGTCCATAGAAGATTTCAGAAAATTCAAAATTCAGCCCGAAATTCAAATTCAGCCCCAAACAGATTGGGCGGGAAAATTACCCGCCCAACCCCAGGTCGACTGGGGAGTCGACCTGCCCCAGCCCAGGTCGACTGCCCAGTCGACTTGGGTGTCGACCTGGGGGTCGACCTCCCTGGTCGAGCCAGGTTGGCCTGTGTGCACCTACAGGGTCTTGTGGTCTGGTTTGGGGGCCTGTGACGATTTTGACAGTTCAGATCTAAACTAGGGTTAATCTAAGGGCCTAAACTAGTCCTAACACCTATAAAAACACCCTAAGACCTAGCCTAAACCATTACAATTCATTCTAACAACGAAGTGCTGCCAAAATGCTCCTAAATCATGGCCTCCATCTTCATCATTGAGAAATTGAGAGTTCTAGACTAAAGCTAAGGCAAAGGAGCAATCTTTCTCCATAAAATCAAGGAGCTACTTATATTCTCAAGGCTTCTAGTGTTGCTACATCATTCCTAGAGCTTCTACAACGATTCTATGACGATTCTTGCTCCTAATTCACTAGCCACGCTTTGTAAGTTCTAGATGCTTTTAGATTGAAACGATAACTTGAATATGGCATGTGATAAAGTTGAAATTGAATCTATGCATGATAATCGATCCATGCTCATTCTTGTTCATTTTGGATCTTGACCTTTGGGGATGTTGCTATGACATTAATTTGGACCTATGCATGTTGCAAATCACTCTTTCATATCCTTGTCATGCATGTAATGATGTTTTTCTCTCGGATCTTGTTTTATGCAAAGCTTCTACCTTCCCCTATTTATTTTCTTTTGATGAACCTTGGTCGATTTCGGACCTAGGCCTAAACTACGATTTACATGCGGTTTGTATACGGGGGAATATTGGGATTTCACCTATTTGGACATGGGTGTGTGGTAGCATTGATTTCATAACATGAACAAGGGGAATTTGGGGTATTGCCAATGTAATTGCAAGTTTGGGCATACATGAATTGGCATATGAATTAAATCACGAGTTTTGGGGACTATGTAAGTTAAATCAAGGGATTGGGCTTATGTAAATTAAGCATAAGTGGAATTGGGAACATGAACCATGATGTGGGTTTATTTGGGCATGAACGTGACAACATGTAGCTTTGGCAAGAACATGATTTAGGGTAAATTGGCATAAACTTGACATACATGCAAATAGGCGAGAATTGGACATATGTGAAGTGGCTAGAATTGGGTACACATTTTGATGGACATGTAATTAAGAACTTGGGAATATGCTTAGTAATATGTAAAGTGGGGATATTGACTTAGGTGAAACATATGTAATTAACAATCTAACGGATGCCTTCGACACGAGGTTAGACTTGAGTTGTGGTGTAATTCTGCTCGGAACCGCTCGGCATATCCAGTGACCACAACAATAATAGTCTAATGTGAGAGGTCATAGGCAAAGATTAGATTGTGGTAATGCTTGAACCCGAGGTTGGAATGGGTTTGCGGTGTAATTCTGCCCGGAACCGCCCGGCATATCCAGTGACCGCAAACAAGTCCAATGTGAGAGGTTGATGCATTTATAAATAATAAATGAATATGACATGGACGGGTGGGTTAAGTAACCTGATTAGACTAATGACACTTAACCAATGTGACATGGACGGGTGGGTTAAGTAACCTGATTAGACTAATGACACTTAACCAATATGACATGGACGGGTGGGTTAAGTAACTTTATTAGACTAATGACACTTAATAATGACACTTAACCAATATGACATGGACGGGTGGGTTAAGTAACTTGATTAGACTAATGGCACTTAACCAATATGACGTGGATGGGTGGGTTAAGTAAAACCGAACTTGATTTCTTGATGACATTTAACCATATAACACGATTAGAGGATGGGTTAGTTTAACCAGAATGGATCGATAACACCTAACTAGTATAACGCGATGCATGGTAAGGTTAAGAAAACTCACAAGGGTAACACTTAACCGTTATAATTTGACTTATGGATGGGGTAAGGTTAACATATACTTAATCAATCTAACACGGTAACTTGATGGGGTTAAGTCATGAATCGCTTGAATATACTTAACCAATCTAACATGATAACTTGATGGGGTTAAGTCATGAATCGCTTGAATATACTTAACCAATCTAACACATTAATTCGATGGGGTTAAGCTTGAATATACTTAACCAATCTAACACGGTAATTTGATGGGGTTAAGCTTGAATATACTTAACCAATCTAACACGGTAATTTGATGGGGTTAAGCTTGAATATACTTAACCAATCTAACACGGTAATTTGATGGGGTTAAGCTTGAATATACTTAACCAATCTAACATGGTAATTTGATGGGTTTAAGCTTAAATATACTTAACCAATTTGACACGATGATTTGGATAGGGTTAAGTCATGAATCGATGGAATACGCCTAACCAACTTGACACGTGATTCGTAGGGCTAAGTCATGAACTTGAATGACAACACTTAGCCAATTTGACATGACATGTAGATGGGTTAAGTCACGAACTTGAATGACCACACTTAACCAACTTGACATGCTAGACTAATAAGGGTTAAGTCTCTACACTTAACCTGGTGGACGGAAACCCTAGTTACGCGGTCCTTTTCAGCAGTAACCCTCTTAGATGTATCACGATACCCTAGGGACTAGGCTAGGGTAGGGCACGATTACTGGGCTGATTGTAAGCGACCAAAACGACGGCTGAGTTTGGTGCGCCATTGTAGGTTCAGGCGGACTATGGTCGTGCACGTAGTCCGGAGTTGAAAAAGCAGGCGTGGGCACCAGTAGTTGTACACTGTGCGTGCTTGGAATGGTGTCAGTGGTTGACACCCTAGGGCTTGATACACCCTAGGGTGGACCTAGCATAGAGTAGCTACATTCGTGATTGGGCCGTATGACACCGACCCACGACGAGTTAGGACTTGTAGGGAGCCGATCGATTAGATCGTTACGTGGAAAAAGGGCGTTGTTCGATAGGTGGCAAAATCCCTAGTGGTCCTAGGTGGCATAAACCCTGATCGAATCTAGAAAACGTTCAATAGGTAGCATAATTCCTAGTGGTCCTAGGTGGCGTAAATCCTAGATGAACACGTGATAATTCATGATAAGGGAATCTGGCCAGAACAAGGATGGCAGTCCGAACGATTTCAAGGATGGTGACACTACGTTGTAGTGGTACAGAATAACGTGATGGAACACGTACGATATACGGCAAGAGACTATACATATACATGGAAGGGATGATACGAGTTAGGATGCTAGTACGGTTGGTGCAGAGGACATTAGACATGTGATGCTATTCCGAGTTTATCTTGTTATCTTATTACCTTGGTTATCCTGTTACCTTGGTTATCTTGTTACTTGAGTTTATCTTGTTATCTTAGTTTGATCTGTTTATCTTGTCATCATGTTTATGTTTACTTTCAGTTTATACATGTCATGTTACCTTTACCTGTTTTTAGGCTGAAAGTAGCTAGGACTTACCAGTCTTTATGACTGACCCCGTTTTGTTTTGCCTCTTTTTCTTCCGTTCACCCCCCCAGGTTTACAGGGAGGAAATGTTGCTACTTAGTGCGGATTTTCTGCTTCAAGATCATCATCTATGGCTTGGACTTTTCTTGGCTATGGCTATTTTACTGTTTTACTTGGGGAATAATTTATGACTATGGTTTTATGCTTCTTTATTATTGTAAGACAGGTTGCTTTGTCAGTAATTTAATGGCACTTTGATGTAAAAGGTTTTAGACCTTACTACTTTTATAAAGTAATGAAATCATGTTTTCTTCCGCTGTTTTATGTTCTGTCTTGTAATATTTCTGTGCATGTTTACCTAGATAATACTCCACCAAAGCTAGTGCATTCCCTTTGTGAGTGACCCTAGCGGAGGTGGGGTGTTACAGTATATGTCTCTTATCTAATGCAAAATCAGGCAGTCTACTGATCCAGTTGACCTCCTTGATGCGAATCATGAGAGTGTCATGCGTCCAACATGTATGCAAATATCCCTAATCATGTAAATACTATATGTGTGCATATTCACTCATCCATATGCAACATCCATATGATAACACATCAATTTTAAATCCATATACAAATACATTCATATGCATATGCAATATGAATGTGACTGAGTCGATCTAGTGCCTAATGTGTGTATATGCATCCACGAGCAACCACTAGCAAACACTTGCAACCACTTGCATCCACCAAACGTAACATGTCTCAAACACATGTTTACATTCATTGGCTTCTACTTAAGGATCGAGGATAGGACCGAGAGGATATACCTAAAAGATAAAGACTAGCATGCTAAATAAATATTATAGAAAAAGTGGAATCAAGGATATACCCTCAAAAAAGGTATGATGCGCGTATCTAGTCTTCAGTCTTCTAAGTTGCGTCTTCTTGAGCTTCACTCCACTGTACCTTAACTAATTTAACTTCACGATTGTGAAGCTTCTTGACTTCCATTTCCAAAACCCACTAGTAAAGATAGGACCTCGATCGCTTATTATGCTAGAGGGTATCCAATATAGTCGAACTATCTTTCCAAGATAAACATATGTTAACCATGATACCAAGCGTATATACTAAGATAAATATAGGTCTCTCCTCTACTTAGCTTATCCATCATGTCACAAATCTGAGGGTCGATATCTCTCACGAAAACCATCCTAGTCGAACTTGACATCCCTCAAGTACAAGCCCCAAAGGCCTAAACCAATATCAGACAAGCACCCAAGGAATACCTCCTCCGAATTTGGATGATCTATGTTTGATTATACTAGCAAAACAACCAAACAATTGAGTAATTAACCAACTCTGGCTATCCTCGCCAATCTTTCTCCAAAACTATCGTTGATCGCATAACGGGCTTTGCATTGTCAACTAGATATACGTGGAAGTATACCTCACGTTTTAGGGGACAAACCCCTAACCTTAATCAAAAACATCTGCGTACTCATGGACTACTCTAATGGATCGAAAATCGTCGATAAATACATAAAGTGATTCTAGGTAGCTAAGACAAACTGATCCCTTAGGATCGCACGAAATTTCGAGGGTATTCCCGAGGCAAGTCGAAAGTCTAACTACCCTCCTTTCACAATTACTAGCTAACCAATCCATGCCTAGAATCAACCCATAGCCCATGAAACCAAAAACATAAGTATCTCAAATCCTTACAAACCAAAGATAAATGAGCTGAACCACAAATTGGGTTTGAGACAATAATAGGATCTTCTACTATACAAGTACTAAGGTGCAGACACTCAACTATGGAAGCAGATATAAACGAATGTGAAGCGCTAAAATCAAAAAGAGTACTAACAAGATGATCAAGAAGAAAAACTAAACTTTTTATACAGAAACCTTACTACCTCTCTCTCAGGTACGCTGGTGGTGAGAGCATGCACTTGCCCTCCTGAAAATCCTGTCTTTTGTTCTTGCCCTTGTCCTTATATGACCCGTTATACCATAATAAAGACACTTCCTCTTGTTTTAGGTTTTACTATTCTTTCCTCTTACACCTCTTTCTTTTTACCTCTTTTGTGAACCAAGTCCCTATCCATGAGTTCCTCATCCTTGGGATGTGCTCCTTAGCAAAACTCCCTCAGTCTCTTCTTTACTATCCTTGTGTAACACGTTGACAAGTCTCTCGAAAGCTGCCTCCCTCGCATGGAAAATCCTACAAAGCTCGAAAGAAAATTAGCTGTAGGTGAAACTCCAGTGGCTATAGATGGAAGTTGGGCACTTCTTTGCCCTTTGACAGATGTCGTAGTCTCATCCAGCCAACGGAACCATGTCGAGATAAGGTTACCTCCCGGAAAGCTAGGAGCCCCGGAGACTCAGGAAAGAAGGAAATAAGGATTCAAATAGAGGATCTAAAGATAGCGCATATGGCTTTGGGGAATATGCCTTTAAACATAACCTTTATTTTGAAAATGCTTCTTTTGAAACCATTTCGAAAATAATTTTTCAAATCTTTTATCTGATCCGGTAACCTTCGAGTCTGATACCAAGTGAAACACCCCACCTCCGTTAAGGTCACTCACAAAGGGAATGCCTTAACTTTGGTGGAGCATTATAGGTAAAAGATGCAGATAAATTACAAGACAGACACATAAAGCAGCGAAAAATAAAGTCATTTTTATAAACAACTTAATTCGGTCAAGCTTTTACAACAGTTGTTTCAATCATTCTTAAAAGTAATACATAGAACTTCTGTCTTGATTTAAAAACTTCCAAGTATAAAAGAAGCATAAAAATAACAATGATATTCCCCAATAAAGCATGAACCAGCTATAGCCGTGGAAGAGAGAGTCCAAAGCAATACATCGACTATCTTCGAGCTTGGAGGGAAAAACTGAGCTAAGTGGAAACATTTCCTCCCTGTGAACCTTGGGGGGGGGGGAGCACGGAAGAAAAGAGGCGAAACAAAACTAGGCCAGACATAAGTTTGGTAAGTTCAGTGACTTTCAGCATATAAACAGGCAAAAGTATCATGACATGAATAAACTGAATATAAGACAATACCGTGAGAACAAGGATAACATGATAACATAGGATATGCATAAGGTATGATAAGGCAAGATAAACTGAATGCGCTTCTACTCTTTCTCTGCTTCGCTACTACTTTGTTATTCTGATTTCTATATCTATCTCTGCACCACCTAACTAGTGTCCCAACTACTAATCTGTATAAAATGATAACGTGATCCCAATCCCCGTAACTGTGGTAGCCTTTAGGTGTACATCTACCGTGAGGATTCCACCTCAGTCAGCGTAATTGCCACGAACATGTTAGATGTACCATTACTACTATATCAATCGGCTCGTTACTTGCATTAATGTTCCATGTGTCTGTGTCAATCAGCCCTCTCTTGCATGTAGATACCCTATGTTGGTCCCACCATAAGGTGTATCAATCCTTATGATAGCAACCCGACATGATTCAAGATGCACAGTGTATAATTACTGGTACTCAGTGCCTGCTTTTTCCCAGTTCAAAGTACATGGACGCCCGTAAACCGTCGGACCTACACTGAGGTACCCCCTATCGCTGTTTTGACTGCTTATAATCAGCCCAGTAATCGTGCCCCACCCTGCCTAGTTTCAGGGTACAATGATACATCTATGTGGGTTACTGCTGAAATGGGTCCCTGTTACTAGGGTTTCCTGCTGGTTAAGTTTGTGGGCCTATATATACAAATATTACCCACATACTCGAGATGTAGTTAACCTTCCCACCGATTCAAGCATGTTTTCTTAACGGTTAAGTTTGTGGGCCTATTTTTACTAATATTACCCACCTACACGAGATGTACTTAACCCTCTCATCGATTCAAGCATGTTTATTTAACGGTTAAATTTGTGGGCCTATACGTACTAATATTACCCACCAACCCGATATGTACTTAACCCTCCCACACATTATGTCATATTGGTTAAGTGTTGTCCATTCATGTTAACTTAACCCACCCATTTATCGTGTCATGTTGGTTAAGTGTTTCTTATTAACTTAACCCCGTTCATTCATTTGGTTATTTGTTAACTTAACCCCACGTGTTCATCATGTTGTATTGGTTAAGTGTCATCAATCAATTCAAGTTAACTTAACCCACCTACTTGTCATGTTACTTTGGTTAACTGTTGCCTCCTTGTGTCAACTTAACCCTACCACAAATCAAGTTATATTGGTTAAGTGTTGCCCTCTTGTTTTAACTTAACCTTACCACAAATCAAGTTATATTGGTTAAGTGTTGCCCTCTTGTTTTAACTTAACCTTATCACAAATCAAGTTATATTAGTTAAGTGTTTCTTATTACTTAATCCTACCCATTCATCATGCTATACTGGTTAAGTGTTTCCTATTAACTTAACCCTAGTCATTCATGCTATATTGGTTAAGTGTTCCTATGAACTTAACTCTAGTCATACATCTTGTTCATTAGCATTAATTGATTTATTAATGCACCAACCTCTCACATTAGATATGTATTGTTGCGGTTACTGGATGTGCCGGGCGGTTCTGGGCAGTTTTACACCACAACTCAATCTAACCTTGGGTTTTTCTTGGTCATGATGCACTAACCTCTCACATTAGATAGGTGTTGTTGTGGTTACTGGATGTGCCGGGCGGTTCCAGGCAGTTTTACACCACAACTCAATCTAACCTCGGGTTAGGCATATTCATCTTTTCACTAATTTACATATTTACAGATTATATGTAAATTATTCACAATTGTTGTCAAATTTCAGATTATGCCACATTTTCCATAAATGTCCAAGTCTAGATTTATATGTTAACCAGTCATATTCCAATTCTCAAGTTATGCCCAACAAAGCTAATTGCAAGTTATGCCCCCCAAAATTCAATTTCGAATTATTACTCAAAATAGGCTACATCTAATCTTCCCAAGTTTGTACTAATAGTCATGCCTCAATACCCCAATATACATTATGCTTTGGCATCTCAACCAATGGTTATGCCCAATCTAGATTAATATTCCAATTTACAATTTGCGCCAAATCTAGATTTAATATTTCAATTTACCCCAAGTTCGCAACAAAGACAATTATGCCCCAAATCATAAGTTACAAAATTATGTGCCATCATCACCAAATAGACTATTCCCCAATACCCCTGCATTCCAATCGCACGTATAATAAGTTTCAGTCAAGATTCAAGGTTAATCTAGATTCATAAGATAAAGGGGACGAAAGAGGAACATAAACGAGAGCAGGCATAAAACAGGCATTAAAATGGTAGATTTGTCAAATATAATATTTTGGACCTGAGAGGATTACAGATCTGTTAGATTTGGGGTATAACAAAGATAAATCTGAAACAAACTGACAGAAATAACCTCATAGATTTATAGATCTGATATAAATAACATCATGAACCTAAAAAAAGGATTATATATCAGATGTCCAACAAAGATAGGCATGATTAAATAATAACTTCCCAGGCATGTAGATCATTGATTCAATAGAAAGATAGGAATTCATCTAAATGATTTGTCTTATCATCGAGCATGGACTTAGATCCATTTCATTACATGCCAAAATCACTATTAGGTGTTTAAATCTGAAAGTAATTTAAACTTACAAGTTTACAGTTTAATTTACGCCCCAAATCCCAAGTCATATGTCCAACACTTTGTGCCTCAAATCTCAAGTCATATGTTCGATACACTTTGTGTTTTAAATATAACATGTGTTATGTCCTTGGATCCGTTACAAATCAGTTATGCCCAATTATACATAATTTAATACTTTTCCCAATTTTAACGCTAGTCATGTCCAAATTATATGTTATGCCCAATTTTAGCGTTGACCATGTTCAAATCATATATTATGCCCAATTTTAGCGCTGGCCATGTTCAAATCATATATTATGCCCAATTTTATTTCCAACGTACGTTCATCTCTTATGAGATTTGGCTCAGTCTTGCAGTAGCCTGGCAATAAAATAAAAAGGGAAGAAGGAAAGAAGAGACAAAGAATGTACATAATATTATCAATGAGATAGATCCAAAGGATATAGAAAGACAGATAGAAATAGGCATATATCTCAGATCCAGATTTATTACAATGTCAGAATCACAATTAACTTTTATTTCTGAAAGTAACGTGAACTTACAAATTACAGAACGGTCTTGAATTCTGGGATCTATATTCTGAAACTGAATAGCTCTCCCTGGAAGTAGACTATTTGTTCATCTAATTTAGATTTGATTTGATTCTTAAAAATAGTTGTTGAAGTCGTTGAATTAGCCTTTGAATCTCTACTTGAATTCTAACTTGATTCTATTTGAGCAGCATAACTCTGTCTTTGATTTATTTTGATATGAATTAGGGTAGAGTATAGGCGTAATGAAGTCGTGAGAGAAAACTGTAGCCTTAGGGATGTTTATATAGCATATGGATCAATGAATCTAGTCAGAACGGGCGTCCAAATGCAGAAAAATAAATCTGTCCTCGGATCTGGAAATAGGGGGGAGGTCGACCCCTAGGTCGACCCCCTGGTCGACCTATGGAACCCAAGTCAACCCCCTGATCGACCTGGGTCTTGGGCGGGAAATTTCCCGCCCAGCCCGAGTGTGTGATTTTAATTTTAAATTTCAAACCTGAGCTGTTTTATTTAAATGTCTGAAACTTCTGAAGGTCATAACTTCTTCATACAGAGTCTGATTTACACAAACTCGGACTCTATCTCAAGCAGAATTATGAGACGAACGCAATGGCATAACCCGTTTCCCTTAATTATTCTCTTAAAAATTAAGTATACTTTAATTTATTACTTTAATGTTCATAGACAATACGGGGTGTTACACCTTCAGACCCAAAAAATTGGGTCTGGTCCTTAGTGTACTGGCAGTTGGTTAATTTCAACATTGAGATGATAGGGAAAATTTTGGGTACTTCATACCACTGGACTAGATTGCAAGATATATCGGACATGCAATATCAACAAAGGGATCGTGTCACTCATCTAATTTAGGAAGATAAATTCACTTGGATGACACTTTCTCAATTCTGATCCAGTCCTCGTCAAATAAACCGAATGCTTATCAACATCATCTTCCCACGACTTGGGAGTCATGAACAAGTATATGGTCATGTTCATAAAGCACTATATGCAATTTTTTGTCATACACGAGTGAATTAGGCTCAATACATATTCAAACAAATCAAAAACTTTTGGAGCCCCACCCGACGGACAATTCCTTATGCGGCATATCTAATATGGATTTTTCGGGGACAAGAAATTATGTTTTACCTATCTACATATCCAAAGATAGATGTCCAAACTAGTGGAATACGTTTTGCCGCCTTAATGCATTTATCGATAGACCTTTACATGGCATTCCTTTCGAACAATGGAAACAACAACAAAATATTCCACAGGTACAAGTCCAACCACCTCAGTCCCTAAGAAGACGAAGGCGAGAACCCCAACCCGAGCCTGGCGAACCAACCGAATACTATTTTGATCTAGAAATACAACTAGTTAGGATTGTGGCAGAATCTGGAGAAAGTATACACGATGTTACCTTGCAAAATCAACGACCTTTTCCCTCAATCAACAAGTCTTAGGAAAGAAAGTTACGCGACTTGAACGCTTTTATTCAACCCGAATGACTAAGGTCGAGAAAAATTTAGACAAGGTCGTTAATATTTTTGGCAAAATAATTCGCAAGGTTCGTCAACGTTCTTCCTCTAGGTCTTCTTCGGTGTCTTCAACTTCGCTTCCTCCTCAACTAATTATACGGGATCTTCCGCTAGGTTCAAACACTCAAGTTCTATCTCCTGAATGTCATGCACCAGGGAAAGACCCAGGTTCGGAAGGAGAGGAAGAAGAAGACAGTGATTGGCCACCTCAAGACGCGCCCCACTATGGAAAACATGCTTTCGAAGGTTTCTCCATTCAGGACAATGTTGTATACACTGACGAATCACAATGGCCACAATATGGAGACCAATCATCCGAGTTATGGGGCTATTTTACGGGTTTTTAGCTTTATCGTTTTCACGTTTATTCTATTTAGTCTATGCTATTTCATCTATGACTATGTTTATCTTTAAATCAACATTATGGTTTGTATTTACAACTATATGTGCTTGACACTTTATGCTTTGGTATGATTGATTTCTATCCTATTTCATATATGATTGTTTTTTATAATGCCAAAGGGGGAGGATTATTAACTCAGGGGAGCTTAAAACATTCATCGTATAGTTGTCATCAAAAAGTGGGAGAATGTTAGGACCTCTGTCTAGGATTATAATGACAACAACTATACGATTATAGAAAATATATATATTGTATCATATAATCGTGCAGGATTTACTCAAGGAGAAGCAGAACTCATGATCAAGATTACAAGATGTACTCAAAGACATCACCAAGGTTATTTTATGTGTTGAGTATTAAATTTTATGTACAATCTCCTTGAAATCATATGATATATTGCGTAAGGAAATATATACATCTGTGCAAAATCAGATGTCTGTTCTAATATGTAACAGACGTCTGATGCTAATATCAGGAAATAGTTCCAGACTTAGCACAGATGTCTGTCATATATTGATAGACGTTTATTGATGGTCTCAGGAAATATTTTCCTAACAACAGAAACATCTCTCCCAATATGGACATACGTCTGTCTATGTATCTGAACTATATCAGAATACATGGATAGATGTCTGTCCTGGCACATGACTTTAAATTTTGAAAGGGTGGTTTTTCTTTTCAAAAGTCATAAATTTTCTCTTCATTTCAAAACAACTTTTTCTAATGGATATATCTTTTCAAATGAAGATTTTTACTTTTAGAGATTGTAACCTTTCATGAAAACTCTTCACTTACTATAAATACATCTTAGATTCATGTTTCAGTCACTATTCTTTCTAGATCTATTCTATATTTTCTAAAAGCTCTCTGTACTTATTGCTCTCTAAAAATTTCAATCAAGCAATCAATTTCTTCTTACTCTTAAGATATTCAACTCTCATATAAACTCAAGGAGATTATAGGAGAAACTTGTACAAGTTAGTCAAAATCTATGTTATGGGGAACACAATATGGTAAAAGCTACTTTAATAAGCCTATTCCTCTGGGAAAAGTGAGGGCGATTTTGTGTTAGTAAGTAGGTCGAAGGGGAGCTTTAAGACTGCATGTAGGATGGGACGTCCGAGGATAAAATACTAGTGTGATTGCTTCTTACTTTACTTGCATCATTATTTACTAGTTGTTACTATTACTTGCTATAGTTAAGACACACATACGATCCTCTCATAGACTTTCATAAGCTTCATGTGCAAAATTATCCCAGGATAATTGCCCATTTGTTGTTCGAGGTCTTGTGCACCTTTTTTATATTTAGAATGGCAGATTTGGAATGTTGGTCTTAGATGATTTTTACAGTATTTACTTGCCATTCGATGCTGCGGGTTTTAAGGGGATTCATTACTTCAATGGCGTTCTGGTACACCGTTTTTATTGTCGAATATGTGCTTTAGTACTACTTCCCACCTGGTTTAAAATTATCTGCTCATGATGTATTTGTGCTTCTTTTTTTATCTGTTAGAATGTGGGTATTGTTAATTACATAATTGGTGGAAGAAGTAGGATGTAGTCTTAACTATCTTCACGTACGTACTTAGAGCAGTTAATTTGAATTGGGACAGTGTTTAATACATGTGGGATGCAATGTAGAGTTGCTACTAGATCGGTGATGAATTCAAACGAAGGCTATTGTTGTTCAGAGAAAATGAAGCAACAAGGAACATGCAGTTTTCATTGTTAAGTTGATTTGGTAGATTTATCTATTATTTCTACCGAAAATTATATGTTATGACTACGTATTGATTTACAAGCGTAAAGGTCACAACCCATGAGTAATATCTGACAAGTACAAGGGAATAAAGTAGTTCCTTCTGTATGCAGAAGGGCAGCGAGATCACACTTATGGATTTCGAGATGTTGACATTATCCTATGCCCATATCTTCTACCTTATGTATTTAGTCTAGTTTGCTTTCTTGTTTTATTTTATGCATGTTTGATTTAGTTGTACTCAGGTTAGTTGGTATGTACTTTATGCTAGTTAATAAAATGTGTACTGTTAGATCTTTGATTTTGATGACGACACACTATACACATTACACAAACATATATGTGTACATATTCATGCAGGAATCAACTAAAGGAGAAGAACTCAAGATTGCTCAAACAATCTCATATATATAATATTAAATATTATGTACAATCTCCTTGACTAAATATGAGAAAAACCTCAAGAGATCATAGTGTCTATGCAGTGTTAGACGTCTGACATTTTATACAACAGACGTATGTCACTATAGTATGAAAATTATTCCTCACTCAGCACAAACATCTGTCATATGCATGACAGACTCTGTAAGAAGCCTCGAGATAACTTTCCTGCATATACAAACATCTGTCGTCTTAAGGACAGACGTCTATCTATGTATCTGAGTAATGTCAGATTACAAAGACAGACGTCTGATCAAAGTTGACAGACGTCTGTCCGAGCATACGATCTACATTTACAGGCAACATCTCTTCAGTTTAAACAGTCGTAACTTTATCTCTTCTTCTCAAATACGATTTTTCAAAAGAAATATTTTTTCAAACAAAGAGTTTTATTCAAAAATAACTAACTTTCATGGAAACTCTTAGTTTTCTATAAATAGATCAAATATTCAAGTTTTCTATCACCTATCCTTTCTCGTTCTGTTCTATATTCTCTAAAGCCCTTTATTCCCAAACTCTCTAGATTTAAATCAAGCACTAAATACTTCTATTCTCTCTAAGTGATTCAATTCTCATATCAACTAAAGGAGATTATAGGAGCAACTTGTATGATTCAGTCAATATCAGTGTTATAAAGAACATAAGATTGTCAAGATTTCTATTCATCTGTAAACCTATTCCTCCAGGTGAAGTGAGGATAGTTTTTGATAGTTAAAAGGCCGAAGGGGAGCTTCGGGACTGGACGTAGGACGGGAGGTCCGAACCAAGATAAAATATAGGTGTAATTATCTTTTATTTTATCTTTACTGCTTACTATTGCATTATCCTAGTACTTGCTACTGTTTAGACACATAGATGATCCTATCATAGACTGTCAATTGGTATTAGAGCAAGGTTAAAACAAATAACAGTAACTTGTATTTGTTTATTTAGTTTAGAATTGAAAATAATAGTATTAGTAGAATTTTTCAAGAAGGACAATCTATACAACGACCACCATTGTTTAATGGATCCAATTATGCTTATTGGTCAACACGTATAAGAAATTTTATGGAAGCTAATGGCTTAGAAATATGGGCTGCTACTCAAAAGAAATATGAACCACCAACCACTGAATTAAGTGCTTGGACCGATGTTCAGAAAACAGCAGCATCAAATAATTCAAAAGCCATGAATGTATTATTTTGTGCATTAGATAAAAATGAGTTTTCACGTGTTATGATGTGCACTACTGCTTATGACATATGGAGAACTCTACAAATCCCTCATGAAGGTACTACAAAAGTCAAACAAACCAAAATATCAATTTTACAAAATCAGTTTTCATCATTTGAAATGAAAACAGGTGAAACTATTAGTGATATGTATACTAGATTTCAAACTATTCAGCATGATTTAATGGCTCTTGGAGTCAAGTTTATTGATTTTGATCTAATTACACGTATCTTAAATTCTTTAAATAATGAGTGGGAAAGAAAAGTCTTAAACATCGAAGAGGCAAACGATCTTTCTCAACTCAAAGTTGATGAATTGATAGGAAACCTTTTGTCCTATGAAGCTAACTTGCAGGTTAGGAAGGAACAAAATGTTGAAAAGAAAAACATAGCTTTTCAAGCAAACAATGAAGATTCAGACTTGGATGAGGAATAAATAGTGTTCATAGCAAAGAACTACAACAAATTCAAAAAATTCAGAAAAATGACAAAGTTTCAAAAGAACAACAAACTAAATTCAACAAATCAGACCTTAGTCAAATGCTTTAATTGCGATGAGTATGGACACATAAAGAAGGATTGCCCAAAGAATGATAAAAAAAATAAAGAATCGAGAAGTTTAAAAAGAAAAGAAGAGCTTTTCAAGTAACATGGGATGATTCTGATTCATCCTCATCAGAAAGTGACAGTGACAGTGACTCAGAACAAGCAAACGTTTGTTTTATAGCTGATGTTGATGAGGTATGTCCTGAACTTACTTATAATGAAATCTTAGAAATCAGTATGGAACTAGACGATAAATTTAGAGAACAAAAGAAGATAAATAAGGAACTTATGTCTAAAATAAGTAGAATGGAAATAGAGATTGGATACTAAAAGACGAGAAAACCATTCTAGAAGAAGAATTAGAAAATGCACAATTTAAAGATAACAAATTATCTTTAGAAAATGATTCTTTATTTAGCAAGTTAAAAGAAATTGAATTAGAAAATAAATATATTTCAGAAAAATGTAACAAACTAAGTAGTGATTTAGAAGTTTCATTATCCGAGAATTTAAAACTCAAAAGTGAATTAGAAAAAAAATCACTGCTAATGTTTCCAAGTTTAACAAGGGAAGCAAAATCTAGATAGTTTAATCAAAATTTCAAAACCACCAGGAAATAGAAATGGCTTAGGATTTAGAAAGGATAGTAATTCCAAAAATCATTGTTTCTTATATAAAAAGATTAAGAAAAAGAATGTTAATAAAAAGGAAGAAATATGTAAAGAAGAAAAAATAAGTTCTAAAAGAACTAAAATACCTAAGGAAGTGAAGATATGGATACCAAAAACTAATAACAAGCTTATTATACAAAAACATATTAAAAGTTTCTTACAAAATGTTATATACAATTCAAATTATGTCTTTAAAGGTCCCAAACCCATATGGGTATGGCTACCTTCTCTACCCAACATATAGGACCCTAACGGAGGAAGTGGGTACCAATAAACCCTTTCTATCTTGCAGGTACCCAAATTAAGACAAAAGGAGAAATGGATTTTGGATAATAGCTGCTCCAAGCACATGACAGTAAATGTAAACATGCTATAAAATATAAAATACATGGATGGTGGCACAGTTACTTTCGGAGACAATTCAAAAGGCTATGTCATTGGCATTGGTGAAGTCATAAACACTGGTATATCTGACTCTCCTATTATTTCTAATGTATTATTAGTCAAAAATTTGAAACATAATCTTTTAAGTATAAGTCAGCTTTGTCATAAAGGTTTTCAAATAAGTTTTGAAAAAGATAAATGTAACATTTATGATGAACATAAAAAAAATTAATTTTTGGAGGAATTAGAAATAGAAATATATACATTTTAAATATGAAATCAAAACAAAAAACAAACTTATGTTTAACCGTTAACCATGAAGATCCGTGGCTATGGCATAAACGATTTTGCCATATAAATTTCATATATATTAATAAATTATCTAAAAAGGAATTAGTTAAAGGATTACCAAAAATTAACCTTAAGGTACATAATCTATGTGATGATTGTCAAATTGGTAAACTTAAAAAGAGTTCTTTCAAGTCTAAAAATAAAATTTCTACAAATCAACCTCTAGAATTATTACATTTAGATTTATTTGGTCCTACCCAAACTCGTTCATTAAACAATATTAAGTACGTCTTCGTTATTGTAGATGATTTTTCTAGATATACATGGAATCTATTTTTAAAACATAAAAGTGATACTTTTGGATTATTCAAAATTTTTGCTAAATGTATAATGAATCTACTTGATTTAAAAATTAAAAAGATTCAAAGCGATCATGGAGGAGAATTTGAAAATGAATTATTTAATGATTTTTGTAACAAGAAAGGTATTAGTCATAACTTTTCAATACCACGAACATCACAACAAATTGGTGTTGTAGAAAGGAAGAATCGTACTTTACAAGAATGTGCTAGGACCCTTTTAAATAGCAGTGGCTTACCAAAATCATTTTGGGTTGAAGCAACAGCTACAACTTGTTATATTTTAAGTAGAGTAACCCTTCGACTATTAACTAAAAATACTTGTTATGAAATGCTCTATGGTAAGAAACCAAATGTATCATACTTCAAGACCTTCGGATCAAAATGTTTTATGTTAAATACAAAAGATAATCTTGAAAATTTTGACCTAAAAGATGACTAAGGAATTTTTATTGGATATTCTGATAAAAGTAAAGCTTACAGAATTTTTAACAAAAGAACTAATACTATTGAGGAAAGTTTACATGTTTCTTTTGATGAAAATTTTCAAAATATTAAAATCTCTGATGAAGACAAAAATGAATTTCAAAATAACACTAATCCTAACTTTTATGAACCTGAAACTAATACTATCCTAAGATCACCCCCTCGTATTTTGAAAGATCATCCGACAAATAATATTGTTGGAGACATAAATTCAAGAGTTTCTACTAGGCATCAGCTTAATCAAATGAGTCATGTAGCTTTTATTTCATCATTAGAACCTAAAAATTATAAGGAAGCAGCTAATGGTGAATCATGGATTTTAGCCATGCAGGAAGAACTTAATCAATTTGAAAGAAATGAAGTTTGAGAGTTAGTCCCTAGACCAAAATAACAATCAGTAATTGGAACAAAATGGGTCTATAAAAATAAATCTGATGAAAATAGAAATATAATCCGCAATAAAGCTCGATTGGTTGCACAAGGATACAACCAAGAAGAAGGAATTGATTATGAAGAGACCTTTGCCCCAGTAGCACGTCTTGAAGCAATTCATATTTTATTAGCTTTTGGCGTTCATCATAATATAAAACTATTTCAAATGGATGTTAAAAGTGCATTTTAAAATGGTTACATAAAAGAATAAGTTTATGTTGAACAACCTCCACTTTTTACACATGAACAATTCGCTAACCATGTTTACAAATTAAAAAAGGCCTTATACGGTCTAAAACTAGCAACCCATGCTTGGTATGAACATTTAAAATCACATTTAATTAACTCTGGTTTTGAAATTGGAAAAGTAGATACTACACTCTTTATAAAAAGAATACAAAATGATATTTTAGTTGTTCAAATATATGTTGATGACATTATCTTCGGATCAACTAGTGAAAATCTTTGTAATGATTTTTCTAAAATAATGAAAGATGAATTCAAAATGTCGCATATGGGAGAATTAAACTTCTTTCTTGGATTACAAATTAAACAACTTAAAAATGGAATCTTTATAAATCAAGAAAAATATTGTAACAATCTTTTAAAACGTTTTAACATGGAAAATACATCAGGAAAACCAACATCCATGAGCACAACTGCTCATTTAGAAAAAGATGAAAACGGAAAAGATTTCGATCAAAAACAATATCGTAGTATTATAGTTTCTCTTTTATACTTAATTGCTAGTAGACCAGACATCATGATGAGTGTCTGTCAATGTGCACGCTTTCAAGCCCAACCAAAAGAATCACATCATAAAGCAGTAAAACAAATTTTGAGATACTTAACAAACACAAAAGATTACGGCTTATTCTATCCAATTGGCAGTCCTTTTGAACTTGTATCATATAGTGATGCAGATTTCGGAGGATGTAAATCAGATAGAAAAAGCATAAGCGGTACATATCGTTTTATAGGACAACCGTCAGTATCATGGTTCAGTAAGAAACAAAATTCCGTTTCACCATCAACATGCGAAGCAAAATATATATATGTTGCTCCTGCATGTGCTCAGGTGATTTATATTAGGGCTGTAAACGGATGCAGTCGGATACGGATAGTGCTGTATCCGAATCCGTATCCGAAAATGAAAATCTGTATCCGAATCCGTATCCGATATCCGCGGATACCGGTTTAAAATATCCGTATCCGTATCCACGGATATTTTCGGATATCCGAAAATATCCGTATCCGCCTTAGCGAATACGGATATCCGAAAATATCCGTATCCGAAACTTAAAAGTGTACATTGGATATGGTTATCCAAAAATATCTGAAAAATATCCGAAAATATCTGAAAATATCCGAAAATAAAACAATAAAAATTTATAAATACATCACTCACATGTAAATTTGGCTCATAAAATATATTTTTTGAAAATGTGAATACATCTAATTAAAAATTACAAGTAGGACATCAATCAAATAAATTTCTTACAACAAATATTTTAAGAGATATAGTGTTCAAAAATATGAAATACATAACCCTAAGACTAAAATAAAACAAAATATAAATTGTAGAAGCACATGCACAATTATGTTTTAATTATAACCATACCACAAAATAAAATGAGTACATGATTTAAAATGTTGCATAATATCTAATACAACATTCCTTTATAATTCAATAGTTGAGTTTAGTTTAGAAATTTTAAGGAAATTTATATATTAATTTAATCTTAAATATAAATTAAACATTATATAATATATACAAACACACATATACACACATACATACACGTATCAGAAAATCGAACGGATATTTTTCGGATACGGATACCACTATAACCATATCCGTATCCGGAATGATTTTCGAATATCGGATATCCATATCCGCATCTCTGATAACGGATATATTTCGTATTTTCGGATACAGATGCGGACGGACATCGGATTTTTCGGGTACCCGTTGACAGCCCTAATTTATATGCAACAAACCTTAAGATATTTTGGAAAATTAATTACTCATTCACCAATATACTGTGACAACTCTAGCGCCATTAATCTCTCCAAAAATCCTATTAATCATTCTAGAACTAAGCATATTGATATCAGGCACCATATTTTACGCAATCACGTTGAAAAAGGAAATATTACTTTGGTATTTGTAAATACCAACAATCAAGTTGCGGATATATTCACTAAACCATTAAATGAAAATACATTTATACACTTGCGTAAATGGTTAGGAATTTGCTCCCTCTCCGTTATATATAATTTTTGTCCTCACCTTATTTTTCTCTTCACCATAATTTTTGGATGGTTTTAAGATAACTATTGCCTTTATTAATGAATAAAAATTAGCAAATTCTTACCTATAAATAACTTACTCCGACTTAACTAAAATTTTATACACACAAACAACTATTAAGAATGTCAAATAAATCTACTTCATCAGTCAACATCACGTTCACTACTGATAGTTCTGCAGATACACCACATGATCCGACTCCAATATCAAAACATGAACCGGTGTACAAATGCAGGATTATCATACTGGTTTCACTCCATATTCAAAACGAGTTAAGAGAGCTTTATTCACTGCACCAGATACTAAACAGAAGATTGATGAAATTCATCATTATCAAAAGGAACAACTAGAACTTCAAAAAGAGTTATATTTCGAACAGAAAACTACTTCTACTATATTGAGTTATCTACGACAAGTCGCATTAAAGTTTTGTAGTTCTAAACTAAAAGATGTTTCCGAACCTCTTCCGAGACTGGTTAACCCATTGGATCCATTTTCTTCTCATCGTATGTCACACAATCCAGTAAATCCATAGACTTCTTTAAAGAGGCCACCTTTTTCACCGAACCGTTAATAAGTTAAAGCCAACGACTTGAAGAATATTGTGTTTCTTTTTTATTCTTTATAATAATATAATGCATTAGTCTAATAATTTATTTCATTGTATTTATGAAGTATAATAAATAATATGTTTCTGATTTTTTATAACTAAAGAGCATAGTATCGAAATTATCAGAACAAGGCGTCTGTCATAAGTCTCAGATTTTTTTAATCTCTGCAATCTCAGACGTCTGTCTGAAACAGACGTCTGACTATAATACATATTTCATACATCTTTCAGCTCAGACGTCTGGAACAACAAACTCAGACGTCTGAATCAACTCTCGGGTTAAAAAAACCCTACACTCACAGTCGTCTGACCCTATATTAAACAGACGTCTGTCGATATGTCCATAAAATATTTCAAAGTATTTCAGCACAGACGTCTTTATCACTGTTAGACAAAAAAATGGCACTAACACCCAAATTCAGATCGCAGATCACAAAATAAAGAAAAAAGTAAAATCAGAGGAGACACACAAAGTTTTTATTGTGGTTCGCTCAAACCAAGCCTACGTCCACTTTATATCTTCTTAAATCCTAAGAAGTTACAAGTACAATTATCTCAGTTTATACCCGAAATCCTCGTGTTTACAATGAAAAGAGGTAAGAAATCACAAGATTATACACGAAATGCTCGTGCTATAATATGGAATTTGGCTTCTTTGCTGCTGAAATTTCTTTGCAGAGAGCAATGGTAGAAGATTTGAGGAGTTAGATTCAAAAGATCCTTGAAAATGCCTTCAAATGGTGTATTTATAGCTGTAGGAAAGCTTCTGGGAAGACCGGTTCGTGATGGGGTACGTGGCACCCGATCCGGGAAAGTAGGAGTGGGAGTAGCCTTGAGAACAAGTCAAGATCGTGTGCAGGAGCGTCCGTCCCAGGCGGTTCATGACCATGGTACGCACCACGAACCGGGATAACGAGCTGAAGATGAGGGGTTGGTGGTCAGGCCGTGGTGAGGCCTTCACGAACCGAGGTTTTGTCGCGAGCAGTATGGTGAAGCTGGTGTCTATCCAAAATATCATATTTTGAAATCATTTCCTTTCGATTTCCATTATAAAAATGAATAAAATTGATATAAATATCGTTCGCGTCAAAATGGCGCAAATCTAATCAATATGGCTTTATGTTTCAATATTTTCGTGTCCATCCAAAATCGGACATCAAAATCACATTTTGATCTTTTACTGAATATTATTTTAAAATATTCATTATTTTAAAATATTTGTTATTTTAAAATATTATTTATTTTCTGAATTCAAATCAAACACATTCAATTACCATATAATGTTATTCATATGGATTTCATACAACACATGTATACAACAACAATGATAAACAATCAACCATCATCCAGAGTGCATTACACCACTGCATAAGCATTAAATATAAATAATTAACGCTTACAACAGTCTGTCAACCAATCGATTGACATACAACTAAACAATTGGAATTAGTGTACGTCAAATATCATCCCAATACCCATGTGGGGTTTCAATCAACAAACACTGATTATTATTTGTGCAGTTGGGCGATGTGTAAAATTTATCGTCCCAATCAATATCAGTCAAATGGGTGTTCATAAACAAATCGTCCGATTTGTAAATGAATATTTATTTTGTTCATGTACACATTAAAAATTATATCTTTAACTATAAAATATTTATTTAGTTCATTCATACAATAAAAATGATATTTTTATTGTTCTAACATATTTTTGAAAATTTTGGCAGCTTAACGGCGCGATACTAGAACCAGAATAAGGTCTAGCCTTATCCCTCGCCTAATACTGGCTCGTGCCATGCACATACCAATTTCAATCAATTCAATTCACATCCCAAGTCAAATTGAAATAAATAAAAATCACTCAAACCAAAAGTCAACCAAACATCCATGGTTTCAAACAAAGGTGTCGGGTGCTACTAAGCACCGTCTGCATCCTAGTATATATTTAACTAGAAAATAAATTAGAGTGAGAAGTTCTCACCTTCGGTCTCCACTCCGTCATTCTTTATTGGACGGTTTTGGTTCCGTTCTGCTTTCTGTTAGTTCCATCGCAATCTGTTTCACGCGGTATATATATATATATATATATATATATATATATATATATATATATTAAAAATCATATTTTTAATACGATACTTACATTATAAAAATCACATTTTTATCACGATGTATATTATAAAAATCACATTTTTATCATGATGTTTATATTATAAAAATCACATTTTTAATTCGACGTTACATATATAAAAATCATATTTTTATAATTCTACCAACAGCGCCTGAATCGAGCTCTCGTGGGCCTTCATTTAAAATTTTGGATGGACACGAAAATATTGAAACATAAAGCCGTGTTGATTATATTTCCGCCATTTTCACGCGAACGATATTTATATCGATTTTATTCTTTTTTATAATGAAAATCGAAAGGAAATGATTTCAAAATCTGATAAAAATGAGAGCTCAATTCAACCAACAGCGCCTGCACCTGCGCTGCCACCTCCTGCTCCCCGGAGAGGGAATGACCCTGAATCAAGCTCTCGTGGGGTCATCATCAACTGATCTGGATGAGATTAACTTTCATTTTCTGTATTTCTTAGGCTTTAAGATTTGTTTTTTCTTTCATTAGGTTTTCCGATTGGTTGAATCGGAGTACACACGTACGGGGTTAGGATGTAGCCCCAAAGCGTGCTCTGGACTCGATGTCAAACCAATCAGGATTTGCTTTGGTTTTGCATTTTGAATTGAACAAGGACTTTTCAAGCATGGACTACGTTTGGTGAATTTAAGTATCTTGTCAGGATGTGGAAATATCCTCAACCTCGGTTAAAGTATGGCTTATACTTATTTTGAAACACTAAGTGTGGATTACGCCTAGGGTCGAACTATCTTGTCAGGCTATGGCAAATATAGTTTTCTCTAGATATGAGTATGGATGATACTCAGATTGATAACTTGAGTATGGTTTATACTCGCTTTGGAATCTTAAGTACGGATTATACTTAGGAACTGCAAACGGACTTGTCAGGATGTGACAACAGAAATCGGGTATGGATTATACTCGGTTCGAACCTCTGGGTATGGTTGATGCCTAGAAGGTCATAACCCTCGCAAGGACTTGGCAGGATAACTCAAACGTCTCATGAGTATGTTTTATGCTCAATAGGAGTCAAAGCATGTTTATGCTCGGAAAGGTCTAACAATGCTGTCAGGATTTGACACATTTGTTTTACCTTGTTCTCTTTATAGGTATGGATTATACTTGCGGCGGATTAAGACCTGACGAGGTCCCAAAACTCTTGAATTTCCATGGATTGTGGACTCCTCGTATTATCCAAAACACATCTTCCTTCACCCAGCAAGATATGTTCTGGGGGCAAACTTATTGACACACTTTTTGACACTATACACTTATAGTAATATTAAAATGATTTGTTTTAGAACGTATCAAACATGTTTGGCTATTATAAGGTAAAACTCCATCCTCTGGCTTGCGTTGCATTATGTGATGGGACCTGAGTCTTATAATAGCTTCATTTTTGAAAAGCATTGAATTGTTTATACACTGTTTTATGCACTGATATTCTTGGGAGAAAACCCGTTCCATGTTATACGGCGAGGTACCTTGATTTACTTTATTTGTAAAGTAAGGTTTTAAATAACTGTTTTAGTTCTCACACCAGTCCCATGGCTAACCTGGAGTTTATTGTTTTAAACTAAACTTTGGGTGCCCCTATTTTTCACACGGGCAGCTAATATTTGGGTTTTTGCAGATATTTCTTTTTCAGGATCCTGGATTTACAGTTGGAGCTATATTCGGAAAGCTTTGTATCCGTGTATTTCTTTCAATTGTGTTATGTATTATTTTTCCGCTGCTAATGTAATTTAAATATCAGATATTTTTATGATGTATATTATTTATTCATACTCTGTTATAGTCTTGTACTCTGATATAATTGTTGTAATAGCAATGAAATGTACCGTCGTTGGTTCGAATTTGTCATGTTCTCAACTAAATCCGGGCTTTCCCGTATGGGCGAGTTTGGGTCATTTCAAATTCCTTCACATACGTTCGGTTTACTTTTTTACTTAACTAATATAAAATCCATCTGCAAATGAGAGCAGCCCATTTGAGACATTCAGCAAGTCGTCCTTACGATATGAAGGGTCTTGGTCTTCAATACCGTCTTCAATGTCTTCAATTGCTCCACAACATTGTGTTATTACTTGGAATGGTTTTCAGACATAATTCTGATCTTGATCTTTCCAAATAATAAGTGTAATTAAAAAACACAATTATGGAACACACAAGCTTTCAACCAAATCTCCTTTCATATTAGATTTTGTTAAGTTAAACTTCTTTAAACCCATGCTCGAATTATCTTTAACAAAATCCATATTTTAACCTTTCTTATTTAAAACACATCCCTTAGATCAAAGATAATTTAGCCTCAAAGCCGTAATTAATTTTCCGTTTGATAACTTGTTAACGAAATCCAGTTTCTTTTGAAAATCCTTAATCCACATTTCAACCATTGTTTCCAATTAAATCGATTTCCTAACATTCATTCTTTAATCTTAACTAAAAGATTATACTTCCTTCCCAATTTCTTATTTTTTTTAATTTTCTTTTCAAATCAAAGATTTGATTAAATCCCAAATTACGATATGAATTTCCATTACTCAATCTCATTGGGTTTCAAGAATGATATGATTTACGGCAAAACCGAAATCAATCGATATTGAACATAAGTTACACAAAAATTGTATCTACTTATATTCGATATCAATTCTCATAATCAACAATACTATAAGTGAAATAACGATATAATAATAATATCTTCCAAATTCCTCAAATAGTATACATTTACACCACAAAATTTCATAACAAATATCCAAAGATTGTTATTATCCAACTTATCACAATCAAATTGGGAAACCCGTATCTTAATTAAAAAAATTATCCAACTCTTTGTCATTATATCTGGATAGAAATATCATTAACTTATCCTCAATATAAATCTCCGTATCCAACTCACACTGTAAGCGAAATAACGACGAACTACCCTTTGAATTCCTCAAATAGTAAGAGTAAAAATCTACCGAATTAATATCAAACATCCCAAGATTTATCTCTAACCATATCCAATTATTTAAAATTGAAAAACTCGTATTAATATCAAATAAATCAATTTAATTTCCATAGAAGACATTTTCAATACTTTTAAGTCTTTGAAAACATTCCACCAATCATTTACAATTGATTACTTATAATACGAAAAGTAGTTTGTAGGTCAAAAACTTCAAAATAGATTGTTTCTGAAGAAAGCGTTACAAAAGCGTCACAAAAGTGTTACGAAACAGTTATTTTAACTACTTTGATCAAAATACCGTTTATCTTAGCCAAAACTTAAACTTTACGATTCAAAACACTTTTACATAATTAATGATTTTACAAAAAAATCCATATTTTTAAAACATTTAAAATAGCTGTTTGTAGTTATGGTCGACAACTGCTCTTACAACGACCTTTTCCAAAACGATTTTAAACATAACTTAAAAATTATAGCTCGAAATTAAAATCTGCTTTCACTCATTTGAAAGCTCCTATTAATGGAAATCAAACATTTTTCATTTTATGGAAATCAAATTTAGATTGCAAAAGTTATAAGCGTTTATAGTTTGTAACTAAAAACGCGAATTGGCTTTATGCGACAAGCTCTATTTTGACCGAAATAAACATTATTCTTCAATACTTCGAAATACCTCAGAAACGCATCATATACTTATATAAACCCTTTAAAATCAATTAAAGACTTTCCAATTATCTTGGGTTCAACAAAATCCAACTTTTATTTTTCACTTAAAAGTCAAATTCCAATTTATTTTTTCACTTAAATCAATTTTTTTATTTTTTTATTCAAAATCATTAAAATATTCCTGTTTCATTTCTTTTTATGGCGTCCTTGCGCCGAACACAACAGTCCCTATTCCTTCCTTTTCCTTTGTCACCGCCGGTTCTCTTCCTGTCCCTGCCGCTTCTTCTCTTTCTTCGCCAATCCCTCCCCCTTTGTCTGACCCGCGCCCCCATCCTATCTCCTCCGTTACCTCCTCCTCTTATTCGTCCTCCATAATCTCTCCCTCCTCTTATTTTCACCAATTTTGCAGTGAAATTTTCATCTCTTTTTGCATCAAACCTAGGAATGCTGGCAGCTATGTCCCCATTCACTTCGACGTCAACTACTCTGGTAAATCACTACCCCCTCCAAATATTGTGATGGAAGAAGGAACCAAAGCTTGGATGGATTGTCTTGTTGGGTCATTCTTGGCTGGAAATGTGAACTACATGGCGGTAAAGCAACACCTAGACAGAGTCTGGAAGCTTCGTGGGGACTATGATATGTTCTTCGACAAGAAAAAAAATACTTTTTCAGATTTTCTAATTTGGAGGATAAACTCACTGTGCTTAAAAAGGACCCAATGTTTATTCGTGGACAGATGTTCATTATATCTAACTGGTCACCTTCTCTTTCATCTTCCAATGCTGCAATGAGGACGGTTCCAATTTGGATACACTTTTATCGAATTCCAATGGTGTTTTGGTGTTTAGTAGGAATCAATTGGGTTGCTTGTCACCTTGGAAAAGTATTATGATATGATGAGAATACCGAGAGAATGAAACGGTTTGAATACGCTAAGTGTTTGGTGGAAGTGAGTCCATATAAAGAATTACCTGATTTTTTGGTTGTTGGAGATGATACTTGCCCTAACATCCAAGTTGATTATACCTGGAAACCTCTAATATGCACCACTTGTAAAAATTTTGGACAAAACTTAAAGTTTAGAATGATGTTGAAAAAGGAAAGCATTTGAAGGAATCTGTTCATATTCAAGAAGAAGATGGTATTGTTGATGGTAATTTGGAACGTGAACATGAAATTTCTAAAGGATTTACTGTTGTTCAAAGAAAAAGGAGCAGACCTAATAAAAGGTTTTGGCGTAGAGTTAATGTAGAAAAAGATGGAGATGATGATCCTACAGTTACGAAGAACAATGGCAAGGAGGCTAACGCTGTTGATATTACCCCCTCTTCTCAGTTGAATACTGAAGGCATTTTGAATAAGCAAAATAGTCAAACTCATCCTTTCACTTTTACTTCTCAGTACAGATCCCCTTATAATCTAAAATCTCCATGTGATCCACCCCTGATGCTCTTCATTTGAACAAATCCCCTTCCTCACTTGTTGACCATCTTCATGTTAATAATCCATTTGAAATATTTAATCTCAATTCTGATATTGAAGTGGACAATTGCACTAGTCCTCATGTTATTGAACCTGCCGGTGATGATGTGCACAGAGTTTCTCCTGTGCGTGTTGCTTTGCAAAATGCAAGTGTATATGGTATTGATCCCCCTTCACCAATTATTATCCCTATCTAGTCCATGTCTCCATATAACTCACTCTCACTGCCGAATCATATCTTTGGAGACACTAACAGCCTACATTATCCTCCTAATTCTAACTCTCCTATTCCTAATGCTACATCTTCTTCGTCAGAACCAAAAATTCCCGAACCTCCTACGTTCCATTTACCTAGAAACAGGGTTGTCAAAAGAAGTAGAGGAAGGTCAAAGAAATCTGTTTCTGGTGACCACGTTATCTCTGATGACCTTGACAATAACATTGAATATTCTTTTGACCAAACTATTGTGTCCTTGCCATCACAACAACATCTAAACCCTACTTCCTCTGGTGTAAAAACTAGAGCTTCATCATCATTAAGTTTTTAATGATTGATAAAATTGCATTTTGGAATATAAGAGGTGCAAATCCTCTTTCTAAGCAACTCGAAATTGCTAAGTTCATTCGCTCCTTCGATATCCAACTCATGCCCATTGCTGAAGCAAAGCTCAATCACTTCACCACTTCCAAAGCTGTCCGCAATATCAATAATTCTTGGAATTCCATCCATAACCTTACCCAGGCCCCTTTAGCAGAATTCTTATTCTATGGAACCCTTCCTCCTTTTCTCTAAGGCTTCTTACTGTTCACAAACAAATTATTCACTCTAAAATCACCCATATTCCACCTAACTCCACTTTTCTTTTAACTGTATATATGCTGCTAACAGTTTTACCAAGCGTCATCCTCTTCTTGACTTGTCCCTTCTCTTCAGTAGTCATCTATCCCTTGGGTTTGCTTGGGTGACTGGAATTGTATGCAACTCTCATCTGAGAAACGGGATGGGGAGACTCCATTAACTTTCAGTCAGACCAGACCCCTTAACCAAGCTATCTTTTCTTCTAACCTCATTCCTATTCAAGCTACTGGTGCCGAATATACTTGGAATAACAACTCCAGAAATGGTGTTAGAACTTACTGTAAACTTGATAGATCTTACCAGAACTTCAATGCTATTAATTCCTAGCCTAGCCTTTATTGTTTCATTCCCCCTCCCTCCTTATTTGACCATTCTCCCCTTGTGCTGGATCGCAATAAGAAATCCATGAGAAGACACTCCTCTTTTTCATTTTTTAATAATTGGACAGATCAGCCAGAATTTTATCCATTGTGAATGATTGTTTGATTGCTAATGTTCGTGGTAACTCTATGTTTGTTTTACATGAAAAACTCAAGAAACTAAAGGTTGTGTTTAGACAGTGGGCTAAAGTGACATTTGGTAATGGTAGCAGTCTTTCTAGTTCTTATTAGAGAAGACTTATTCAATATTCAAAAAGATTTACTTAATTGTCAAGACGTTACTCAAATCAAGCTGCTTTCTAACATTGAAACTAAGTTGTCTACTGATCTCGCTAAGGAAATCATAGAAGAAGCTAGGATGGAAAAACTAAAGCTAATGTAACTGGAATTTATTTGGTGATAAAAATTCAGCTAGCTTTCTCAAAACTTTGAAGATTCAACAATCTGCTAAGAATATTTCTTCTATTTCAGACATTGATGATAGTTTGTG
This sequence comes from Allium sativum, assembly GCA_030737875.1. Classification (NCBI taxonomy): domain Eukaryota; kingdom Viridiplantae; phylum Streptophyta; class Magnoliopsida; order Asparagales; family Amaryllidaceae; genus Allium; species Allium sativum. Next base: position 352,144,131 of record CM060922.1, on the reverse strand, counting down.
TGATAATCCAGATTCAATTCAGAAGACTTTTCTACATTACTTCTCTTCCATCCTTGGTTGTTGTTCTCCCTCTCATGTGTGTTTGGATGATTTTAATGGGATTCAATTTCCCGCGATCTCTTAGGAGCATAAGGTTGATTTAATTCGTGAGATTAATGAGGAGGATATAGTCAATGCTATTTTTTCTTTGAAGTCGTCAAACTCTCCGGACCTGATGGCTTTAATGCACACTTTTATATAGTATGTTGGCAAGTGATAGGTAAGGATGTAATAAACCCTGTTAAAAAATTCTTCTCACGTAGTAAAATGATACGCGGTATTAATGCTACTAGGTCAGCATTAATCCCTAAATCTGAAATGCCTTCATTAGTTACTCAATTCCGTCCTATTGCATGTTGTAATGTTATTTACAAATGCATTTCTAAAATTATGGCTAGTAGGATGAAGACTGCAATTTCTAATATCATCTCTCGAAATCAGTGTGTCTTTCTACCCGATAGAGGCATTTATGATAACATTTTATTAGCTAATGAACCGATTAAAGGGTACAATAGAATTGCCATTTTCCCTAGATGTGTTCTCAAATTAGGTATACAAAAGCCATATGATACTTTTCAGTGGGAATCGGTTATTTACATCCTTTTCAAGATGAATTTCCCTATTCCTTTCCTATGTTGGATCTATACATGCATTTCCACAGTTCATTATTCTTTATCTCTTAACGGCTCGACATTTGGTTTCTTCAAGGCTGCAAAGGATTAAAACAAGGAGACCCGATTTCTCCACACATATTCATATGTGTTATGGAACTATTTACTATCCTTACTAGCTCTGCAATTTATTCTAAGCAAATTGATTACCATCCAAGTTGTAAGAGGTCTAATATTGTTTCACTTCTCTTTGCTAACAACCTATTGCTTTTTTCTAAGCCTAATGGTAAATTAATACTGGGAATTCTAAATGTTCTTTATGATCGCTCTAACGGGTCTGTCCATTAATAGAAGCAAAAATAAAATTTAGATTACTGGAGTTTCTGACGAAGTGAAAGACACCATTTATGAACTATCGGGGTTGTCTCCTTTTCTTGATGATAAATGTTATCTAGGCATCCCCTTGTGTGCAACCAAGTTGTCTTCGGCTCTCTGTTTATCTCTTTTTGAAGGAATAATATCAAAGTTATCGAGTTGGCATGCCTCAAAGTTTTCTATAGCTGGCAGATTAGTCATAGTCAAGTCGGTTGCACTTTCAATGTGTATTTTCTTTGCTAGACTATTTATTTTTCCATGCAAACTCATTGGTATGATATCTTCAGCTTTGAATCACTTCTTATAGCACGGTAGTCCTTATTCCAAAAAGATGATTTCTGTCTCCTTTAGTAAAGTATGCAGACCTGTGGCATGTGGTGGTTCGGGAATTATGAAGCTGAAAGTATGGAGTATTGTTGCGGCTTCCTCACGTATTGATAAGCTGTTAAATTTTGACAAAAATCTTTGGTCGTCATGGTGTAGGTGTAATCTTATTAAAGATCGTCATTTCTGGAGTATGGATAGCCCTTTCGATTGTAGTTGGACATGGAGGAATTTGTTAAAGCATAGGTCTGATTTTCTTCCGTTTGTTCATGTTGTTTCGAAGTTCAGTCATAATGTATCCTGTTGGTTCGATCCATGGTCTTGTTCTGGTGGCATTCTTGCTGATGCTATAGATTTAAGCACTAAATATATGACATGTATTAATGAATGTGCTTCCTTAGCTAGTTTTTGTGTGAATGTTCTCTCAATTTACCTCACAGCAGCTCGGCTTTGGTATGTAGTATTTGGCATAGATTACGGAGTGTTCCCCTTCCTGATTCTAGATACCACGCAATTTGGAGTGGGAGGGTTCACTCTATTCATGTTGTATATGACAGACTAATGAAAAGAAACGTTACAGGTAATTTTCCTTGGCATAGAAGGATTTGGGTATCAAATCACATTCCTAAAGTCAACTTATTTCTTTGGAGAGTTTTGTGTAATGGCATACTGACCAAAAGCAGGCTAAAGGTATGTGGGATTATTGATGATGATTCTTGTGTATACTGCTCTTCTCACTATGAAACCATTCCCCACTTGTTTTTAGAGTATGTATACATGTATGATGTTTGGTCGACTGTCCTCCTTCAATTTGGACTTCATGTTCATTCTATTGTGTCTGCTGAAGAGTGGTACATTGTTTTTAATTCTACGACGTGGAAGAGTATAAGTGGTACTTTACTGTTGAGGTTATTTAAAAGATCTATTTATTTGTTGTGGTTGGAACGGAACAATAGAGTATTTAATGGGATTGTTTCCCGTAAACATGTATTGATCCGCTCTATTACTTCAACCTTTTGTCGCTGTAACTGTGTTTGTGTGTATTCTTGTTTTGGTCTTATAATAAAGATGGTTGGGGCCATTCAATCCCGCTTGCTAGGCAAAAAAAAATTCCAATTTATTTCTAAATTCAAATAATTTCAAATTAATTTCAAATTAAATTCCAAATTAAATTTTAAATTAACCATACCGTCTGCTGGATCAGTTAGGGATATCCAGGGAGAGCAGGAAACTATAATTTCAAAACCCAAGCCTAGACATTATCCTCTCTATCATCCTAGAACATTCCAGTATTGATTTAAAGAAACTTTATTTATATATATGTATTCATACATATGTGTCATTCCCAACCATTAAACTTCAGTTTCAATAATAATATTGTTTTCCAATTACGAAGGAGATTTGCATATCACCAATGTGATACCATAATTGTTGTGTCATTGTGTGTGCAAAACAACATCAATAAACATTATAAAACATCCATGACAACCATCAACAACATAATTAAATAATAATAAATGTGCACAAGCGTTAAAAACACTAACGCTTAATAATGTGTGTTCTAAACTACGCGTCCATCATCCATCACAACTAACAATAACCATCATTAACCACTAATAATTCATCACTATATTTAAATTAGACTAACTACTAATTAGATATATAAATTGTGGTTAAAGAGTTCTCACCAAACAGCTTTCCAATCTTCGCGGTAGGCGAGCCTAGCTAAGTGAACCGTCGGACAGTATTTCGGCGCACCGTTTTCTTCACCAATATATATATATAGTATAATGTATACTAATCTCTCTATGTATATATACTATAAGAGGAGGAGGAGGACGACGACGATGACGAGCTTCGGCAAGGTGGTGGTGGAAAAGAGGAAGACTTATGCCATGGAAACCATGGCCATAAGCTTTAAGAAGAAGATGAAAGGAGGAAATGGAATGGTAAAAAAAAAGTGGAGAAAAGGCCTCCTTATATAGGAGTGGAGGGTTAAAGAGGTGATGACACATCAGGGGACAAGTGGAAGGCATGCATGAAAGTTTACATGAAAAAATATAGGTGTCCTTACACTTGTCTTAAGGAGGGAAAGTGATCTTTTGGTAGCATTTCCTTTAAAATGCTATGAAAACTAAGGGCAACACTTAGTTCTAATGCTACTAATTCATGTTATAGTTTGATAAATCCTGATCGAACACAAATAGTATTAATAGATCTAAACTTATTAATAATCATTCTCATTTATACTTTGAATAAAATCTATCATATAACTTATTAAAATTATTAAATATTCTTAACCATACATATTTATGTCAAATTCAAAATTAAATTCAAAATAAGTTATAAAAATTCCAATTTTAAATTGGTTAAAAATTCTGGATCGTTACACTGAACTTGCCACATTGTCAATTCACAACACATAATCGATATCTATTTATATATAACTCTCTGAGTACATATGTCCCAGAGGAGGGTCTTAAGCTAAGATGATAGGTCCTCCGCCACCTAGCTAATATCTCATCAATAGAAACCAATTTATTATGCTGTAAAGTACAATGTTAGACATACATGCATACAAGTCCATTATGGGTTTTTGAACGAAAACCAAAGGCACCATATTCATCGTCCAATAAAGGAAAGAGGTCTTTGGAATCTGGAAATTCTCCAAATACGTTCGGACTTGCCGCCACAATATGCATCTCGATACTGGAGCAACCTAGTGAAGAGAAAATCAACAGGCAAATCCTTTCGATGTGAAGATTTCCAGTCTTCCATCACCGCCTTCCAATATCTTCAATGCTCAACCTACAGTTATTCAGAATAGCTTACATCTGGTCTTTCTGACATAACTAGAGCATCCTTTAAAACAAATATAGATATAAAAGGATACCGTGAGTCTCATTTTACTTTGGAATATTCTTTTACTCAAATCATTATCCCATTCCCATCATATTCATCCCACGAAGCAAAACTGGCAGTACTCCATATCTAATTTCATTCGTATTTTGATAAGTTTAATTACTTTTATTAATCCCAAACTTTTTACCCAAACCTTATTAAAGATTAAATCCTATCTACGAGAAAACACCCTTACTCAAATCCAAATCATTCTTCAACCATAATTATGGTAAATTACTTTATTTTTCCCTGATCAAAACTTTACCCAAAATTGTACTTACGATTTCTTAATCTTATTGTCAGGAAAACTTGCTTGTCTTTTAAACGATCTTTGATTATCATTTGCTAGGGGAACTCTTTCATTAAATCTTTATATTCAAATTTAATAAATATTTCTGTTCGACTTAACTTGAAAAGACATCTTTTACCTTGAATGGGTTAAAGAACAGATTTTATTAAGACTTCGTTCACGATAAACCCAAAATCATACTTTCATTCTAAATGAATTCTTCACGAAAATCATATCAGCTCATAATTGATATGAATTCCTGTATCGGACTCATACTATAAGTAGAATAATGGCAAAGCCTTTTAAATTCAGTAAAGGTCTTCATCTACAGAGACTCATCTCAATTATCACCCAATCGACGCCTATTCAACTCCAATTTAATTCATTAATTAGAAAACTTAATTTTGTTACATACTTTTCCAAATCCAAAAATATCTTAAAAATACTTATTTTAATCCTTTAGATGTGTTTGCAAAACCTTTGGATAACATTGGTTATATCAAAACCTTTCTATTTCAACCCGTTTTATAAACCCGTTACAAACAGCGTTGCTAAAATAGCTCATATTCATGAAATAGCTTGTTTATCTTCTTAAAACTTAGTATATTCAATCCAAATCACTTTTAGAACACTTATTATGATTTATAATAATTTATCCTTATTTTCAATAATTTAAAAATAGCTTATTTCATAAAAACCCAATTCTGGGTCCCAAACTATATTGGCGTGATATTTATTCAAATTTGATCTGAAATTATTTCAAGATCTGAACTTTGGATTGTAAAAATTTCTTTTTCCTTTAAAAACTCTTTTCATTTCGGACCAAACATTTCTCATTTCTGGAAAATCCGATAGTCGGATCTCTCGGTACGTCAATTTGAAGTCAACAGTCGAAATTTACGAACTACCGTTATGTGACTAGTCTTATTCAGACCAAACTTCGACTTATATTTAAAATCAAGTTGAATTGCCTTCAAAATTATTTATTAATTATATAAAACATATATATTAACTTCTGAAAATTATATATATCCAACATTTAACTTTAAGTTCAAATATCCCATTATTTAAATATTATAACATTATTTATTTAGATCATTAAAATAATATTACTTCTCAAACTTTATCATTTGGAACCCAAACTTTGCGGAATTCAAATTAAATAGTATATATGACTATCGTAATAATAAAATCAATATTTAGACTTCATATGTATAGCAAACCAAACTTCACTTTTCTATTAAATTGAAATCGATTTTTTTTCAAATTTAAGCTTTAACATGCTACAACTTGTATTTAACTTTGTCAAATAAATTTCTTTGTTTTGCAAAATTTAATGAAATGACTTTAATTTATTACTATAAAAAGTCCAATATCAAATTTGAGCTTTTATTTTTCACTTATTATTTAATTAATAAAATATTCAATTTTGTTTTGCTTTAGAATGAGACTTAATCAATCACCATATAATCCAACTTATATTGGTTTAACAAATCATTACCATCCATTAAAAATCATTAACAACCATTAACATTCAATTATCACATAATGACATCATTAGCATAAGGGTTAAGTGATCTTAACACTTAATTCCATGTCAAACCATCTTTAATTAAAGTGTTAAACATCGTTAACAGTTAATTACCATTTAATGACATTATATGCCTAAGTATTAAGGTCATTAACACTTATTCATTCAATCCACATCAAGTTGACATCATTGTTACTTTTCAACTCTATTAGTCATCATATCACATTAAGTTGTCATCATTATTACTTTTCAACTTTATTACCCATCACATCAAGTTGGCATCCCTCACATCAAATTAACCAATGTCACATCAATATCAACAAATATCACATTTTAAATTCCTTAAAAATTAATTAATCATGCTAATTACTTTTTCACACCACTTTAACATTACTTAACAAATTAACCACTTAACTTTTCATTACTAACTTTTCATACTAAAATGTTAACTTTCCATAACCACGTAGCAAACTTTCATAATGCTAACTATCACAACTAAGCATACACAACTTAGTCAAATTCAAATTAGCTACTTTAAACACAATGGTTAACCAAACGTGAGTAGGAATCGCTCACCATAGAGTTTCACTATGCCAAACTTTCAAAGGTAGGATCTTTAACAACAACAGACCTCTTTTACGCCTCGATCTCATCACGGACTAAGTATAATACATATATATAACTTGCATATGAACTAAAGATGGTGTTTTTTAACACAAAGGTGGAAGCTTTGAGGGTTTTTGGAGCTAAAAATGGGATCTTTATGGTATATGTGCTTGGATCTTTGAAGGAAAGAGGTGTATGAGTGGTTTAAATTGGGAAAGGTGGGGTTTTGGGGTGAAATGGTGCTCGGCCTAGGAGAAGAAGAGCACGTCCTTTGAGGAGGATGAGAGAGGCTTTGGTCGTGAGGTATAAGGAGGTAATGAAGGAGTTTTGAAGTGTTTTGGAGGTGTTATACGTGAAGGAAAGGGAAGAAGAGGCCATGGCCGAAAGTTCGAGGGAGGATGAGGCCATTGATGGAGGAAGGAAGGAGGAAAGAAAAGAAGAAGGAAAAGAAGTGAAGAAAGGAAGAACGAGGAGGAGGGGGCTTGTTTTATAAAGCATGTGATGACATTGTTGTAATAAATGAAACTTGGGAGTGAAGTAATTAGGTGAAGGCAAAGAAGGAAAGAAGAGAAGAAATTGACAACTAAAAAGTGAAGGTACATGGTCATGGAAGCACTTAGAAGCTTCCTACTTTATTGTTTATTTAATTAAAAGATCCTTACGTGTTTTCAACCCGTATGATCAAACAGTAAGTCCGATTGATACGAAATTTGAAATCCTACCATACTTCACTGATACAGATCTAATGAAACTTGTCTCGTCGAATTCTAAGATTATGTCAAAAATGGCCTATTTTTTCTATTAAAATATTAACCTTAGTAAAATATAAATAAAATTAGAAGTCAATTTCAATAGTTTTTAAGTCCAGATTCAATATTTAACCATTTAAAATCCACTTAAACAATATTTAAATCCATATTTTAAAGTGACTAAAAATACGGGTCGTTACATATATTGTATAGTGCATGATATATTGCAAAGTAGTGATAATCAAGATTTTACAGTATCAAGATTGATGATCCAGAGCGAACGATTTAAGAATCAAAGAGTGAAGTCTCATTAGTTTTGAAGAGTTCAAGATATTAATGAGTCTTAGAATTTATGTTAAAACTCAAGTTGCACTTATATGACCTGCATCCATTTTTACAAAATAATTTTTCGAAATATTCCTATTTTCAAATTCTATTTTAAAATGATTTCAAAAATGTTTTCAAATCCCTTTACAAAAATATTTTCATGTATCCTTATTTTCAAAATGTTTTTTCGAAGAATTTTCAAAAGAAGATATTTTAATTTTTTTTTTACTTTGAAATATTTTATACTATATTTTTCAAATACTATGATATTATATTTTTAAAATACTTACTTTGGTTTTATATTTTTGGTTATATTTTTACTTTGGTTTTTTTATATTTAAATTGCAGTTTGATTTTAATACTTATATTTATGTTTTGATATTATATTTTAGATTTTGATTTTACTTAAGTTTTTTATTATAATTATACCTTATATTTTGGTTTCAAACTTAATTAGTAATAACGATTTAATTCTATTATAATTTTAATACTTATATTTTAAGTTTAATATATTTGATATATATAGTTTTAAATATAAATATTATATTTTTCTTAAATTCTTTTAAAATATTTTTAATAAGTTTTCTTAAGCTGTACTATGTTTAAAATATAGATTTAATATGTTCAAATAATTTTACGAAGTTTCAAATCATTATATATAAGTCAATTTTTTTTTTGAAAGTTAAGCGCAATTTTATTAATCAACGAATTATTTACAAGAAATGAGCATTACAGCCCAAACTACAGTGTGTAAGGCTAACAAAATAACATTCTCTAAACAATTACAAACTAAAAAACTCTCATATGCTAATCTCCACAGCATTAACGTTCACCTTCAAGACCAGCTCAGTAGCATCACAGAATCATTGCATGAGCTAGAAGCTTTTCCATATAAAATTGCCAACTCCACAGCATAATATACACCAAAAAGATGATCCATGTTATCACAAACCGTACCTCTAGCAACCATCCTACAGTAGCCACAATAATCTCCATATAAAGCCCAAATTTAAATGAAAATTAAGTGAAGAAGGGATCATTCAATGGGGAAGGGTTGCGCCTAGTGTGCCTTTTATGTGATTTTACATTACTACCAGCAGGCAAGATACCATCCAGATTGTAATCCTGCCCCTCAACAAGATCATTGTCGGACCAAAATTTTCCCATTAGTTTTTTACCCTTGGAATTAAGAGATGGTCAAGCACTGGTAGGCACGGCAGATGATAAAGAGGCCATAGTTGTTTTCACTTGAGGAAATGTGAGACCATAACCAGTTACAGGAGGGGGTAAGGCAATATGATTTGGTGGCTTTAAGTTTGCATAAGGAGAACTAGCCAGTGAGGAAGTAAACATGATATTGATGGTAGTTAAACATGACGTTGAGGCAGATAAGGATGAACAAGATGCAGATGTATTACCTGATGATGAAATGCCAGAGGAAGCCAAAGCAGGGGTAGAAGAGGTCGATAAGTTTATCACATTAACGTTTTCTTTGACAGATCAGTATCCTGTTGACATGGTCCCCAAATTATCTCAACATAGACTAATATTTTTCAAAATTTGAATTTGAAAGGAAGAGTGAGTTTGTGATAACCTTTCTTCAACAATCATTTCTCTTATCTCCTATATATATTCTTCTCCTAGAAACAAAATTTGCACACCTACTTATAACCTTTTTAATAAAATTTGCACACCTACATATAACCTTTTTGATATGCACCATTGTTCCGGTGGTTAAGACACTTTGACATGGTGCGAGACGTCATGGGTTCGAATCCCGCATTACGGGATTTGGCCCGCTTACCATGTAGTACGTTACATACTACCTAAACTAGTAAATAAAGTACCTAATTTCGAAAAAAAATAACTACATCTCATTCATAATTCATTACATTGCCCACTTCTCTTTTAAAAGTTACAAAATTATAACTAAACTTTCTAGATTTTCAAAATGAGTCATGTCTATTTTTCTCTGATTTGATTATAGATCGAACTCTCATCATTTCCACTAAGATCAAAGTGCAATTCAATGTTAAAGGAGAAACTGTAAGCAAGATTGAAAGATCTAAGTCTGCGTTCATTGTATGAACAACTCAAAAACCTATATGGTGTGACTAAATAGCCTTGAATTTAGTTGGATTTAATTGCACCCAAGACAAAAGCAATTTGGAGTGATTTTTTTGTCTCGAAAATCAAGTTGGGTGCAAATCTGTGGTCGTAGATCAGGTTGGCTTACCCAAAGTTCTGGAGGGTGACCCTTTGTGGTCTTGAAATCGAGGAATGTAATTGTTGATATTGGTTAAAGACCGTACACAGTGCAGAACTGGATGTAGGGTAACTTCAACCCAATATAAAAATCTTAGTGTGTTCTTTCCTTTACTGCATTTACTCTACTTGTATTTTTGTTTATTTATTTAATTCCGTGATCATTTTACATATACTCATAACTATATCTAAAATATTTCTAAAAAATTCTTAAATTTAAGTAAGCACTATTCACCCTCCAACAGTGTTAATTTAGCCCTGAGATCCTTAATCCACATCACTTTCATTTGGTATCAGAGGATTGGTATTCAAAATTTTCAAAATCTGACTTTTAAAAAGTTTGGTTACCAACACCGGTAAAGTCAGCAATGCCACTAGTTCATTTGTAAGAGGTCGGACTACTGCCGGACAACCACTTTTTAATAGCAGTAATCACACTTATTAGGCATGTAGGATAAAAATTTATATACAATCGATACGACAAGAAATTTGGAATGTTACATAAAATGAGTACACTGAACCCGAGACGTAGTGCTGACCAAAAGGCAGTTGCACAAAGTAATCCTATGGCCATGAATATATTATTCTTTTCACTAGGTAGGAATGAGTTTAATAAAGTATCGGTTTGTAAGTCTGCATTCGAAATTTGCAAGTCACTTCTAAATACACTGGTAAATTTAAACAAAATAAGATTTCCGTGCTAACTAATTGGTTTCAATTATTTGAAATGAGTCCAGATGTATCAGTATCTGACATATATAGTAGGTTTCAAGATATAGTACATTCATTCAGTACATTAAGGGAAATTTTTTATGAAGAAGACCATATTAGATTTTTTAATATTCAGTCACTCCTAATTGAGATCATAAGACTTTATCAATTAAAGAGAATAATAACACTAGCACTCTAAAAATTGAAGAGTTAATTGGAAATTGAATGTCTTTTGAAGCTCAAATGTAAAGTAGAGTAGAAAGCAATGAAGTTGAAAAGAAGTCGATATCATTCAATGCAATTACTGATGAATCTTTCTTTAAAAAGATGGCTAAGAGATTGCACTGATGACATGGAACTTCAGAATATTTTAAAAATATAGAAAAATGAATAACTCCAAAAGTAATCAAAGGAATGGAAATAACATTCAAAATGAAATCAGAAGCTATAATTGTGATAAGGCAGGACACTTACAATGATTCCGTCCATATCCAAAAAATAAGAGTCTACTTCAAAACTAATTAGTCAAGAAAAAGGGCTTATACTGCAACATTAGACGATTCAGATTTAAACACATCATCAAGCGATAGTGATTCTGATACAGAAATGGTTAATATGTGCTTCACTTCCATATGCAGTATAGATAGAATAAAAATTAAATCTAAAATAGGTATGTGTTTGCATTATATTTAATTTTTTGGTTCCTTTCATTGTTTGGTTACCGTGATTGCTTTGATATTTTATTTTGGTTGAATTGATTTTTCAAAATAATTTTGATAAATTTAATTTTAATATAATTATAAAATTTAAATAAGTTTTTTTTTTATAAAATAGTAATCTAAAAATAAGCTTTTAATTTCTAAGAAATTTAGTACATACACATATCTAGTTACACAAAAAAACAAAAATTTGAAAAGAATTGAACTTTACAAAAGGATATGCCGACATACCCCTGGCATGATGTCGACATATGTATCAGAAATTTGGAATTCAAATTTGAGTTTAAAGTTTGAATTTCCTTTATCTTTTCACCAATTCCTATATTATTAAAACGCACCCTTTTGGCCACAGAATGTGCCTATTCAATTTTTATTTACATCATATATATTCGTTTGTATCATCACATTTCAAACTCAAACTTTCGTTTTCAAAAATCTTATCTTTACATAATTCCAGTGGTTACATTTTCAACTACTCCTACCACCACAATTCACAAGGACCGTCAAATCTCATCTTTTCAACGATCTAGTGATTATCAATGCTTACATCAAGTACATGAATTATTGATAAGTCCGTTTTGGCAGGTTTGCCATTTATAGTGATTTTCTTTCTTATGAACTTGATATTCTTTTCAATGACAATTTCACTCACTCTTGTCGACACAAGTTAAAATAATTCCTCTTTTTATCCTCATCTTGTCAAAATGTTTTACACCAATTTGAATGAAATTTTTTATGTAGGAAATGGAAACACATTTTGCAGTTGTGTTAAAGGAATGCAAATCGTTTTGGATTGCGAACTTTTGGCCACATTCTTGATTGTAAATTTACCAAAATAGATCGTTCTACATTTCACATTGATGAAATCCAAATATAGACTTTCCATCACATTTTTGAATCAATGATGACTTCGAACTTAAAAATGATAATTTTCGTCCAAAGGAAAAAAAATTCAATCTTATTTTACAACAATCCATTACTCCAAGATCAGGAAATTATAAAAACTCGACTCTTAAATTTTTCAAAGCTCTTATTGCGCTTTTTGGCGACTACAACATAAATTGGGCACAAGTCATAATTAATGAATTTTATCTCAACAATCTTTCTAGCAAGGAATTTTCTCCTTAAAAATTTTCTTCTTCAGTCTATATCCATCTTAAGAATATTTCTATGACTTTTGAGCCTAATGAGTCACTTATCAGAAAAGACCAAAAGCTCGCTTGCGGACGACTAATGAAAGAAGAAGAGGAGGGAGAAGAAGAAATGAAAACTGATGAAGAAGGAGAAGAGGAAGAAGAAACTTCCTTAGAAAGTGTCGATCTCCTTGCCCATCCAACTACCGAAGATCTTCTTATGATTCAAAAGAATACCATAGAGAACAAAAAGACACTTAAAAGATCCATAAGCAAGAAATTCAACAAAATTTCAAAAAAAATAGACAAGTGCTTTAGGAAGATTGGAAGGAATCTTAGTTAATCATCATCGTCATCATTTTCTTCACCCGCTACTTTCTAAACCTATTTATCTTTATATATGTTGTATTAGCCTTATATTTTAGTTTATTAAATTGCATTACTTTAATATCTAGTAGTAATTGTAATTAATCAATGTTTAGTATGAATGAAAATCCTTTTATTCTCTATCAAACACCTTAATAGTCTTTGGAAATCGATAAAACGACGATACAAAACATATAAACTCAATAAAATAAGCTGGTTTTCAAAATTGCCTGGAGTATGTTGACATACCCTCAACCACCTTGTCGATATATAATGGCCAAGATTGAAAAAAAAAATCAATTTTGAATATTGAATATTTAATTTGTTTCTATTTATTTCAAATGACGTTATACCTTATGCATACCATTCTAGACCAAAATGAATTAAAACTCCATTATCTTCTTCTCTTTTCATTCTTGAACCTTAAAACGGAATGCTGGATAATCCTATCCATAATCTTAGTGAAAACTTAGAACAAATGCTTGAATCATTCAAGGATATACTCTCATTCATTCTATGAAATCAAAGGCATTTAGAACTAATTCAAATGCAGATGATCAAGGAACTGAAGCTTATCCTAAATGCGCTACAACCAAAGATGATGATGACTGAAATGCTATAAAGGAAGATTCCATCATCGACAAGGATGTTTGAGTTGAAGCGCCACGTAATGTTTTAATTTTTTTATATAATTATACTTAAGTTTGGTTTTTAAAACATTGATTGAATGGTGGGTATTAAACCTACTTAAACACGTAATTTAGTTGTACTGATTTGTTTTCCTGAATGATTTGTTTAAATATATAAATTTGGATTGGATTAAAATGCTTATTTTTATTTGTAAGTCTTCATATGATACTTTTATATGCTTATATTTAATTTCTGTATCATTTCTCATATTTATCCTTTAGAGTATTCTAGTATTTAAGTTAGCGTTAGAGTTTATCAATAATATAGTCAGTATATGATATAGCCAGTACGTAAATCAGTATATATATCAGTAATTAAGTCAAATCTGTTTATTCTTAAGTCATTTTGGTTTCTGTTGACGACAAAGACGGAAAAAATATAAATTTTTCTTAGGCTGAGGGGGAGTACAGATTAAGGAGGACTTATGGAATTCAAGGGGAGTTAAGACGAAGTTAAGAAGATATTTTATAACATGGTTATCATCATCGAATAAGGTGAGATAGTATGATGGATTCTAGTTTTTATAATAACTTCCTCAAGTAATGAATACTTTATATTTACACGTGTACTAATTATTATCTGGATTTATATGTGTGTGTGTGTGTGTGTGTATATATATATATATTGTATAGTGCAAGATACTAATATTGTACGGTACCAAGTTTAAAGATCCAAATTAATGGCTTAGGAGTCAAAGAATAAAGACTCATGAGTTTCGAAGAGTATAAGATAATATCGAGTCTTAGAATTTATGTTAAACTCATGTTACACATATCTGATCTTAATCCAATTTTACAAAATGATTTTTCAAAATATTCATGGTTTCAAATTTTGTTTTAAAATGATTTCAAAAATATTTTCAAATCCCCTTACAAAAATATTTTCAAATATCCTTGTTTTTAAAATGACTTTTCAAAGAATTTTCAAAAAAAGGAGATTTTAAATTTTTTTCCTTTGAAATATTTTATACTATATTTTTCAAGTACTTTGATATCATATTTTCAAAATACTTACTCTGGTTTCATATTTTGATTATACTTATACCTTATTTCTATATATTTAAATTGTACTTAGATTTTTATAATTCTATTTATATTTTGATATACTTTGGATTTTGATTTTACCTAAGATTTTGATTTTAGTTCTACCTTAGATTTTGTTCTTGAACTTACTAATTATAGTTTAATACTACTATAGTTTTAATACTTAGTTAACCATGATTTGGCTAACGTTTTTGGTGCTAGAGGGAGGGGTTTAAACCTTCAAAACACATTTACCTCCCTTTTCAGAGAGGACTCCTCTTAAGAAAAATGTAAAAATGGATTCTAAATATGAAAGAACTTGGAATGAATCACGAAGGATCGTTGATGCCTCGAAGGATGTTTCAGATCAATTAAAAGGCAATAAGCACATTGGAAAAAATACCCATGAGATAAAAGAACGTTTCCGAAGGATAAAGTATGAGACCAAAAGGAAAGATCGGACATCTTTATAGTTTGTTAAACGAAAAGAGGTTGCGACTCCTTCATACCATCTACTTGGAAGCAGCAAAGAAAAATCTAGAACAACATTAGACCAATCTTCGGAAGAAAGAAATATGGTCCCCTTTCGATACTATGGCAACTTGACATGAGTAAAGAATTGGTCAAGTTCGAGCAAGGAGCATATAACCCAATGGAACTTGAACATGGGCCATGTGAGCTTTCAACTCTACGAAGAGCAAGTTTTAAGAATGAAAAGTTGGATACAACTTATCAAAAGTGGGAAGAAGCCCACAACCAAGGTAAATGGAGCTTAAATATATTCCATGTCGGATTTAAGTACGTCTTTTCCTATGAAAAGGGTTTTGGAGAAAGATGACAACCTTTTTGCACAAATGAAAAGCAAGATCCAAAAGAACGAAATTCGAAAGAAAGGAGGTAAAGGCCTTCAATCATCTGCACAAAAATAAAGATCAAGCCTCAAAGAACGTAAACCTCACGAGACACCCAAGAAGGGTAAAGAAAGCTTTGTACCTTGCTTTGGAACCTCCAAAAGTCTCATAAGGAAGACGGTTACCTTCGGCGGCAAAGAGCTTTTGCTAAGTTCTAAGAAACCAAAAACTAAGCTTTTCAAAGGAAAGTCTAAATTGAAAGTGACAATGGAGCTTAATTTAACCACTTATACCAAGGATATTTACTTAGCACCTAAAGATGAATTAGACTATTGGCATGCTAATAAGGAGCCATCGAAGGCTGGAAAGAAAAAAGGGAAAAAAAATATTGCCTCTATCACAAAGTCAATGGACTTAGAACCGATCAATGTAAGGACCTAGGAAAATCAATTGCCTACTTCGTTACTAAAGGAAAACTTTATGAATATGTAAATAATTGATTAAACTGGATTCAATGAAATAGAATTTTATCTTGAAATAAGATTTTCTACATGAGTTATGGAAAAAAGTTAACACCAAAAATAAGAGATTATGCTTGGGTGAGGGTGAAATGCCCCCTCACGAAGGGGTAACCTTTAAAAGTCCTTGACGTAGTCTTGGTGCTTCCTTAAAGGGAGGAGGAAGTAGGTCGAGGGGATGCGCCCGACAGCCTTTAAACTCCTTGGAGTACCAAGGTCCTTCCCCAAAGAGGGAAGAGGCTAATTCCAAAGAAAATGTGTCTGGTTCCAAACCATAACTATAGGCTAGACCCTTCTAGAAGGTGGTGGGTAACCCCAAGGATTGCACCGGACACATAAGTCAAGGTTCCCTTAAGATGTGGGACTGGTAATCCTGGGGGTATGCGCGCAGTTGCGAATAAAGCACACTCTAACTCTGTTCTTTTTAGAACAAGCCCTGCCTCTTCTTTGGCATAAGCACACCGTGTCTTTGCTCTATATTTGAGCATGCTTTGCCTCTGCTTATATCTCATCCTGCAAAAGGGAATGAAAGCTCAAAAGGAGAAACTAAAGAGTTCCAACCCTTTTCTTCAGGAAAAGCCTAAAATGGCAAAGAGTCAATCATAACTGAAGCATCCATATTGTCCGAAAGAAGATCTCTGGAATTCTATTACCCATGAGTTTGAGATCTTCTACTAAGCCGAAAGAGGCTTCATATTCCCCAAAAAAAAAATCTGGACTTCTAATATTTAAATATCCGAATCTGGGTTTCAGATCTTCTATTAAGCCAAAAGATGCTTCATATTTCCAAAAAAAGGTTTCTGAACTTCTAATATTTTCATACCCAAATCTGTTGTTCGAGTCTTCTATTAAGTCGAAGACGGCTTCGTATCTTTTATTTCTAAATAAGGGATTTCTGGATTTCTATTATCTCACCCGGATTCAGGTTCTGAGTCTTCTATTAAGTTGAAGATGGCTTCGTATCTTTTATTTCTAGTAAGGGATTCCTGGATTTCTGTTATTTTATTAACCAAATCCGGGTTTCGAGTCTTATATTAAGTCGATGGGGCTTCATCCATGTTATATCTGGACAGATTAATCCTGGATTTCTATTGTTTTATTACCCAAAAGGGGGTTTCGGATTTCTGTCAGCCGGAAGGCACTTCATCCTTAATTACTTCTAGATGATAGCTTCTGGACCCTTTTTTTCCATTGTACGAATTTGGGTTTTGATTACCTATTAAACCGAAGTAGGTTGCATCTAAATTAATTATCTTTGCAATAAGTTTTCTAGATGCCTATTATTTAATGCCCAAATCTAGTTTTTAAATCTGATATAATCCAAAGTGGATTTTACTCATGATAACTATTTAATAAGAATACATTTTTGAATATTATTATGCTATTATCAAGGGTTGAGGTTTCAGACTTCCCCGATACCGTAAGTAACTTATCTATTAAAATATGAGTCGCGGAGAATCAGGAACCAATGTTAGTTATATCACACTGATTGTAGGGTCATAGTTCCGACACCTATACATGGAATTCAAACGCTTTAAAAACTAAAAACTATAGTTTTCTCATTGTCATCAGAATAAAGTGTTCCGAAAAAGAAAAACAATAGAAATATTCATATAACTTAAGTGTATATTACAATGAGTAGTAATTTAATGTCGTTCCTACAAATCATAAAATATTTACAACTCAAAAATAAGAGTCAGAGCCTTCAAATCTTCTCTATAAGGATCTTTGATAGAATCGGGTCAGAAACACGGTTAAGAATGGCATATAACACCACTTTAAGCTTTTCTCTTTATGTCTAATGGCATCGGTTCTTTCAGTAGACTTGATTTGAAGTTTGAGAGAACGTTGGAAAACTTTATTAGCTTTCTAAAGGAGTTTATTGGCCCTTTCGTAATCAGCCTCTCGTCTCTTAGAAGAATATATCTTTCCTTGAAGCTTTCCAATTTGGGCCACATGATTACAAAAAATGAAATGAATATCAACCCTTTTCTTCTCTTCAAAATAATCTTTTTTGTTCAAATTTTACAGAATTAACCCAGTCTTCTATAATCCCATCATCTAAACCTTTCGAGTGTTAGGGAACGCGAAATGCAGATCTTAAGGCAATACTAACACTAGAGGGGAGGTGAATAGGGTTTCTAAGGAATATAAAAAAAATCTTAAACTTAAATTATCTAATATATGAATTACACACAACAGAGACGATCAAAGACACAAAATCAAACACAAATATAGAAATAGATAAATATAAAATGCAGAAAAGGAAAGCACACACTGGATTTTATACTGGTTCGGATTACTCCTACGTCAAGTCTCATGCAACACTGGATTGTGCAGAGTTTTTATTACTATCAATATCCAAGTACAATCACCTTGATTTCCCGGCTACAAGGTTAACACCGCTCCATCCACTCTTGGTTTCATGGCAACAAGATTACCACCTCTCCCTTTCATTGATTTCAAGTCTACAAGGAATATAACTTTTCCCAAACACTTTCCAAATGATTACAACAACCCTATAACTCTTTAATAACACTTCAATTCAAAGAGTAATGAGAAAAGAAGAAGTTTTATGTAATTAGAGTAGAAATCGGCAAAGTAGAAGTATGGAAATCAATAAAATATGAAAAAAAATGGTGGGATGAAGAGGGGTGAAGATGGAGAAGAAGAATGGTTAAAAAATTCGAAATCACCCTCTATTTATAGCATTTGAATGGTTGCAACGTTTCTGCAACGTTACAAATAATGAAAAGACACTTCCTTCGGAAATTGAATTTCTGACAGTTGTATGTCGACATAACAACATATGTTTGTCGACACAAGCATGTGTAAAATATTTTTTAAACTATTTTTCAAGTGTTTAATTGTATATATTATTCTGGAAATTCTTGAATTTAAACTTAGTGATATAAATGAGTTTTATAAAGTATAAAATCATATGAAAACATAAATATATATTATATAAACATATTTATAAAATTATAAGGTTTTAATCTATATAACTGTAAAACTATAAAATATACAAGTATAAAACTATATAAACTTATAAAAACTTATATATTAAATTTAAAATTTATATTTGAAATCATAAATAAGATAGAAAACCAATTTGAAATTAGAATTTTGCAAATCAGAATTTGAATTTGAATTTTGAACATGGAGTGCTATTCAGAGTCTTACATGTAAACTAGACTCTATTACTATATTTGTCTTGAACTCTTGATAACTTGATTACTCATGAGTCTTGAATCTCCTCTGAATTCTGAATCTCCTAAAACTATAAAACTGTACAGTCTTCAGTACTTAAGTCCTGTAAACAAATCCTGCATATATATGTCTATATATTCTAGATAGAGATGTTAGTATATATTTAATAATCAATGATAACTGAAATAAGGTTTTTTGTCATCAAAACTCCATTCTCCAACAATCTCCCCCTTTTTGATGATGGAAACCTTGATTTATAAAAAATTCATATCTGTTCATACCTGTTGATTCTGATCCTTATAATACTTCCCCTGACTTCATGAATCCTACATACTCTGCCTTAAACTAATCCTTATTTTATAGTTTCTCCCCCTTTGTCATTATCAAAAAGAAATTCTAAATATACTCCCCCTAATTCCTATACCTATCTTTTCATATCCTATGATCATACTAAGGTAAATTACTCCCCCTATATTTATGACTATAAAATAATCAATACCAAGTATTTAATATTTACAAGTATGTCAATCCATATACATACATGTTTTAAAATCAAAACAAACCAATCCAAACAATATTTACATACAAGGTTCAAACAAATTAACACAAATTCAAACATAATTCAATCAAAACAAACCCATCAAATCATACCAAAAAATCAAACATTTCTTGGAACTTCGACCCATCCATCCTCTCCAAAATCAAATCCTTCTTGATGACTTCCCAATCTTTATATTCTTTTGTCGGTGGTGCCTTAGCGAGATTGTTGTCTTCGTCTCTGAAAAGAGAAGATATTAGCCAACGGATGACGTAAAAGTGCTTCTCTTGTTGCTCAAACATCTTTATTTGACTTAATTCTAGGTGACGCTGATTTCGTTGAATTATGGAGAGGATATTCTTGAAAAAATTCAAAGTTTCTTCAAGATTTTCACTCAAATTATGTACTGAATTTTCCATAATTTGATAGTTTTAGATAAGAATTGATTAGAGAGGACGGAGGAATGATAGAATATTTTTTTTTTGGAAGAAATAGGCTTATATAGGATCTGGAATTCGTTGGATTTGAATAAACATGAGTTAGTTATTTTAATTTTAAATTTTGAACATATTTGAAAGCCTGACAGTTGTATGTCGACATAAGCATGTGTAAAATATTTTTTAAACTATTTTTCAAGTGTTTGATTGTATATATTATTCTGGAAATTCTTGAATTAGAACTTAGTGATATAAATGAGTTTTCTAAAGTATAAAATCATATGAAAACATAAATATATATTATATAAACACATTTATAAAATTACAAGGTTTTAAACTATATAACTATAAAAGTATATAAATATAAAACTATATAAACTTATATATTAAATTTGAAACTTATATTTGAAATCATAAATAAGATAGAAAAAAAAATTGAAATTAGAATTTGAATTTTGCAAATCAAAATTTGAAAATTTGTAATCAAAAATTGAATTTTGATCCTGGAGTGTTATTCAGAGTCTTGCATATAAACTAGACTCAATTAGTATATTTGTCTTGAACTCTTGAACTCTTGATTACTCATAAGTCTTGAATCTCCTCTGAATTCTGAACCTCTTGAAACTCTAAAACTGTACGGTCTTCAGTAATTAAGTCCTGTAAACAAATCCTGCATATATATGTCTACATATTCTAGATAGAGATGTTAGTATATATTTTATAATCAATGATAATTGAAATAAGGTTGTTGTCATCAAAACTCCATTCTCCAACATCGAGGAATTTACTGAAAAGTGAAACTTTGTCGGAGAAACATGGGTTCCAGTGGAGGTTGATCTGGAAGGTCGAGGAGTTAGACTTGAAATTCCTCCTCTCATAATAAATTTGAAAGACTTATATGAAGATGACCTATCTTCCAATGGAAATTCCAATTCACAAATTCTATGCTTAAATTTTAGCATTTCATTGTCAAAATTTGCTTCTGCGTTCGCCTTGAGTTAGCGCTTGGTTTCTTCTAAAGTTTTACTCATTTGACAAGTTTCTATTTCGAATCTCTCAATTGATGTTTTAAACCATGAACTAAAGTATTTTGCATTTGAATCTTCTTAAACCAGTCGAGAGCGAGAGAAACGCCGTTGAATTTCGAAGGGATGATCTCGCCAAAAGCCTTCGATTGTCCACTTCTAATAGTTTGACCGAAAGGCTCTATGTGTGTACGCTCTGTTGAAACCAATGGTGGCGATAGAGGGTCCTAATCAATAAGTGCTAATATACTATTCAATGCGAAAAAATAAATTCTTTATTATCGCAAAAAAACTATTATATGAGTTTCGAAATACATTCATCTAGAAAATTATGAATCTAGTTCTATTCCTTAGAAAAAGGGAAGTTGCATGATCTGCGATCATTTTGAAATGTTGTTACCGTCTTTCTCCAAGAAGATCTTCTTTTTCATTTCCCAAAAAGTCAAAACGAAACTTAGGATGCTCCATGTGAAGTTTGTATAATTCCTTTAGAAAGTCCTTCTGAATGGGTCCCGATGATTTAATTAAGGAGAACCTCTCCCGAAACACTCTTCTTAACTTAACAAAATTTGCCAAGAAGTCTCGGATGATGGGGATACTTGAAATTCAAGTTTTCTGTTATTATGTAACAACATAGCTTCGATCATAAAAAACCAAAATTTATTTAACTATTTATAAACAAAAGATGTTTTCATTACAGAAGGCCAAATATAGATTACCATATGTACGAATCAAATATACATTTGAAAACTCTCCTCTCGTGATCAATAAAAGATTCTCAAATTTTATCCGAAAGAAAGAAGGCTTCCATCGAAGTTTCTGTTTTTCCGAGAAAAACATGTTGTAAGCTTTATTTAGTCATAATGCCTGATGATCCAGGCACTTAAACGAAGGCCCTCTGGTGCAAGACCATATACTCGTTGCCAAAAGAAAGATAGCAGGATCTTGATAAAAGTTAGTCCTAGAAACAATCATCGAAACAAGTTTATTTTACTATTTCAACCGTTTAAACTTAACTTATGAAAGAATATTTCTACAACTTTGTTAGTAAGCAGGTTAAGCACATAGACGCCACTGAGAAGGTGACCCAAAGAAAATAAGTCCTCAAAAGAGAAAGCTTACATACCTGAACTGGAGGGGGAGAAGAGCTAGTTATAATCTATTTTTCCTTTAAGCTTCTGGAGGTCTCACTCCTTGTCTTTAAGTGAGGGCCACCGCCATCGCTTCCTGGAAATTGCAAAGAAAATATCCCTTTGGAAAATTTACCGGTGGCAGAACCCCTCATTCCTTCCTCCTCAACTTCCTCCCCTTCAGAGTCTTCTTCGATCAATGGAATTTCAAAAGAGAGGAGGCTTTCATATCTACCTCCTTTGTTAGTGGAGTTGCCTCGCGACGAAGAAGTGCTTTCGCCGAAGACCATAATTTTCCGACCAAAGATTTCGGAAGTGAAACAAAGCTTAGGTTTGGAATTTTTTTATATTTTTTAGAATAGACCCTAAGCAATGGGACCATGAAAGAACCCTCGATCACTTGACCATAAGAGTGGTCTAGAAAATCATCCGCCTTCCTCTTCGCCTTCGAGAGGGTGTCCATAACCTTCTTCAAATTCTTGTCATTTTTAATGTGACTCTCTCAAAGGAAGATCGTTTCTTTTCAATTGACCATCTCAAATTCCGCTAACACATCTGTATTCGCATTTTAATTAAAAAAACTTATTTTAAATTAATCTAATATTACCAGTGTCAATTTACGAATTGTTATAATTAATATCTAACTTTTGATTTCACCACCAACTATTAGTGATATATATTACTATTGTTAATTAGAGGGCGTAACCCCTAACAAATTTAGATGTTCTTTCTTGAAAAAACTTGTCCACCGATATTTGCTAAGTTTGAGGGGCTTGGACTTGAGTTATTTAACATTTAATATATCATAAATACATATTGCACGACATGCGGCGAAGAGCACCAGTTGCTCCCTGCACAACTTGGCTATGGGCCCTACAGACAACGTACATAGAGGGTACCTACCCTCTGCGTTGCCTGACTCTCCAAACCAACGCCATCCGTCCATTTACCATCGTGTGGTTTGTCCACTGCCGTAAGGTTAGCCTGAAATAATGCAATCTAAGCCATGTGGGGGGACTTTGCTGTTAAATGATTAATGGGCCTATTGCCCTTGTAATGCTCGCCAGCTATGTTGGCCTGACCCTCTCGCACAGTGGTCAACATTACAACAAAAATGCATATACAAATTCTGGAACTATTGTTATATCATTTGCCTTGACTGTTTTTGGTGGTAGAATGGTTAATGCGCGTTTTGACGAGTAGTGCGTCAGGTAGGATAACGATGAGACAAGCTACAAGCATTTCCATGTAATTCCACGTTAGACTTTCAACATAAGTAAAATATTCTAGGGGTGTATGTGGTTCGGTCTAGCACAGCTTGAAGCTCAAAACGCATCCACACCGCGTCAAACGGTTGATTAGAAATACAAACTATTATACTAACCATTCAAACGATTCGGTTTTGGTGTAATACGGTCCGGTTTTGATTCGCTTTGGTTTGAACCAGTATTAAATATGATTGTATGATGTTGTGTCACATAAAGCTTAAAACGCATAGTGTTATCCTGAATTGATAGATTGATTTCTAACTATATGAATACATCAATTTCAAAATTAATGAAAAGTGAAATTGTTTCAATATATTAACCAAATAACAAAATTAAACTGTGTATAAACATTAAGTAAGATAACTCAGATAAGATTATAATTATCATTATCCAAAAAATGATATGGAAACTAATATACTCAAGCTATAATTTTTTCCTTTGTGATAACGATCATTATTAATATAACTACAATATAAGTTGAAAATAGAATATATATATCATTAATATAAAAAGGTACATATGATTTGTTAAATTTTTATCATAACATTACCAGTATAGATATGCGGCTCAGTCCGATTTAATACGGTTTGGTCAACAGTTCAAACTGCAACCGAACCGTATCGTTGCGAGTCGGTTCGTTTTGGGTTGTTCGCTTTAGAAAGAGAATCCGGTCCGGTTTTCCACAGAGATTTTGCGGTCTGAGCGGTTTCCGCATTGCGGTGCGGTTTATGCCCGCCGCTAAAATATTTTACCTGCAACCCTATGGATTTGATCTACATATGACACAAATTGGTTCGTTCAAATATTTCCATTCTTTAAGTCTATAGCATCTTCAACTTTAGATGAATCCATTTTAATTTGGACATATCATTTTTATTTATAATGTTGTTATCAATTTTAGTAATATATTCTGGTGGTGTAATTGAAAAATTGTTTTCAAACTTTACATTTATACTGATCCATTCGATATAAAACATATTCTAATGATGTTAGAAATCTTCTCCACATGTCTCGACATCATTACACCGTCTTCGTTTCAAAGAGTAATTGTTGATCTTCAAATTCAAATTCAAATTCAGATGGAAATTTGTCATCGAATTCTAATACATGCAAGGATTTCCTTGGTCAATCCATTCAAGCAACTCAGACCCAAACCATCTCCTTTTTCAGTAATCCATTAGCCTTTTCACCATCGATCTAGGTAGTTCCTTTCGTCAAACTTTGATTTGGACCACCGCTACTACCGTTGCTTCTTCCCTTCATTTTTGTGTATCGTTGATCAATCTCCTAGTGGTCACCGGTTAATACAATCTAACGGCATGACCATAGCCATTGCAGATGAATATTCGATCGTCCAATTTCCAACAAATTCAAGATTTGAAATGTTCTAACATTTGAATCACATTGATGCTCGAATTCATCCATCGAAAGTCTTTCATTATGTAATGACATTGTTTTTACGAGATTATCCGATGGCAGATAGAGTTTTTGTAACGACCCAGGATTTTGAATGTATAAAATAAATTCTTAATTTGGTTATTTAATTTGTTAAATATAGCGGTAGAATACTAGTAAGGATTTATCAGATTTTGTTATAACAAATTTTTCAAAAGCATATTTTTAAAGCTATTTTGAATAATATCTTTTTAGTTAAATATAAATTTTAAATATAGATTATGAAATAAAATAATTATTTTTGAATTATTAAGTTTATCGGGAAATTAGTCAATAAACATCGTTGGGTTTTGTCGATACTAGTCATCGGTTGTTGAAATGGCTAATTGGTAATCTAGGTTTTGAAATTTAGAAACACATATATATTGGAATACATCAACACAAATAAGATGTTTCAAAATTATAATACTTTAAAGTGTTGGCAAAGTGTAGCAACATTCATCGCAATGAGCAACTTAGGACATTACAAGTGTCCTTCTAGATGTCATTATGCATGGAGAATAATGGACATGCGTCCATGTACCTATTGTCCAAAATACCCTTGATTTAAGACTATATAAGCACCTAACCCCTCACCATTTTTCCATCCAACCTTCTTCATTTTCTCCTCCTTCTCTTTAGCTTCCTTCTTCCCTCCCCCGCCTCTCCTTTCCCGGCCTAGTGCTCCACCTCCGGCAAACTTCGGCCGACCAAACCCCATCCTCCTCCAGCCTCCCAAACACCCTTCGCCTCTGATCAATCCCCCTCTCTAATGCCCCCTCCCCTCGGCCTAACCTCCCTCCACTCGGCCTACCCCACCTCCGGCCGCCACCATGTAACGACCGGAGGAATTCGACGCTCGAATTTCGACAATAATACATAATCCCATATCACTTGCCAAAATTCAGGTATCGAAAACACCAGATAGTTAATGAAAGAAATTAAAGGGTGAGGAAGGAAAGAAATACTATAATAGAAGAAAAGAAGAATAAACAAACAAGCCAACACAATATATAGTCTTACATCGCAGCCGAACAAAATATAATATAGAAATAAATATTTGTTGAGAGTTTGAAGAAAATACTTACAATCATCAGGGTAAATCAATACATCTGGAAAATTATAATATTCTGTCCTCATATGAAACACAATGGAATACACACTAGATATATATCATACGTTTGAACCCCTTCAGCATGTCTTCTGAAGTTCATAGAATCCTAAACTGAACCTGTAAAACTCGGTCTGACCCGAGCATTGCAAACGCCAGGATCAGTCTGGTGAACCAGAGTGAGAAAACTCACTAAGTTTAAGGGTATCATCTACCTTTTTTTTCGAAAGAAAAGGATAATTGTAAGACCAATCCACACATAAACACGGACGGTTTTTACCTTACAATAACTCGAAACATTTCGAAATCATATCTATTCTAATATGATAATAGTGTCTAAATCAAATAAATAACCATATAGCAGAATGTTTGCATCTCTCGATCTATATACATTATATATAATCAAAAACCGCGAGCGCTTATTGGAGATTGGATTCCGACTATGACAAGTTATGGAACCACCTGTCGATAGTGTATCTCTAGATAGGAATACACTGGGTTCAACAAGAACATATTGCAACCCGGCCACACATGACCAACCACTCATTTCGCTTGAGTGTATTGAATGTATACACCAATGGTTGGGATCAACAACCGTTTCCCAAAAGGGACAACATCGATAGAATAAAAAAGGAAATGGATGTTCTCTAGATAGGTGATAATACACCCTAATTGGGAGCGACCCACTTACCCATGTTACCTTTCCGAATTTTATCATTTTCCAGTTCAAGAAGCTTGAGGTTTAAATTACCTTTTTAAGATAGCACACAACCATTCACTTTGAATGCCACATCGTTAGATCCGCTAGAAAACTACTAATTGATGTCCACAAAAATACTTTAGGTGTTAAGCTAAAGAAGTTTCCTTCTTTTCCACCAAAATTAGTACATTTGAAGAAATCAACGTTACGTGACCCTTTTGGATATAATCTGTCAGACATCCATCCATACAAGTTGTGCTAGGACTAGACAAATCGAAGGCACCCTCCTACTGCATCCTACGAATCACACTATAAATCAGTAGCGAGTAGTCCTTGTAATCCATAGATTTCAATCACGTCCGAATTACCATCAAAACATATCTAATTGCAACGCAAAGAGAATTTATCAGGTAGCCCTTCCACTTATGAAAATTTACAGTCTTCAACTGCTCCATCTTCAATCAACATCTTCGATGAATTTCGTATTTGCTGGTTTGGAATGGTTCTCGAATATAAATTCGATCATGTTCTTTTCGTACCAACAAGCATATAAGTCAGATTTGATAGTCGATTATTTAACTATCAAATAAATAACCATTCAACCATAAAATAAAATGAGTTTACTAATTCCGTACTCAACATCACGTGGCCTTTTTAATTAAACTAACTTAAAAATGGTTAATTAAACTTCTAAATCTTTCAATATTTTTAAACATAATATTTACTTCTTCTTTTAAGAGTATTCTTAAAACTGTTAATTACTTTAGAATTAAATCATATATAGATACTCCTAATTTTGGTCTTACGTAAAACACGGTCACGAAATCTCTTTTGTTTCATTTATCGAAAACAATAACTAACACTTCCCCTTTGAATAAACTTATTCAAACTTAACATCAGAATACATAGGTTTATTGCCAATTATGACTACATTTGCCTAAAGTAGGCCATCACATAAATATCCCCTTCCTATATACATTTCATCTTTGATAGAACCATCTTGCTGACTCGAAAACCAGTTTGAATCCTTTCTTTGATAGCACTGCACCAGAGACGATATTCTTGCGGATGTCTAGAACGTGAGCACATCATTCAATTTGATAGTTTTTCCAAAAGTAAACTTGAGGATTACTGTGCCACTGCCTTTGATTGTGGAAACTGCAGAATTACCCATGTAGATTTTTTGTTCTCGATCGAATTTATGGTATGTATAAAACATGGTTTTGTCAGAGCAAAATGATGAGTAACGCCCGTGTCCACCACCATTGGTTAGGATTTTGCCCTAAGTTGCATTCAGATATAACAGATGAAAAATTGGACTCGTCCACTTCCATGTTGTCACATTCGCCCCTCTAAGTTGCTTTGCATCTTGTGCCTGCAATTTCTAACGGCATGTCCTGCTTTTCCACAAACCCAACACTCACCAATAAACTTCTTGATTAGTTTGTTGCCTTTGCATTTGTTTTTAGGCGTTTTCTTTTCTGCGAGAACTTCTTTTTCCTTTTCTGGTTGAAATCCCCTTTTTTCTTTGACTCTTCTGCAACAAATGTCTCTTCTCTTTGTTTGGTCAGTCCGCGATTACCTAACTCATTTTTGAGCCTGACTATAAGATATTTTACGAAAATCTTCGTTTTTATTATTCAGATAGTTGCAGTAGTCCTTTCAAGAGGGTGGTGATTTCTCTGTTATAGCTTCAACAAGGAACGATTCTCCTACTTGATGCCCTTCAACTTCAAGTTCATGAATTATGTGCTGGAGTTCCTGCACTTGAGTAGTTACAGATTTGGAGTCCACCATTTATAGTCCATAAACTTGTCTACGATGAATTTCTTCAAACTGACATTCTGTGTTTTGTATTTATGTGCAAGTGCCGGCTATAAGGATTTTTCTGTCTAGTGCGTTTGGAACACTTTATATAGTACTATATCTAGACAATTCAGAATGTAGCATTGGCATAAAAAGTCATGATGCTTCTAAGAATCAATTTGTAGAAAAACAGGTGCGTTTTTTCTCTAGTTTGTCCACCTTTAGGCTTTGGTTCATCCTCCTCGATGCACTTTTGCAGCCCTAACGTGGTGAGATAAAATAACATTTTATTTTTCCATGTTGAGAAATCATCACCATCTACCTTGAACAGATCAGGCCTGATGTGGGTAGTAGCCTTTGTTGATAATTCAACTGTTGTCATCTCTGTTTTGGTAAAGAAAAAGAAAAATTCATAGGGTGTTAAACGTCTAGTGTATCAAAACAGGGAATAGTCAATTATAAACTCGTCGCATAAGTTTATATAACAAATTTCCACTACTTTAATAGCTAATGATAGCAACAAGTATGTTATAATCAATTTAGAACAACAACGTTATACTATTTAAAGAAACAACATAACGTAGAGAAAGGAGAGATTATGGAATAATGCATACAAGTATACAAATAAACAAGAAATCTAACAGATAACGTTTGAGGCTTGTCGTGACAATTTTCCTAAGAATTTTATTTCAAAATTCTCTCAAGATACAACAAACGTACTCTGCACGAGATTGTAATGAGTATGTCACTCTATGATTTACTTATAGTATAGACAGCAGCAGACAAAGAAGAGAGAATGAAGATTCGGGATGGAATGAGTGAGGGAAGTAGTCAGTTTTCCTCCTTATTTATAGTTGTTCCGCATCTCTTTTGAACGGTTGCGTCCGTACCTATTCATACAGTCGCGTATGTACCCCTTCGTTCGCTGCTGTTATAACAGGTTGCATATGTTTGCATTTTGCTGCTGATTGAAAAAAAGCACCCACTCGGCCCGCTTGAAGCCAAAGGACGCACATGCTTGCGTCAAAGGGGCGAAGTTGATTCTGTCTGCCAACCAATGCACCCATTCACCATAAAACTACTGCTTCACATCCATTCATTTGCGCCTACTGCTGCGTACAGGCAGGACGCGCCTGTTCGTCTAGCATAAGCTTGCCAAAACGGATCACACCCATTCATAACTGGAAGCCGTCGTTCTTTTGCAACAAGTCATACTTGTTTGCCGTCAACAGTCGCGTCCATTCATGCTTGCAACTGTTAAAAATAGCCCGGTTTTTTCCAGTAAAATATAGGTTATATTAGACCCGTACCCAGTTCGGTTGGATGGACGGTCGGCGGCGGCGCGCGCATGTGGTGGTGGATATGACCTCCCTCCTCACAACGAAGCAAACATATGGTTGTCCCAAGGTCGCAACCTCCTCATGAGGATGTCCCTTATCTACTTGCACAACTTTTCTAATTTGGTGATGTCGGACAAGTATATTTCATTTACACTGGGAATTCCAACACCATATGACCTTATATATATATATATAGAGAGAGACACACACCGAAGAAGTATGTGATAGTGCACAACATCCAATGACAAAAGCCATTAAATGTAATTTAGTGGTATTTCTGTTTGGAAATAAGCTTTAAATGGTACACTATAATTGCTATTACCATTAAATGTAATAACTAACTTATTAACATTTTTACTGATGTAACTGAAATAACTCTTCTTTGAGATAAACCGGTTCAAAAGAAGCATCCCGATCAATGAAGAAATTTTAGAAATAATTTTTTTTTGATTGGTAAAAAGCCTGCATTATATTGTCGGAAGTGAGAAATTTCTATTGTTATTCTGATTTCTATTTTCTTTTTTCATGTTAATGAAGTATTTTTTGGTAAAAGTTTTGAGCTTGAAACATATTTCTCTTTTTTTGCTTGAGTTTACAGGATTTTCTTAGGCACTAACATCGAATTGATGCACATTTGAGTTGTTGCAGACTATTGACTTTTTAATATGAAGAGATTTTCTTTTAAAGGACAAACTTAACAACTTTTTTGATGAAAAATATGTAATGTTTGAAATTTACACTAATGTGAATTCCTAAATGCCATTTAGTAATGAATGTTAAAATTACATTTTAGTTTTTCTAATGACTTGATAAATGATCACTTGTTCTTTAACCTGATTAACAATGAAATAAGATTTTGGGTTGTCGTGAATGGTATCTTTAATAATACTGTTCGTAGACCCAATGGAGTTAAGAAAATCAGAAAACTAATGGGAGATTAGTTAAGTTGAATGGTTTCCTGGGTATTGATCTAATGTTGGTTTCGGCCTTCGGGGTTAATACTTAGGGAATTGTTCACTTGCTAATTTACGATTAAAGGCTGATGGAATGGAATGTGATTTTGGGTTTATCGTGAACCGTGTTTTAAAGGACATTGGTTCTTTAACCCAGTTAAAGAAAGGAATAAGATTTTGGGTTGTCATGAATGGTATCTTTAATAATACTGTTCTTAGACCCAATGGAGTTTAGAAAATCAGAAACTAACTGGAGATTAGTTAAGTTGAATGGTTTTCTGGGTATTGATCTGATGTTGGTTTCGACCTTCGGGGTTAATACTTAGGGAATTGTTCACTTGCTAATTTACGGTTAAAGGCTGATGGAATGGAATGTGATTTCGGGTTTATCGTGAACTGTGTTTTAAATGACATTGGTTCTTTAACCCAGTTAAAGACAGGATATGATTTCCCAAGTTAAACAATCGTTAATATTGATTTTTGGGAAGATTAAAACCAAGTGGAGTTTTAATGCATCTTTAATTAGATTGAAATGATATCCAAAGGAAGATTAAAGAATACATTTAAAGAATTTATCTTTGATAAAATTAATGGGAACCTTCCCCAAAGTATAAGAATATTTGAATAAAGAAGTATTCTGGATTGGAATGAGGCATATGTTGTGTTTTTATAGCACTTGTTTATTATATACATGAGTTATTCAGAAAGACCGGGTTTATCCCATTCTGAATAACTGATTCGACGATGTGTCGAGGATGAAGATGGTCGTTGAAGACCGGAGGTCTTCACATCGTTTGGATGATTACTAAGGTCTAGATTGGGTTGTACACCCAAAACAAGGTAATAAGTGGTGATCAACCAGACGTACTTGGAGATCGACGGATATGCGAGGGTCTTTCCCTTGTATTGGACATATGGGGGAGGAATAAGGTGCCTCTGGCTTCGTTCAGACCCAGAACCAACTCGTAAATGGATGTGTGTCTGACATCGGATTTCATTCTGTGTGATTGATAGACATCGGTTGCATAGAGTGAATTGCCTGTGTGGCATGCTGAGATGCAAATGATCAAGGCTTCTGTTGAAAAGAAGAGTCTTGTGGTTGATGATCAAAGCATGGCTTTAATATAGCGTAGCTTTGTGTAGCGTTAATTCGCGAGCCTCACACCTCGGTGTGGACCAGAAACGGGAGAGGACTTTAGGGAGGACATGCGTTTCTTTCTAGCTAGGAGTGGTGTCAGCGTTTTACTAGCCTTGGCATTTTACTTATGTGGATGATGGATAGCGAGGCGCCTCAGTTATATTGGTCGTTTCGGGGCCGATAGTTTGGTCGGGATATGACCAGTTGATGCCCCATAGAGTGGGAAAACGCATTGTTCAGGCATTTTAATCCACTCCGTGTGGACCGGCCCTGAAGATCCAAGGTGCAGTTGCGGCTGTATCCTACGGGGCGGGCTAGAGCGTCTCGAATTCGGTAAGGATGATCCCTTGCCTTTGTTCACAGATGGAAATCCAACTTCCAATACGTGACATTTGCGGTTTTGATTGTAGAGCCTAGTATTGGCGAAATGATATATGGTACGCATGCCGCCTAGGATTGATACATTTATATTTGAAATTGTTTTATACATTATGCACTTATAATAGTATCAAATGATTTGTTTTAAACGAACCAAGCATGTTTGGCTATTATAAGGGAAAACCCTATCCTCCGGCTTGCGTTGCATTGTGTGATGGGACCTGGGTCTTATAATAGCTTCATTTTTCCAAAAAGCATTGCGTTGTTTTGTTATATGAACTGGTATTCTTGGGAGGAAACCCGTTCCGTGTTATAGGCGTGGTCCCTTGATATATCTGATTTAAAGTAAAGTTTTAAATAACTGTTTTAGTTCTCACACCGGTCACATGACTGACCTGGAGTTTATTGTTTTAACCTAAACTCTGGTTGCCCCTATTTTCCACACGGGCAGCTAGTAGTTTTGGTTTTGAAGATTTATATTCACAGGATCATGGTTTACAGCTGGAATGATATTAGGAAAGCTCTGTATCCACATATTCTTTTCAGTTGTGTTTTGTATTATTTTCCGCTACATTGTAACTTGTAAATCTCTGATGTTTAGTAAATGTGTAATATTTATTCATACTCTGTATATTCTTGTATTCTGATGAAATTGTTGTAATAAGCAATGAAATGTTCTTCTGTTTGTGTCCCGATGTGTGTTGTTCTCAAATTCAATCCGGGCTTTCCTTCATGGGGAAGTTCGAGTCGTCTCAAAATGGTATTATAATTGCTATAACCATGAAATGTAATAACTAACTTATTAGCATTTTTACTGATATAACAGAACTAACTCTTCTTTGAGATAACCCGGTTCAAAAGAAGCATCCCGGTCAATGAAGAAATTTTAGTAGTAATTTTTTTTTGAAAAAAGCCTGAATCATATTATCGGAAGTGAGAAATTTCTGTTGTTATTCTGATATCTATTTTCTTTTTTCATGTTAATGAAGTATTTTTTTAGTAAAATTAGAGCGTGTTTGGGCTTGAAACATATTTCTCTTTTCTTGCATGAGTTAACAGAATTTTCTTAGGCACTAACATCGAATTGATGCACATTTGAGTTGTTGCAAATTATTGACTCTTTAATATAAACGAGATTTTCTTTTAAAGGACAAATTTAACAATTTTTTTAATGAAAAGTAACTAAAATTTGAAATTTACACTAATATGAATTCCTAAATGCCAGTTAGTAATGAATGTTAAATTTACATTTTAGTTTTTCTAACGACTGGATAAATGATCACTATGTATGGTGGTGTACTAGTAGCACTAGTTTGTTCGTTTATAGCAGAGATTGGAGTACGTAGTTTGAGATGGGCTCCCTTGCCAAGTAATCTAAAGCAAATAATTGGGTGGACGGTACTGCCTTGCTTACTTACCATGGATATTATTTCCAAAAATTTCATATTTTTTTAAGCAACTATATTTGTTGCAAAGATTGAATTATAACAGTTAAATAAATTGAATAAACTGAACATCATGTGGTAGAACGCGTGAAAATGCTAATTTGGTGATGGTAGAGCATGACCTCCCTCCTCACAACGAAGCAAACATATGGGCGCCCCAAGGCCCCAACCTCCTCATGAGGAAGTCCCTTATTTACTTGCACAACTTTCTAATTTGGTGATGTCGGACAAGTGTATTTCATTTACACTAGGAATTCCAACACCATACGACCGCCACATGTGTGTGTGTGTATATACGCAAACACACACACACGTGTAGGCACACATACATACACACCGAAGAAGTATGTGACAGTGCACAACATCCAATGACAGAAGCCATTAAATGTAATTTAGTGGTATTTCTGTTTGGAAATAAGCTTTAAATGGTACACTATAATTGCTATAACCATGAAATGTAATAACTAACTCATTAACATTTTTACTGATATAACTGAACTAACTCTTCTTTGCGATAAACTGGTTCAAAAGAAGCATCCCGATCAACAAAGTAGTAAAAAAAATTGATTGGTAAAAAGCCTGAATCATATTATCGAAAGTGAGAAATTTCTGTTGTTATTCTGATTTCTATTTTCTTTTTTCATGTTAATGAAGTATTTTTTGGTAAAACTAGAGCATTTTTGGGCTTGAAACATATTTCTCTCTTTTCTTGCATGAGTTTACAGGATTTTCTTAGGCA
The DNA here is from genome assembly GCA_030737875.1 of Allium sativum. Classification (NCBI taxonomy): domain Eukaryota; kingdom Viridiplantae; phylum Streptophyta; class Magnoliopsida; order Asparagales; family Amaryllidaceae; genus Allium; species Allium sativum. The sequence continues at coordinate 352,109,452 of CM060922.1, read as the reverse complement.
CTAACATCGAATTTATGCACATTTGAGTTGTTGCATATTATTGACTTTTTAATATAAAAGAGATTTTCTTTTAAAGGAAAAACTTAACAAAGTTTTGATGAAAAGTAACTAAAGTTTGAATTTACACTAATATGAATTCCTAAATGCCAGTTAGTAATGAATGTTAAATTTACATTTTAGTTTTTCTAACGACTGGATAAATGATCACTATGTATGGTGGTGTACTAGTAGCACTAGTTTGTTCGTTTATAGCGAAGATTGGAGTACGTAGTTTGAGATGGGATCCCTTGCCAAGTAATCTAAAGCAAATGATTGGGTGGACAGTACTGCCTTGCTTACTTACCGTGGATATTATTTCTGAAAATTTCATATTTTTTTAAGCAACTGTATTTGTTGCAAAGATTGAATTATAATAGTTAAATAAATTGAATAAACTGAACATCATATGGTAGAACGCGTGAAAATGCTAATTTGGTGATGGTGGAGCATGACCTCCCTCCTCACAACGAAGCAAACATATGGGCGTCCCAAGGCCCCAACCTCCTTACGAGGAAGTCCCTTATCTACTTGCATAACTTCTCTAATTCGGTGATGTCGGTCAAGTGTATTTCATTTACACTAGGAATTCCAACACCATATGACCTCCACATGTGTGTCTATATATATATATATATATATATATATATATATATATATATATATAGACACACGTGCGTGCGCGTAGGCACACGTACATACACACCGAAGAAGTATGTGGCAGTGCACAACATCCAATGATAGAAGCCATTAATGTAATTTAGTGGTATTTCTGTTTGGAAATAAGCTTTAAATGGTACACTATAATTTCTATTTGCTATAACCATGAAATGTAATAACTAACTCATTAACATTTTTACTGAGATAACTGAACTAACTCTTCTTTGAGATAAACCGGTTCAAAAGAAGCACCCCGATCAACAAAGTAGTAAAAAAAATTTGATTGGTAAAAAGCCTGAATCAAATTATCGGAAGTGAGAAATTTCTGTTGTTATTCTGATTTCTATTTTCTTTTTTCATGTTAATGAAGTATTTTTTGGTAAAACTAGACCATTTTCGGGCTTGAAACATATTTCTCTTTTCTTGCATGAGTTTACAATATTTTCTTAGGCACTATCATCGAATTGATGCACATTTGAGTTGTTGCAAACTATTGACTTTTTAATATGAAGAGATTTTCTTTTAAAGGACAAACTTAACAACTTTTTTGATGAAAAGTATGTAAAGTTTGAACTTTACACTAATATGAATTCCTAAATGCCAGTTAGCAATGAATGTTAAAAATTACATTTTTGTTTTTCTAACGACTGAATAAAGGATCACTATGTATGTAACAACCCGTATTTTCAATAACCTGTAATAACATAAATCGAGGCAGAATTTAATTTACAAATCTGAATCAAGGGAAACGGGCTATGCCATTACGTTCGTCTCGGAAAAATACGCGAAATAGAGTCCGAGTTTTCGAAAATCGGAGTCCGTATGACCCAGTTAAGGCCCATTGAAGTTTTCAGAAAATTCCATGTTGAAAACAGATTTAAATTTCAAATTAAAAACAAGGATTAGGGCTAATTGGCGTCAGGCGGGAAAACTCCCGCCAGGACCCGCATGTCGACAGGCATGTCGACAGGGCCCCTAGGGAGTCGACAGCCCTGTCGACAACCCTGTCGACAGGGGGTAGCCAGGCAAATCTGCCTGGCGCACCATTTTGGTTTGGGCTTGGTTGTGTGGCCTGGTTCTAGAGAATTCCGAAATCTGACGGGCCAAAACTATTCTAGGGTTAATCCTAGGGCTTAAAACACTCTAATTCCCTATAAATATACCCCTAATCCTACCCTAAAGCCTCATTAATCAATCTAGCAACTAAACTATGTCAAATTGAATCCTCAAATGGCCTCCACCTAAAAACCCTAGCCTCCACTTCCCTCAAAGTTTAATCCTATAAAGATATGATGATCATACAACCTTTTCTATGTTGTATGAATGCTTAATAACTTGCATACTTCATTAAGTTGCAAGTTTGATTTGCTAAGTTTGTGTTTTTGGGATTTTTTTTGCAAAAGGGTTTTCTTATTTGAAGCTTTGTTTTGGGTTTTCAAAGGGCTTCTTCATCTTATTTGGTGGATTTGTGACTTGTTTATATTTGTAAGCCCTCTTACCTTCACTTTACAAACTCTAAAGTTATCATGTGGTGAAAGTTGAGATTTGTACATGTTTCATAAGTTATGCATGCTTATGCGAGTTTACTATGCCATGTTCTACATGTTTAATGGATTATGTATGCTTATGCAAGTTCACCTTACCATGTTGTACATGTTTTATGGGTTATGCATGCTTATGCGAGTTCACCTTACCATGTTATGCAAGTTTTATGGGTTATGCATGCTTATGCGAGTTCACCTTACCATGTTATGCAAGTTTTATGGGTTATGCATGCTTATGCGAGTTCACCTTACCATGTTATGCAAGTTTTATGGGTTATGCATGTTTATGCAAGTTCACCTTACCATGTTATGCAAGTTTTATGGGTTATGCATGTTTATGCGAGTTCACTATGACATGATTTGCAAGTCTAACATGTTATGCATCATTATTATGATATGTGAAGTTCATCATGTATGTTATGCCAAGTTACCTTTTATACCCTTATGCGTTATGACGAATATGTAAGTGATATAATGACGTTGGGGGGTTTGGGTAAACTTAAAAATACATGAAACTAAAAGATTGGGAATTTACCTATTAAGTTAGGTCTACCCCTTGGGAATTTACCTATTAAGTTAGGTCTACCCAAGTATATGTTAACTTGTAAATATGTTTTAAAGTGGACATGACATTAGATAACATGATATGGCCAACTCGAGCTTAGACCTAGTTGTGGTGTAAATCTTCCCAGGTAACCACAACGTGAAGTCTAATGTGGGTAGTTGGTCATGTTGCACCATAAGACCCGAGGTTAGACCTAGACGTGGTGTAAATCTTCCCAGGTAACCACGGATGTCTAATGTGAGAGGTTGGGTGCGTTAATTAATTAATGCCTCCTGATTAGGGTTAAGTCATGGCCCACTAATACTTAACCAATAATGGGGATGCGAGGATTAGATGGGGTTAAGTGGTTACACTTAACTAATTTAATCCATGATTAGTGAGGGGTTAAAACCACACTTAACCCTCTTAGAAACCCTAGCAACGTGGTCTGTTCCAGCAGTAATCCCAGTTTGGTATCACCACAACCCTACAGCTAGGTTAGGCCGGGGCACGATTACTGGACGGATGTAAGCGACCAAAGCGACGGCTGAGTGGTACAGCGGTGCGGGTCCGGCGGGCTACGGACGTGCACGTAGTCCGATATTGGACAAACTCGAGGCACGGGTACCAGTAGGTTTAGACTGTGCATTATTGCTTAGGTGTCTGGGGTTGACACCCGAGGGCTTGATACACCCAAAGGTGGACCCAGCGCAGTCTGACTACATCCATGTGGGCCGTATGGACACCAACACTGGACGTGTTAGGTTTATAGGGAGCCGATCGACTAGACCGTTGGGCTGGACCTTATACTAAAGTCACTTCATGTTATTGGGCCAAAGTTTGGGCTAAGGGATCAAGATCTGTTTTGTGGGTTTGCTAGTACACTGTGGTGCAAAGTTTAATCTCATCTATGTGATGTCACCTTTATCTATTGCCAGTATGTTCATCTCAGTTTCCATCATGCTGTTAACTTTATTAGTTTATAGATTGATCGTAGTAGGGCTTACCAGTCTTTTTGACTGACCTGTTTTCTTTCGCTTCTTTTCTTCCGTTTTCCCCCCACAGGTTCTCAGGGAGGGGCTACATCTGCTTAGTGGATCTTTGGCTTGCTTGTTGGATAGCTCATGTATGGATCTGAGCTAGCTGTGGCTTATCTTTTATTTCTGGGGATTAGTACTGATGTTTTACTATGTATTTTGTTTCTACGTATCTAGACTTATGTTGTATTTTGGATCATGACATTTTGATATTATGTACTTGACTATGTTGGTTTTCTGAGACGATGATGATGGGTTTTTATCTGCTACCGCTGCTTTACTTATATTTATTTTCATATATTCTGTCTTGCGATATCTCTGTGCATGTTTACCCTCACAATAACGCCCCTCCAAAGCTAGTACATTCTAAGGAGTGATCCTAGTGGAGGCGGGGTGTTACATTTGGTATCAGAGCACAAGGTTAACAAGATTGAACAAAATTTTTGAAAAAAAAAAACCCTTTTTGAAAAACTATTTTCAAAAACCTACTAAGTATTTTCCAAAATAAAGTCTAGATTATTTTAAGGCTAATCCCCAAAAAGCCATTAGCGTTATCCTTCGTTCCCTCGACCTAATCTTATCTTATCTTTCGTTTCAGTATGGCTGAAAATCTTGCCATCCTGGATGGAGTAAACGTACCACTCTGGTATAGGAGGCTTTTAGAAGCTAGGGCAGTAGCTGGCCCCGCAAACCCTACTCCCACTCCTCCTCCTGTGGTTGAGAATCCTCCCCCTAATGTCCCTCCTCCGGTAGTTCCTGCTCCTCCTCCTCCAGTTGCTGAGGCTCCTCTTCCCCCTCCTCCCCCTCAGCATCCTCAGGTTGAGTTCACAAAGGTTTGTAAAGACTTCAAGGCGATGGGAGGCAACAATTTCCTAGGCACGGAATCTTTTGTTGAAGCTAGGAATTGGCTGAAAGACACTGAAGACTTGTTTTCTATCTTTGGGATTGATGACGAGAGGAAGATCTTATTGACAGTATGGCTTTTAAAGGACGAAGCGGCCTATTGGTGGGAGGTCACCAATGGGACGAGGCCCGTTGAGGCTTGGGCCGATTTGAGGGCTAGATTTGTGGCCAAGTTTCTATCTACTGCTGAGGCGAATTTACAAATGGAGAAGTTCATTTCATTAAAGCAAGGCGATATGACTGTCAAGGAGTATGTGAATAAATTTAATCAGCTGGCCCGTTTTGGTCTGGATATGGTAAACACTCCTGAGAAGAAGGCTCTCCGATTCTCCAGGGGATTGAATGAGCCACTGCAGGGTTTGGCAATGTCGCATATTCCCCATGGAGCTACTTTTGAGAGTTTAGTTGATATGGCTCTACTTCAGGGAGATGGAAAGAAAGAGGCCAAGTCAGATGATGCTCAAGCAAAGAAGACTGATTCTCAAGGAAAAGGCAACCAAGGTGGTCAAAGCAGTCAAGGAAATCAGAACAAGAACAAGAAGGGCAACAACAAAGGCAAGGGAAAGTGCAATTACTGTGGCATAGCTGGGCACTTTGCTAAGGATTGCAGGAAGAAGAAAAGGAAGCTTAGTGGTGGATGCTTTTCTTGTGGAGAGACTGGGCACTTTAGCAAGGAATGCCCGAAGAAGAAAGGGCAGGGTCAGACTCAGCGTGCTGGACCTTCAGGAGGGCAAGTTCATGCTCTCAATGCCGCTTCAGTTCCCGAGCGAGGTAGTGTTTCTGTTGAGAACCTTGTTTATGTTTCCGATCTTCCAGTTCGTACCTTGTTTGATTCTGGTGCATCACATAGCTTTATTTCATCTGATCTTGTTGATAGCTTGCACCTTAGTACTAGCTTAGTGGATGATCCCGTTTGTGTTTCGAATCCCATTGGGGGTTCTGCTCATCTATCTATGATATGTGAGGATCTGAGGATCTCTATACTTAGTGTAGAGTTCTTGTGTAGTGCGTATGTTCTTGGTTTCAGGGGATACAGATTGATCTTGGGCATGGATTGGCTGTCTAGATATGGAGCCATCCTGGATTGTGAGCATAGGGTTGTAAGGCTTGTGACTCGCCTGGGCAACACCTTAGAGATTTCATGCAATCCGAAGGATCCCGTCATGTTATGCTATCTTGAATCTCTCAACTCGCCAGAGGAAACTCTTCAGTCTGTAAGAGTGGTCCGAGATTATCCAGATGTTTTTGTAGAAGTTAAGGGGTTGCCCCCTAAACGAGAGATTGATTTTCGCATTTATCTGGTGGATAATGCTAAGCCTGTTTCTTTGCCCGTTCGGCACATGGCTCCGCGTGAGAGACGGGAGCTCAGCAAGCAAGTGAAGGAATTGCTTGAGAAAAACTTCATCAGACGAAGTATATCCGAATGGGGAGCGCCTGTGGTTTTTGCTACTAAGGCAGATGGTTCTCTTCGGCTCTGTGTGGACTATAGAGAGTTGAATAAGCTGACTAAGAAGATCAGACACCCGTTACCGAGGATTGATGATCTTTTTGACCAGCTGGTTGGTGCTTCTGTCTTCTCTCAACTTGATCTTGCTACTGGATTTCATCAGCTCAGAGTGGCTGAAGATAGTATAGACAAGACTGCATTCAGAACTCCAGATGGATTTTTCGAGTGGCTTGTGATGCCGTTTGGGTTGACGAATGCACCCGCGTATTTTGTGGACTTAATGAGTAGGGTGTTCCGAGAGTTCTTGAATAAGTTTGTCGTGGTCTTCGTAGATGATATTCTGATCTTCTCCAAAGATGAAGAAGAACACGCGAGGCATCTTGTGCAAGTGATGGATACGCTTAGGGCGCATCAGTTGAAGGCCAAGTTCTCCAAGTGTCACTTTTGGAGAAGGGAAGTTCGGTTCCTTGGGCATATAGTATCTAAGCAAGGCTTGGCGGTGGATCCCGCTAAAGTAGTGGCTGTTCAGGATTGGAAGACTCCAAGGAATGCAACCGAAGTGAGAAGTTTTCTTGGTCTTGCAGGTTTTTACCGGAAGTTCATTAAGGACTTCGCGAAGATATCTGCTCCTCTCACTAAGTTGACGAAGAAAAACTTAGTTTTTGCTTGGGATATGGATTGTGAGTTTGCTTTTCAGAGACTTAAGAGAGCCCTTACCTCAGCACCTGTTTTGGCTTTACCCGATGGTGGTAAGATGTTTACCGTATACACCGATGCTTGTGGCACGAGGTTAGGCACCGTTCTGATGCAAGAAGGCAGAGTTATATGCTTTGGTGGCAGACAACTCAAGGTGCATGAGAAGAATTATCCTGTTCACGATCTAGAGCTGGCAGCGATTGTGTATGCGCTCAAGGCATGGCGCCATTATCTTCTGGGAGAGAGATTTGAGCTGTATACTGATCATAAGTCTTTGAAGTGTCTCTTTTCGCAGAAGGATCTAAACTTGAGGCAGCAGAGATGGATGGAGTTTTTGGCGTCTTATGATTTTGAGATATCCTATACCCCTGGCAAGGGGAATGTTGTAGCAGATGCGTTAAGTAGAAGAAGGTTGACACTAAGTCCTCTATTTGTTGAGATGAAGAATTTAGAGTTCCTGGCAACCTTTGATTTCTCTTTGGCGGTCGAGTCGATGACCGGTTCTTTAGCATCTCTTGAGCTCAGGCCTACCCTCCTAGATCAAGTTGGGGCTTCGCAGAAGGGAGACCCTCAGATAATTGAAATTATGGATAAGCTGATTCGAGGGGAGACATCTAGTCACCTTGCTCGATATTCTATTGATGACAAGGGTTGGCTGAGAAGAGATGGAAGGTTATGTGTCCCCATGCTTGAAGATCTAGTAAGAAAAGTTCTGGAAGAAGCACATCGCTCTAAATTGACTATACATCCAGGCGGGGATAAAATGTACCAAGACGTGAGACGTATTTTCTTTTGGCCTGGAATGAAGAAGGATGTGGCGGAATTTGTCTCTAGATGTACCATTTGCCAACAAGTTAAAGCTGAGTCAAAGAAGCCCGGTGGGCTATTGCATCCTCTAGACGTTCCACTTTGGAAGTGGGAGAGTATCTCCATGGACTTTATTGATGGGCTTCCAAGGTCAAGGAAAGGGAATACGAGCATTTGGGTCATTGTAGATAGACTTACGAAGAGTGCTCATTTTATTCCGGTGAAGAGCAAAAGGACCGCATCTGGCCTAGCATCAGTATATCTTCGTGAGATAGTGCGACTACATGGAGTCCCTTCTAGCATAGTCAGTGACCGAGACCTCATCTTTACTAGTCAGTTCTGGAACAGTTTGCAGGAAGCTATGGGCACAAGGTTGAATCTGAGTACAGCTTATCACCCACAGACGGATGGCCAGACCGAAAGGGTGAATCGAGTGCTTGAGGACTTGTTGAGACTTTGCATCTTGGATTTTGGTGGTACTTGGGAAGACCACCTTCCTCTTGTAGAATTTGCTTATAATAACAGTTATCAGGCAAGCATTGGTATGGCACCGTTTGAGGCTTTATATGGGAGACCATGCAAGTCACCTACATGTTGGTGGGAGACTACAGACAAGCTTATACTTGGACCTGACATGATTAGAGATACATCCGAGAAGGTCGAGTTGATCAGAAGACGAATGAAGGCAGCCCAAGACAGACAGAAATCTTATGCTGATAAGCGGAGGTCTGATTTGGAGTTTGAGGTTGGGGATATGGTTTTCGTGAAGGTTTCTCCTTTGCGAAATGTGGTTCGGTTTGGAGCCGTGGGGAAGTTAGCACCGAGGTTTGTCGGACCGTTTCCAGTCATAGAAAGGATCGGGCAGATGGCTTATAGAGTAGAGTTGCCCGAGAAGCTTGCTGGAGTGCATAATGTCTTTCATGTTTCGCATCTCCGGAAGTGCTTGCATGAGTCAGTAGAGGTGGTTGAGCCAAGTGTTCTAGAAGATGTGGAAGTAGAGAAAGAAGCTACCTTGAGGAGAGCTCCGATTCGTATCTTAGGGACAGAGATCAAGAAGCTAAGGAATCGTGAGGTCCAGTTGGTGAAAGTTCAATGGGGTGAAGCCGAGGAAGACGCGACTTGGGAGACTGAAGAGAAGATGTGTAGGCTTTATCCATTTCTTTTTGAGGGTACACTCTCAATCTCTTTCTTTTGCTATCCATGTCTATCTAGTTTATCTAGTTCATCGTGTCTACCTTATCATGAGAACCCTAGGTAGAATCCTTTGGATGAAACATGTGTTTGAGACATGTTATGATTGATGAATGCAAGTGGTTGCAAGTGTTTGCAAGTGGTTACTCGTGGATGCATGATACACAGTAGGCACTAGATCGGCTCACACCCTTCTCATATTGCATGTGCATGGGTGTTTATGCTTATTCATGGATGGAATTTTGTATGCTATCACATGGATGTTGCATATGGACGTATGATTGAGCACACATGTAGATATTATACATTATGTTAGGGATTTGCATACATATGGATACATTTCACTAACATATTTTGCATTGATCTTTGCATTAAATAAGTACATATACACACACCTCTGCATATGTTCATCCAGCATTTAGAATCTTGTAAGGACAATGATTGCTCGTGGATGATGCTTTGAGTAGATGGATGATTGGATGGTAGGATACGTTCTTCCTAACTTGAAGATTTCGGGGACGAAATCCTTTAAGGAGGGGAGAATGTAACAACCCGTATTTTCAATAACCTGTAATAACATAAATCGAGGCAGAATTTAATTTACAAATCTGAATCAAGGGAAACGGGCTATGCCATTGCGTTCGTCTCGGAAAAATACGCGAAATAGAGTCCGAGTTTTCGAAAATCGGAGTCCGTATGACCCAGTTAAGGCCCATTGAAGTTTTCAGAAAATTCCATGTTGAAAACAGATTTAAATTTCAAATTAAAAACAAGGATTAGGGCTAATTGGCGTCAGGCGGGAAAACTCCCGCCAGGACCCGCATGTCGACAGGCATGTCGACAGGGCCCCTAGGGAGTCGACAGCCCTGTCGACAGGGGGTAGCCAGGCAAATCTGCCTGGCGCACCATTTTGGTTTGGGCTTGGTTGTGTGGCCTGGTTCTAGAGAATTCCGAAATCTGACGGGCCAAAACTATTCTAGGGTTAATCCTAGGGCTTAAAACACTCTAATTCCCTATAAATATACCCCTAATCCTACCCTAAAGCCTCATTAATCAATCTAGCAACTAAACTATGCCAAATTGAATCCTCAAATGGCCTCCACCTAAAAACCCTAGCCTCCACTTCCCTCAAAGTTTAATCCTATAAAGATATGATGATCATACAACCTTTTCTATGTTGTATGAATGCTTAATAACTTGCATACTTCATTAAGTTGCAAGTTTGATTTGCTAAGTTTGTGTTTTTGGGATTTTTTTTGCAAAAGGGTTTTCTTATTTGAAGCTTTGTTTTGGGTTTTCAAAGGGCTTCTTCATCTTATTTGGTGGATTTGTGACTTGTTTATATTTGTAAGCCCTCTTACCTTCACTTTACAAACTCTAAAGTTATCATGTGGTGAAAGATGAGATTTGTACATGTTTCATAAGTTATGCATGCTTATGCGAGTTTACTATGCCATGTTCTACATGTTTAATGGATTATGTATGCTTATGCAAGTTCACCTTACCATGTTGTACATGTTTTATGGGTTATGCATGCTTATGCGAGTTCACCTTACCATGTTATGCAAGTTTTATGGGTTATGCATGCTTATGCGAGTTCACCTTACCATGTTATGCAAGTTTTATGGGTTATGCATGCTTATGCGAGTTCACCTTACCATGTTATGCAAGTTTTATGGGTTATGCATGTTTATGCAAGTTCACCTTACCATGTTATGCAAGTTTTATGGGTTATGCATGTTTATGCGAGTTCACTATGACATGATTTGCAAGTCTAACATGTTATGCATCATTATTATGATATGTGAAGTTCATCATGTATGTTATGCCAAGTTACCTTTTATACCCTTATGCGTTATGACGAATATGTAAGCGATATAATGACGTTGGGGGGTTTGGGTAAACTTAAAAATACATGAAACTAAAAGATTGGGAATTTACCTATTAAGTTAGGTCTACCCCTTGGGAATTTACCTATTAAGTTAGGTCTACCCAAGTATATGTTAACTTGTAAATATGTTTTAAAGTGGACATGACATTAGATAACATGATATGGCCAACTCGAGGTTAGACCTAGTTGTGGTGTAAATCTTCCCAGGTAACCACAACGTGAAGTCTAATGTGGGTAGTTGGTCATGTTGCACCATAAGACCCGAGGTTAGACCTAGACGTGGTGTAAATCTTCCCAGGTAACCACAGATGTCTAATATGAGAGGTTGGGTGCGTTAATTAATTAATGCCTCCTGATTAGGGTTAAGTCATGGCCCACTAATACTTAACCAATAATGGGGATGCGAGGATTAGATGGGGTTAAGTGGTTACACTTAACTAATTTAATCCATGATTGGTGAGGGGTTAAAACCACACTTAACCCTCTTAGAAACCCTAGCAACGTGGTCTGTTCCAGCAGTAATCCCAGTTTGGTATCACCACAACCCTACAGCTAGGTTAGGGCGGGGCACGATTACTGGACGGATGTAAGCGACCAAAGCGACGGCTGAGTGGTACAGCGGTGCGGGTCCGGCGGGCTACGGACGTGCACGTAGTCCGATATTGGACAAACTCGAGGCACGGGTACCAGTAGGTTTAGACTGTGCATTATTGCTTAGGTGTCTGGGGTTGACACCCGAGGGCTTGATACACCCAAAGGTGGACCCAGCGCAGTCTGACTACATCCATGTGGGCCGTATGGACACCAACACTGGACGTGTTAGGTTTATAGGGAGCCGATCGACTAGACCGTTGGGCTGGACCTTATACTAAAGTCACTTCATGTTATTGGGCCAAAGTTTGGGCTAAGGGATCAAGATCTGTTTTGTGGGTTTGCTAGTACACTGTGGTGCAAAGTTTAATCTCATCTATGTGATGTCACCTTTATCTATTGCCAGTATGTTCATCTCAGTTTCCATCATGCTGTTAACTTTATTAGTTTATAGATTGATCGTAGTAGGGCTTACCAGTCTTTTTGACTGACCTGTTTTCTTTCGCTTCTTTTCTTCCGTTTTCCCCCCCACAGGTTCTCAGGGAGGGGCTACATCTGCTTAGTGGATCTTTGGCTTGCTTGTTGGATAGCTCATGTATGGATCTGAGCTAGCTGTGGCTTATCTTTTATTTCTGGGGATTAGTACTGATGTTTTACTATGTATTTTGTTTCTACGTATCTAGACTTATGTTGTATTTTGGATCATGACATTTTGATATTATGTACTTGACTATGTTGGTTTTCTGAGACGATGATGATGGGTTTTTATCTGCTACCGCTGCTTTACTTATATTTATTTTCATATATTCTGTCTTGCGATATCTCTGTGCATGTTTACCCTCACAATAACGCCCCTCCAAAGCTAGTACATTCTAAGGAGTGATCCTAGTGGAGGCGGGGTGTTACAATGTAAGGTTGTAACACCCCACTCCCGCTATGGTCACTCACTAAGGGAATGCCATAGCATCGGTGGAGTATTTTAGTGAATATAGAACAGAAAAATTACAACAAGACAGATATAAATAGTACTTGAAATTTAAAACATCATCTCATAACAGCGGAAGTAAAACATGTCTGGTTACATCATAAAACCACAATAAAAGTCAAGTACAATATCCATCAAAATAAAGAAGTACATAATCCCACTCTCATACAATAGCCATGACAAAAGAAAAGATAACTGGGTAACTGGAGCTTTACATCTATCCAAGCTCCTAAAGACTGGAACAGCAATCCGATCAAGCTCCACTACTGCTAGGATCCACCGTAGGACCTGAGGGTTGGGAAAAAGATAAAAACAACGGGGTCAGACATAAGTCTGAGCGAGTCCTATAACTTTAACAATACAATCGTTAAAGTAACCAGAGAAGACATAAACTGATATACGGTAACTAATGGGGATGAATGGCTACACTAAGCAGTCAACTAAACTAAGATAAAAGATAAAGACGCATCTACCCTTCCAAAGGTAAATTACTAAACTGCACCACACCAGTCATTCCTAACTTAAAGGTTGATCCCACCCATGGACTTATAAAATTAACTTAATAGTTCTCGCGTACCCCTAGGTGACTAAGTAGACGCCACGGGGCCCTACAATCCACTAGGTGTACACACTACTCCCCATTCGATCGGCTCCCTAACGTAGATACCCGTGCTGGCCCCACCGTGGGGTGTACCATTCCCCAACGTGGCAACCTGATAAAATTAACGGTGCACGGCTTATATCTACACGATGCAACAACGTCTTATTTACCAGCCCGGGTCCACACACGCATATGAAACCCGTTGGTCATGCGTTGCCACCGCTAACCCATTTTGGCCTCTTATAGTCAAGCCCAGTATGCGTGTCCCGTCCTCGACATGGGTCGAGCCCACTAAGATACGTATGGGTTACTGGTTGAAATGGGCCCCCAGCACAAGCCATCCCCCTAAGCTTGGCCCACACACTAGTGTTTCCCACTTAACCCTTTAATCATGTTTAATTACATTGTTTCATCTTGGTTAAGTATTTTATCATATTTTCTATTGGCAACCACTAGCAATTTCCACATACCACCCAAGGTACCCACTTAACCCCCATGCCCCACTACATGCTTATCTGGTTAAGTGTTTCTTAATTGATTAACACCGTAACCGTGTAAAGGACCCCTCACATTGGACCGTCATTTGTAGATGCCTGGTTAAGCCGGTAAGTTCCGGACAGTCTTACACTACAAACGGGTCCAACCTCGTGTCATTTACCCTTGTTACGTATTTATTTTATGATTAAGACCCCTCACATTGGACCGTCATTTGTAGATGCCTGGTTAAGCTGGTAAACTCCGGGCAGTCTTACACTACAAACGGGTCCAACCTCGTGTCTTAATCGATTAATTACTCCTAATTAATCACCCCCATAATTTGTGTTAATTATCATGTTTATTTTAGGAATATGGGTGCACCTAACTTAATAGGCAAATTCCCAACTCCAAAGTGTGGGTACACCTAACTTAATAGGCAAATTCCCAACACATAGTATGGGTACACCTAACTTAATAGGAAAATTCCCATACTATGTTCATTTATTCTATGTTATGCATAATTATATTAATTTCACACAATCTTATTAACATATGCATTTAATTAACCCCATCGTTCCCATGTAATTTCGTTCTCATGACATAACACATATAAAAGGTGTCAACTTGCATATGTATGAACATGTTTCAAAGGTGCCATCTTGCATATTAACAAACACATAACTTGCATATGAACTTGCATAACATGCCACATAACTTGCATATAATCTTGTATAACATGTCACATAACTTGCATATTAACTTGTATAACATGTCACATAACTTGCATATTAACTTGCATAACATGTTACATAAACTTACATATTAACAAATACATGACTTGCATATGAACTTGCATAATATGTCACATAACTTGCATATGAACTTGCATAACATATTACATAACTTGCATATGAACTCATAAACTTGCATATGAACTTGCATAACATGTTACATACTTGCATATGAACTCATAAACTTGCATATGAAGAAACATACAACTTGTATAATTATCATACAAGTAACTTGCATATTATCATACATGTAACTTTCATATTAACATATGATCACAAAGCACAGAACTTGCATAACCCACATACATTAGCAAACTAACATCATGTCATATGACTTAAAACCCATTAATCCACAAACAAAACCATATGATCTCATCATATCTCATCTACTTAGTTTAGCAATTGATCATTAGAGTGATAGAAACTCACTACTAGCCAATTTGCACTCCAAATGAAGAAGATTAAGATGCTTAGAATGGATTAGAGGTTGATTAGAGAGTGATTAGCTTGCAACCCTCTTCATAAATTAGTGGAGGCTCCTTCTAAGATTTAATTTGGCGGCATGTAGCCCTCAATTCTATTTTTAGTATGGATTAGGGTAGGTTTAGGGTGTATTTATAGATTAGGTGAGTGTTTTAGGCCCTTAGATTAACCCTAAATTAGATTAGGACCCTTAGATTTCGGAACCTTCCAGAAACCAGCCCTAAGACCAAGCCCAAACCCCAAACTGGTGCACCCAACCACAGAACTCTCTAGAAACTGTGCAGGTTTCCTGTCCCGACATGGGCGCACTTCCCAAGTGCGCCAGTGTATTTTTGTGCTGGCGCACTTCACAAGTGCGCCAGTGCATTTCTGGCCTGTTTCGGGTTTTTCTGCCTAACTTCGTTCGTCCATATCTCTTTCATACGGTACCCGTTTTACGCAAACTCGGACTCTATTTCGCGTATTTTTCCGAGACGAACGCAATGACGCAGCCCGTTTCCCCTGATTCTCACATCTGAGATTAATTATACTTTAATTACTAACCATTAGTGTTAATTGAAATTCGGGGTGTTACATTCTCCCCTACTTAAAGGATTTCGTCCTCGAAATCTCTAAGTCAAGAAGAACGTATCCTACCAACCAAACAACCATCTACTAAACCATCAACCACAAGCAACCATTATCCTTAGAAACTTCTAATGATGTATGAACATATGCAGAAAGTGTGTGTATATGTCCGTATACTAATGCAAAATCAGGCGGTCTACTGATTCAGTCGACCTCCTTAATGCAAACCATGATAGTGCCATGCATCCAATATGTATGCGAAACCCTATTGACACATACAATTTCTATATGCGTGCACAACCATACACAAAAATGCATCATCCACATGATAACACAGCCATGATACATCCATCAATCTAACTACCATATCCATTTATGCGATATGCAACATGAAGTGACTGAGCCGATCTAGTGCCTAATGTGTGTGTATATGCATCCACGAGCAACCACTAGCAAACAATTGCATCCACATGCATCCATCAACCATAACATGTTTCAACCATAGGTTTTACCCTATCTAAAGGTCATAGGTACTAGCGAGAGGATATACTAAAGATAAGATAAGTACTAGACAAGCGATAAAGGAGAAGTTAAAAGACATACTCTCAAAAAGAAATGGGTACAAAGAACGCATCTTCGCTTCCGTCTCCCAAGTAGCATTGCTTTCGTCATCTCCCCATTGCACTTTAACTAGCTGAACTTCTCTGTTCCTCAACTTCCTAGTTTCTGACCCAAGGATGCGAGTAGGAGCTCGTCGAATCGTCGCATCACGCTCTACCTCTACATCTCTAAGCAAGCTCGGCTCTACCACCTCTGCGGTCTCATGTAAGCACTTCCTCAAATGTGATACATGGAATACATCATGAACACCACTAAGTCTGTCGGGCAACTCCACCCTATATGCCATCC
Source organism: Allium sativum (assembly GCA_030737875.1). NCBI lineage: Eukaryota > Viridiplantae > Streptophyta > Magnoliopsida > Asparagales > Amaryllidaceae > Allium > Allium sativum. The sequence goes on along the minus strand of CM060922.1, from coordinate 352,093,292 downwards.
GTCCAATCCTTTCCTTAATAGGAAACGACCCAACAAACCTCGGTGCTAACTTCCCAACGGACCCAAAGCGAACAACATTTCTCAACGGAGATACTTTAACAAAAACCATGTCCCCAACCTCAAACTCAAGATCCGTCCTTCTCCGATCCGCATAAGATTTCTGTCTATCTTGCGCTGCCTTCATCCTTCTTCGAATCAAATCAATCTTCTCTGAAGTCTCTCTAACCATATCTGGCCCAAGCAAGATCTTATCCGTAGATTCCCACCAACATGTAGGAGATCGACAAGGCCTTCCATAAAGAGCTTCGAAAGGTGCCATGCCAATACTAGACTGAAAGCTGTTATTGTATGCGAACTCCACCAAAGGAAGATGTTCTTCCCATGTACCTCCAAAATCCAAGATACAAAGCCTCAAGAGATCTTCTAAGATACGGTTCACCCTCTCGGTCTGACCGTCCGTCTGAGGATGATATGCGGTGCTCAAACACAACTGAGTCCCTACCGCCTCTTGCAAACTTCTCCAAAACTCACTAGTGAAGATAGGATCTCGATCACTCACAATGCTGGATGGTACGCCATGCAATCTAACAATCTCTCTAACATAGACTGAAGCAAGCCATAGAGCGGTCCTCTTACTCTTCACGGGTATAAAATGGGCACTCTTGGTAAGTCTGTCTACCACAACCCAAATTCCCATATTGCCCTTCCTCGATCTCGGTAACCCATCGATGAAATCCATCGAGACACTATCCCACTTCCATTGCGGAAATTCCAATGGGTGTAGCTACCCACCGGGTTTCCTTTGCTCCGCTTTAACTTGTTGGCACACTAAGCATCTAGCCACATACTCGGCCACCTCTTTCTTCATACCGGCCCAGAAGAAAACTCTCTTCATGTCTTGGTACATTTTGTCTCCACCGGGATGAATAGTCATCCTTGAACGATGTGCATCATCCAAAATAGCCTTCTTCAAACCCTCATCTTGCGGTACACAAAGTCTATCGTCTCTATGCAACCATCCCCTATCATCTATGGTGTATCTACCCAAATGGTTGGACGACTCCCCCCTTATAAGCTTCTCTACCAACTCAACCAACTGTGGGTCGTCTCGCTGAGCCTCGCCAATCCGTCCCAAAAGAGTAGGTCTAACCTCCAAGGATGCTAACAAACCAGGTACAAAGTCAACAGAAGGTCTGAAGTCGAACAAAGAAAGAAACTCCAAGCATCGCCGTTCCACGAACAATGGACTCAAAGATAGCCTTTTTCTACTCAAGGCGTCCGCCACCACGTTACCCTTGCCAGGGGTATACGCTATCTCGAAATCATAGGATGCTAAGAACTCCATCCACCTTTGCTGTCTTAAGTTTAAATCCTTCTGAGAGAATAAGTACTTCAATGATTTATGGTCAGTGAACAACTCGAATCTCTCACCAAGAAGATAATGGCGCCAAGACTTAAGTGCGAAAACAATCGCGGCCAACTCTAGATCATGGGTAGGGTAATTCTTCTCATGCACTTTCAATTGCCTCCCTCCATAGGCTATTACCCTTCCCTCCTGCATCAAGACTGCGCCTAATCATGTCCCACAAGCATCGGTATAAACAAAAAACGGCTTACTCCCATCTGGAAGCACTAAAACTGGAGCGGTGGTCAAAGCCCTCTTTAACCGTCGGAAAGCATCATCACAATCTACGTCCCATGAGAAAACCAGATTCTTCTTCGTCAAGCGGGTTAATGGGGCTGATATCTTCGCGAAGTCTTTGATGAACTTCTTATAATATCCTGCCAACCCCAAGAAACTTCTTACTTCGGTAGCATTTCTAGGAACTTTCCAATCCTGGATAGATACTATCTTTGCGGGATCCACAGCTATCCCTTCTTTAGAGACCACATGCCCTAAGAATCGCACTTCTCTTCTCCAAAAATGACATTTAGAGAATTTAGCTTTAAGACTATGTGCTCGAAGAGTCTCCAACACTTCTCTGAGATGTAAGGCATGCTCTTCTTCACTCTTGGAAAAGACCAAGATGTCATCCACAAAGACCACTACAAACTTATTCAGATACTCTCTGAACACTCTACTCATCAGATCAACAAAGTATGCAGGGGAGTTTGTCAACCCAAATGGCATCACAAGCCACTCATAAAAATCATCCGGAGTCCGGAAAGCAGTCTTCTCTATACTGTCCTCCGCCACTCTCAACTGATGAAACCCTGTAGCTAAGTCCATCTGCGAAAACACTGAGGCGCCAACCAACTGATCCAAGAGATCATCTATCCTCGGTAATGGGTGTCTATTCTTCTTCGTGAGCTTATTAAGTTCTCTATAATCCACACAAAGTCTGAGGGACCCATCCGCCTTCGTGGCAAACACTACTGGAGCTCCCCACTCCGATATACTTCGCCTTATGAATCCCTTCTCAAGCAACTCCCCATACTTGCTTATGAAGTTCTCTTCTCTCACGAGGAGCCATGTGGCGCACTGGCAAAGACACTGGTTTGGCATTATCCACCAAATAAATTCGGAAATCTATCTCCCGCCTCGGAGGCAAACCCTTCACCTCTTCAAACACATCCGGATATTCCCGGACCACTCTGACAGAACGCAAACTCTCGACCGAAGCATCGAGCGATTCAAAATAACTTAGCAAAACAGATTCCATGGGATTACAAGAGATCTCGAGAGTATTACCCAAGCGGGTCATAAGCCTGACAACTCTCCTTTCACAATCAAGAACGGCACCATTACTGGATAACCAGTCCATGCCCAAAATCAACCCGTAGCCCGTGAAGCCCAATACAAAAGCATCACATCCAAACTCAACGCTAAGTATAGAAATCTTCAAACCCAAACATATCATAGACAGATATATGGAGCCCCCAATTGGGTTTGAAACAACCAAGGGATCATCAACTAGACTGGTGTCTAAGTGCAGTGACTCAACTAACGATGATGAGATAAAAGAATGCGATGCGCCAGAGTCAAACAAAGTACGAACTGGATGATCAAACAGAAAAACCAGACTTTCAACGGAAATAGTTCTACCTCTCTGCTGAATCGGTGGAACTGAGAGAGCCTGAACTTGCCCCCCTGCCTGAGCTGGTGCCATAAGAGCTTGCACCTGACCTCCTGAGGTAGACCCCGTCTTCTGCCCCTTCTTTGGGCAGTCCTTCACAAGATGTCCTGCTTCACCACAATGGAAGCAACCGGTCTTCTTCTTTTTGCGACAATCCTTGCTGAGGTGGCCTGGGGTCCCACAATTGAAGCACTTCTTCTTCTTCTTCCCCTTGTCACCATTGCCTTTTCCACCCTTGCCTTGTTGTTGTTGTTGCGGTTTCTTCTGATCCCCCTTCTTCTCTGGTGCCTTAGAACTCTTATCATCCTCATGCATAAGTGCCATGTAGACAAGCTTCTCAAAGGTGGCCTCCATAGGAATGTGAGTCATAGCTATTCCTTGCAATGGTTCGTTCAAGCCTCTAACGAACCTCAAAGCCTTCTTCTCCGGTGTATTCACCAACTCTATGCCAAACCTTGCTAATTGATTGAATTTGTTGACATATTCTTTCACCGTGAGATTCCCTTGCTTCAAATTCAAGAACTTCTCCATAAACAGATTCTCTTCCGCCCTTGAGAGAAACTTAGCCCAAATCTTTGCTTGAAATCTGCCCAAGAGTCAACAGGGCGTTCTCCATTAGTGACCTCCCACCAGAATGAGGCCTCTCCCTTCATTAACCAAGCCGCCAACTTGACTTTCTTTCCCTCTTCCACTTCAAAGATATCTAGCAACTCTTCCACTTCCTTAAGCCAATCTCTAGCCTCTACGAAAGTCTCTGAACCTAGAAAAGGTTTTCCTCCTATAGCCTTGAACTCCTTGCAAATCTTAGCAAAATTATCCACTCTAGGCTGAGGAGGAGAAGCGGTTGCCTCTGGTATAGTAGCATTGGCTGGACCCGCAGCCGCGACCCTAGCCTCTTGTAACCTCCTATACCATAGTGGTATAACTAAGCCCTCCGGGATGTTAAGATCTTCAGCCATGCTGAAACGAAAGAGGAAAGATTCAAAAAGGAGATTCCGAAAGATAAAGATATGGCTATTGGGGATTATGCTTTTCTTTTTCAAAAACTTTTCTCTTAAAAGACATGTTTTTGAAAATACTTTTTCCAAAAATAATACCTTTACTATTTTCTTAAAAAAAAGTATTTTTCTCAAAAATTTATCTGTTCCGGTAACCTTCAGCTCTGATACCACGTGTAACACCCCACTCCCGCTATGGTCACTCACTAAGGGAATGCCATAGCATCGGTGGAGTATTTTAGTGAATATAGAACAGAAAAATTACAACAAGACAGATATAAGTAGTACTTGAAATTTAAAACATCATCTCATAACAGCGGAAGTAAAACATGTCTGGTTACATCATAAAACCACAATAAAAGTCAAGTACAATATCCATCAAAATAAAGAAGTACATAATCCCACTCTCATACAATAGCCATGACAAAAGAAAAGATAACTGGGTAACTGGAGCTTTACATCTATCCAAGCTCCTAAAGACTGGAACAGCAATCCGATCAAGCTCCACTACTGCTAGGATCCACCGTAGGACCTGAGGGTTGGGAAAAAGATAAAAACAATGGGGTCAGACATAAGTCTGAGCGAGTCCTATAACTTTAACAATACAATCGTTAAAGTAACCAGAGAAGACATAAACTGATATACGGTAACTAATGGGGATGAATGGCTACACTAAGCAGTCAACTAAACTAAGATAAAAGATAAAGACGCATCTACCCTTCCAAAGGTAAATTACTAAACTGCACCACACCAGTCATTCCTAACTTAAAGGTTGATCCCACCCATGGACTTATAAAATTAACTTAATAGTTCTCGCGTACCCCTAGGTGACTAAGTAGACGCCACGGGGCCCTACAATCCACTAGGTGTACACACTACTCCCCATTCGATCGGCTCCCTAACGTAGATACCCGTGCTGGCCCCACCGTGGGGTGTACCATTCCCCAACGTGGCAACCTGATAAAATTAACGGTACACGGCTTATATCTACACGATGCAACAACGTCTTATTTACCAGCGTGGGTCCACACACGCATATGAAACCCGTTGGTCATGCGTTGCCACCGCTAACCCATTTTGGCCTCTTATAGTCAAGCCCAGTATGCGTGTCCCGTCCTCGACATGGGTCGAGCCCACTAAGATACATATGGGTTACTGGTTGAAATGGGCCCCCAGCACAAGCCATCCCCCTAAGCTTGGCCCACACACTAGTGTTTCCCACTTAACCCTTTAATCATGTTTAATTACATGTTTCATCTTGGTTAAGTATTTTATCATATTTTCTATTGGCAACCACTAGCAATTTCCACATACCACCCAAGGTACCCACTTAAACCCCATGCCCCACTACATGCTTATCTGGTTAAGTGTTTCTTAATTGATTAACACCGTAACCGTGTAAAGGACCCCTCACATTGGACCGTCATTTGTAGATGCCTGGTTAAGCCGGTAAGTTCCGGGCAGTCTTACGCTACAAACGGGTCCAACCTCGTGTCATTTACCCTTGTTACGTATTTATTTTATGATTAAGACCCCTCACATTGGACCGTCATTTGTAGATGCCTGGTTAAGCCGGTAAACTCCGGGCAGTCTTACACTACAAACGGGTCCAACCTCGTGTCTTAATCGATTAATTACTCCTAATTAATCACCCCCATAATTTGTGTTAATTATCATGTTTATTTTAGGAATATGGGTGCACCTAACTTAATAGGCAAATTCCCAACTCCAAAGTGTGGGTACACCTAACTTAATAGGCAAATTCCCAACACATAGTATGGGTACACCTAACTTAATAGGCAAATTCCCATACTATGTTCATTTATTCTATGTTATGCATAATTATATTAATTTCACACAATCTTATTAACATATGCATTTAATTAACCCCATCGTTCCCACGTAATTTCGTTCTCATGACATAACACATATAAAAGGTGTCAACTTGCATATGTATGAACATGTTTCAAAGGTGCCATCTTGCATATTAACAAACACATAACTTGCATATGAACTTGCATAACATGCCACATAACTTGCATATAATCTTGTATAACATGTCACATAACTTGCATATTAACTTGTATAACATGTCACATAACTTGCATATTAACTTGCATAACATGTTACATAAACTTACATATTAACAAATACATGACTTGCATATGAACTTGCATAATATGTCACATAACTTGCATATGAACTTGCATAACATATTACATAACTTGCATATGAACTCATAAACTTGCATATGAACTTGCATAACATGTTACATACTTGCATATGAACTCATAAACTTGCATATGAAGAAACATACAACTTGCATAATTATCATACAAGTAACTTGCATATTATCATACATGTAACTTGCATATTAACATATGATCACAAAGCACAGAACTTGCATAACCCACATACATTAGCAAACTAACATCATGTCATATGACTTAAAACCCATTAATCCACAAACAAAACCATATGATCTCATCATATCTCATCTACTTAGTTTAGCAATTGATCATTAGAGTGATAGAAACTCACTACTAGCCAATTTGCACTCCAAATGAAGAAGATTAAGATGCTTAGAATGGATTAGAGGTTGATTAGAGAGTGATTAGCTTGCAACCATCTTCATAAATTAGTGGAGGCTCCTTCTAAGATTTAATTTGGCGGCATGTAGCCCTCAATTCTATTTTTAGTATGGATTAGGGTAGGTTTAGGGTGTATTTATAGATTAGGTGAGTGTTTTAGGCCCTTAGATTAACCCTAAATTAGATTAGGACCCTTAGATTTCGGAACCTTCCAGAAACCAGCCCTAAGACCAAGCCCAAACCCCAAACTGGTGCACCCAACCACAGAACTCTCTAGAAACTGTGCAGGTTTCCTGTCCCGACATGGGCGCACTTCCCAAGTGCGCCAGTGTATTTTTGTGCTGGCGCACTTCACAAGTGCGCCAGTGCATTTCTGGCCTGTTTCGGGTTTTTCTGCCTAGCTTCGTTCGTCCATATCTCTTTCATATGGTACCCGTTTTACGCAAACTCGGACTCTATTTCGCGTATTTTTCCGAGACAAACGCAATGACGCAGCCCGTTTCCCCTGATTCTCACATCTGAGATTAATTATACTTTAATTACTAACCATTAGTGTTAATTGAAATTCGGGGTGTTACAAAGGTGTTATAGTAGCACTATATGTTCATCATCAGTTATATAAATTGAACATGGTAAAGAAAAATGACTCCAAGTATGCAATCAATTATACAAACTGAACGTCATGCGGTAGAACCTGATTGTACTCTATAACATGGCTGCAGGTATGCGTTAAAATGAATTGATAGCCAAGATTTATGCTAGAAATAAAGCATATAGTATATACGTATCAGCTACTGTTTGGATGAAGGCATAGTTGTTTATATTGATGTCATGATATTAAATACATGTAAGGATTTTTAGTTGCTGAATGTAGATCAGGTGTATATCTAGAAGGTATTTATAAGAAAACGCTCAACATTCATAATCTGTACGGTTATTTAGAAGAAAAAAAAGGGTAAATGAATGCAGGATAATTGAATGCATAATAAATAAAATAATTGAATGCTGGGTAAATGAATGCAAGATCAAATGCTCAATGTGTTGTTGGGAAGTTGATTTTCACTACAAAATGTAACAAAATAATTACCAATTTGGTTAACAATTAACAATAGAAAATGGATTCAATTCATCTTGATGAATCTGAGCTTTTAATGCAAAATCAGCGGTCATTGTAGCGTTGTTCATCTCCTCCTTCAACTTCCCCATACTGATGTTTTGCGCCTTAAGTCAAATTACACTATTAAAACCCTTAATTGGTTTTAAGAACGCTCGTTTGGTTCTCTACTATTTCTACATGATATCAGAACTTGGTTTAGGCTTGTGTGGCTTGGACACGTAATGTCCAATGGTGCCCCACGTGCAGGTATGATGTTAGAATTGTCCCACATCGAGCAATTTGTGTCTTGTTTCCTGTATATATACTGTGTGACCGTGTTTTCTATTACCAATCGGTAACACTTGTTTGTCCTCTGGATCATCTAAATCTGATAGATGACTCCCATATTAATTTTATTGAGAAGAAATTGGAGAAAATAAATGAATTAACGAAAGCCATGCAGGATCTTCCAAATTAGCATAAACCCTAAATTTAAATTATTTTCATAGAAGATATTAGGAGAATAACCAAATCTTATATAGTTTGGAAGCCATAACCCAGTATGCATAATAGTACGATTTTTTTTTTTGAAAAATTGGACACTTATAAACAAATTGGATAGTACGAACCATATTATCATGACAAAGGGGTCTGACGGCCTCGAACACATGACTTCTTGTATCATGCTCATGTGGTCTTATTAGTGAGACAAAGATGTTTGTCAATATTTTCAATTTGGCCCATCAACAAATTGAAAATCACTTCAGTCTCTACACATTCTTTTGTTATGTAACAACGGTCGGAACAAAGCCCCCTTCCTTGTACGCATATGAGCTGGCACATAACTCCCATATAACAAAAGGAATCCCTTATGTTACGTGCCTACCAGCTTATATTTGTACATAATTCCTTCAATATATTACGTGATGTCGGACTATTGTATCCAAACCATCATTCCTACTTAACAACATGCGAGACAATCCTAACAGTCTCCCCCTTGACTCGCATCCTACGAGTATATTTTGAGAGCACTGCCTTGCTTGCATGGCCCAGTCCGTAACCTTCGGCTCTAATACCACTGTTATGTAACGACGGTCGGAACAAAGCCCTCCTTCCTTGCACGCATATGTTCTGGCACACAACTCCCATATAATAAAAGGAATCCCTTATGTTACGTGCCTACCAGCTTATATTTGTACACAATTCCTTCAATATATTATATGATGTGGGACTATTGTATCCAAACCATCATTCCTCCTTAACAACATGCGAGACAATCCTAACATCTTTTCATGACAGTTAGATCTTTAAGCCTTATTTATTTTATCTGATCACTTCAATTGTGCGTTACATTGAAATAGCATAACACTTTCTAATTTACATGTATGGCTCATATATTGAATTTTCTAATAATCTCCCTCTGAGCCACATATGTAATAACCTCAAAATTCTATTTATCCTTATGAGCTATAAAATTTGCTATTTATAATGTATGGTGTATCTTGAACAATCTTTTCCATAAACCGTGTTAACAAAAGATCAAAGCAGTATTCATTACATTTATTATAACTAAACCATTAATAGTCACATATATAAATACAATTAAAAATGACATAGATCAATTATGGATGCGCAACATATGTGATCTACACATGGTAACTTCCGACCGTTCGATCTTTAGTGAGATAAAAACGTTAATTTTTGAACAACCTAAAGTGCAAAGAAAAATTAATTGCTTTATTTCTGATCAAAAAGGGAACTTACGCATATATTTGTAATTTTCAATATACATATGTGTATGTGTGCGCGCGCATGCGTGTGTATAGCTAAAGTATAGAGCAATGAGTCATACGACAACACTAAATATAAACTCCACAGAAACCAAAATATTCTTATATAAAAAATTACACCAATTGAGCTATTTTCTCACGAAAGACCTTGGGCAATAATCCATTTTAAGCGGATCCTCTATAATGGAGTTTCTCATAGCTTGCTCTATGAAACATAATATGTTTTTCACTCTTTTGTTATTGGAAAATAATATGTTTTTTTACTATCGCAACATTACTTTAATGTTCTTTCAATTATTTATCAATAACCTATTGTCTTATGATAAAATTTTATAGTTATTTTCCATAGTTGGATGCCTTAGAATTAAACATAAATGATATTTCTATAGTGGTAGAAGCTTTAAGTATTTGAATGACACTTTTTCATATATAGTTCAACTCATAAAGTATATTATCATTACCTAAAGTGGATCTTTTGCAGTAACGACATCCAAAATATTCGAGTCGTAATGCCTTATGACTTTAGCCGATCCGATCTTTTATCTACGGGCATAAAACCTTTTTTTCCTTGAAGATATATCATAACCATTTGGTTACTAACTAATGATCCAGTCCAGATACCTATTGAATAATACACGTACTACCTGTATGTTTATGTGACGACCCCAAAACACGTACTGACGGTGTTAAGGGTAATCATTGGAATATAACACAGAAATAGATAATAACAGCACATAAATAAATAAATACACCAGATAATGCACAATATAATATACTGGATAAACGTAATCATCAGAGTTACACAGTATACAGGATCATACTTAGTACAAATACAATTCAGCTATACATAAATGTCTACAGCAGAAAACAAAACATAATGTACAATAGGAGCTGAACAGCATAAAAAGAGATAAATGATAGAATCCGTCTTCAGCTCCAGCTATCCAGAAAGAGCCTGCTAACCTAAATACAAGGCTGCCCGTGTAGAAAAAGGGGCACCCGAGTTTGCAAGTGAAACAAACTACGAGTCAGTCATGGGACTGGTATGAGAAATCTACTTAACACATTTATAATATGGCTAATCACAGGACCACGCCACTTTCGTGGAACGGGTTTACTCCATTGGATTGCCAGTGCTTTAAAACAAATAATTCTTTTAAACATCGCAATGCTTTTTATAAAAATGAAGCCATTATAAGACTCAATTCCCATCACATAATGCAATGCAAACCGGAGGATAGAGTTTTTATCTTATAACGGCCAAAATATGCTTGATACGAATAAAATAAAAGCATTTGATATTATTACTAGTGTTTATATGTTTCAAAAACAATTTCGAATCATAAGTATCAATCATAGATGGCATTAATGCCCTATACCACTATGTCGCCATATATAGGTATACAATCAAAACTGCATAGTCACATATTTGGAAATTGGATTTCCGTCATGAACCGAGGCAAGGGATCGTCCTCACCGAATTCAAGATGCTCTAGCCCGCCCCTCAGGAAAGCGCGCAGGCAAGCCTTGGATCGTTAGGGCCGGTCCACCGATGTGGATTATTATGCCTGAACATTGCGTTCCCCCACCCTTTGGGGCGTAAATGAGCCAACTAATGGCTCCTTCGGCTTCACATAGTCACCGGTATATCCGAGGCGCCACGCAACAGCAACAACCACATAGGTGAAAATAGTATAAATGTCAGCCAGTTTAAGCACTGACACCACCTCTAGCTGGAAAGAAACGCAGGCCCTCCCTGATGTCCTCTCCTGTTTCTGGTTCATACCGGGGTGTGAGGCTCGCGAATTAACGTTATACACAAAGCTCTGCCACACAGGCCGGGCTTTGATCATCAACCACAAGACTTTGCTTTTCAACAGAAGCCCTGATCACTGCATCTTAGCATGCCACACATGCAATTCACACCATGCAACTGATGGCTATCAGTCACACAGAATAAATTCCAATGTCAGACACACAATCCATTTACAAGTCCGTTCTGGGTCTGAACGAAACCGGAGGCACTATATACCTCGCAAACCCATCGATCTCCACGTACGTCTAGACGGTCACCACTCATTATCCATATTTCGGGATGCCTCCCAATCAGGACATCAGTTACCATCCAAACGAGGTGAAGATCTCCGGTCTTGGACCGCCGTCTTCATCTTCGATTTCTTATCGTCGATTCAGTTATTCAAAATGGGATAAACCCGGTCTTTCTGAGCAACTCGCGTATATAATGAACAATTGAAACACAAACACACATACGCCATATTCCAATTCATTAGTCACTAACCGTAAATTAGTAAGAGAACGATTTCCCAAATATTAACCCCGAAGGCCGAAACCAACATCAGATCAAAACCAAGGAAACCCTTCGACTTAGCCAACCTTCAGTTAGTTTCTACATTTCACATCCATATCGTTTATAATATTTTATAACGATTTATCGCTATTTTTATTTATTTTAAAATAGCCAATTTATTCAAACGACGCTTCAGGCCATAACGCGGCCGTGGCACTGTTTTTCTTCAGATTTGATTTACACATATCTGAAAATCTAACCGTTGGATCTTCACAAAATTTATATCATTAGAAAGATCTTTTCAAAACGAATTCAACGGTTCCAGTTTCGGGAAAATCCGACGGTCGGATCTCCCGGTATAATCGTTTGAAGTTTCGACTTCAAAATACGAACTACAACGTCGTTATTCGATTTAATTTAATTATATATATATATAATCGATTCTGGCGCTGTTTTTCTTCAGATTTGAATTAAACATTCCAGACAATCCAACTGTTGGATCTTTACAAAGTTGGTGTCGTTGGAAAGATATTTCCAAAGCGAACCCAACGGTTTCGGTTTCGGGAAAATCCGATGGTTGAATCTCCCGCACTAATCGTTTGAAATCATGGTTTCAAAACACGAACTGCAGCTTCGTTATTCGATATACTTTAATTATATATATATATAATCGATTCTTCGATTTCAAAACTATATGCTTTTCATACATTTGATAAAAATGATATTTTTATCCAACAGACATTCACTTCGACACTTCACTATTTTTAACAACTCATGTATATAGTAAAAATGTGCTTTTTATTGTAAAACGATTCATTTCAAAACACGACTATTTTATATAGTTCATATAGATGATAAAAATATGATTTTTATTATAAAACAATTTATTTTAAAACACGAATACCATTCAACACATGAATTTCTATTCAACGAATGAATTTCTATTCAACACATGAATGTTTTCTATAGTTTGTATATATATAGTAAAAATGTGATTTTTATTGCAAAACAATTTATTTCAAAACACTACTATTTTATATAGTTCATATAGATGATAAAAATAAGATTTTTATTATAAAACAATTTCTTTTAAAACACGAATACCATTCAACACATGAATTTCTATTCAACGAATGAATTTCTATTCAACACATGAATGGTTTCAACATATGAAAATAATTTCAACAAATGAAAATAATTCTAACATATGAATATTTCAGAAATTTCGGCAGCATAACGGCAGGGTAGTTAAAACCAGGGTCGTCCCTAGTACGGCTCCTCGCTCTACCTTAAAGCCTCGTAGCTTTTGACAATGGGGATTTCATGCATCTAGTTCGCACGCAGGCGGCATGTATATTTTTTTCATTTCCACAAACTAATCCTATGTGGTTTCAACCAAATATTTCTCAACCACAAACGGGTATTTTTCAACCACAATCAATCAATTTCAACCACAAAAAATTCTAATCAACCATTCGTAATCAACCAATTTTCACACCAATCACAACCAATAAATATCGTCCATGGTTTGTGGACGAGGGGCGTATATATATATATATATATATATATATATATATATATATATTTATATATAAGCATTTCACTTCTATTCAACACATATATAATTTTTACAACGCATATATAACTTATATATCGAACGTACAACTTATACAACGCTTATACAAGAGGTGTACAACGCTTATATAACTCATACATCGACTATATAATTTATACATCGTCGTTTTCCATATCGTTTATAATTTAGAAATCTCACATTGGATTCCACTCCACCAAAAATAGCAGAAGGCTCAGAAAAATATGCGGTCTCTTCAAGAATGTAGAAGACGTCCACACGAGTCCACTGTCTCTTGTTTCACTGAATTTCATCAAGAAACGAAAAAGATATGATTTTTACAGTGAAATCAAAAACCGTAGCGCTTTAAAGTGCTATAAAATAGTTTATTTTAAAATAGCCGTTACCTCTCAGTTTCGTTCAAAACTAGGTTTTGCAATAACTTCAAATCCGAGTAGTGTCTTGACGATCGGACTACGCAGCGTCGAAGAGCTTGGAAGGGGCTTCTCGCGCGTGGTGGTGGCTCTCAGTTCGGTGGCGCAGTTAAGGGGTGGCGGTGCTCGAAAACCCGGAGGTTTGGGGGCACGATTCGCGAGGCACAGGCTATGATAGGGGGTGCCACTAGTATGGATTTGAAGAGGGAGGGGAGAGCTTCAAAATTTGCTATGGGTTGAGGTGTATCGTTGCGTGGATCGACGGGAAAATGGCCGGGAAGTTTCGAATGCGGTTTCCGTCGAGAGGAGAGAGGGAGCGGGGAGAGAGAAGATGTTTCTGACCAATGATTTTTTATTTATTTATAAATTTTAAAATCTCAAAAATACCCTCTTCCACACACGAACCCCAATCCAGACCCAACGACTGTCATCCCCAGCTAAATACCTCCATTCCGAACACAATGGGATATGTTTCGAAGGCCCATTTGACTGTTTCAGCCAGTTCTCTTCAAATTAAAATAGAAAACATTCAATATTTAATTTGAACGTACATTTCAATTTGCCGGGACCACATACTGATCCTAGACATTCCAGAAAAATAAATCTACCTATGTTTTGATGATACGGTCCCAACAAAACTAGTTTCGTCGAATTCTGTGACCGTTTGAAAAATGGCCCATTTCTGGTCGATCCAATTTAACTGTAATTGACCAAAACACGTTTTCCTTTTCCACGCTCACATATTAACTTCAAAAATTATGAAATTCAAAACCTAGCAATAATTTGACATCCTGGATCCAACAAAAGTGGTTTTGCCGAATTCTGAGGTCGTTTGCAAAATGGTCATTTTTTGGTCGACCCAATTTAATAGAAATCGACCAAACACATTTTCCTTTGCCACGCTCACATACTAGCTTCAAAAATTATGAAATTTGAAACCTAGCAATAGTTTAACGTCCCGGATCCAACAAAAGTGGTTTCGTCGAATTCCGTGGTCGTTTGCAAAATGGCCATTTTTCACGGGCTATATATATTCTATAGCGACCTTTCTGAAAATTCATTTGGCCATAACTTTTGCTTCCCGCTATGAAACTTCGATTTTTCAGATTCGTTAGAAAGATATTCACTAACAGATTTAAATATTTTTGGTTTCGCTCAAATCCGTTTTGTTTTGCACCCGGTACAGTCAGTCAAAGTTTGAATTCAAATTTTGAAACTACCACGCCATTTCAGGCCTTGTTTATAATTAGAAATAATTATGTTCATTTTCAATGTCGATTCAAACTTACTTTTCATCGTTATTATTTAAAATATTTATTTTAAATATTTAAAATCCACTAAAATAACCAATTTAAAAAATTTAAATTGGTTCAAATTTTCCGGGTCGTTACAGTTTATGTGCCTTAGTATGCATTAGACTCCATAATATGTATCCATGAGAAATCTTTTGTATTTCTTTAGTTTTAAGAGGTTAGCATTTGCCTCATAGAGAATAAACCAAATCGCAGTTTACATACCAAATCTTTTTATCACTTACCTGCCTAATTATTTTTAATAATCTAAATATCATTCCATGAATAAGGATGGTGCGTTTGAATCCCAAACACAAAAGAGTAATCCATAAGTGGACTCTTTAAGTTGTCTCATAAATGTCTTTGTTGAGAAACATGACTTTAATCTCCATTAGATATTGCTCAAAAGTACAATATGCAATAACCTCCAAACTGATTTTAATGAGTCATTTAAAATTTTAAAAAAATGTTTCTTTAAAGAAAACAAATTTTCCTTTAAAATAAGACTTTTCTATAAAAGTGTCATACTCTATTTTATATTACCCACTTGATTCCTTTTATTTTTTAATATTTATTCATAAGTAGTGACCTTGTTATTTAAGTTGAAGAAGAAATTTCAAACTTTATTGTCAATATAGATACTATATATCCATATCTTAAATTCACATTTTAAATTAGTTCCCTATATGGATTAATGTAAGTCCGTAGAATCATTTACACCAATATGTTATTCATCATTATGAAGAAATACAATGTCTTCGCCTAGAATTGTATTTCTTCCTTTCCAAGTGAATTTCCTTATCAATCTTGCACTTTGAGGTCGTTGAGTTTCTTTTCTTAAAATAACAACCTTAACTTGAAAAAAGATTTGTTTAACATTGTCCTATTATGGTTTCTAATTTACTTCTAGTTAACGAAAGTGTACAATTCCAATACATTATCTAAAGAAATAAATATAGTTGAATAATAAATAATGATTCTCCTTAAAGACAATGATCATACTTTATATCTCCTCCAAAACTCAACATCCTCAAAAATGTTGTATTTATCGTCTTAAAATTTTTCTTTAGTGTGGGTTCATAGAGATATAACTTTTAATTCACTTACAAGTCAATGTTTGATATTTTTAGCATCTCAAGTTAGAATTAATTAGTAAACTGAAACACATAATTATATTAATTACCAAATCGAAATAATCTTAAGATATCAATGAAAACGTTGTTTGGCATAAGTTACATAATAGATATTAGGAGCTTTAATTCCATAAATATTTTAATTTATTCATAAATCAACATTATTATTTCGTGATGAACAATAATAATCTAATTTTTTCTTATTATAAATAGAAAATTGAAACCTGCGTAAATGACAGCATAAGAAAAACATCCAATAAATTTGTAATGTTCCGGAATTTATAGCGATTTAATAGTTAATTTATTTAATTATTTTAATATATTGGTATGATAATTTTAATGGTTTGAATTCAAATATTTTGAATATTTAATTAAAATAAGTAATGGAATAATAAATTTTAATTCCAAAATAGTCGGAAATAGCTGAATTGGCAATATTATGTGAATTGGATTATTAAATAGATTTAATTTAGTTTAGAATTTAATTATAATAACAAACATATTACTTAAGCGATAGTTGAATGTATTTATTTATAATAAAATTATAAACAAGTTTGCAACGTCGCAGTAGTTAGTAATATTGATTTTTGAACTTCAACTGAATATACATGATTCGTTATAAGTCGGATTTCTTTAAAACAAGAAACGTTGGAACTCGCTAAGTTATATTTTTCTAATGGAAGTGGAAAATCAATATTTCGTCTTATAGATTGTAAGTTAGGTCCAAATCAAATTTTCAGAAAGTTGCTATGAAATCAATTATAAACCACAATAGATTATTTAATTATAATAATTATTTATTTCGAATTTGGATAAGATTTTTAAGATGTATCGTCAATTCAATTTATAGAATTTTTCTACAAATTTTATTTTGGAAAATAAACAACTTTTTGTTTATTGTAATTTACACCTTATATCAGTGATTTTGGAATTTCACAAAATAAGTTAACTTGTCTATTTTATTATATTTTGGGATTGTTGCATGTTGCTCGTTACAATAGTACTTTTATTTTTGTCCATAACATCTTGTACGTGAACAGAATTTTTCGTAAACAGGTATGCTATCTCTTAGCTAAGAATTTGAGTTTGTTTTTTTGTATAGTCATTCATGTATGCTATCTCCTGGCTTTTCACTTCATTCAATAAACGGTCACTTTCCCATTTACAACACCTGTACGTTTTTATTTTCCTTTGCAATAAAGTAAGAAAGGATACCCTAAATTTCAAACTAAGGCACAACTGCTCCTAATACTTTATACCAAAGTAAAAGCTGACTGAAGTGAAAACTCAAATCCCCTACCCTCAGCTATACCGTCCTTATCACGCATAAGAACTAGTGTAGGAAATTGCAGACCTTTTTCATGCAGCAATGTTGTTTCATATCAACACACTGATCTACCCTATAACATTGTAGCTTACTGTTCTATGTTAAGGTTTAAGCATCTACTTGTAATAAATACACCTCACCTTTGTCATTTCTTCTACTTCCCGAGATTGGCCGTAGTCTTCAATTGCTTGCCAAAAATCAAAACCAAAATGTCGATATCTTAAAAAGGAATCTACCACGAAAAAGGGAACATAAAACATGAAGAATAGGATAGGCTGGCGCAAGAAATAGGGAGGGCCAATGTCTTACATGAATGGAGACTGGGGAAGTAACGTGAGTGGGAATGTTTGTAAACATTGTTTGTAATGCATGGTGCAGGCAGTTGAGCGTTTGGTTGTGGGATGACATGGTTGCGCGGGTTTCATAAGGGTAGGAAGATTGGAGCTAGGTGGTGGGTTCGGCAGGAGGAGCAACGATCACTGAAGGAGCAACATGCGAGCTGAGGTGAAATGGTGGAACCAATAACCGGTTATGGAGGAGGCAAGTTATAGGAGCAAGTCACGGTATTAAGGATGGAAGAATATGGAGCGGATGTATCGTAGGGTGGAGAAGTAACTGATGAGTTCGGTTATGAGGTGGGAAGGTGGGCCGAACACACACACACACACACACACACACACACACATATATATATATATATATATATTAGTCAAGACCAAAAACAACAAATGAAGAAAGCCCATAAAAAGAGGGACAGGGATTAGCAACAGAATGGAGTGAAGGAAAATATTAGGAAGGAGTCGGGTTCTTACGTGACCAGAAGGAGAATGGCTAAGTGGGTCGGGTGCAAGAAGGGTGCGGGATGGTTTAAATGGGTGAGCCCAAACATATATATATATATATATATATATATATGTGTGTGTGTGTGTGTGTGTGTTTGTGTGTATGTGTGTGAATATATATATATATATATGTGTATATATAGGTGTGTGTATGTATATATATGTATATATATATATATATATATAAGTTAAGCAAATAACATATAAATTTGTAAATGCAATAAGTGGCTCATACATTAACGAAATTTGACAAAACAAGATTCGTTGCAATCATAGGATTGTAGGCTACACGATGATTCTAGTCTGGAGTGATTTGGAGCCTGTTAGAAATTATGACAGAATTAAACGACCGATCCGAATCAACTGACGTTAACCATTATTTAAAGATTAACAACCAAGGTGAGTAAGCTCACTAACCTTGTCAAGTTTTATAATTTTATAAACATTATTTAATATTTATAAAAATGATTAAATGCTGTGTGTGATGGTTGTTTGGATGACTTGTTAATTAATTGGTTAAAATAATAAATACATTTATATATATAATTTGTTGATTAAATGTAACAACCCGAATTTTATAACATGTTAAAACAAGAAATCAGGGCAGAATTAAATTTTAAATTAAGAATTAATGAGAATGGGTTATGCCATTTCGTTCGTCTCGAAATTCTGCTTGAAAACGAGTCCGAAATTTCGTAAATCGGAGTCCGTATGACCAAGATATGGCCCATAGAAGATTTCAGAAAATTCAAAATTCAGCTCGAAATTCGAATTCAGCCCGAAACAGATTAGGCGGGAAAATTTCCCGCCCAGCCCCAGGTCAACTGGGGAGTCGACCTGCCCCAGCCCTGGTCGACTGCCCAGTCGACTTGGGTGTCGACCTGGGGGTCGACTTCCCTGGTCGGCCATGTTTGCCTGGGTGCACCTGCATGGTCTTTTGGCTTTGGTTTGGGGGCCTGTGACGATTTTGACGGTTCAGATCTAAACTAGGGTTAATCTAAGGGCCTAAACTAGACCTAACACCTATAAAAACACCCTAAGACCTAGCCTAAACCACCACAAATCATCCTAACAACTAAGTGCTGCCAAAATGCTCCTAAATCATGGCCTCCATCTTCATCATTGAGAGCTTGAGAGTTTTAAACTAAAGCTAAGGCAAAGGAGCAATCTTTCTCCATCAAATCAAGGAGCTACTTATATTCTCAAGGCTTCTAGTGTTGCTACATCATTCCTAGACCTTCTACAACAATTCTATGACGATTCTTTCTCCTAATTCACTAGCCACGCTTTGTAAGTTCTAGATGCTTTTAGATTGAAACGATAACTTGAATATGACATGTGATAAAGTTGAAATTGGATTTATGCATGATAATCGATCCATGCTCATTCTTGTTCATTTTGGATCTTGACCTTTGGGGATGTTGCTATGACATTAATTTGGACCTATGCATGTTGCAAATCACTCTTTCATATCCTTATCATGCATGTAATGATGTTTTTCTCTCGGATCTTATTTTATGCAAAGTTTTTACCTTCCCCTATTTATCTTCTTTTGATGAACCTTGGTCGACTTCGGACCTAGGCCTAAACTACGATTTACATGCGGTTTGTATACGGGGGAATATTGGGATTTCACCTATTTGGACATGGGTGTGTGGTAGAATTGATTTCATAACATGAACAAGGGGAATTTGGGGTATTGCCAATGTAATTTGCAAGTTTGGGCATACATGGATTGGCATATGAGTTAAATCACGAGTTTTGGGGATTATGTAAGTTAAATCAAGGGATTGGGCTTATGTAAATTTGGCATAAGTGGAATTGGGAACATGAACCATGATGTGGGTTTATTTGGGCATGAACGTGAAAACATGTAACTTTGGCTAGAACATGATTTAGGGTAAATTTGCATAAACTTGACATACATGCAAATAGGCGAGAATTGGACATATGTGAAGTAGCTAGAATTGGGTACACGTTTTGATGGACATGTAATTGGGAACTTGGGAATATGCTTAGCAATATGTAAAGTGGGGATCTTGACTTAGATGACACATGTGTAATTAACAATCTAACGGATGCCTTCGACACGAGGTTAGACTTGAGTTGTAGTGTAATTCTGCCCGGAACCGCCCAACATATCCAGTGACCAAAACAATAATAGTCTAATGTGAGAGGTCGTAGGCAAAGATTAGATTGTGGTAATGCTTGAACCCGAGGTTGGAATGGGTTTGCGACGTAATTCTGCCCGGAACCGCCCGGCGTATCCAGTGACCACAAATAAGTCCAATGTGAGAGGTTGATGCATTAGTAAATAATAAATGAATATGACATGGACGGGTGGGTTAAGTAACTTAATTAGGCTAATGACGCTTAACCAATATGACATGGACGGGTGGGTTAAGTAACTTGATTAGATTAATGACACCTAACCAATATGACATGGACGGGTGGGTTAAGTAACTTGATTAGACTAATGACATTTAACCAATATGACGTGGATGGGTGGGTTAAGTAAAACCGAACTTGATTTCTTGATGACACTAAACCATATAACACGATTAGAGGATGGGTTAGTCTAACCTGAATGGGTCGATAACACCCGACTAGTATAACACGATGCATGGTAAGGTTAAGTAAACTCAAAAGGGTAACACTTAACCGTTATAATTTGACTAGTGGATGGGGTTAAGTCATGAATCACTTGAATATACTTAACCAATCTAACATGATAACTTGATGGGGTTAAGTCATGAATCGCTTGAATATACTTAACCAATCTAACACGGTAACTTGATGAGGATTAAGTCATGAGTCACTTGAATATACTTAACCAATCTGACACGGTAATTTGATGGGGTTAAGCTTGAATATATTTAACCAATCTAACACGGTAATTTGATGGGGTTAAGCTTAAATATACTTAACCAATTTGACACGATGATTTGGATAGGGTTAAGTCATGAACCGCTGGAATACGCTTAACCAACTTGACACGTGATTCGTAGGGCTAAGTCATGAACTTGAATGACAACACTTAGCCAACTTGACATGACATGTAGACGGGTTAAGTCATGAACTTGAATGACCACACTTAACCAACTTGACATGCTAGACTGATAGGGGTTAAGTCTTGAATTTAGATGACAACACTTAACCTGCTGAACGGAAACCCTAGTTACACGGTCCTTTTCTGCAGTAACCCTCTTGAAGGTATCACGATACCCTAGGGACTAGGCTAGGGTGGGGCACGATTATTGGTCTGATTGTAAGCGACCAGAACGACGGCTGAGTTGGTGCGCCATTATAGGTTCAGGCGGACTATGGTCGTGCACATGAGTCCGGAGTTGAAAAAGCAGGCATGGGCACCAGTAGTTGTACACTGTACGTGCTTGGAATAGTGTCAGTAGTTGACACCCTAGGGTGGACCAAGCACAAAGTAGCTACATTCGTGATTGGGCCGTATGACACCGACACACGACGAGTTAGGACATGTAGGGAGCCGATTGATTAGATCGTTTCGTGGAAAAAGGGCGTTGTTCGATAGGTAGCATAATCCCTAGTGGTCCTAGGTGGCATAAACCCTGATCGAATCTAGAAAACGTCCAATAGGTAGCATAATCCCTAGTGGTCCTAGGTGGCGTAAATCCTAGATGAACACGCGATAATTCATGATAAGGGAATCTGGCCAGAACAAGGATGTCAGTCCGAGCGATTTCAAGGATGGTGACACTACGTTGCAGTGGTACAGAATAACGTGATGGAACTCGTACGATATACGGCAAGGGACTATACATATACAGGGAAGGGATGATACGAGTTAGGATGCTAGTACGGTTGGTGCAGAGGACGTTAGACATGCGATGCTATTCCGAGTTTATCTTGTTACCTTGGTTATCCTGTTACCTTGGTTATCTTGTTACTTGAGTTTATCTTGTTATCTTAGTTTGATCTGTTTATCTTGTCATCGTGTTTATGTTCACTTTCAGTTTATACATGTCATGTTACCTTTACCTGTTTTTAGGCTGAAAGTAGCTAGGACTTACCAGTCTTTATGACTGACCCCGTTTTGTTTTCGCCTCTTTTTCTTCCGTCCCCCCCCCCCCCCCGCCCCAGGTTTACAGGGAGGAAATGTTGCTACTTAGTGTGGATTTTCTGCTTCAAGATCATCATCAATGGCTTGGACATTTCTTGGCTATGGCTATTTTACTGTTTTACTTGGGGAATAATTTATGACTATGGTTTTATGCTTCTTTATTATTGCAAGACAGGTTTCGATGTAAGTAATTTAATGGCACTTTGATGTAAAAGGTTTTAGACCTTACTACTTTTATAAAGTAACGAAATCATGTTTTCTTCCGCTGTTTTATATGTTCTGTCTTGTAACATTTCTGTGCATGTTTACCTAGACAACACCCCTCCAAAGCTAGTGCATTCTCTTGTGAGTGACCCTGGCGGAGGTGGGGTGTTACATTTGGTATCGGAGCCAGGTTACCAGACTGGGCAAAAGTTTTAAAACCTTCTAAAAAACTATTTGAAAACCATTTACAAAGAAGCATTTTTCAAGGAAAGTTTTATTTTTAAAGGCTATTCCCCAAAGGCCATTAGCATTATCCTTTGTTTCCTTCATTGTATCTCTTTTCCTTTCTTTCCTCCACCTGTAGTCACAGTGGTTTGAACTACGACTAATCCTTTTCTAACTACATCAGTGTTTTCGGTACGATGGAGGCAGTTCTCGAGAGACCTATTACCGCGTTACAAGAGAGGATAGTAAGAACAAGGATAAAGGATACAAGCTTAAGGACAAGAAATTTATTGGTATGGCTTAATCCACAAAGGAGGAAAAGGGTGAATGATAAAATCCATGACGAAAGAGAGTATCTCTAGTAGGGTAAAAAGAGAAAGATAGTCAAGTATTATGAGACGAGGACAAGATCATCGAGAGGGCAATTGTATGCTCACACTGTTGGCGTACCTAAGAAGGATGGTAACGTTTCTGTGAAAGGTTTAGCTTTTCTTCTCTATCATCCCGTCAGGACTTTGCTTTGATCACCGCATCATTTAAGTCTGCTTCGATAGTTGAGTCTCTGCACCTTCGTACTAGCATAGTAGAGGATCCCATTTTTGTCTCAAATCTTGTTGAGGAATTGGTCCATTTATTCATGACTTGTTTGGATTTGAGGATGCCTATGACTTTTGGGAATAATGCTTATGCTTTTGAGCTATGGGTTAAATTCTAGGAATGGAGTGGTTATCCAGTAAGGGTGCCATTCTCGGTTTTGAAAGGAGGATAGTTAGGCTCTTGACTTGCCTCGGTAATACCCTCGAAGTCTCGTGTAACCTTTAGGGGTCTGTCATGATTGGTTACCTAGAAGATCTTGATGCATTTTGTTGGTAATCCGTTCGAGCAGAGTTCGCCACTAAGGCGGATGGTTCATTTCGCTTGTGCACGAGTTATGGAAATCACTCTAGTAAGTACACTTGGTAACATGGCGGGCATCTGTTTGTTTCCAAGAGATAGTTCTTCTGCGTGGAATGCCGTATAGTGAGTAAACGAGATCCAGAGTTCACTAGTGAATTTTGGAGAGCTTGCATGAAAAACCAAGAGTACACGGATATGGTTGAGCCAAGTATACTAGAGGGAGAATAAGTAAAAGTGGAACGAGAGGCGAAAATGAAGTGAGTTCCAACTCATATTTGGAAATAGGAGTTAAGAGGCCACGAAATCATGAGGTTAAAGATGGTCAAAGCACAATGGAATTAAGCTCAAGGAAATGCGACTTAGAATATTGAATACCAGATACGCGCATCATATCTCTTTTTAAGAGTATATTCTTGATCCCTATTTTCCTGTAGAACTTACCCGCATGCTATCCTTTATGCATATCCTCTCGGTCCTATTCTCGATCTTATTTCTGTTGCAAACTCCATAAGGGGGTATGATTCATCGGTTAATAATACCTGTCAGGGTTTGAAGGTGTCCGTTAGGTTGGCTAAACCTTTTGGGCTTTATAGGATATGGGTTGGGTTTAGAAAGGGGTTTCTTGTAATCCAAAAAGGAGTTTATTTGGCTTATCTTCTTGATCCTATCTTGAGGACTTTAGGTAGAACCCTATGGATGCAAACATGTATTTGAAACATGTTATGATTGATGTTTGTGAAATGGTTGCAAGTGGTCGCAAGTGGTTGCTCGTGGATGCATGAATACACATTTAGCACTAGATCGGCTTAGACACATTTTCATGTTGCATATGCATGAGTGTTTATACTTGTTTGTGGATGAAATTGAATGTGTTATCATGTGAATATTGCATATAGACGAATGTTTGTGCACACATATTGTGTTTATGTGACTAGGACTATTTGCATACATGTGGATTCATGGCACTAAACATATTTTGCATTGAGGAGATCTGTCAGGCCTGGTCATTTGCATTAGATAAGGAACATATACACACATTCTGCATATGTTCATATGGCATTAGAAATCTTTTAAGGACAATGGTTGCTTGTGGGTGATGTTTTGAGTAGATGGATGATGGATGGTAGGATACGTTCTTCCTAACTTAGAGATTTCGGGGACGAAATCCTTTAAGGTGGGGAGAATGTAACAACCCGAATTTTTAACATGTTAAAACAAGAAATCGGGGCAGAATTAAATTTTAAATTAAGAATCAATGAGAACGGGTTACGCCATTTCGTTCGTCTCGAAATTCTGCTTGAAAACGAGTCCGAAATTTCGTAAATCGGGTCCGTATGACCAAGATATGGCCCATAGAAGATTTCAGAAAATTCAAAATTCAGCTCGAAATTCGAATTCAGCCCGAAACAGATTAGGCGGGAAAATTTCCCGCCCAGCCCCAGATCGACTGGGGAGTCGACCTGCCCCAGCCAGGTCAACTGCCCAGTCGACTTGGGTGTCGACCTGGGGGTCGACTTCCCTGGTCAGCCAAGTTTGCCTGGGTGCACCTGCATGGTCTTTTGGCTCAGGTTTGGGGGCCTGTGACGATTTTGACGGTTCAGATCTAAACTAGGGTTAATCTAAGGGCCTAAACAAGTCCTAAAACCTGTAAAAACACCCTAAGACCTAGCCTAAACCACCACAAATCATCCTAACAACTAAGTGCTGCCAAAATGCTCCTAAATCATGGCCTCCATCTTCATCATTGAGAGCTTGAAAGTTTTAAACTAAAACTAAGGCAAAGGAGCAATCTTTCTCCATCAAATCAAGGAGCAACTTATTTTCTCAAGGCTTTTAGTGTTGCTACATCATTCCTAGAGCTTCTACAACGATTCTTGCTCCTAATTCACTAGCCACGCTTTGTAAGTTCTAGATGCTTTTAGATTGAAACGATAACTTGAATATGACATGTGATAAAGTTGAAATTGGATTTATGCTTGATAATCGATCCATGCTCATTCTTGTTCATTTTGGATCATGAACTTTGGGGATGTTCCTATGACATTAATTTGGACCTATGCATGTTGCAAATCACTCTATCATATCCTTATCATGCATGTAATGATGTTTTTCTCTCAGATCTTGTTTTATGCAAAGTTTCTACCTTCCCCTATTTATCTTCTTGTGATGAACCTTGGTCGACTTCGGACCTAGGCCTAAACTACGATTTACATGCGGTTTGTATATGGGGGAATATTGGGATTTCACATATTTGGACATGGGTGTGTGGTAGAATTGATTTCATAACATGAACAAGGGGAATTTGGGGTACTGCCAATGTATTTTGCAAGTTTGGGCATACATGAATTGGCATATGAGTTAAATCATGAGTTTTGGGGATTATGTAAGTTAAATCAAGGGATTGAGCTTATGTAAATTTGGCATAAGTGGAATTGGGAACATGAACCATGATGTGGGTTAATTTGGGCATGAACGTGACAACATGTAACTTTGGCTAGAACACGATTTAGGGTAAATTTGCATAAACTTGACATACATGCAAATAGGCGAGAATTGGACATATGTGAAGTGGTTAGAATTGGGTACACGTTTTGATGGACATGTAATTGGGAACTTGGGAATATGCTTAGCAATATGTAAAGTGGGGATCTTGACTTAGATGACACATATGTAATTAACAATCTAACGAATGCCTTCGACACGAGGTTAGACTTGAGTTGTGGAGTAATTCTGCCCGGAACCGCTCGGCATATCCAGTGACCACAACAATAATAGTCTAATGTGAGAGGTCGTAGGCAAAGATTAGAATGTGGTAATGCTTGAACCCGAGGTTGGAATGGGTTTGCGGTGTAATTCTACCCGGAACCGCCCGGCGTATCCAGTGACCCAAATAAGTCCAATGTGAGAGGTTGATGCATTAGTAAATAATAAATGAATATGACATGGACGGGTGGGTTAAGTAACTTGATTAGACTAATGACACTTAACCAATATGACATGGACGGGTGGGTTAAGTAACTTGATTAGACTAATGACACCTAACCAATATGACATGGACGGGTGGGTTAAGTAACTTGATTAGACTAATGACACTTAACCAATATGACGTGGATGGGTGGGTTAAGTAAAACCGGACTTGATTTCTTGATGACACTTAACCATATAACACGATTAGAGGATGGGTTAGTCTAACCTGAATGGGTCGATAACACCCGACTAGTATAACGCGATGCATGGTAAGGTTAAGTAAACTCAAAAGGGTAACACTTAACCGTTATAATTTGACTAGTGGATGGGGTTAAGTCATGAATCACTTGAATATACTTAACCAATCTAACATGATAACTTGATGGGGTTAAGTCATGAATCGCTTGAATATACTTAACCAATCTAACACGGTAATTTGATGAGGATTAAGTCATGAGTCACTTGAATATACTTAACCAATCTGACATGGTAATTTGATGGGGTTAAGCTTGAATATACTTAACCAATCTAACACGGTAATTTGATGGGGTTAAGCTTAAATATACTTAACCAATTTGACACGATGATTTGGATAGGGTTAAGTCATGAACCGCTGGAATACGCTTAACCAACTTGACACGTGATTCGTAGGGCTAAGTCATGAACTTGAATGATAACACTTAGCCAACTTGACATGACATGTAGATGGGTTAAGTCACGAACTTGAATGACCACACTTAACCAACTTGACATGCTAGACTGATAGGGGTTAAGTCTTGAATTTAGATGACAACACTTAACCTGCTGGACGGAAACCCTAGTTACGCGGTCCTTTTCAGCAGTAACCCTCTTGAAGGTATCACGATACCCTAGGGACTAGGCTAGGGTGGGGCACGATTACTGGGCTGATTGTAAGCGACCAGAACGACGGCTGAGTTGGTGCGCCATTGTAGGTTCAGGCGGACTATGGTCGTGCATATGAGTCCGGAGTTGAAAAAGCAGGCATGGGCACTAGTAGTTGTACACTATACGTGCTTGGAATGGTGTCAGTGGTTGACACCCTAGGGCTTGATACACCCTAGGGTGGACCTGGCACAGAGTAGCTACATTCGTGATTGGGCCGTATGACACCAACACACGACGATTTAGGACTTGTAGGGAGCCGATTGATTAGATCATTACGTGGAAAAAGGGCGTTGTTCGATAGGTAGCATAATCCCTAGTGGTCCTAGGTGGCATAAACCCTGATCGAATCTAGAAAACATTCAATAGGTAGCATAATCCCTTGTGGTCCTAGGTGGCGTAAATCCTAGATGAACATGCGATAATTCATGATAAGGGAATCTGGCCAGAACAAGGATGGCAGTCCGAGCGATTTCAAGGATGGTGACACTACGTTGTAGTGGTACAGAATAATGTGATGGAACCCGTACGATATACGGCAAGGGACTATACATATACAGGGAAGGGATGATACGAGTTAGGATGCTAGTACGGTTGGTGCAGAGGACGTTAGACATGCGATGCTATTCCGACTTTATCTTGTTATCTTGTTACCTTGGTTATCCTGTTATCTTGTTACTTGAGTTTATCTTGTTATCTTAGTTTGATCTGTTTATCTTGTCATCATGTTTATGTTCACTTTCAGTTTATACATGTCATGTTACCTTTACCTGTTTTTAGGCTGAAAGTAGCTAGGACTTACCAGTCTTTATGACTGACCCCGTTTTGTTTTCGCCTCTTTTTCTTCCGTTCCCCCCTCCCCCAGGTGTACAGGGAGGAAATGTTGCTACTTAGTGTGGATTTTCTGCTTCAAGATCATCATCTATGGCTTAGACTTTTCTTGGCTATGGCTATTTTACTGTTTTACTTAGGGAATAATTTATGACTATGGTTTTATGCTTCTTTATTATTGCAAGACAGTTTTCGATGTAAGTAATTTAATGGCACTTTGATGTAAAAGGTTTTAGACCTTACTACTTTTATAAAGTAATGAAATCATGTTTTCTTCCGCTGTTTTATATGTTCTGTCTTGTAATATTTCTGTGCATGTTTACCTAGACAACACCCCTCCAATGCTAGTGCATTCTCTTGTGAGTGACCCTGGCGGAGGTGGGGTGTTACATTAAATATAAATTTTATTTATTTTAATATTTCATATTGATATGAAATTAATGTTATTTATGTTGGTTAACGTTTATGGATGCAGGGAAACAGGTTGGAGGAATCCAACTGGATTCCTGAGCAACTATATTGTTGTTTTTCATATATTGCGTTATATGATGTGACAAATAATCTGTGGTTGCTTATTGTGCGTTTGGGAGGTTTAAATAACATTGACCTGAAATAATCTTTATTTAAATACCGTGAAAATATATTGGAAAAGAATCTGAATTTTAAAAAGGAGAAAAAACTATTTTTAAAATAAAAATTGAATTTTGATTGGAGTAGAATTTATAACTTGTTTAATTATATAAAAACAAGTATTTTGGCTTATAAACAATATTTTTAAATGAAAAAAAGATAGCTACTGTGAAATAATTTGGGAAGTAAATTCAGGAATGAATTTAAAAAGGGAAGTGGGAAATCGTTCAAAGGAAACGATGAAATTATTTCAATGTTCAGAATATGAATAGACTAAAATAAACCCATAAGGATTTATAAAAATTAATTCGATGATGTCAAATGTTATTAAAATAATTTATTTTTAGACATTGTATATTATATAGTTCAGAATTTTACAAGGTAGTAAATATTTGGTTTGAGCCCAGTAATTTATAAATCGAATGTGTAATCAAGATTAATGTATAGACTTGATATATAATTAACTAGAAGTTGATTTATAAATGGAGCTTATAAAGTGAAATATAAATGTAAATTTGTAAAATAACTTGATAGACGAGGTTTTAAACTTTAATAGTATTTATAATAAAAAAAATCAGGATTTGATTTAGTAAAACAAGTCCAGTTTTATGTGGAGAAATAATATTCAAGTTTTAAATGAATAATGATTAAAAAGAAAATGTTTTGCAAATTAGAATTGTTATAAAGGGAACTGGTGATGTTTTGGAATTGTTAGATTCAAAAATGAATCAAGAAATTGAGTTGACTTGGAACGGTAAATTATTCTGATGTTCGGAATGATAATCGAATAGAAACTATTCGGGAGTTATAAGTTGGAATCTGATTACATCGGATCCAGTAAGGTACTATTTACTTTTCGTTTTTAATTAAGATTTAGTTAATTTGTTAAATATATTATTTATTTATTTTAAATAAAGAATCAAAGTTATATTTTAAATATTTTAGAAGCAAGTATTATAACACTATCGTTATAATTAATGTTTTATACAGAGTTTGTTGAATCTGTATAAATTGATTTTGGAAATGTTTTCCAAATACAACCAGAGATGTTTTCTAAATGCAGAAAATGAAATGATTCTGAAGTTGAGAGTGGAGTCAAGGAAATTAGAAACTGACCAGAGACTAGTTAAGTTGAATGGCTTTCTGAGTATCGATCTGATGTTGGTTTCGGTCTTCGGGGTAAAT
This sequence comes from Allium sativum, assembly GCA_030737875.1. Classification (NCBI taxonomy): domain Eukaryota; kingdom Viridiplantae; phylum Streptophyta; class Magnoliopsida; order Asparagales; family Amaryllidaceae; genus Allium; species Allium sativum. The sequence continues at coordinate 352,062,893 of CM060922.1, read as the reverse complement.
GCTTAGGTAATTGTTTTCTTACTAGTTTACGGTTTGGGACTGAAGGATGTTAAAGAATAATGATGCGTGAATAGGATATTAAAATGTTTCCCAAGGTTAATAACGTATATTTTCGAAACAGGGGAAATAAGGAGCTATGAAAATATAGAAACCTTTTTCCTAGAATCGTGAAAGGCTAAACAAATTAGTGAAATATTTGTGTAAAGACATTTAAAGGGTATTAGGAAAGGAATAATATAATGATAAATTAAATTAAAGTGGCTCAATGTTAATTGATGGTTGATCGATAAAATTCACATTTGGAAATAAGATCATTGTTTGTATGGATGTTTTCCATTGATAGTTAAATAACCGACTATCAAAGTTTTTGACCATTTTTCCATTGTCAATACGGAGAGACCAAGATAAGATTTATTATCTGAAAACCACTCCGTATGGGCATTAACATTATGAATCAAACATGACGAAGATAATTAAAGATAGAATTTTATGCAAGGGCTGTTCTGGCGATCCTAGGAAGAAATGCCTAATATGGACTTACAGAATAACGCTTTCGGTTTGTCCAGTCCTAGGACAACTTGTATAGACGAATGTTTGACAGAGTATATCTAATAGACCACGTAAGTTGATCTCCTCCAGCATATTCACGTTTGGTTGCGGAGGAATTCATTTCTCTTAGCTTTGTACCCGTGGTATTTTTGGGGAAATCAATTTGTGATTTGGTGGGTATGATGATGTGGCATTCAAAGTAAACGAAGTTGTGATCTATCAATGGATACTTTATGACCTCAAGTCTCATCAACCGAGAAATGACAAAAATCGATCAGGCAATATAGCTAAATGGGTCGCATCCAATCAGGGTATATTGTCACCATCTAGAGAATATTCATTATTTTTGTTCTTTTCGCTTCTGTATATCCTGAGAATGGTTACATTGGTATACAAACAGCAAGGTGACAATATATTCAGAATATTCAAGCGAAATGAATGGCCTGTCATGTGTAGCCGAGTTGTAAGATGTTCTTATTGAATTCCACTGTATCCCCTCTAGAGTATACTGATCGAAAGGTGGTTCCATACCTTGTCATAGTCGGAAATCCATTCTCTAATAAGAGCCCGTGGTTTTTGGTTGTATATTATGTATGCAGAGCGTGAGATGCAAGTGTTCAACTAGATTGTTTATTTACTTGTATTAGACACTATTATAGTATCCGAATAATATTGTTTTAAAAGAATGTTTTGGGTTATCGTTAGCTAAAAACCATACATGTTTATGTGTGGATCAGTCTTACGACTATCATTTTCTTTTAAAAAGGGATTTTTGAAAAGTTAAACCAAGTGGTTGGAGTTTACACACACCAGTCCCATGATTGACCCAAAGTTTATTTTGTTTTGTTTTACCCTAAACTCTTGGGTGTTCAAATTTGTACGGAAAGTCAAGTAGTTGGGAATTTACGGATATACTTGGAGGAGCTTAGATCAAAAGGCTTCAACATTTGATATATATAGAGTTTATTTCCGTTGTGATGTTATGTGTTGTACTCTGAAATGGTATGTATAGTACATATAAAGTTATGTATTTCAAAGTTATGTTAGTATATTTTATTCGTTCATTATAAGTTTCGTGTTTACTCTGATTTGTTTAGTTGTGTTCTTCGTCTTCTTCTGTTCTAACTTCCTTTCTTTCTATTTCTCACCCTTTTAACTTCTTTCAATCAATGGTCTGGTATTTTCGATACGTGAATAGTCAACATGGGTTTTGTGTTGATTTTCTGAGTCGAAACTCCTTGGGTCATTACAAAATTCAAATATATTATATCTATTATACTATATGAAAGCTCAGTCTCCATTTAAAGACCTTTCGATTCTGTTTTTGTCAATAAAACATTATGGAGACATGTGTCCAGAAAAATATATCAATGGTGGTACAAGTAAGTTCATGCTTGTGCGACTCTTGGTTTCTTGCAATAACATAACTTCCACCTACTTTAGACACTTATAATTTAAAACTTCATCAATTAATGTTAAAAAGTAATCAACCTGTAGTCTTTTTTAACGTACTTTCTAATATTATTGTCAGTTACACTCTTCATTCTTATTATTACTACATTTGTTATACAATTCAAAAGAATTAATTTTAATGCTTTTATGTCTAAGCAATTTTACCCTAAACCCTCGTTCCATGGTGGCAAGGGTAATATTTGGAATATAGCACATAAACATATAACAGCAGAACACAAATAAATAAATACACTAGATAATGTACAACAGAATACACTGGATAAACATAATCATTAGAGTTACATAGTATACAGGATCATACTTAGTACAAAATACAGTTCAGCTTTACACAAAATGTCTACAACGGAATCAAAACATAATATGTACAACAGGAGCTGAACAACATAAAAAGAAAGAAGTGATAGAATCCATCTTCATCTCCATAGCTATCCAGAAAGAGCCTGCTAAAACCTGAATACAAGGCTGCCCATGTAGAAATAGGGGCACCCAAGTTTGCAAGTGAAACAAACTACGAGTCAGTCATGGGACTGGTATGAGAAATCTACTTAGCTTATTTTATAATGAGGCCAATCACAGGACCATGCTGCTAACGCGGAACGGGTTTACTCCATTGGATTGCCAGTGCTTAAAACAAGTAAATCCTTTAAAACATCGCAATGCTTTTTATAAAAATGAATCCATTATAAGGCTCAGTTCCCATTACACAATGCAATGCAAACCGGAGGACAGAGTTTTACCTTATAATGGCCAAAATGTGCTTGATACGAATAAAACAAAAGCATTCGATATTATTACTAGTGTTTATATGTTTCAAAAACAATTTCAATCATAAGTGTCAACCTAAGACGGCATAAGTGCCCCATACCACTATGTCGCCATATATAGGTTTACAATCAAAACCGCACGATGTCGTATTTGGAAATTAGATTCCATCATGAACCAATGCAAGGGATCGTCCTTACCGCTTCAAGACTGTCTAGTCCGAGCCTCAGGTACAGCCGCAACTGCACCTTGGATCTTCAGGGCTGGTCCACACGGAGTGGATTAAATGCCTAAACACTACGTTTCCCCGCCCTATGGGGCGTAAACTGGTCATATACCGACCAAACCATCGGCCCTGTAGCGACCGATATAACCGAGGCGCCTCGCTATCCATTATCCACATAAGTAAAATGTCCGGGCATGTCAAACCCAAAACACCACTCCTATCTAGAAGGAAACACATGCTCTCCCTACAGTCCACTCCCGTTTCTGGTCCATACCGGGGTGTGAGGCTCGCGAATCAACGCTAAACACAATGCTAACTATATCAAAGCCGTGCTTTGATCATCAACCACAAGACTCTGCTTTTCAACAAAAGCCTTGATCACAACATCTCTGTATGCCACGTTGTCAATCTACAACGTCAAACACACATCCATTTACAAGTCCGTTCTGGGTCTGAACGAAACCGGAGGCACCTTATTCCTCTCCCGTATGTCCAATATAGGAGAGAGGCCCTCGCACATCCGAACGATCAACAAGTACGTCAGGACGACCACCACTGTAACCCCTTCAGGGCAGCAACTCCCATCAAAGGCATTAGTAGCCATCCATTCGATGTGAAGATCCTCGGTCTTGCACCGTCTTTATATCTTCGACTTCTAACCGTCGATCAATTATTTGAAATGAGAATTAACTCGGCCTTTTCAAATAATTCACGTATATTTAGAATTCAAATCAATTCATTTCCATGGTTAAATTATTTGACATCCATAATTCAGTTCAATAATGTAATTTTCATGTCAAACACATTCAACCATCAAATCTCCAATAAACCGGGTAAATTCGGTATATTTCCATTCCGTATCATTTATAATATTTTCTAACGATTTATCGCTATTTTTATTTATTTAAATATAGCTGATTTATTCAAACGACGCTTCAGGCCATAACGCGGCCATGGCGTTGTTTTTCTCCAGATTTGATTTACACATATATGAAAATCTAAATGTTGGATCTTTACATACTTTATATCATTGGAAAGATGTTTTCAAAGCGGACCCAACGGTTCCGGTTTTGGGAAAATCTGACGGTCGGTTCTCCCGGTACAGTCGTTTGAAGTTAAGATTTCAAAATACGAACTGCAGCGTCGTTATTCGATTTAATTTAATTATATTTATATATATTAATATAATCCATTCTAGCGCTGTTTTCAGTCAGATTTGAATTTAACATTTCACAAAATATAACCGTTGTATCTTTACAAATTTGGTGTCGTTGGAAAGATATTTCCAAAGCGGACCCAACGGTTTCGGGAAAATCCGATGGTCGGATCTCCCGCAATAATGTTTAAATCGTGGTTTCAGAATACGAACTGTAGCTTCGTGATTTATTTTAATTATATTTATCTATATATAAAAAAATGATCCGTTCTTCGATTTCCGCACCATTTCATTTCATATATGTGATAAAAATAATATTTTTATCCAACAAATATCTATTTCAACACAGGACTATTTTTAATACTTCATATATATATATATAAAAATGTGATTTTTTTTTAAAACGATTTATTTCAAAACATGAATATTTTATATATTTCATACATGCAATAAAAATGTTATTTTTATCGTTCAAACAATTTATTTCAAACATGAATGTTTTTAGCGATTCGTATATGTAATAAAAATGTGACTTTTATTATTAAAACAATTTATTTCAAACATGAATATTTTTAGCGATTTGTATATGTAATAAAAATGTGATTCTTATTGTTCAACCATTTTATTTGTCATATAAATATTTTTCCAACACATGAATATATTTCAATACATGAATATAAATCAAACACGTGAATATTTCAGAAAATTTTGGCAGCATAACGGCAGGGGGTTTAAAAACCGGCATCGTCCCGAGTAATAAAAATGTGTACGGCTCCTCGCACTACCTAATGCCTCGCAGCATTCCCTAAGGGGCTTATCCTTATAATCTAAATATTTCGATCATTTTCATATCTCAATGAACATTTCCATAAACAATTCCAATTTTGTTTCAACCACAAACAATTATTATCAACCATTCGCATTTATCCACCAAATTTCACGTTAACCAAAATCCAAACAATCACAAGCAATATATATCATCCATGGTCTGTGGACGAGGGAAGTGTGTGTGTGTGTATATATATATACGTATATAAATATATTTCGATTTCATTTCAATATCATTTCAATTCCATTCAACGCACATATGATTTTTACAACGTATATACAACTTATACATCGCACATAGAACTTATACAACGCTTATACAGGAGGTGTACAACGCTTATATAACTTATATTTCGATCGTATAATTTATACATTGCTATTCCATATCGTTTATAATTTAGAAATCTCACATTGGGTTCCACTCCTCCAAAAATCGTAGGAAGCTCCAAAAATTCTCCGGTCTCTTCTAGAATATAGAAGACGTCCACACGAGTCCAATGTCTCTTGTTTCACTGAATTTTGACCACATAGCAAAAAGATATGATTTTTATCGTGAAATCAAAATCTGTAGCGCTTTAAAGTGCTATATTCAGTTCAAAATAAATAAGCCGTTCCCTTTTAGCAATGGTTCAAACCTAGGTCATCGATTATCGCATAAACCGTGAAGGTAGAGGGTGATCGACTAACACCACATCGAAGAGGAAGGTGAGGCGCGTCAATGCGCGACGGTGGGCCCAGTTCGGTGGCCGGAGTCTTCCTCTGTGGCGGGTTGTAGTTCGGATCTTTGAGGAGTTGGATCTCGACGCTGGTGTGATGATAGTGGGAGTGGTAGGTTTGGATTTGAAGAGGAGAGGGAGAACTTCAAAATCCCCAACTGCAGCGAAGGGTAATATGGAGCAGATTCGCCGGAATCGAAGAGAGAAGGGCTTAACCCTTTTCCGCCGTCGGTCATGGTAGGTTACGAGGAGAGAGAATTTTTTTTATAAAAATTCTGATTGGCCCGTGCTATTTATAATTCCAAAAATATTCGTTTCTCCAAACGAACTCCAATTCAAACCCAACGACTATCGTCCCTACTTAAATACCCCCATTCCGGACACAATGGAATATGTTTCGTAGGCCCATTGGACTATTTCAGCCAGTTATTTTTCAAATTAAAATATAAAATATTCAAATATGGATTTGAACGTAAATTTCAATTTGCCAGGGCCACATACTGATCCCAAAAATTCCAGAAAAATAAATCTAGCTATATTTGGACGACATGGTCCCAACAAAACAAGTTTCGTCGAATTTGGAGACCGTTTGAAAAATGGCCATTTTCTGGTCGATCCAAATTGACTGAAATTAACCAAACACATTTTCTTTTGCCACGCTCACAAATTAACTCCAAAAATTATGGAATTTGAAACCTTGCAATAATTTGACATTCCGGATCCAACAAAAGTGGTTTCGTCGAAAACAGAGGTTATTTGCTAAATGACTATTTTCAAGGGTTATATAAACTCCATAGCGACCTTTCTGAAAATTCATTTGGCCATAACTTTTGATTCCCGCTATGAAATTTCGATTTTTCAGATTCGTTAGAAAGATATTCTTAAACAGGTTTAAATATTTTTGGTTTCACTAAAATCCGTTTTATTTTGCACCCGGTACAGTCAGTCAAAGTTCAAATTCAAAATTTTAAACTACCGCGCCATTTCAGGGCTTGTTTTATAATTAAAATAAAGGGTGCGTTTTTTAGAGGTCCCTATTAGGTTTCAAAATAAAAAAAAACCCGGTCATAAACTTATTGTAAATTTAGTCCCTATTTTTCGAAAATTCATAAAAAATATATAAAAAAAATCACGATAATTCGTATTTAAATTAAACATGTACTCGCCCAAAAATTCAGATCATAATAAAATCAAAACATGCATCAAAATCAAAAAAATACAGAAAACAACGAAAAATGCAGTAATTTGCATCAAATCATGCACATATTTGGAATACTTGCATTCATCTGTGCAAGTATTTCTCTGTTATATTTTTACATGCAATACTTGCATACATGTGTGCAAGTATTTAAAATAGTTGCATACATGTATGCAAGTTTCTGCACACATTTTATTTTCACATCTAAATACTTGCATACATGTGTGCAAGTATTTCAAATAGTTGCACACATGTATGCAGGTTTCTGCATGCATTTTCAACTAAAACAGCTTCAGAAACACTTGCACACATGTATGCAACTATTGGCAAAAGTTGCATACATGTATGCAACTATTTGCAAGTTTTAAATTCACACCACATCCCTGTAATTAATGTTTTCTCTGTAAACCCGCCCCCTATTTTAGCTGCCGCCTGGAATCTTCCGCCTGCCACTTTCCATACCTCCGCCTCTTTCGTTTTCTATCCAAATTTTCAGGCGCTATCACTTAAAAAAAAAAAAAAAAATTCTAAAATCTGTAAATATTCTCGGAAGTCCACAGAAATTAAAAAAAAAAAGTTGCATAAATGTATGCAACTTTTACGAATAGTTGCATACATTTATGCAACTATTCGAATACACATGCATATATTTATGCACGCCTGTTTGAAAAATTGCATACATGTATGCAGTTTTTCTATATAACTGCATACATGTGTGCATATATGTCAAAATACATGCAAACATGAATAAGTTGCACGTAGGTATGCAGTTTTTAAACAAATGCATCAGCAGATGCATGTTTTAACAATATGTGCATACATGTATGCATTTATACTGCAGTTTTGACGCAGATTTGAAATAAATGCATACATGTATGCAACTAATCGACTTATATGCATGTTTTGATGCAATTTACTGCATTTCGTTGATTTTCTGTATTTCATGATTTCGACGTTGTTTTTGATGTTATTTTGATCTGATTTTTTTCACGATTATTTGATTTAATTAATTACGAATTTACATGATTTTTTCATATTTTTTTTATATTTTTTTATATGTTTTTGAAAAATAGGGACCTAATTTACAATAAGTTTATGACCGGATGTGAGCCTAATTAAGTTTCGTTTTAGGGATGTGTGCCTAATATTCACTAAAATAAATATATTCACTATAAATTCAATGCAAATAGATTTTTGGTCATTATTATTTAATAATTTATTTTAATTTTTCCAAACCCACTAAAATAGCCAAATTAAATTTTTTTAAATTGGTTCTGATTTTCCAGGTTGTTACAAATTTTCTACATTTGTTTACAAAGATCGCATGTATAGAATTAATATATATATATATAACAATTAATATTCAAATGTTTTCATTCTTATAATTTTATCATCTGTATATTCAAATTTTCACCAATCACATGTATCTATTTCAATCTATCATATTGATATGTAAAAAAGTCAATATGAGGCTATTCAGTATTCTTTTCTTCTCTATCAATCCAAACTCATATACACCACTTATTAATTTTAGAAAAATCATTAGCTCCTCTGGTTGAAAAATAATTTTTTGCTCTATTTTCTATTTTGAAAAGTTAAGGGTTACACTTTCACTTTAATTATTTCAATTAATTTATTTCTATTCTTTCTCTAGCACTTTGATTGAAGTAATTTCATTTTCTTATTGTCTTTACTTACCTGGTTTTAACTATAACGTCTCCATGCATCAACAATAGTTCATGTTTCCAAATTATTTTACAGCCAAGAAAAAAAATCACAAAATCAGACAATAAAATAAATTTATCAGAATTTCATCTTGATTAACTCATTGTCCTATGCAATAAAATTTCAAATTTTATTTTGCAAAGTATGTATGCATTCTACTCTATCTTAGATATGCGAAAATAACCATTTCCCTAAATTCTCGGTTATATTTTCTCCATCGAAATTGATTTTTTTTTAATTTATTTTCAGTATATGTAATTGATTTATGTTATTTTTATTATTTTTTTAGTGAGATTTAGAATTAAACTAGTACATAAGGTTCATTAAATTACAATATGATTGAAATTTTCTCATTTGGTTATGTGTTATCAATTTTTTTCTTAATATGATTAAATGTGAATCGAACTAATTCATTTTGCTTTTGTGAGGTTATTGGCAATCTCTACTTCTCGATCAATCCCAGCTCATTTACTAACCTCTTATTAGTTTTATAAAAATCATTGAATAAATTAAACATTTGCATTATTCTTTTATATTTTGGAAAACCAATGATTGCACTTTCTCTTTAGTTATTTGTACTTCAATTCTATATCAACTGCTCTATCAAAGTAATTTTGTTTTCTCATGCCCTCATTTCCATGGTTTTAACTATATCATCTTCGTGTACCAATAATGTGTTATGCTTCTTGCCACCATAATTCTTTTACTTCTAAAAAAACTGACAAATCAAAAAATAAAATAAAATTCTCGAGAGTTCATTGTGACTAACTCATTGTACTATGCGTTAAAACCTCAAAAATACGCTGATATATGTCTGGAAAAGTAAATAAATAGCGGACAAGCAAGTTCATAAATGTGCATCCCTTGGTTTCCTCCAATAACGTTACTTTTGCTCGCTTTTGGATATTTACAATTTAAATTTCTTGAATTAATATTTAAAAAGTAACCATCTCGAAATCCTTTTCACCTACTTGCTAAAATTAATATTAACTGAATGCTTCATTACCATTCTTATCATTTATTATACAGTTCAATATAATTAATTTTATGTCTTTTAACTTTATTTTTTTCTATATTAGTTTTAGAAAAATCTCATATATAATTATATAAATTTAAAGCTAATATTCAAATTTTCTATTTTTATATTTTTAGAATTTAAATATTCAAATTGTCCCTAATCCTATAAATTCATTTTGTTATATTATATGTAGGAAGGAGAATACGAGGCATTTAGTATTCTTTGCTTCTTAGTCAATATCAACTCATATACACCTCTAATTCGTTTTAGAAAAACCATTAGCTTCTCTAGGAGTAAAATAAATATTTGTGCTATTTTTTTCTTTGGGAAATCAAGGTCTGCACTTTCCCTTCGATTATTTGGATTAATTCAATTTTATTCTTTTGCTATCACTTTGATCAAAAAAAATTATTTTCCCATGACCCTACTGCCGTGGCTTTAACTACATCTTCTCTCTACATAAACAACATTTTATGCTTCCTACCTCACTAATTCTTTTACTTCTAAAATAAATTGCACAAAATCAAAAGATATTCTCAGATTTTATCGTGATTAACTCATTGTACTATGCACTAAAATTTCAATTTTATCATGCAAAATATATATGCATTATGTTCCGTCTCACTGCGGTGAAGGTAATCATTTCCCTAAATTTTCAACTAAATATTATTTCCATTCGAATTCAAATTATTTTCATTTTTTAGAAGTTTGATTCTTTTTTTAGTTGTTAACTGGATGGTTCTTTATCATTCTTATCGTTGCATTTATTATACAGCTCAATAGAATTAATTTTAACTCTTTAAAATTTAAGCAATTTTCTATGTTGTTCTAGAAAAGTCACATATAGAATTAGTATAAGTTCAACAATTAATATTCTCGTGTTTCTGTTTCTATATTTTTATAATCTAAACATTCAAATTTCCGTTATTCATTAATTTAATTTATTCTATTATATATAAATTATGAGTATAAAGTTATTAGCATTCTTCTCTTCTTACTCAATCTCAACTCATATACACGTCTGATTAGTTTTAGGAAAATCATTGGCTCCCCTTGTTGTAAAATAAATGTTTGCGCTATTATTCTCTTTTGTAAAATCAAGGTTGCACTTTCCCTTATGTTATTTGGATTAATTTTATTTTATTCTTTCCCTACCACTCAATCAAACTAATTTCATTTTCGTATGTCCTTGGTTCTATAGCTTTTAATGCACTTCTCCGTACACTAACAAAATTTTATGGTTTCTACCTCCTTAATTATTTTACTTTTAAAAAATTCACAACATCTTAAAATAATACAAAATTTATCTTAATTTATCATGACTAACTCATTATAAAATTGCACTAAAATTTCAATTTTTAGTATGCAAAATCTATATGCATTACTTTCCATCTTACATGTTAATATTCAAGTGTTTCAGTTTCTATATTTTTATCATCTAGATAATCAAACTGCCTCAATCAAACATTTATTTTATTCTATTATATAAAAAGGAGAATATGAGGTCATTGGTATTCTCTACTTTTCAGTCAATCTCAACTTACGTCCTATTATCGTTGGGGAAAACATTAGCTCACTTGGTTGTAAATTAAGTATTTGCACTATTGTTTTATTTCATAAAATCAAGAATCGCACTTTTCCTCCAGCTATCTAGATTAATTTAATTCTAGTATTTCTCCACCACTCAATCAAACTAATTTTATTTTCTTATGTCCTTGCTTCCTAGCTTCAACTACATTTCTCTGTACACCAACAATATTTTATGCTTTCTACCTCCTTAGTTTTTTTACTTGATTTTTTTATTTTATAAAATAATATAAAATTTTCTAAATGCATTGTGACTAACTAATTGTACAATTGCACTAAAATTTCAAATTTTATTCAGCAAAACCTAATGCATTATGTTCAATCTTGTAAAGGTAATTATTTCCCATAATTCTCGGTTAAATATTTTCTTTGAGAAAATTGAATTTGTTTTCATTTTTCAATTTATGTAATGGATTTATATTCTTCATTCCTTATTGAAGTTAAATACTAAAGTGGTATATAAGATTCATTAAATTATAGTATGAGTGAAATTTTCATATTCAGATAGGTGATATTAATTTTTTTCGTTAATTTTGTTGAGAATACAAATCAAACTAACTCGTTATATATATGTGTGTATATATATTTATATATATGAGGCTATTAGTATTTTCTACTTCTCAGTCAATCTCAACTCACGTATTCACCCCTTTTTAGTTTTAGAAAAAATCGCTAGCTCATCTGGTCAAAAAATAAATATTCGCATAATATTCTTAACATTTTGATAAATCAAGGATTGCACATTTCCTTAAAATATTTGGATTTGTTTACTTTTATTCCTTATCTCTGCTCTGGTCAAACTAGTTTCATTTTCTCTTGTTCTTATTTCCATGGATTTAACTACATTTTCTGCGTACAACAATATTTGTGATTCCTACCACCTGATTACTTTTTCTACTTTAAAAAAAAATATCAAAAAATAAGATTTTTTTGGAATTCATTGTGAGTAACTAATTGTACTGTGCATTGAAATCTCAACTTTTATCATGCAAAATCTATAAGCTTTATTCCATCTTATATTAGCGAAGGTAACTATCTCCTTATATTCTCAGCTCAATACGTTCTCCATCAAAATTTAATTTAATTTAATTTTAATATGGGTGCGACTATTCACACCCAGGTTTACACTTTCGACCATCTTCCTAAAATTAATACAAATGATTATTTTTTATATTCTTCTAACCATTATATACTATTTCTTCACTCAGTTATTCACCACCTTACCTCTCTTAAGAAAAATGCGTACTTATCTACATTTTCAAACCCTAACGCTAACAAAAGTAGATATTCTTTTGTGCCTAATAGAGATGGAAGAAGAAGATAAAAAAGATTATAGAATTGTTTGAATTTTTATTATTTTCTATTATATTATAGAATATGTTGTTAGGGTTTTCCATTGCGTTTTAGGATATTTTTTGGCTCCGTTGGAATTTCAAGTTTGGAGGACATTAAATTTGATGATATTGTAATAGAGAATGACAATGTAAGTTTTGACTTATAGGGTTTTTATCCGTATAACTTGCTTATGTTTTTTTACTAGTTATTACATTAACTTTTTTTGTCTTTTGATAGATGTAGTATTTGAATGATGATAAATTGGAGGATAAGCATGATGGTTGTGATAATATGACGCAAGATGTTCAATCAAATGACTCAAAAGACATAAATGTTGATTTGATGAATCATTTCACAACCGATGAAGTAAGTGCTCATTTATAAAAATTAAAATTGCTAATGTGTTGATGAAAATGGATTATGTTAATTTTTTTGAACTATTTAATTTTCGGTATTTGATTCGTAGAGTACATTGATTTGATGGTGTAGAGGAAGGAGCTAGTGGCCTCTGCATTTTTTGGTTATTAGACGGTGCCAGTAGAAGAAATTTGAAATATTTGGGGTGCTTTTAGTTTTAGTGCTCAAAAGTGTAAATAGGGGTGTGAATAGTAGCACCCTTTTAATATATATAATTGATTTTTGGTAAACTCAATTTCAACCCACGATTTTGTTGACTTCACCTAGAAAAATCGATGACCAAATTGCCCCTGCTTTGCTATATTTTTTTTTCTCCAATTTTCGGCATACCTCGTTGATCCCGTACGAGGTGTCCTTAGGGCACCTCGTAGGGGAACTACGAGATACATTTAGGACAAGACGTGGGGCTTCTACTAGGGACGGTAAAATTGTTTTTTATATAATAATACATGGGTGTACTCAGAAAAATGCTAAGTTCCTTCCGTTTTTTCATTTTTGTTGGGTGAACTCAGCAAAACCATGGGTCTAAATAGGATTACGCTTGACTTTTTATTTTCATTTTTTAGTAGAGTAAATATTAAATTGGTATACAAGGTTCGATAAACTATAGTATGAGTTAAATTTTCTTATTCATTTAGGTGTTATTAATTTGTTCCATTGTATTATGAACTTTTATCATGCAAAATCCATGTGCATTATGTTCCATCTTACATTAGCGAAGGTGGTTTTTTTTCCTTCAAATTTTCATTAAAATATTTTCTCCATCAAAATTGATTTTTTTTAATTTTCAATATATGTAATTTTTTTAATAAGGTTATTAAAGTGGCACACGAAGTTCGTTAAATTGTAATATAAGTCATTTTTTCTTACTCAGCTAGGTGCTATTAAATTGTTTTTTCTTTATTATGCTAAAGATGAGTTGATCATTATAGAAATTGATTAACCTTATATTTGTCATTGTGAAAAAATGGTATGTTATATTTGTTTATTGACAATATACTACAAGATATGATTCTAACGACAATATGTGATACTGCGAAACACGGTACTTATGCTTGAAATGTGAAATTGCAAATGTGATTATATACATCTTTTGAGTACGGTAACTAATTTAAATTAAGTTATTCAATGGTTTCCAATTTGGTAATTCAATCAAAATATAATTTATATGAAAATTCATATATGCAAACGCATCCAACTCCTCTTAGTTATAACATTAATTAACGGTAATAATTTTTCCTTTAGTTACCATATTAATGGTAATTATGTTTGTATCTAATCATTGTACTAATGGTAATTATGTTTTCTTTTGATTATCACATTATGTAAATTAATTTACTTAATTATTTTCATAAATTAATTTGTCTAAATTTATAAAACAATAAATATTTCAATTCACTTTCATCATCAACTATATACACTAAAAAAATTCATTCTCAAGTGTGACTGTTTTAACATTTATTATTATGCCAAATCTTAGTACCAGTAGCAATTTATAGATTGAATTAAAGTACATACCTTTATTTATTTTCCTTAATTATCATGATACATAATGATTTTGATCTAATATACATAAATTGTACCCATTTTCTTCATAAGCAAGATTGATAAATTAATGACATTATAAATAAGGATCTTCATTCAAAGAGTTTTTAGCATAAGGAAATTTAAATCAAAGTTTTTTCATGGCTATTAAAAATTGAAAACCCATAAAATCTGCCATGTAAAGTCCATACCCAATATATTTGAAACCCTCAAGCGTTTCTCTTCTCCCGTATACAACTTTTAAGTAACTCGATCCATGCTGGGGTGTTCGAGAATTTATTGCAGCAACCCTAGATCTTAGGGGTTGCACGCTTAAAGCAACGATGAGTGATTCGAAGGATAGCATGGTGTTTGTGGTATGAAGGAGGAACACTTGCGGTTCTTTCTTCATGAATTTTGGTGAAAAAAGATTTTGGGATTCCTGTAGCAACGGGCCGACGACGCGTTTTGGTGGAGGACGACGCAGGCGAATGGGTAGTGTCGACGTGGAGAAGGTCGAGATGGGGAGTCTAGTGGTGAAAACCGACTGAAATATTGTTGAGAGGAAAGGGAATGGTGGAATGATGAAAACCAGTGATGAAATGAAAAATAAAATGAAGCTTGCGAGGTTTTGTTTCAGAACGGGGAAGAAGGAGTTGTATGCAGCGGGCATGGGTCTGTGTAAGGAAGATGGGCCAGTTCAAAGATGGTAAGTCCAATAAAAAAAGAAACGTGGGTAAGAATTTGTCTGGAGGGAGCGAATCAAAAGGTCAGGGAAGAAGGAAACAATAGCGGGTTGGTTTGAAGTATATCGGGCCATGATAAATTTGGTGAGAGGCCCAATATATTTAATAAGCATAAGTTTAATTTAATTCACATATTTACCTCTAACTATAATAATTCACTCATACGATATCAAAATTGTGAATGGTCTGATTGGTTAGGATCATATGGTCGTAGGCTACATGGTGTAACCAGTCTGGAGTGAATTAGAGCTCGTTTGAATTTTTGGAAAAATAAAATGCTCGATCGAATCTACCAATGTTAATCGTTTTTTTATGATCAAAGACCAAGGGGAGAAACTCACTAACTCTGTTCAGTTTCATAATTTTAGAAACATATTTTAGAATTGATAAATAATGATTGAATGCTTTGTGATGGTTATTTGGATGATTGCTGATAAATTGGTTGAAATAATATATCTAGTTATATATATAAATCGTTGGTAAATAATTAGTTCTGTTTACTATTATATTTCATATTGATATGAAATTAACGTTATTTATATTGGTAAATAATTAGCAGGGAAACAGGTTGGAGGAATCCAACTGGATTCCTCAACAATTTTATTGTTGATTTTCATATATTATATTATATGATGTGACAAATAATCTTTGACTGATTATTGTGTGATTGGGATGTTTGAATAACATTGACGCTGAAATAATTGGTATTTAAATACCGTAAAATATATTAGGAAATGATTTTGATTTTGAAAAGGCAAAAATCTATTTTTAAATAGAAATCGAATTTCGAATGAACTAGAATATAATAACTTGTTTTAATTATATTAAAACAAGAAGTTGGGTTTATAAATGATAATTAGAAATAGGATCAAATAATTATTATAAAATAATTTGTAAATGTAAATTCAAGAACGAATATCAGAAAAGGAAAAAGAAATCATTGGCAAAAGAAAACGATGAAATTTATTTCGATGTTCGAAATGTAAATAGAACTAAATAAAACCATAAGAACTTGTAATTATATTTTGACGATGTCGAATGTTATTAAAATAATTTATTTTTAGAAATTATATATTTTTTAATTTGAGATTTGACAAGATAATTAAGATTTTGCTTGAAACCAATAATTTATAATCGAATATGAAGTTGAAATTAAGTTATAAACTTAACATAAAATTTTACAAGAAATTTACTTGTAGATAGAAGTGATGAAGTAGGATATGAATATGAGTTGAATTTATAAAATAACTCGATAGATGGAGTTTTAACTTGCAATTGGTATTTTCTTTTCAAGTCAAGATTTATTTTAATTAATTTAATATTATTTATTTATTCTAAATAAAGAATCAAAGTTATGTTTTAAATAATTTAGAAGCAAGGACTATAATGCTATCATCATAAT
Organism: Allium sativum; assembly: GCA_030737875.1. Classification (NCBI taxonomy): domain Eukaryota; kingdom Viridiplantae; phylum Streptophyta; class Magnoliopsida; order Asparagales; family Amaryllidaceae; genus Allium; species Allium sativum. Next base: position 352,046,231 of record CM060922.1, on the reverse strand, counting down.
CAATGATTTCCGTTGAAGAAGTGGGTTTGTAAACTAAATTCGAGAGATGCGCAAGCAATGATTTGATAAGAAATTAAGAAATGGAATTAAGGAAATTTAGAAACTGACTACAGATTAGTCAATTTGAATGGTTTCTTGAGTACCAATCTGATGTTGGTTTCGGTCTTCGGGGTTAATACTTAGAGAGTTGTTCTCTTATTAGTTTTCAGTTAGGGACTAATGAATGTGGAAGGACAGTGATGCGTGAATAAGAAACAGAAATGTTTTCCAAGGATAACGTATATTTTCTGAATATAGAAAATAAAAAAATGTGGATATATGTATATATGGAAATGTTTTCCGATGTTAATAAGAAATATATACTGAAATATGGAAAATAAATAGTTTATAATAGATGGAAACATTTTCCAAAAATCGTGAGAGACTAAACGATTTGGAGAAATATTCGAGTAAAGATATAAAAGGCAAATGGAGGAAACAAATAAATTATTTATAAATTAATTTAAAGGGGCTCATTGTTGACTGATATAATTTCCATTTGGAAATATGATCGTTGCTTGCATGGATGTTTTCCTTTGATAGTTAAATAACTGACTATCAAAGTTTTTCCTGCCCCATGACAACTTGTATGGACGAATGTCTGACAGAGTATACCAAATAGATCGCATAAGTTGATCTCTTCAAACGTATTTACCTGTGGTGGCGGAGGAATTCGTTTCTCTTAGCTTTATACCTGTGGTATTTTTAGGGAAATCAATTTGTGATTTGGAAGGTGTGTGATGTGACATTCTAAGTAAATGAAGGCATAATCTATCGAAAGATACGTTATGACCTCATGCCTCATCAACCGGAAAATGACAAAAATTGAGTAGGCAGCATGGTTTAGTGGGTCGCTTCCAATTAGGGTATGTTGTCACCATCTAGAGAATATTCATTTTTGTTCTTCTTTCGCTTCTGTATCTCCCAGGAACGGTTATGTTGGTATACCAACCGTAAGGTGACAATATATTCGAAACAATTAAGCGAATTGAATGGTTGTTCATATGTGGCCGAGTTGTAAGATGTACTTGTTGAACTCCGGTGTATCCCTCTAGAGTACACTGATCGAAAGGTGGTTCCATACCTTGTCATAGTGGGAAATCCATTCTCCAAAAAGAGCCCGTGATTTTGATTATATAGTATGTATTTAAAATGTAACAACCCGCATTCTACGTATCTAGGATCGTAGAATATTTATTTCTTTTACGTATGAAGTCGTATGGTCGTGTAACTTTGGGAGACAACTATTGGGGTCATTTCCCATGTTCATGATTTTTGCCAATTTTTAAACGACCATTTTGCCCCTAGCCGATATTGTTTTGGCCATAACTTTTGATTGGAAAGGAATTTTGACCTGAAACCACTTCCATTAGATTTGTTTGATGGTTTACCTTTCCGTAGAGTGGTCACATTAGCCAAACGGACTCACTATTTGGGAGATATGGCTAAAACAAGTTTCAGATAGTGAAAAACAGCTTAATTGGGCTTAACCGGGTGATTAACAGCTAGGCCCAAAGGGGAATTTCGGGATTAGGGCTAACACAAGTTTCAGTTTCTCAGCCGCCACAAACCTTCCTTAAGCTCTAGCAATGGCCTCCATCTTCTAAAACACTCCAAAACACCTTTTTGTCATCCCTAATCACATATTAGCCTAATCTACATCAAATCAAGGCGGATTAGCATAAGGATTGGGATAAAGTTGCTGGAACACATAGGGATTGGATCCAAATCAGAGATTATTTCAGATCTTTAGTTTACTTTGTGGCACAGGTGAGTGATTTGCATTGTTTTTCACTAATTACGGCTAATTATGGTAATTAGCGAAGATTAGCGAAATTATAACTCAGAAAAATCTAGAAAAAATTCTAAAATTCTAAAACATCATTTTGTGACTTTGATATGAATTTGGGTTAATTTCGACTAATTTTGCTAATCCCGAAATTTAGGGGATTAAGGGGTGATTAGTGATAATTAGCGAATTTATGCATGATTAAAATCTGGAAAAATATTCTAAAATTCTGAAATATTGTTTTCGACCTCTGTAAGAAAATTTGGTTAAGTTTTTCTAATCCTATCATTAATTATGCTTGAACATGCTTAAGGGAAAATATGGGGTTTTGGCTATGTTTGATCCATTTTAACCTATCATATTGATGTTTTGGTGTTTGAGGTCACTTTTACTTGTTGCTATGACTGTATGGTATGCTTTGTGATTGATTAGAATAGATAGAATGGTCGAAAACATCATCGAATGGCGTAAAATGCTCGTTGGAAAAGTTGTAGAAAAACAGTGCAGGTTTTCGGATCGGATCGGAGGAATGGGCTCGGATCGGATAGAGGACTTGGCAAGGGATCACCGAACCGAACCGAGGCTTGGCACAAGAGGAAAGTGTGGCAAAAAGGAAGGCCAAAATGGTTGAACTGGGATCAGATCGAGCTAGAGAAGGGGGGATCGGATTGGAGCGGATGGGAATAGGAATGGGGATCGGATCGGACCAGAAGATCAAGCAAGGGATGGAAGGAAAACAGTTGGCGAACCGACTCGATGCGACATGGAGGACTTGAACTGACCCGATGCGACATGGAGGACCCGAACCGACCCGATGTGACATGGAGGACCTGAATCGAACTGACGTACTACTAAGGGACTTGGAGAACCCCGACCCGAACCGAAGCACTTGGAGGATACCGATCCGAACCGACAGAGAAAACGGACAGAGAACCGAACTGGTCCAGTGATGACCAATAACCCGAGATGCAAAGGTAGTCCAAATGGAAGTTAGAGCTCAGGATCCAGATGGGAACCAATGAGTTCACTTCATGATTGGGCTTTGCTGCGGGACGTGTGCAAAGGGGTTATCGGTATCCGTAACCTTGGTTCACTAGGGGCTTATAGTGATAGTTGTATGGGATTGGATTCCGTCATGGCCCAAAGGATTAGGTGACCAAAGTAAAGGATATCGTATGCTTTACGCACTGAGTGAGGGATGTGAGGATGATTGCTATGCTTGATTGTTTGACATCACTATGACATGCACTTCCCTACCCAAGTATTTCTTACACTGTATGTTAGTGGCACCATAGAGTATTGTACGGTATGTAGTGCTAACTCTTTGGTTGCAGGTCCAGGTTCAGGTATGATGGATTATACCTATTATTGTTTTGTTTGTTGCTCATCGCTCATACCAGACTTTTTGTCTGACCCAGAGTTTTATGTCTCTTCTTATTACTCTGGGTGCTCACACGAGCAAACTAGAGACAGGTTTGCTGGGTATGCACGGGTAGCTGATCTGGAGACGAGCAGGAGGCTTCCACGTATGATGTATATAGTATTCTCCCTGTGTTGTTGAAGATCACTACTTGGGCATTAGTCGTGCATCTTCTACTTTAGCTTTCTTTTGTTTTAGAGACAGTAAATTTGGAAAGTTGTAATAAGCTGTATTTGGATTTCCGCTGCTATGTTGGTTTAGTTTTCAGCTTACGCACTGTCTCGCCTGTTTTATGTCAGGATTATGTTATTACTATATTTTGTTCCATGCGCTGTGAGATATTCTACAGGTTCTCTGTTGTTTCTCCGTCTTCTTTCTTTTCTTCTGACGACCGTCCCATGCTAACTGGACATGCATACAACGCACTTTTGGAGTGAATGTCGGTTGGTGCGGGGCGGGCCGTCACATTTGGTATCGGAGCTCTAGGTTGCGTAGTTAACCTAGGGAAAGACACTAGGGAGAGGTAGTACGTATATGAGAGCGCCTATTTGTGATTACTTTGGTTTTCAAAAGCTATCTATATGTACATACTATTAGTAGTATAAAGATGAAGTCGCACTGCACCAGCACCAGTGTGAGATCGTTAATCGTTTTCTCTTTACAGATTGAACGATGAGTCGAGATACAAGGGGTGCTGGTAGAGGGACCAATAATGGAAATGCTCCTGACATGAGGACGATGTTCACTAACTTCATGAAGGAGATGCTTAGGGATGTTCAAGGGGAAGTTCCCAATCCCGGAAATGGTGGTGGTCCAGTAGTGCAGGCGCCTAGGGTCGATTTTGCCAAGTTGTGCAAGGATTACACTAACCTTGGTGGGAAGCCGTTCCATGAAACGGAGTCGGCCACAGATGTTCAGGATTGGTTGGATAGCTGTGATCGTATCTTCGACGACTTGGGTATCGAGGATGCGATGAAGAGAAGGCTAGCGTCTCATCAGCTGCAAGGGCGAGCGATGAATTGGTGGAATGCCATTAGAACAGCTACTCCAGAAGATCAGGTTACTTGGGATCAGTTCAAGGTTAGCTTTAGCGAGAAGTTCATTCCAGCTGCCCAGAAGTCAGTGTTGTTTAAGAAATTCTTGGAACTCAAGCAGAATGGTAGGGCAGTCTCTGACTATATTGCTGAGTTCGACCCTTTGTCGAAGTATGGACTATCTCTTATCGATACTCCTGAGAAGAAGAATGAGAAGTTCAATACTGGCTTGGATGGATACTTGGGGGAAAGGCTTATCAACCACATCGATGAGATTTTTGAATCGATTGTGGGGAAAGCTTTGAGATCAGAGAGTCTTTACCCTAAGCCAAAGACTGAGGTTGCATCTGCAGAAGGGCCAAAACCGCAAGCAAGCGGTGGAGGCAAGAATAACTCTCAGAACAAGAGGAAGCAGAACCAATCTAAGGATGGCCAGAAAAAGAGTAAGAAAGATGTTGAGTGCTTCAGCTGTGGTAAGAAGGGCCATTATGCTAAAGAATGTCGGGCCAAGCCAGCGGAAAGGAAGTGCTACAACTGTGGCCAAGTGGGACATCATAAGGATAAGTGTCCACAACCTCTTAAGGAGAAGCATATTGTGAAAGCATATGCTCTTGATGTTGTTCCTTCTTCGTCGAATGCCCCAGCTGCGGCGGAGAAAGGAAAGAATGTCATCATTCAAGGTATTATTTCTATTTATGATGTACCAGTTCGAGTTTTGTTTGATACTGGGGCTTCCCGTTCCTTCATATCTAGTGACCTGGTGGATAGGTTGGGACTGGAACCCGAGATAGTCGATAGACCGTTGGTTGTGACGAACCCGATTGGTGGTTCGACTAACCTTAGTATGATTTGCCGAAATTTGGTCTTATCGAGTCATGGATGTATGTTTGTTTGTGATTGCTTTGTTTTGGGCTTTACTGGGTATGGCATTATATTGGGGGTCGATTGGCTCCAAAGATACGGGTTGGTGGTAGACTGTGAGGGCTTTTTGGTGACAGTTAGGGCGGACGATGGGCGGAGGGTAGTGTTTGGTAGTCTACCGAGTGATGGGGTAATGGCTAGTTTTATAAATTCCCTCGACATCCCGCATGATGAGTTGTCAGATGTGCCCGTGGTTGGCCAGTATCCGGACGTCTTCGAGGAGGTGACCGGGCTTCCACCACACCGAGAGATTGAGTTCCGTATTGATTTAATGAAAGATGCCAGACCTATAATGATGCCACTTCATCGTATGGCACCAAGGGAGCAGCGAGAGCTCGGGGTGCAAGTCAGCAATCTTTTGAAGAAGGGGTTTATTAGAAGAAGTGTCTCCGAGTGGGGAGCACCTGTTGTGTTTGCCACTAAGGCAGATGGTTCCCTTCGTTTGTGTGTGGACTATCGCGAGTTGAATAAGGTGACGAGGAAGAATAAGTATCCTCTACCGCGGATAGTCAACTGGAAGGAGCAAGAGTGTTCTCCCAGTTGGACCTCGCGATAGGATTTCATCAGCTCCGAGTAGCAGATGAGAGTGTTTCGAAAACGGCATTTTGGACGCCGTCTGGATTCTATGAGTGGTTGGTTATGCCATTTGGGTTGACCAATGCACCAGCATATTTTGTGGATCTTATGAATCGAGTATTCAGAGATCAGTTGAATAAGTTTGTTCTTGTGTTCGTAGACGATATCCTTGTTTACTCAAGGATGGAGGAGGAACACAAGGGACATTTGAGGATAGTGATGGAGGTGTGGAGGAAACACCAATTGAAAGCGAAGTTTTCTAAGTGTCACTTCTGGAGAAGGGAAGTGAGATTCTTGGGCCATGTTGTTTCAGAGAATGGTATTGCCGTGGACCCTGCGAAGGTGGCTACGGTACAGGATTGGTCTACACCCAAGAATGCAACAGATGTAAGAAGTTTCTTGGGGTTAGCTGGGTATTATTGTAAGTTTATCCAGGACTTCTCCAAGATAGCAGCACCATTGACTAAGTTGACTAAGAAGAATCAGGCCTTCATCTGGGACGGAGTGTGCGAGAATGCATTCAAGAGTCTAAAAGAAAAGTTGAAGCGTGCACCAGTGCTAGTCATTCCTAAAGGGAATGAAGAAATGACGGTATACACGGATGCTTGTTGTACCGGACTAGGTGCTGTATTGATGCAAGGAGGTAGGGTTGTAGCTTATGCTAGTCGGCAACTGAAGCCACATGAGAAAAAGTACCCTACCCATGATTTGGAGCTAGCAGCGATCGTGCTTGCGCTGAAGATGTGGAGACATTATCTCTTGGGAGAAAGATTTGAGTTGTTTACCGATCATAAATCATTAAAGTATCTCTTCTCTCAGAAGGATCTGAATCTCCGTCAGCAGAGATGGTTAGAGTTCTTGGCTTCGTATGATTTTGATATCGCATACACACCTGGGAAAGGTAATGCGGTAGCCGATGCCTTGAGTAGGAGACATGCCAGTTTAGGGGCTATGTTTCTTGAATGGGAGCAACTGGAGTATATCGTAGGGTTTGATTTCAGACCAAAGTGCGAATTGGATCCAGAAATGTTAGCTAGTTTGGCGATCAGACCCACTTTGATAGAGCGGATTAGTTCCAGCTAGAGGGACGATCCTAATCTATTGAAAATCATCTCCAAGTTAGAAATGGATATCGACGGTGAGGAGATGAATTTGTATGGGCTTGATCGAGATGGATGGCTCAGAAAGAATGGAAGACTAGTTGTACCCAACGTGAATGGTTTGAGAGATGAAGTGCTTAGAGAATGTCATCACTCAAAACTGACTATACACCCCGGTGGTGATAAGATGTATCGAGACATGAGACAGACTTACTACTGGAAAGGGATGAAAAGAGACATTGGGAAGTTTATATCCAAATGCATGAATTGCCAGCTAGTTAAAGCCGAGCAAAAGAAGCCTAGTGGTTTGTTGCAACCATCGGAAATTCCCGAATGGAAATGGGAACAAGTCTCGATGGATTTCATCGATGGTTTACCAAGGACTAGATCAGGACATGATAGCATTTGGGTAATTGTGGATCGATTGACTAAGAGTGCAAAATTTATACCAGTCAAATCGACCAGAACGGCAGCTAAGTTAGCAGAATTATATATGAAGTGGGTAGTGAGATTTCATGGAGTGCCTAAAAGCATTGTGAGTGATCGAGACCCGTTCTTTACTAGTGGGTTTTGGAAGAGCTTACAAGAGGCTCTGGGGTCAGAATTACATCTCAGTACCGCATATCATCCTCAGACCGATGGTCAGACGGAGAGGGTGAATCGTATATTGGAAGATCTTTTGAGAGCTTGTATACTGGATTTTGGTGGATCATGGGATGACCATTTACATCTCTTAGAGTTTTCATATAATAATAGCTACCAATCCAGTATCGGTATGGCTCCATATGAAGCTTTGTACGGAAGACCATGCAACTCACCATCATGTTGGATAGAGACCGGTGAGAAGTTTGTGCTTGGACCAGATGTGGTAAGAGAAACCTCATACAAGATTAAGATCATTCAACAACGAATGAAGGCTACCCAAGATTGGCAGAAGAGTTATGCTGATAAGAGAAGAAGAGACTTAAAATTTTCTGTTGGTGACTTGGTGTTTGTCAAGATTTCTCCGTTGAAGAGCGTGATACGATTTGGCAGGAGGGGCAAGTTGGCACCAAGATTTGTTGGCCCATTCCCAATTCTCAAACAAGTGGGGAATTTGGCGTGTAGAGTTGACTTACCAGAAAAGATGGTGGGAGTTCACAACGTATTTCATGTTTCCCAGCTAAGGAAGTTCGTACACGACCCAGATATGACTATTTCACCTGATCAGTTAGAGGACTTCGAAGTGGAACCCGAGGCGGTTGGGAACCGCAAGCCGATTCGTATTGTCGAACACGATACGAAGCAACTTCGAAGGAAGGCGGTGAAGCTAGTCAAGGTTCAGTGGGGCGAGAACGAGAATGACTGTACTAGGGAGACAGAGGAGAGCATTAGGAAGACATATCCAGAACTCTTTGCCTGGTAAGATTTACCTTGCGATTTAGTTATTCCGCATGCTAGGATAGACTTGTTTGCACGTTTGATTGTTGTTTTATGGCTGATAGGCATGCGGGACCCTTTGTGTGTTTTAGTTAGGGAATTTCGGGGGCGAAATTTCTTAAGGGGGGAGAATGTAACAACCCGCATTCTACGTATCTAGGATCGTAGAATATTTTTTTTTTCGTATGAAGTCCTATGGTCGTGTAACTTTGGGAGACAACTATTGGGGTCATTTTCCATGTTCATGATTTTTGCCAATTTTTAAACGACCATTTTGCCCCAAGTCGGTATTGTTTTGGCCATAACTTTTGATTGGAAAAGAATTTTGACCTGAAACCACTTCCACTAGATTCGTTTGATGGTTTACCTTTCCGTAGAGTGGTCACATTAGCCAAACAGACTCACCATTTGGGAGATATGGCTGAAACAAGTTTCAGATAGTGAAAAACAGCTTAATTGGGCTTAACCGGGTGATTAACAGCTAGGCCCAAAGGGGAATTTCGGGATTAGGGTTATGAGAGGGCTGGAAGGGTTAGGAAAATCATTTCATTTCAGTTTTCTCAGCCGCCACAAACCTTCCTAAAGCTCTAGCAATTGCCTCCATCTTCTAAAACATTCCAAAACACCTTTTTGTCATCCCTAATCACATATTAGCCTAATCTACATCAAATCAAGGCGGATTAGCATAAGGATTGGGATAGAGCTGCTGGAACACATAGGGATTGGATCCAAATAAGAGATTATTTCAGATCTATAGTTTACTTTGTGGCAAAGGTGAGTGATTTGCATTGTTTTTCACTAATTACGGCTAATTATGGTAATTAGCGAAGATTAGCGAAATTATAACTCAGAAAAATTTCTAAAATTCTAAAACATCATTTTGTGACTCTGATATAAATTTGGGTTAATTTCGACTAATTTTGCTAATCCCGGAATTTAGGGGATTAAGGGGTGATTAGTGATAATTAGCGAATTTATGCATGATTAAAATCTGGAAAAATATTCTAAAATTCTGAAATATTGTTTTAGACCTCTGTAAGAAAATTTGGTTAAGTTATGCTAATCCTATCATTAATTATGCTTGAACATGCTTAAGGGGAAATATGGGGTTTTGGCTATGTTTGATCCATTTTAACCTATCATATTGATGTTTTGGTGTTTGAGGTCACTTTTACTTGTTGCTATGACTGTATGGTATGCTTTGTGATTGATTAGAATAGATAAAATGGTCGAAAATGTCATCGAATGGCGTAAAATGCTCGCTGGAAAAGTTGCAGAAAAACTGTGCAGGTTTTCAGATCGGATCGGAGGAATGGGCTCGGATAGGATAGAGGACTTGGCAAGGGATCACCGAACCGAACCGAGGCTTGGCACAAGAGGAAAGTGTGGAAAAAAGGAAGGCCAAAATGGTTGAACTGGGATCGGATCGAGCTAGAGAAGGGGGGATCGGATCGGAGCGGATGGGAATAGGAATGGCGATCGGATCATACCAGAAGATCAAGCAAGGGACGGAAGGAAGACAGTTGGCGAACCGACTCGATGCGACATGGAGGACCCGAACCGACCCGATGCGACATGGAGGACCCGAACCGACCCGATGTGACATGGAGGACCCGAATCGAACTGACGTACTACTAAGGGACTTGGAGACCCCCGACCCGAACTGAAGCACTTGGAGGATACCGATCCGAACCGACAGAAAAAAGGACAGAGAACCGAACCGATCCAGTGATGACCAATAACCCGAGATGCAAAGGTAGTCCAAATGGAAGTTAGAGCTCAGGATCCAGATGGGAACCAATGAGTTCACTTCATGATTGGGCTTTGCTGCGGGACGTGTGCAAAGGGGTTATCGGTATCCGTAACCTTGGTTCACTATTGACAGATAGATTAGGGGCTTATAGTGATAGTTTTATGGGATTGGATTCCGTCATGGCCCAAAGGATTAGGTGACCAAAGTAAAGGATATCATATGCTTTACGCACTGAGTGAGGGATGTGAGGATGATTGCTATGCTTGATTGTTTGACATCACTATGACATGCACTTCCCCACCCCCGTATTTCTTACACTGTATGTTGGTGGCACCATAGAGTATTGTACGGTATGTAGTGCTAACTCTTTGGTTGCAGGTCCAGGTTCAGGTATGATGGATTATACCTGTTATTGTTTTGTTTGTTGCTCATCGCTCATACCAGACTTTTTGTCTGACCCAGAGTTTTATGTCTCTTCTTATTACTCTAGGTGCTCACACGAGCAGACTAGAGACAGGTTAGCTGGGTATGCACGGGTAGCTGATCTGGAGACGAGCAGGAGGCTTCCACGTATGATATATATAGTATTCTCCCTGTGTTGTTGAAGATCACTGCTTGGGCATTAGTCGTGCATCTTCTACTTTAGTTTTCTTTTGTTTTAGAGACAGTAAACTTGGAAAGTTGTAATAAGCTGTATTTGGATTTCCGCTGCTATGTTGGTTTAGTTTTCAGCTTACGCACTATCTCGCCTGTTTTATGTCAGGATTATGTTATTACTATATTTTGTTCCATGCACTGTGAGACATTCTACAGGTTCTCTGTTGTTTCTCCGTCTTCTTTCTTTTCTTCTGACGACCGTCCCGTGCTAACTGGACATGTATACAGCGCACTTTTGGAGTAAATGTGGGTTGGTGCGGGGCGGGCCGTCACATAAAATGTGAGATGCAAGTGCGTTGCTAGATTGTTATTTACTTGTCTTAGACACTATTATAATATCGAAATAATATTGTTTGTAAAAGAATGTTTTGGGTTATCGTAGGATAAAAACCATCTGTATTTATGCGTGGATCGGTCTTACAATCATCCTTTCTTTTGAAAAGGATTTTAAAAAATTAAACCAAATGGTTGGAGTTTACTCACACTAGTCCCATGACTGGTCCAGAGTTTATTTTGTTTTGTTTTACCCTAAACTCTTAGGTGCCCAAATTTGGACTGGCAATCAAGTAGTCGGGATTTTACAGATATACTTGGAAGAACTTAGAGTAGGAGGTTTCAACATTAGATACACATAAAGTTTATTTCCGCCGTGATGTTATGAGTTGTAATCTGAAATGGTATGTATATACAATTATAGGTTTGTATTTCAAAGGTAATGTTTTATAATATATTTTGTTCCTTCCACTTTGAGATTCGTGTTTACTCTGATTTTGATTGTATTTAGGTTCTTCTTCTTCTATTCGAACTTACTTTCTTTCTATTTCTCTCCCTCTGACATCTTTCTATAAATGATCCGGTATTCTCAATGCTTGAATAGTCGACAAGGTGTTTTGTGTCGATTTTCAAGGTTGAAAATCCTTGGGTTATTACATCTAGAATATTTACGGTCTTCAGAATATTTGTAGAAAGTGATCACTGAATTTGCTAACACATAATTGTATATGATACAAACTTCCCACCTGACATGAAAGCATGAAAAATGTGGTACTTTTCTTTTGGGATATTTACAATCTAAAGATGTTACTAATTTCATAAAAAATCTCTTAAACATAGTGTTTAGTAAAGAGGTATATTATCCCACTCTTTATCATAGCTACATCAACTCATGATATTTCATCTTTAGATTATGTTTTTTCCTCTAATTTTACGAACTTAAATATATTTCTCATTAGATTTAATGAGAAAAACACGATGATAATGAACTGTTGATGACAAAAAATGCTGCAACACCCAAGGATTCTGAATTACTTAAGAATAATGTTTCGCATGGTAAAGTAAGTGCAGAAATAAATAAATAACAGAGGGACTTATAATGGTTCCGTCAACAAGGAACCTACGTCAACTTCGAAGGGTTTTTTGATATTTTGTTCACAATAATCAGTTACAAGCGCAGAACTTTGTCATGACATCCATTTACATGTGTTTCCATGTATTTGTGAGTCATAGTTGTCATATATGAGTCTTGGGAAAAAAGTGACTTTTATGCTTCCTCTTCCTCAAGCACTAAGCTGCCATTAATGAGTTCTTGGAGCTCTAAGAGATGTCAAATCAATAAAAATCCAACCTTTATGTAGCATGAGCAAGGGGGTATTTATAGTTGGAAGGTTAGGTGGGAGTAGGTAGGATTTGGGGACCACACAACAAAAAATCGCATCACAGAGCTGCACACACTAGAAAACTGCATCTCCCTTCTTCGTTGGGTGAAAAATTGCGTCCCCCATATGGATACGATTTTTGCACCCCAAAAATCACATCCCAGAGGGATGCGCCATGCTGCAACTGAGTTCATCACATTCTGGTGGATTCGGTTACATCGCATCCTGGTGGATGCGGTTGAATCACATCCTATGGGGATGCGATATCGTTGCATCTCGTAGGATGAGGTAAGGAGAGGTGATGTCTGGGCGGAAGGCGACGGGGAGTCATGTGATGCGAGGTGATTGATGCGAGTGGGTATGGTGCAGTGCGGTAGAGAGTTGAGTGATGCGAGGCGAGTTGGTGCCATGTGATGCAGTATGTTCCTTTTGAGAAGCTGTGAGGCCATCACACGCTTGATTCCTTCTGGACTTGAATCCTCAATGCTTTGGAAACACTTCGAGCTTTGGTGCCACGCGACGGGGTTGAGTCAAGTAGGCCTTGTACTTTTGGGAACCAGACTAAAATGTCGGTTAACATTTACCCCCCCCCCCCCCCCAAAGTACGTCTTGTCTTGACATGACGTGCTTTGAGTTGAATATAATGACTTTGTAGGATAAAGAGATCTCTACGCTACTGATAACTTGGTCGTGATCGTCCCGTTGAGCGTGTTTAGAATTCTGGTTCACCGGCAGCTCGCTTGAATGTCTAATTCCTACTTACTCATGGATGTACGCTTTAGTTGTCGACCATCGCTTATGTTGTGAAGTAAACGAGTTGTTGTCGACGTCGTATCGTGCGTGCACTCACATGCTTTTTTGTGGTTTTACGCTATGCGATCGGAATTTGGAAATAAGGTGTAAGTAATAAAAGCGTTGTAGGTTTATGACCGTACAAGTGAGATTTCAAGAGGTGATATCCAGTTGTGGACTTGATCGCTCTTTGTATGCTCTCGATTTGCTTAAACTTCCGAGCGTACCATCGGTTAGCGAGTCGAATCAGCATCGATTGCCGTGACATCGAAAACTCGTGCGCACGGTCATAACTAAAATTGTGAGTTAAGGATTTCTCGGAGTTCGGAAATATCGTTCTCGATCATCCATTGTTTTAGTAAACGTTCACATCCTTGTGCACACGCATTTATATATGCATGCATGTGCGCATAAGCACGTGTACACACATATGTATTACACACACAGAGATATATATATATATCACCATATATATATACGTTATATATATATATATATATATGTGTGTGTGTGTGTGTGTGTGTGTATAATATCACATCGCATCCCCGTGGGGATACGAAATCTCGCATCCCAGTAGGAAGTGATACTTCACATCCCAGTGGGATGTGATACTTCATATCCCAGTGGGATGCGAGATTTCGCATCCCTGAACGGACGCGATTTCTCGCATCCCTGAAGGGATGCGATGCGACTGGGATGGGCCGAGGCCCACTCCCTTTCTCCTCTATATAAGCCGATGTCCTCCCCTTCCTCATACTTTTCCTTTACCATTTTTGCATCCCAAGGCCACTGCGCTTTTTCCCACGAGAATAGAATTCAGACTTGAATTAAAGGATGAGCATTTGACCTTCTAGATGATGATTTGGTTGGGAAGCCGAGTTCGAAATCGAGTCCTCGTTTAATAGCGTTGGTTTCGAGTTCCTGTGCTCGAGATATAGGGCATGATATTGGATTAATGGTGGTGTAGAAGGAGAAGTTGGATGAGAGGGGAAAAGGAGGGGCATATCGCCTCCTCCGAGTCATGGCGATTCGCATCAATGAGAAGGGATGCCTCGTATCAGACTGATGCGAAATCTCGCATCGTGGTGATTCGATTTCTCGCATCCAAGTGGTGCGAGATTTTGCATCACAGTATATGCAGGATTTCGCATCTGAGTGATGCGATTTCGCATCACAAGGATGCGAACTTCACATCTGGGTGATGCGATTTTCTGGCATCACAAAGGATGCGGACCTCACATCTGAGTGATGCGATATTGCAACGCTTCGGTGATGCGATTTCCTGCATCTGCGTGGTACGATATGGGGGATATGGAATTTCGTCACTCTCGGACTTGTGCTGTCTTCGTGGCGTTTCGTGATTGGATGGGAATTAGGCTTCTCACATAGGGTTTATAACATACAACTCGAACTATGGACAAGAATTTGGACTACTGGACTTGTTTCCCAATTCCAATCACGATGCTACTATGACTCAATGCGAGTTTAGTGATATCGGTCGATGACGATGATGGTTACAGTTTGAAGAAACAATGTTCATCGCTATGTCCCAAATCTATTTACTTATAATCGTATTATCATCGCACTTCACTACACGTTTACACGGTATGTTACACCAACACGAGGGGTACAGGTTTTAAATATGATGTCTAATGCAACTATATTGAAAAGTGTAGCTAGCAATTGTAAACAAGATCCAAAACACAGAAGAATTTGGAAGCTGAAGCTTCATAGCACTCACTGTCCCAGTCCAGCTCAACTAACAGTACTAGTTCCATAGACAGCAAGCTTGAGACTTCTTCAGAGTCCAACCCACCCAGACTATAAGTTTGCTTAAAGCACCCGACCGTGGCCTCGCGTCAGGAGAACAACAGACGTTCTAACCCCAGACCGAACAATCGGTGCCTGAAAGGGCTACTATAGTTGAGGAGAACCCTGAGGAAGAGAATGTAGATATCAAGAGAAGTGATGCCCCCGAAGCTCTAAATGCGATGAAAGGTGCCGTCATAGTTTACAACCCCCCGGATTCTGAAAATTCAGGTGTGGATGAAGTTGCGTTAAGGCGCATTCGTGCAAGGTTCAGCATACCTTGGATCGAAGTTCAATTCCCCGGAAGGAGGACAGGGAGCACGCTCCGCTAGAAGGATACACCGCATGGAACATGCACATGTGTATTTCTAGTGCGTGCCCCCATCTTGTGGCTTCTCCGCGATATGTTGTTCTATTTCCATTTAGACCCTACGTGACTTCACCCAAATGGGTATGCCTTCCTCGTCAGTACCTACCATTTGTTTAGAGAGTACCTGCGCACGGAACCTACCGTAGAAGACATCTGAATCTTGTTTCAGATTAAGAAGAGACCCAACAACGCGCCATCTCTATATTTCTTTGCGGTGATACACAATGCATGATTCATTGAAGGGTCGTGCAGAAGACTTGACATGTATAAGCATAAGTGGTTCTTCTCCTGCTATCCCCCAGGACTTGTGAGACACTGGTTGGAAGGAAGTAAGTATCTTCGGTTGTTTCCATTTTGAAGTTTTCTGAGCCTCATGCTTTGTCTTAATCTTGAACTTCTGTAACAGGGATTCCTCCGCCACCAAAGGATGATGTGTGCCAAGGGCTTCTTGCATGGTTGAGAGCCATCCCGAAAGAAGTTCGCTCCACATACAATATCTTAGATGAAGAGGATCTTCGTCGGACGGGATTACTCCCCGAAAAGCGGACAATAATTAGGGCGGCTACTACTAGAAAGGGATGGCAGATCCTGTGGGAGAAGGGAATTCTCCAGGCCACAAGAGGAAGCCACATCATGTCGTGACTAAGAGACCAAAAGCCGCCAAGATTCAGAAAGGATCTGATGCGAGAGGCGTTGATGGTGGGGATATTGTCCTTGGAGAAGAGGGTTTACCGCCTACTCCTGTCCTACCCATGGATGTCGAGACAGGGACAGGAGTGTCGACAAGGCCGGTTTCCCTAATAATCACCTCTAGGACCACCACGTCGCTGGAGAGTGAGGATTAGTTCAAGGGGTTGGATGACGTTCCCATTAATATTCCTCAGTCTTAGCCTCATGGCACAAGCTCTGGAAGTTCGACTTTAACTGTTGGGGAGATAACTCCTCGAAGCAGGACTCAATCTGGTCTGTGGAGAGCGCACTTAGGGCACACACTCATAAACACTGCATAACATAATATTTGCTTATATGTGTGAAGTGCTTCAGTCTAATCTTGAATCTGTTTTGTGTAGGTGAAATGGTTTGTGAAAGCGGTGGTGGCAGACATTGTGGCTATGGGTCAATAGGCCAATGACCGCAAAAGAGCTCGATTGTGAGTAGTTTCAAGAAAGGGACTGATCTTCCCCAGTTCTCTCGCTCTCATGGCCGATCAACGATACCCAAGACACTCGTGATACCCACCACCATCTTGATCGTCGGGGAAAGATTCAAGGCTTGAGACTACGAGCGTTAGACCGCAAGCTTCGACGTTCCCTCTTCTTGCCTTGCCGAAGGTGCCTGTCCACAAGTCTACCAATCAAGTTGTACAGTCAATAAATCGCAAGCCATTAAAGATGGGCACATCAAGGGGAAGGCCGGAAGCTGCACAGCTTACCAATGAGGAGAAAATGGCCATCTTGAAAGAGAAATTTCGGACGCATTATTTTAAGGAGCTGAAGTGGGTGCCGGACATCAGCCCTATCACTTGCGAAGACACCTAGGTGATATGGAGGAAAGTATATCACGCGTATCACCAAGCCATGGAATTCAATAAGTATGTTGGGCATCTCTCGAACCTGATACGGAATAAAAATGTGTAGTTGTAGAATTATGAACTGGTTATCAAGGCTGAACTGGAGAGCTTTTGGAATCGGGACGAATCATTGGGTGAGATACACTTCTATGTGTGTTCGCGACACGCGGAACCCTAACTCTTCATTGTCAAAGCAGGTGAATTGACCGAGAAGTACGAGAGGCTCGGGAGGGAGGCAAAGCATGCCAGCGAGACGTTCAAAGAAACTGTGGCTTTTTTGACGACGGAGAACACACAACTCAAAAAGGAAAACTCTGACCTGATAGGGGAGAACACCCGCCTTATGAAGGGAAACAAGAGAGTATTCGAACTCCAGGCAGGCAACAAGGCCTTGCAGAAGGAGAACGAAAGGCTAAAGGATTAGAACGTAGAGACCCAAAGGCTTATGCAGGAAAATGCCAAGTTGAAGAGGCATCTAGAGGAGGCCAAGAAAGATAAGGAGAACGCTGAGGCTATCACTAGGGATGTGTTGACCCAGACGTACGGGATAAAAGCTGAGCACTAGAAGGAGGTGGATGAGCTTAAGAACGAGGATGAGGATGCAGCACTTCAGGCGGAGTTGGACCTGGAGCCCTATGTACGTAATATGTATGTCAAAGTGCTTAAGTACTATGGGCTCTCGTGGGTTGTGGACTATCCTAGGACATTGGCACAGGTGTGGGACCGACTATTGAGTTTGAGGCCGACTTGCGGGAAGTGGAAGCCACTGATGAAATCGATTTTATGTTCTCCCACCTAACTGAGCAAGAACGTCTAGTGTTGCAAGAGGGTAGGCAGCTACTAATAGATGATGTCCAACAGGCAAAAGAGGCAGTGCTTGCGGTTGCGAAGGGGAAGATGATGGCTACTGATAGTTTGGTAATGGCTCACGAGTTTAGTGTAGGTAGCTCTTTGCAACAGCAAGCCGTGACATTTGTCTCTGCAACTAGCCCATAAGTCCCAGCCCCAGTTACAACTAAATACAATCTCGATCGACTGGGGCTTGGGCCGGAGAGTCTCATTCAAGTAGCAGGTGGAAGCATTATGCCAACCGGAACCATGCCTTAAGTGGTGATATGTAAAGTTGTATTCTCACGGGTGCTTAGAAGAATAGATTAACTAATCCTTCTCTTTCCCTGCAGGAACTTCCGGAGCAGACGTGATTATTGACTCTAACCCAACATAGCCCGAACAGGAGTGGAAGGATTTGGGGGCCAGCTGGGCGAAGTAGGTGGTACGAAGTTTATATTCTCCGAGGAGGAGTTGTTGTTCTTTCGGTCGATGATGGGAAAAGATGGGCATGAGTGGCAAGTGACGGAGACAGTCGAGGCGAACGAGCATACGATACATGAGATGTTCAAAGACCAACAAGCCAAGCTACACATTAAGCCTGAAAGCAAGAGAAATAGAAAGTGGCTGATGAGTTAGCTCGACAGACGACATTGGTAGAGGCTAGAAAGGAAGCTGAGCAGAAGGCTACGACTAAGGTTTAGTAGCACAAGAAGCCTACGGCTAATGAGCAGAAAGATTTAAAGAAAAGGATGTCGTCAAAGACGCTAAGAAAAATGCTGACGATATATATAAGCAGCTATAGGAGGAGCAGGCCAAGAAGCTTAAGGCGGGGAAGGCAACACAGTAGAAGGCAGTCGTTAAGAATGGACACAAGATATGAGAGGGTGCACCCGTGATCCTCGCACTCATCAGGGAGGTCACTCCTGAGCCCCCTGATGGAGATCTTGCTCGGAGGCGAGGAAATCATAGAGATTACGAGCGACGACGATGATGAGGAGGAAATTCCAATATTGTGTAATGGCGGGAATTTTCGACCCAGAAAATCAACATAAAAACACACTGTTGACTATTCAAGCATCGAAAATACCAGGACATTTATAGAAGAATTTAGAGGGTGAGAAAGAAAAGATAGAACTAATAGAATAGAAGAAGAAGAAGATCACAACTGAACAGAATCAGAGTAACACGAAACTCGCAGCGGAACAAAATAAGATGTATTATATAACATAACTTTGAATACAAAACTGTATTGTATATACATACCATTATCAGAGTACAATACATCATATCACAGCGGAAATAACTCTACATAACTAATGGTGAAGCTTCCTGCTTTTGAGCTCCTCCAAGTGAATCTGCAAAGCCTGAAACACTTGACTGCCCGTACAAATTTGGTCACCCAAGAGTTTAGGGAAAACAAACAAAATAAACTCTGGGTCAGTCATGGGACTGGTGTGAGTAAATTCCAACCATACTGTTTTACTTTGAAAATCCTTTTCAAAACAAGAAGATAATAGTAAGACCAGCCCACACATAAACATGGACGGTTTTTACCTTACTATAACCCGAAATATTCTTGATATCAAAACCCAGTGATATTATGATAATGTCTAACCATATAATTATACAAGTAGTAGAACGCTTGCATCTCACGCTCCACATATATATAGTATAAAACCATAAACCCCAGGGCACTTATTGGAGAATGGATTCCAACAGACAAGGTATGGGAGCACCTTCTGAATAGTGTACTCTAGAGGGGATACACTCAGGGTTCAACAAGAACGTCTTGCAACCCGGCCACACATGACCGCTCACTCATTTGGCTTGAGTGTCGCGAATATATTGCCACCACGGTTGTAGACCATCCAACCGTCATCCGAAGATACAGAATCGAAAATAAGTATAAATATGAATTTTCTCTAGATCGGTGACAATACACCCTGCTTGGGGATGACCCAACTAGCCATGCTGCCTAGCCCAACTTCTGTCATTCTCGGTTGTGAGGCTAGAGGCTACGTCTATCTTCAGAACATCTGATCACCATTCACTTTGAATGTCACATCGTCAAATCCGTAAGCACACATTGATTACACAAATGCACACTGGGTGTAGAATAAAGGGAAATTATCTTCTCCCCACCAGCTTGGTATATTCGTAAAATCAACGGCGTGACCGTTGGAAATACTCTGTCAGACACTCGTCCATACAAGTTGTCCTGGGACTGGACAAACAAAAACACACCATTCAATAACTGGACGATCCTTGCATTTAACTCTGTCTTCAATTATCTTCAGCATATCTAATTCGCAACGATTATGCCTATACGGAGTGGTTTTCGGATAATATATCCAACCAGTATCTCCGTATTGACAATGATGGTCAAAACACTTCGATAGTCGGTTATTTAGCTATCGGAGTAAAAACAAACATTCATTCAAATGAATAACTAACATCACACAACCACGGGCACTTTTATTTAACATTCGTTTTATTGTTCAAATTCCCATATCTTACCAGATATTTCTCAAATCCCGTTTTAGCCTTTTCATACTTCTTGGAAAACATTTCCAGTTATTATAAACTCTTATTCTTTCATGTTCCAGAAACATACGTTATTAACGTTCGAACTATTTCCATTAATTTCACATTCTTTATTTCTATACTTGGATAATCTATCCTATTTATATTGGAAAATATTTCCAATTTCCTTTTAACCCTTTAATCGGCCCTACGTTCACTTTTAAAACATTTTTCACTTTGAAATGTGAATACCCTCCCTTATTATAGAAATCTGAACACCTTTATCATATAACTCTTTATTTACGAAATACTATCCCTTATCTTGTTTACCGAAATCTCTTTCATACTTTTTATATTCCTATTCCACTTTATAAACTATGTTTCTAAGTCAACTTCTTATCAAATCAATATCAAGTTTATAACTAAATACTGACTCCTATCCTATTAACATTTATTTGTTTATAACTAAATGTTAATTATTCTATCAGATTATAATCCCTAAAAATAGTTTATTTTTAATACATTCGACATCGTCGAATTCTAGTTCCAAATCCTAACGGTTTAATTCTAATCACATTTCGAACATCGAAATGCTGTCATCAGTTTCTAATACGATTCCCCAATTATTTTTCTAAACTCTTTCTTATATTTCTTTGAACAAACATCGTTGCTTATTACTCTAGAATAAGTGGATTTCAAACCAAACTGTTACATTTCCTAGGAAGTGCTGCTATATATAAAAGTCATGCTTAAGTCAAATCAACAGCAGTTAATTTGTCGCTATAGTTCTAAACTTGTCATACGCTGTAATATTCTCGTTATAACTAATTACAATCACACTTACCTTATCAACAGCGTTATTTTATTGCTATAGTTCAACTTGTCATACGCTGTAATATTCTTTGTTATAACTAATCTTGACATAACAGTCACACTTATCTTATCAACAGCGTTATTTTACCGCTATAATTCTAAGACTGGCAATACGCTGCCGTATTCCTTTTATACACATTTTGACATCTCTTTCCGTTACAACTGTTATCGTTCCTCGATAATAGTGAAGCCGTTCAAGTTGGGGTATTTTATTTACCTCTCAGACCTTGATCGACAACGTTCTTACCTTAGACAGATATAAGTTTGTACTCTAATCCTTTATTACTTATAATATCTATCAGATCGTATTTTCATGTTTATTTTTAACTATGATTTTATAACACCATATCCTTACTTTGAAATCTCTGGTGTTTGGTTATTTATATTAAACATTTACTCTTCGCTTTCTCCATTCCACAGTTCTAATTAAATCTTATTACTTTGAATTAATTTATTTCTAAACTATTTCATTAGATTAATTAAAGACCAATTAACCTAATAATTATTTTCCCAAATAACAGTTGATTTAATCAACTTCATTCCATCAGTAAATTCGTTAACTGATTTTAATTACTTCTTAACATTAGATTAATATAATTAATCTAATAATATTATTATCCAAATATTTAATCGTCGGATAATTTCTGCTTTATAAACTCATTAAAATGTCAACAATCGTTTTTATAAAAACGAACTCTAAAATACTGGTTTATAATAGAACTTCTATTATAAATTTAAATCTTCTTTTTAATTATAAAAATATAATTTTTATAATTAACCTCGTTGATTTGCCTGACGGCCAATCAACTCCTTAACAAAACGATGGTTTTACGGTCGACTGTTATCACTTTCTAAATTGATATCGTTTATTGATTTATCGAAACAGATGTTGAATTTCCGTTCAACATCAATATTCACATGGGGTTTTAAATATAATTCGTGTTCATACAAAACAAACAGTACATATAATTATCAAGGAATCCGGCCGGAGTCCTCCAACCGGTTTCCGCATCCACATATGTCAGTCAACACAATTTACACTAACTCTATATTAGGGGATATTCTAATCGATGGAATCAATGTCTAACCGGTGATGTGTACATATGTAACGATATATAATATTCAACCAAATTAACTGTAATCTACCTAATCGACCATCACACAGCATTCAAATATAATTATAAAAATAGATCAGAGTTAGTGATTTTACTCACATTCACGCGTTAACCGTTAAATAACGATTTGCGTCATTCCTTGCTTTCTCTTACTGACGTTCTCATTCTAGTGAACAGTTTATGACCAATCTGCATGCTCTTCTCTCCACCGTCAGCCCATATACCGCTTGTTCATGTCTCGCTGCCGGAAACTCCACACACACAAGTTCTTTTCTCTTTACTTTCTCTCTTCTTTGTTTTTCTTGCCACTCCTCATACGACCATTACAACGACAATGGATACCATCAACCAAAACTTCTTCATCCAATTAGAACAGATCCTCCTTCCAGTAAAACAGTTTTCAAACACGCACCTCCATACCATTTCTCCCCTACGCACCCTTCTTTTTATTTTTCATGCGTTTAACTCTTCTCTAAAACTCGCCTCTTCATCCTTTGTGGTTCATCCTTGCACTGAAATTACACTCCAGTTACAGTCACCGCGATCTGCTTCCATACTTGTTTTCACTCTTTGTTTCTGTTTTGTTTTACACCGCACCTCTCATGGACGAGAACTTCATCATGCTCCCTGTTTGCACCGTACTCCACGCGAAGACATGCAAGAATAAACCATATGTACTGTGCATGAACGTTTCTGTAAACTCCATTTACCGTACCTTCATGACATTACAAACCAAATGATTAATGATCCTCAAACCTCAACGCCCTTTCTCCATAAAATACAATCGGCCTCCCTCATCTCTTCTGACAAATGCAGGTTTACTACTCCATTCCACTACACTCGGTCACCTTCCACCATCTCAGCGCCATGCATCCACTGTTTAAACTTCCCAATACCATATAAACCTCACGCCATCAAGTCAGTTCGCACCATATTTCCTCTCACCATTTTTACACAGTGCCTCTTCTCCCAAAATGCACGCCAGCTTCAAATTTACTGACGTCATGCCACCGTGAACTCCCCCATATGCAAACGCAGGCACCTCCTTAATTTCCCATTACCTCATCATAAGCCATCCCCGTGCATTCGGTTGCACAGCTCCCCTTCTTCTCTTCTGCTATGAAGTACTGTCCTCCCTTCTGCACTTTCTTCCTCTTCATTAAACTCCCTTTTTATTATTTCTTGTCTTTCTACAAACTATGCTTCACGTTATTAGCACATCCACCTCCATTCTAAGAGCACGTGTAATCCCACATCCTTGACAACACAGGTATTTTCTGACCCCACCGAACATGTTTTCCCTTCTAACTCGTCACCATCCTCACACTTATGTACCCAACAGTGCACCCCTATCCTTCACGTCATAAAGTAAAACCCATGCTTCTTCTGTTTAAAACTGAGATGCCCTTCCAGATCCCACTATCGTGCTTCCAGCTCGCACCATCCATTCACTTCACCACCTTCATGAGATTCCCACGCACAATCACCCATTTTCCATACTATAAACTCCACGTCCATCTCTTGGTCACATCATCCCTAGCTGCTCGAACTCCACAGTCCATACATGAAGCCAATGTCCACTTTCATCTTCCCGAACAGTTTCCTACACACCTCTTTCACCAACACAAACGTCACTTACGCCGTTTCGCCAGCTCATACACGACTCCTTCAGTACACATTCCTGCTACCATGAACTTAGCGTCCTCCGTTGAACCTTTAAGCTTCAGTAATCCTACGGCCATTTGCAAATCAGGTTTTGAAACCTTAAAATGGATCTACAGATCAGTTTTGGGTTCTCACGTTGGATGAGGACGAGGATTTTTCTCTTTTACTGAAAGTGAATGAGTACTGTTATTATTTATAAATGGATGAAACAAAGTCGTTTTTCAAACGTAGGGGTATGTTTTCAAACGTAGGGGTATGGGCTGAGTTAAATCATTCATTTAATTTCGATACGTAGGGGTATGGTAAGCTTTACTACGAAGACTTGGTGAGTTATGAGGTACCATACTTTTCATTAAATTTGACTAGAAACTTCAAGATATTTTTCTCTTCTTCTTTCTGATTAGTTGAAACATTACACGTTTCATATGTTATAAGTACCTCATATTTATTAGTGGATTTGTTTAATATGTCGGCCACTGTACCCGCACATGTTACCTTACCCTTTTCAGAATTCATTATCAGATTTTCCGGGATGTTTGACCAGCGATACACAGTATACACTATTTGCTAAGACTTCGAATGATCTGATAGGATTCTTCCCCACGTATAAGATTTGGTCCGAGATTATATATGTATATGAATTCTGTTTTAAGTTCCAAAGGTTCACATACACTGCTACCTAAAATTATATTCATTCACGAGCGCTGCAGACTGAAATAAAGAAACGGTTGCGTTCAGCGAGGTGTCATGATCCAAAAAATATAGAAATACCGGTAGATTGAATTATATTTTGAAACCCCGAAATATCGATACAGGGTGCAAAATACTCCAAATAAAAAGTTGCATATTTAATTAATTAAAAATTTCAGTAAAATTCTAAAAATTAAATTATCGCTGAGCCTCAAAAGAATCTTGTCCTGATTTGCAACCGATATCAAGTTATATTCAAATAACCGTTACGGTCGATATATGATTTCACAGCGACTTTTTGAATATTTGATTTGGACATATCTTGCAATCTATACGACGAAACCTTGGTTTTTCACTTCTGTTGGAAAAATACAGTTCAACAGATTCCAACGCTTCTTGTTTCGAAGAAATCCGATTTAAAACGAGTCCGGTACACTCAGTTGAAGTTCAGAACGTTAAATTACGAACTACAGGGTCGTTCTGAGCTCGATTATAATTAATATATATTTATATACGTCCAACTTCGTTTTAATTAATATATAAATCCATATATATTCTGAATTCAATATTTAAACTGATTTAAATATTCAAATACAGACCGATAAAATGCGGGACGTTACATATTGTCCCTCAAGTCATCTTCTTAGGCCAAAAGAACGAAGGGAAAGGAAGGAGTAGTTCCGGGAAGAGGAAGAATAGAAGAGGTGATGATCCGTCGAGAGGTGACTCGGGCAGGAAGAAGAAGAAAGAGGAGACCAAGGAAGTCGAGGAGGGAAAACTGCCCAAGTAATGTTTATAGCTATCTTTTGATGATGTAGGCCGATAGTTTATGCGAGTACATCCCTCGCTTTTGGAGGAGTGGTATGGTTTTTATGTTTATCATGTCATTAGAAAAAGAATTAATTAGATGTAGCTTGCTTTTGGTTTGTGAATGAAAGTGTTAGTTGACTTTTCTTATATCACAACTTGTATAAAGTGTTCGAATGTCCGTCTATGCTTTATGTTTCTCATAATTTCATAAACCTACTTGTTGTTACACTTAAACAAATGTTATCTGAGGCTTCACTCTTAGGTTCCCCAGCCGTGCAAATAGTGTAAGCGCGGACTTCGCTTTCGGAACTTATCTTGATCGGGAGTACCAAGTCGAGCGAAAATTGTAAGCACGGACATCGCTATCAGGACTTCCCTTGGTCAGGAGTTCTGATTCGTGCGAAGATTGTAAGCATGGACTTCGCTTTCGAATCTTCCCTTGGTCGGGAGTTCCGGGTCATGCGAAGATTGTAATTGTGGACTTCACTCTCAGAACTTCCCTTATTCGAGAGTTCCGAGTCATCCGAAGATCATAAGCAAGGACTTTGCTCATGGACTTTCATTTGGCCAGGAGTTCCGAGTCGTGCGAAGACTGTAAGCACAGGCTTCACTCTCGGGACTTCCCTTGGTTCGCAGTTCCGAGTCGTGTGAAGATTGTAAGCGCGGACTTCGCTCTCGGAACTTCCCTTGGTTAGGAATTCCAAGTCGTGCAAGGTTCGGCTCCGGTACCATCTCTCTTGGGACCTCCCTGAGACCATTGGTCCCAATTCGCGAGGAGGCATGGACGTCGTTGTTCCATCCTTTAGGTTATCTTGATGGTTCGTTCGGGTAGGAGTTTGAGGGCGTCGTTAACTCACCGATTGCTACCCGAATTTGGACCCTTTGGGTCGGATGGAACCAGATGAGCGGTCGAAGTTACACTCGTTCGATTGATGGGCTTCCCTCAAGTCCGGAGACTCGGGAACGAGGTTGGATATCCAAGTGAATGAACATCCCGAGTTGTTTATACTTGCCCTCGTCATTGATTCAGGACACGAGTTAGATAGGGTCGGTTCCATGCACCGGGATGCCAATCCAGTATTGTGTGCTCGTGCATGCAAGTCAGTTGTGATAGTTGCTTGATCATATTACACAAAAGTAAACATGCCAAGAACATAGAGAAACGAAAAGTATCTTTACTAATAACTTTGGCGTCTATGGCCTTTACTTTACAAGAAAACAAAATATTGCTGGAAAGCAGTAAATATTTACACTAAGTTATGGCGACGAAGATGTTCACTATTCCATCCCCTTAGGAGTTCGGTGCCATCAACGGTCGTTATCTTAAAGGTTCCTTCTCCGAGCCTCCATTGTATGACGTACGGACCTTTCCAGCGAGGAATTAAACCAATTAGTGTGGGAAAAATCCATTTCAGGGAGAGGTCGCCGACACTGAGGTCCTTTGGACGGACTTTAGAATTGAAGTATCTAGTGACTCGTTGGCGCTGAGCGGCAACTCTAAGTTCAGCTTCGTCTCTTTTCACTTCGAGTAAGTCTTCCAAGATAAGATCTTGGTTTGTCTTTGAATCGTAGTAAGTTTCTCGATGAGATTGGAGTTTGTGCCCAATAGGAATGACGACTTTGGGCCCATAGGCGAGAGCAAAAGGATTATGGTCAGTCGCTGACTTGTGGGTGGTCTGATAAGCCCATAGGGTTAGAGGGAGCTCATCTGCCCATAATCCTATGGCTCTTTCCATACGCTTCTTGATGATGGACTTTGTCAATTTGTTGACAGCCTCGACTTCCCATTGGATTACAGAAGAGCTACTGCGTAGAATTTCTTCTCGATATTGTGCTATTGGCAGAAAGTCTTGAACTATGCGTTCTCGAACTAGGTCTCGTTGTTGGAAATGATAGCTTGAGGGACTCTATATCGAGTAATAATGTTGCGGATGACGAAGATGATCAATTTCTTGGTAGTGATTGTAGTAGGGGATTTAGGTTCTGCCTTTTGGTGAAGTAATCAACCACGATGATAGCATATCATGCACCGCCTCTGACCATTGCAAGAGTTCCGATGATATCGATTCCCCACACGGTAAATGGCCAAGGACTGACCATTTATGTCAATTCGGTTAGCGAGGCTCTGGGAATCTTGGAGAACCTCTGGTATTTGTGGCACTTGCAAGAATAATCTGCGACATCTTGATCGAGTGTGGACCAGAAGTAACCATGTCTGAGGATCTTCCTTGCAAAGGTTTTCCCTTTGGTGTGGTCATCGCACTCGCCTTCATGTACATTCGATAACACACGGTCGGCGTCATTGTGGGCTACACACTAGAGTAGTGGAATAGAGAATCCACTCTAGTAGAGCACTCCATGCTAAATAATATAATGAGATGATCAACAAGTGAGTGCTCGTCTTTCTCTATAGCGCTCGGGGAGGATTCCACATTGTAAGTAATTCTTGATTGGTGTCATCTAAGACTCAGGCTCAGGCTCGGTCTCCGTTGTTGCTACTGAATCAATCTGCATCTGATCGATGCTCGGAAAGCCGAGCTCTTCGGTTGAGGATTGTCCTATAAGCTGCACATCTCTGGAGCTTGCCAATTTGGCTAATGAATCAACTTTTTTGTTTTTTCCTTGGGGATGTGCGTAATGATGTAGTGGTCGAAGTTGGTGAGCACTTTGCGGAACCGAGCAAGGTAGGGAGCGAGACGGTCCCCCTTGGATTGGTATTCTCTCTGCTCCTGGCGTATGATGAGCTGTGAGTCGGAGTAGATCTGGATAGCCTTGATGTTAAGTTTGATTGCAATCCTGAGTCCGACAATTAAGGCTTCGTATTCTACATCATTGTTGGTAGCAGGGAGGTCAAGCTTCAAACCATAACATATAGAGCGTGCCTCAGGAGTAATGAGTATGACTCCGGAGGCAGAACACTGATTGTTAGAAGACCCATCCACGAATAGTTTCCATTGGATATCTGGAGTCTGATGTCTTCTGAGGGAGGATCTTCTGGAATAGTGAACCCCACTATGAAATCTGCGAGGGCTTGCCCGAGGATGTCTCGACGGGGAATGAATGTGATCTCAAATTGTCTTAGTTATATATTCCACTTCAGCAGTCTTCCTGACGCCTTAGATCATTGCAGGACCTGTAGCAGCAGATGATCAGTAAAGACATTGATTGGATGTGACTGAATGTAGGGTCTCAGCTTTCGGGATGAGATCACCAAACAGTAGATAGCTTTTCGAGCTTTGGATAGTTCTTTTCTGCCCCCGTGAATCTCTTGCTGATGTAGTAAATAGGTCGCTGGACATGATCTTCGATGCGCACGAGCACTAAGCTGATTGTCTGCATAGAAACAACAAAATATACATATAAGCCATCGTGATCCACGGCTTTCGACAAGATAGTTGGTCACTCTAAGTGATTCAGAAGGACCTGGAATACGGCAATGCACTCCAATTTCCATATGAAGTTGCGCTTCCCTTTTTGAGTATTCGAACAAGGGAATGCATTTGTTAGTAGCTTTGGAGATGAACTTAGGGCGGCGACCATCCCATTTAAACGTTGAACATCTTTGATGCTCTGAGGGGCTTGTATATCCCTGATATACTTAATCTTATCTGGATTGGCTTCGATGCCCCCATGAATTGACAATGAAACACCGGAATTTTCCCGACATAATGCAAAAAGAGCATCTCCAAGGATTGAGTTTCATGCCATATTGACGAAGGACACCAAACATCTCGGCGAGGTCATTGACACAGTCGTTTGATACCCTCGTTTTCATGAGCATATCATCCATGTAGACTTCCATGGATCTCTCGATCTGGTCCTTGAACATCTGGTTGACCAGTCATTGATAGGTGGCTCCAGAATTCTCGAGACCAAAGGGCATGACGACATAGAAGTAAAGCCTAAGATCGTTATGAAAGAAGTATGATCCTGGTATGGACGGTATATTGGAATCTTAT
Source organism: Allium sativum (assembly GCA_030737875.1). Lineage (NCBI taxonomy): Eukaryota > Viridiplantae > Streptophyta > Magnoliopsida > Asparagales > Amaryllidaceae > Allium > Allium sativum. The sequence continues at coordinate 352,016,861 of CM060922.1, read as the reverse complement.
TATTTCCTGAGTACGCATTGATGAAGGAGAGAAGATGGTAGCTTGTAGTTGAATCAACATGTTGGTCGATCTTTGGAAGTGGGAAGCTGTCCTTTGGGCATGCTTTGCTTAAGTCTGAGTAGTCGACACATGCCCGCCACTTTCCATTGGCTTTCTTGACCAATACCGGGTTGGAGACCCATTCAGGGTAGAAGGCATTGCGGATAAAACCGTTATCAAGTAGCATATCCATCTCCTCTTTAAGTGCAGTCGATCTTTCGATTCCCAAGATTCAACGCTTCTGTTTGCCTGGAAGTTGCCTGGGATCAATGCTGAGCATGTGGCAAGCGATTCCTGGATCGATGCCACACATGTCAGAGTGGGTCCAAGCAAATACGTCAACGTTGGCCCTTAAGAATTCCACAAGCTCTTCCTTTATTACGGGGTGGAGTTGCAATCCAACTTTCAAGAACTTTGTTGGATCGTCAGGGTTGATTGGAACATCCATCGTTGGTTCTACCGGGGTAGCTCTCTCAAAATTGGGCTCTTCTTCCTCCCTCGGATTGAGATCACCAGATAGACGGCAGTGGCGCCTGAGCCAGAACCTAAACACCTTTGGTTGTTATGCGGAGATGGTCTTGGCGCAATAATACGGTGGCACTGTCTTGCCTTTGTCCTTATTGCGCGCGTTGTTCCACTCTGCGAGGTAGCAAGCTTTCGCGGTTACTTGGTCGCCTTTAACTGTACCGATCCTGTTCTCTATCAGAAATTTCATTAGAAGGGACCCTGGAAATATGTAGACTCCAAATTCTGCAAGGAATGGGCGGCCTAGGAAGACGTTATATTGAGAGATAACGTTGTTGACCACAAAGGTGAGGATACGGACCTAGCTCTGATCCCTTTCTCCGAGCTCTACTGAGAAGTCGACCATGCCCACGGGTTGTGTTGAAGAACTGTATTGACGTTATGAATCATGGCATGGCAGGCTTCAGGTTTAGGTCCTCTATTGTCATTTAATCGTAGGCCGCCTTGAAGATGATGTTGACCGAGCATCCTGAATCAATTAGGATCCTTCGAACGAAGGCATGGCCAATCTGGGCAGAGATGACGAGAGGGTCTTTGGTTGGGATCTCAATCCCATAGACTCCCTCTCCCGGAAGACGATATCGTCCTGCATTGTCTTCTAGAGCTTGGCGGGAACAGATTCATCTAGAGTAGAGCATGCTTCGTAGTTGACATGTTTAATGGAATTGGAATCCTCCTCCATCTTTATGAATCCATCATGAGAGGGGTGAGGTCTGCCGCAGATTGTGTTGATGACGATGCCTCGTGGTCTTTAATTGGATGGCCCCGAGGATACATTGGGCAAAAGAAGAGCGGGCGTTGACGGGCTCGTGGCTGCTCCGGGAGTGGCAGGATTTTGAACGTACTATTCCAAATGTTTCCCGTAGATTATTTTTCCGATCGCATCCTTAAGGTGGCGACGGTCGTTGGCGTTATTCCTATACATTCCATGGAATCTGCAATACTTGCCAAAGTTTTTCTCATGGTCAGTGGATTCCCGGGTGTTGGGCTTCTTGTATTGAAGAGTATTACAGTTCTCTAAGTAGATTGTATCCATATCTTGATTGAGTGGAGTGTAGTTCCTGTAATTTTGACCACGGTCATGCTTCTTGGGATCTGTGGGAACTCAGTTGTTTCGACTTCCAGGTTTACCATTGTTCGAGTAGGGATTGTACAAGATTTCCCTTTTTCCCTTGTCGAAAGATACTTCGACTTGTTTTCCTTTGACACTGTGTTTAGCGGTGCCAGTGTAAGGGTTGTTAGGGTGGCTGTCTTGAGTAGCCTTATTGTGCCGATCTTTCTCTTGACGTAACAATTGCTCGTCTTTCTCATAGAAGGCTTCTAAAGTCTTCGTTTGCCTTCTGTCTATCAATGCCCCAAATTCAGAATCAGCGAGGACGCCTTTGGTGGACGAGGACTGTACGAGGCTACTGGTCGTCAATTCTAGTGAGGTCAGTGTTGAAACGCTCGAGGTAGATTTTGAGAGTTTCTCTAGGGCCCTGATAGAGGTTGGAGAGAGCAAGAGAGTTCTTTGGCGTAAAAACGTGCATTCTGAACTGTTTGACCATCTCAATTGCTAGCTGGTCAAAGTCAATGATAGATTGAAGGGGAAGGCGGGTGAACCGAAGCAATGCTGTGCCTTCCAAAAAGACCGGGAATCATTTATAATTGACGACATCGGTGGCCCTATTGGAGTCCATGTGACACTCATAGCGGTTCAAAAAAGCGCAAGGGTCAATTGTTCCTCCATAGATCCTAAGTAGTGGCATGTTGAAGTGTTAAGGCCACTTGGCTTCGAGCACGTCCCTGGTAATGGGGTTACGTCACAAGTCGGTTTCTCTCATGTCGTTGATGTTCCCTCGCATATTCATCATGATCGTTCGGACCACGTCGGGGAGATATGCCAGGTGATCATTTTCTAGCGGGATCCAGTGGTTATTGTTCATCTCGAGAGTTCTGGGCCGTGGACATTGCCTAGAATGGACTCAGGCTCGTCCTCATCCACTTTATCGTCATTGATGACCTGATCTTGGTATGGTTGATGAGGTTGAGCATGCTGATGCAGATTCTGATCAGGTAGGACTTAGGCATGTTGGGTTGCTAGACGCGTAGGCCCCAAGTTTAGAGCGGCGACAGTTGGGTTCTGTCGAGGAGGGGATTGGTTATTCAGACCTGTTTCATCATTGATAACCAACTGGGAGCAGTCATGTTGACGCATTCCCTCACTGACGGTTATGGTGGTCCCGTTATCGTTCCCGTTGTTGTTGGTATAGGTGTTAGTGCGGGCAACAACGTTAGTATTGAGAGTGAATCTTCTTCCTTGGCTTTGACCCTGAGTTACGGAAGTGGCACTTTCTGAGGTGTTGTGTCGTGGTCGAGCATAATTTTGAGCAAATTGGAGTTGAGTGATGAGACGTTGACTTTCCTGGAGTTGATGCATAAAGTCGATGTTGTTTTTCAATGCCTCGTTCGACACTAGAGATCTATTTTCCAACCTTTTATTAAGTGCGTAGATTTACGCTCGAGTTGCTGGAGCATCGAGGTCCGTAGGAAGAAGCATGTCTGCTTCAGCCGAGTTTCCTATAGGTTGAAGTTGTTGAGAAGTGGTCGCGTCAGCTGCTCGAGAAGTTACGATGTAACAACCCACATTCTACGCATCGAAGGATCGTAGAATATTTATTTCTTTCTCATATGAAGTTGTATGGTCATGTAACTTTGGGAAACAACCATTAGAGTCATTTCCCATGTTCATGATTTTTGTCGATTTTTATATGACCGTTTTACCCCTTGTTGGTACTGTTTTGGCCATAACTTTTGACTGGAAAGGAGTTTTGACCTAAAACCACTTCCATTGGATTCGAAGGATGGTTTCTCTTTCCGTAGAGTGGTTACATTAGCCAAACGGACTTACCGTTTGGGAGATATGGCTGAAACAAGGTTTAGAAGGTGAAAAACAGCTTAATTGGGCTAAACCGGGTGATTAACAGCTAGGCCCAATGGGGGATTTTGGGTTTAGAGGTATTTGAGGGCTGATTGGGTTTAGGAAACGATTTTTCATTCATTTTTCCAGCCGCCACTTACCTCCTTCAAGCTCTAGCAATGGCCTCCACCTTCTAATTTCATCCCAAATCGTCTCTAATCACTTTCTAATCGAAGATTAAGCAAAACTACATCAAATCAAGGGAGGGTAGCACCAAATCAGAGGGAGAGCTGCTGGAACACATAGGGATTGGATCCAAATCAGAGATTATTTCAGATCTAAAGTTTGTTTGTGGCTAAGGTGAGTGATTTGTATTGTTTTTCACTAATTACGGCTAATTAAGGTAATTAGCGAAGATTAGCGAAATTATGGCTCAGAAAAATCTAGAAAAATTACTAAAATTGTAAAACACCATTTTATGCCTCTGATATGAATTTGGGTTAATTTCGACTAATTTTGCAAATCCCGGAATTTGGGGGATTAAGGGGTGATTAGTGATAATTAGCGAATTTGTGCATGTTAAAAATCTGGAAAAATATTCATAAATTCTGAAATATTGTTTTAGACCTCTGATGTGAATTTGGGATAATTTGGTTAAGTTTTGCTAATCATATCATAAGTTTCACCTAAACATGCTTAAGGGAAAATATGGGGTTTTGGCTGTGTTTGATCCATTTTAATCTATCATATTGATGTTTTGGTGTTTGAGGTCACTCCTACTTGTTGCTATGACTTTTTGGTATGCTTTTTGATTGATTAGAATACTTAGAATGGTCGAAAACGTCGTTGAATGGCATAGAATACTTGCTGGAAATGTTGCAGAAAGATAGTGCAGGCTTTCGGATCGGATCGGATGGATGGGCTCGGGTCGTGCAAAGGATCACCGAACCGAACCATAGCTTAGCACAAGATAAAGTATGGCAAAAAGGAAGGCCACACAGGTTTAACTGGGATCAGATCGGGCTAAGGAAGGGGGATCGGATCGGAGCGGATGGGAACAGGAATAGGGATCGGATCGGAGCGGATGGGAATAAGGACGGGGATCAGATCGGACCAGAAGGCCAAGCCAAGAGCTAAGAAAGAAGGACGGACCGGATGGTGACAGGGGACCCGAACCGAACCGACGGAGCAATCAAACCCGAACCGAACCGCTTGCTGAAGCACCACACTGAACGAGATGCATACACCCGAACCGAACCGCCAGAAGGGAATATCTAAGACCGAACCGAACCGATGGACAAGGGAAGATCCGAACCGACCCGGTGAAGACTAAAAACCCGAGATGCAAAGGTAGTCCAAATGGAAGTTAGAGCTCAGGATCCAGACGTGAAACAATGAGTTCACTTCGTGATTGGGCTTTTCTGCGGGACGTGTGCAAAGGGGTTGTCGGTATTCATAACTTTGGTTCACCACTGAGAGATGGATGGTGGGCTTGTAGTGATAGTTACACGGGATTGGATTCCGTCATGGCCCAAAGTATTAGTGACCAAAGTAGTGGATATCGTATGCTTTACGCACTGAGTGAGGGATGTGAGGATGATTGCTATGCTTGATTGTTTGACACCACTATGACATGCACTCCCCCCCCCCCGTATCTCTTACACAGTATGTTAGTGGCACCTTAGAGTATTGTACGGTATGTAGTGCTAACTCTTTGGTTGCAGATCCAGGTTCAGGTATGATTGGATTATACCTGTTATTATTCTGTTTAGATGCTTATCGCTCATACCAGGCTTTATGTCTGACCCAGTGTTTTATGTCACTTCTTATTACTCTGGGTGCTCGCACGAGCAGACTAGAGACAGGTTAGCTGGTGATGCGCGAGTAGCTGATTCGGAGGCGAGCAGGAGGCTTCCACGTATGATATATAGATATTCTCCCTGTGTCGTTGGTGGTCGCTTCTTGGGAATTAGTAGTGTACCTCCCTTATCTTGCTTTTGCTTTTTGAGACAATTTGAAAAGTTGTAATAATGTTGGCTTTGGATCATAAGCTGTACTTGGATTTTCCGCTGCTATGCTAGTTTGTTTTCAGCTTATGCACTATCTCACCTGTTTTATGTCAAGTATATTGTTATTATATTTTATTCCATGCGCTGTGAGACATATTACAGGTTCCTTGTTAGTTCATTTCCTTCTTCCCTTTTTCTTCTGACGACCGTCCCGTGCTAACTGGACATGTGTACAGCGCACCTTTTGAGGAAATGTCGGTTGGTGCGGGGCAGGCCGTCACACTTGGTATCAGAGCTCTAGGTTGCGTAGTTAACCTAGGGAAAGACACTAGGGAGAGATAGTACGTATATGAGAGCGCGTATTTGTGATTACTTTGGTTTTCAAAAGCTATATATATATACTATTAGTAGTATGAGGATGAAGTCGTACTGCACTAGCACCACTATGGGGTCGTTAATCGTTTTCCCTTTACAGATTGACGATGAGTAGAGACACCAGGGGTGCTAGTAGAGGGACCAACCATGGGAATGCTCCTGACATGAGGACAATGTTCACTAACTTCATGAGAGACATGCTTAGAGATGTTCAGGGAGCAGTTCCCAATCCCGGAAATGGTGGTGGTCCAGTAGTGTAGGCGCCTAGGGTCGATTTCGCCAAGTTGTGCAAGGATTACACTAACCTTGGTGGGAAGCCGTTCCACGGAACGGAGTCGGCCACAGATGTTCAGGATTGGTTGGATAGCTGTGATCGTATCTTCGACGACTTGGGTCTTGAGGATGCGATGAAGAGAAGGCTAGCGTCTCGTCAGCTGCAAGGGCGAGCGATGAATTGGTGGAATGCCATTAGAACAGCTACTCCAGAAGATCAAGTTACTTGGAATCAGTTTAAGACTCGCTTTTGTGATAAGTTTATTCCAGCTGCTCATAAATCAGAACTGTTCAAGAAGTTCTTGGAGCTTAAGCAGAACGGTAGAGCAGTCTCGGAGTATATCGCTGAATTCGACACTTTATCGAAATATGGATGGTCCCTTATCGATACAGTCGAAAAGAAGAACGAGAAGTTCATAACTGGCTTGGATGGGTACTTGGGGGAAAGACTTATAAACCATATCGATGAGACGTTCGAGTCTATTGTTGGAAAGGCATTAAGGTCAGAGAGCCTTTTCCCTAAGTCGAAGGCCGAAGTTGCTATGGCATCTGCAGAGGAGCCAAAGCCGCAAGCAGGCGGTGAAGGCAAGAAGAATTCTCAGAACAAGAGGAAGCAGAACCCGACCAAGGATGGTCAGGATAAGAAAAATAAGAAAGATGGCGAATGCTTTAGTTGTGGCAAGAAGGGCCATTACGCCAGAGATTGTCGAGAAAAGCCTGGGGAAAGGAAGTGCTTTAACTGCGGCCAGGCGGGACATCACAAGGATGATTGCCCACAACCTCCTAGGGAGAAGCAGATTGTGAAAGCGTATGCTATCAACGCTGTTCCTTCTTCGTCAAATGCCCCAACTGCGGCGCAGAAGGAAAAAGGTTTCGTTATTCGAGGTATGCTTTCTATTTAAGATGTTTTGATCGGGTTTTGTTTGACAAACCTGAGTTAGTCGATAGACCTTTAGTTGTGACGAACCCAATTGGTGGTTCGACTAGTTTTGGCATGATTTGTTGTAATGTGGTCTCATCGAGTCATGGATGTATGTTTCCTTGTGACTGCTTTGTTTTGGGCTTTACTGGGTTTAGCATTATTTTGGGGAGTCGATTTACTCCAAATGAATAGGGTGGTATTAGGTACCTACCTAGTGATGGCGATAGTAACTGGAGTTAAGGAAGCTAAGAGGTTATCGTTGTAATAAGTTCTAGTTGTCTCTGGGAGGCAAATGAGTACTCCAGTGCTAGATTGTTTTGCTAGTATCACCTCATGTGGATTGTCTGAACTCGGAGGAGATGTTCCTTGGGTGCTTGTCTGATATTGGTTTAGGCCTTTGGGGCTTGTGCTTGGGGAATGTCAATTTCGACTAGGATGGGTTGCGTGAGGGGTAAATAGTTGTTGTGATTTTTCATTGGATGATATCTTGGTTTACTCGAGGAGTGATGGGCAGACGGAACATGATGAGATTGTTCAATGGTATAGACTGCCCAGAGTTAGACTCGATAGGGTTATGAGATTGCTCGAGTGGGACTCGAAAAAGATGCAAAGTAATGGATTGTTTAGGACCCTATGTTGATGTTCTCTATTGGATAGTAGAACTTTGAAGGGATAGGATGTATTCGTTGATCATGGAAGATACAACGAAGATTAGGGCGATTCAAGTTGGACTTGAACTCGTAAAAGAAAATGGGTATTCGTTGATCTTGGAGATGCAATGAATAGGGAGACGACTCACGTTGGACTAGAGTTTGTCACTAATGGATACTCAAGACTAGGTCTGAGTTATAGATTGACTCGAGTTGGACTCGAGAAGGCTGCAAGGAATTGGATTCAGCTCGAGTTGGACTCGAGAGGGCAGCAAGATCATGGATAGACTTGGGTTGGACTCAAGTATTTTAGGAGGACTAAAAGCAGGGGTATCTGGGGATGCCCAATACCTTGGATCCGTTGGACGTGATCTAGTTATCCTTGGAGGATAAACGTACGTTGGACGTACGGTAGTCCGATTGGAGGCTGGGCTTCCATTAGTTTAATTATCCTTGGAGGATAAACGTACGTTGGACGTACGGTAGTCCGTAGGGAGGCGGGGCTTCCTTGGCCAGGGATTGGTTGGACCAGTCAAGTAGGCATCGGTGTATGTATGGAGGCTGGGCTTCTATTAGTTATTGATGTTGGTTGGACCAGACATACTAGAATCGACATATTGGGATTGGTTAGACCAGTCATGTAGGTGTCGATGTGTTTATGAATTTAGCAGGTGATAGGTAGGACTTGTTTGATGGATGTTATGGTTGCTATGTTGTTCCTATTTTTCCTTGAGTAGACTATCACCTGTAGGGTTCCAGCGATGGGGAATAAAGTGATTGTAGTTGAACTATGAGCCAGTGCAGTAGAGTCGTCATGACTCGAGGGGCAAAGTGGACATAGTAAATGATTAGTAAGGCTATGAGCCAGTGCAGTGGAGTTGTTATGACTTCATGGGGCAGAGTGGACATAGCAAAGGACTAGTGGCTATGGATCAGTGCAGTGGAGTCGCCATGACTCCATGGGGCAGAGTGATCATAGTAAATGATTTGGGGTGCGGTAATAGTTGCATTGAGTAGGAAACATGCCAGTTTAGGGGTTTTGTTTCTAGGATGGAAGCAACTAGAGTATATCACATGATATGATTTCAGGCCCAAGAGTGAATTGGATTCAGAAACACTAGTAAGCTTGACGATTAGATCGATTTTGATTGAGTGGATTGGTTCCAGTTAGAAGGACGATCCTAACCTATTGGAAACCATCTCTAGGGTAGAGATGGGTATCGATGGAAAGAGAATGATCAGGTAAGGATTTTATCGAGAAGGGTGGCTTCGAAAGAATAAGGGACTAGTTGTACCCAACGTAGATGGACTGAGAGGTGAAGTGCTTAGAGCATATCATCACTCGAAATTGACTATACATCCCAGTGGTAACAAGATGTATTGAGACATAGAGCAGATATACTACTGGGAAGGGATAAAGATAGGCAGAAGGCTTATCTCGATAAGAGACGAAGAGATTTGGAATTCTTCGTTAACGACTTGGTGTTCGTCGAAATCTCTCCATAGAGAATGTGATTCGGATTGGTTGGAGAGGTAGGTTAGCACCAAGATTTGTTGGCCCATTCCCAGTCCTCGAGCAAGTTGGGAATTTGGCGTATGAAGTAGAGCTACCTGACAAGATGGCGGGAGTTCACAACGTATTTCATGTTTCCCAGTTAAGGAAGTTTGTGCAAGACCTTAATGTGGTTATTTCACCAGATCAGTTGGACGATATCGAGGTTGAACCCGAGGCGGTTGGGAACCGCAAACCTATACGTATTGTTGGGAACGATACGAAGCAGCTTCGAAGAAGGTGGTGAAACTAGTCAAAGTACAGTGGGTAAGAATGAGAAAGACTGTACTTGGGAAGCAAAGGAGGACGTAAGGAAGAAGTATCCAGAACTCTTTTCCTGGTAAGGTTTTGGTAATGATAGTTTCTTCCCTTGTTAGTAAACCGCATGCTAGGATAGACTTGTTTTGCATGTTGATTGTTGTTTTATGGTTGATAGGCATGCGGGACCCTTTGTGTGTTACGGTTAGGGAATTTCGGGGGGCGAAATTTCTTAAGGGGGGGAGAATGTAACAACCCACATTCTACGCATCGAAGGATCGTAGAATATTTATTTCTTTCTCATATGAAGTCGTATGGTCATGTAACTTTGGGAAACAACCATTAGAGTCATTTCCCATGTTCATGATTTTTGTCGATTTTTAAATGACCGTTTTACCCCTAGTTGGTACTGTTTTGGCCATAACTTTTGATTGGAAAGGAGTTTTGACCTAAAACCACTTCCATTGGATTCGAATGATGGTTTCTCTTTCCGTAGAGTGGTTACACAAGCCAAACGGACTTATCGTTTGGGAGATATGGCTGAAACAAGGTTTAGAAGGTGAAAAACAGTTTAATTGGGCTAAACCGGGTGATTAACAGCTAGGCCCAATGGGGGATTTCGGGTTTAGAGGTATTTGAGGGCTGCTACGGTTTAGAAAACAATTTTTCATTCATTTTTCCAGCCGCCACTTACCTTCTTCAAGCTCTAGCAATGACCTCCACCTTCTAATTTCATCCCAAATCGTCTTTAATCACTTTCTAATCGAGGATTAAGAAAAACTACATCAAATCAAGGGAGGGTAGCACCAAATCAGAGGGAGAGCTGCTGGAACACATAGGGATTGGATCCAAATAAAAGATTATTTCAGATCTAAAGTTTGTTTGTAGCTAAGGTGAGTGATTTGTATTGTTTTTCACTAATTACGGCTAATTATGGTAATTAGCGAAGATTAGCGAAATTATGGCTCAGAAAAATCTAGAAAAATTACTAAAATTCTAAAACACCATTTTATGCCTATGATATGAATTTGGGTTAATTTAGACTAATTTTGCAAATCCCGGAATTTGGGTGATTAAGGGGTGATTAGTGATAATTAGCGAATTTGTGCATGTTAAAAATCTGGAAACATATTCATAAATTCTGAAATATTGTTTTAGACCTATGATGTGAATTTGGGATAATTTGGTTAAGTTTTGCTAATCATATCATAAGTTTCACCTAAACATGCTTAAGGGAAAATATGGGGTTTTGGCTATGTTTGATCCATTTTAATCTATCATATTGATGTTTTGGTGTTTGAGGTCACTTCTACTTGTTGCTATGACTTTGTGGTATGCTTTGTGATTGGTTAGAATACTTAGAATGGTCGAAAACATCGTCGAATAGCGTAGAATACTTGCTGGAAAAGTTGCAGAAAGATAGTGCAGGCTTTCGGATCGGATCGGATGGATGGGCTCGGGTCGGGCAAAGGATCACCGAACCGAACCATAGCTTAGCACAAGATAAAGTATGGCAAAAAGGAAGGCCACAAAGGTTGAACTAGGATCAGATCGGGCTAAGGAAGGGGGATCGGATCGGAGCGGATGGTAATAGGAATAGGGATCGGATCGGAGCGGATGGGAATAAGGAAGGGGATCGGATCGGACCAGAAGGCCAAGCCAAGAGCTAAGAAAGAAGGACGGACCGGATGGTGCCAGGGGACCCGAACCGAACCGACGGAGAAATCAAACCCGAACCGAACTGGTTGCTGAAGCACCACACTGAACGAGATGCATACACCCGAACCGAACCGCCAGAAGGGAATATCTAAGACCGAACCGAACCGATGGACAAGGGAAGATCCGAACCGACCTGGTGAAGTCTAAAAACCCGAGATGCAAAGGTAGTCCAAATGGAAGTTAGAGCTCAGGATCCAGACGAAAACCAATGAGTTCACTTCGTGATTGGGCTTTGCTGCGGGACATGTGCAAAGGGGTTGTCGGTATTCATAACTTTGGTTCACCACTGAGAGATGGATGGTGGGCTTGTAGTGATAGTTACACGGGATTGGATTCCGTCATGGGCCGTATTAGTGACCAAAGTAGTGGATATCGTATGCTTTACGCACTGAGTGAGGGATGTGAGGATGATTGCTATGCTTGATTGTTTGACACCACTATGACATGCACACCCCCACCCCCGTATCTCTTACACAGTATGTTAGTGGCACCTTAGAGTATTGTACGGTATGTAGTGCTAACTCTTTGGTTGCAGGTCCAGGTTCAGGTATGATTGGATTATACCTGTTATTATTCTGTTTAGATGCTTATCGCTCATACCAGGCTTTATGTCTGACCCAGAGTTTTATGTCTCTTCTTATTACTCTGGGTGCTCACACAAGCAGACTAGAGACATGTTAGCTGGTGATGCGCGAGTAGCTGATTCGGAGGCGAGCAGGAGGCTTCCACGTATGGTATATAGATATTCTCCCTGTGTCGTTGGTGGTCGCTACTTGGACATTAGTAGTGTACCTCCCTTATCTTGCTTTTGCTTTTTGAGACAGTTTGAAAAGTTGTAATAATGTTGGCTTTGGATCATAAGCTGTACTTGGATTTTCCGCTGCTATGTTAGTTTGTTTTCAGCTTATGCACTGTCTCACCTGTTTCATGTCAAGTATATTGTTATTGTATTGTATTCCATGCGCTGTGAGACATATTACAGGTTCCTTGTTAGTTCATTTCCTTCTTCCCTTTTTCTTCTAACGACCGTCCCATGCTAACTGGACATGTGTACAGCGCACCTTTGGAGGAAATGTCGGTTGGTGTGGGGCGGCCCGTCACATACGATCATCAGGTTCTTTGTTCGCTTAACCATCATGAGCGGAATTGAGCGGTAGATTAGAAAGAAACCTGAGTAGCGCGTCGAAGTCGAGATGGAAATTGTGAAAGATAAGTGAGTCTAACCTTCTTAGTGAAAGCACCAAAATGTTGATGGCAAAAAATATTGTAACAACCAAAGATTCTTAATTACTTAAGAATAATGTTTCATGTGGGAAAGTAATTGCAGAAAGCATGAAATAACATAGGGAGTTATAGTGGTTCGGTACGCAAGGAATATATGTCCACCTTAAAAGGGTTTGTTGATATTTTATTCACAATAATTAGTTACAAGTGTAGAACTTTGTCGTGGTTTTCATTTACAAGTGTTTCCATGTATTTTTAATGCATAGTTGTCATATACTATTCTTGGGAAAAAGTGAATTATATGCTTTCTCTCCCTCAAGTACTTGGTTGCCACTAATGAGTTCTTGGAGCTCTAAGAGATGTCAAATTAGCAAAAATCCATCCCTTATGAAGTGTAAGCAAGGGCGGTATTTAGAGTTCGAGGGTTAGATGGGAGTCGGTAGGATTTGGGGACCATACAACAGAAAATCGCATCACAGAGCCGCACACACCAGAAAACCACATCTCCCTTTGTCGTTGGGTGAAATATCACGTCCACCATAAGGGATACGATTTTCGCATCCCAAAAGATGCAAAAATCACATCCCAAAGGGATGCGCCATGCAAAAATCGCATCCCAGGGGATGTGATACCGTTGCATCTCGTAGGATGCGGTGAGGAGTGGTATAGCGTGGGCGGAAGGTGAGGTGAAGGGGATTAGTGTCATGCGAGTTGAGTGATGCGAGCGGGTATGATGTAGTGTGGTAGAGAGTTGAGTGATGCGAGGCGAGTTGGTGCCATGCGATGCGAGGCGAGCAGATGCAGTGTGTTGCGGTACGTTCGTTTTAAGAAGTTGTGAGGCCATCACACGCTCGATTCCTTCTGGACTTGAATCTTCATTCCTTTGGCGACACTTTGAGCTTTGATACCATGCGACGGGGTTGAGTCGAGTGGGTCTTATGTACTTTTGGGAACTGGACTAAAATGCCGGATAACATGAACCTTAAAAAAATTCAAAGCATGTTCAAATGGCCTCTTATATAAAAAATGTTTATAATTGGTAGATATAGCAAAGATTAGGCACTAGGTTGCTGCATATTATTTGTATTGATGATTTTAGTAATTCTAGTTATTGAATTATGAGTCAAACTAAAATTAGTCAGATGCTTCCACTCTTGCATCATTTATCCCAAAAAAATTATCAAAAATTCTTATTATGAATTGCAGGTTAATACATAACGCTTCAAGAGAAATATACGTCTCATTATTTTCTCCTCTATTTTTTAATCTTGATGATTTATTTGTATTTGGATCTAAATGTTTATGGGCTTAGTTATGGAAAAACGACCATAATGCACTAATAAATAGTTGTTGAGTAATAATAAATTTTGGTAGTATTAGTCTGCACTTATTTATTGTGTCGACTATCTTAAATCAGGTATAAATAATCCATATATAATAATTCTGTTCTGGGAAGAGTTAAAGCATATAAATATTTCAGTGTAATTATTATTATATCTGAGAAATTATTAGATAGAAAGATGATACTACTATTATTCAAGATGTGACATTTGCTCTTTTAACCACATAATTTTCCCGTATGAATTATTTTTGAACTTCACTAGTGTTGACGGCAAAAAATGTCACAAACACCAAAGGTTCCTATTACTAGGAATAGTTAGTTTAGTCGCAAGATTAAGTAAGAGAAAGCGGTAAATGACACAAGTATTTATAGTGGTTCGGCCGCGGATTACGCCTGCGTCCACTTTGGAAGGATGTTGAACTTTTATTAATCACTCAAGAATTACAAGGTAGAGCCATGCTCATTACATTCACTTTTATAATTGCCATATGCTAGGTATTAGGGAAAAAGAATAGTTAATTCTCCTTCTTCCTCAAATAGGAGATGCCATTAATGGAGTTCATGGAGCTCTAGGAAGGTTTCAAGTGAAGAAAATCCAACCCCTTTGAAGTGTGATGCCATAGGCTATTTATAGGAGTGGGAGTAGGTAGAAGTAGGTAGGATTAGGTAGAAATAGGGACCACATGCAGGAAATTCAAGCCCCCCACGCGCTCGCCTCGAAATTTCAAGCCCGCTGGGTTCGAAATTTCGAACCCAGGTCTGGGTGCGAAATTTCGCACCCAAGCAGAGGTGCGAAATTTCGCACCCGCTGGGTTCAAAATTTCGAGCCCGCTGGGTTTGAAATTTCGAACCCAGGTTTGGGCGCAAAATTTCATACCCAGGCCGGGGTGCGGGAGTTTGCTCCCACTGGGTTCGAAATTTCGAGCCCGTTGGGTTCGAAATTTCGAACCCGGGCATGGGTGCGAAATTTTGCACTTGCTGGGTGCGAAGTCTTTTCGAGGTGCGTGTGGACCGCAGGTTTGGGTGCTTCGAGACTTGTGATTCCTTTAGGATTTGAGGCCTCGGCTCGGGAACGGTTCGGACTACGAGGCCTTTGTTTGGCAATGTTTGGAGGAGCGGCGAGGTTCGCAAAAGTTGTTGGCTGAATCCTGACTTTGAGTCTATCTGGTGATTCTGGGCAACACACTTGTTGGCGGAAATCCGATGAATCGGGCAGTGCCCACAGTTTCGACCTAATTGGCTAGGTCGATCGCCGCCACGATTGTGGGGCCCTGGACCCCCACCAGCGTTGCGGCCGGACCCGCTGGACGGCTCGCATTCGGCTCAGCTACGAACGGGTACTGATGGAGGTTGCGTTAAAGGGATGAGACATTCTGCTGGTGGCCAGACTCAGGTCTTCTGGTACTGGCAATGCCTCTGGGCTGTAATATCACACGATATGCTGAGTCGAGCATGTCTTGCGTACTTTTGGGAACCGTACCAAAAGGCCGGTTAACATTTACTCCCTTGAAGTATGTCCTGTGTTAACGGGACGTGCTTTGAAGTGAGATGAGTCTTAATATAGGCGCAAACATCTCCATGCAGTGCTTAGTGAACGGTTATGACCTTCCTCTTGAGTTGTATACCGAGAGCGCACTGCTTTGGAGCGATTGGGATGCCTTGTTGGAATATGCTGGTATGAGCTTAGGATTCCAACATTGCTAAGAGTTTTGGCTTGCTTGAGTTGGAACCTATCCAAGGCATTTAGTTCCTGTAGATTAAAGACAATAAACGTTAGTTGCCGACTCTCGATTGCGTCGTAGTGCAAATGGTTCATTATCCGGTCATAATTGTGTATGCCATTGCGAGTTTGCACGTGGTTTTGTGTGACGCGATCTGAGCTGGAATAGGTAACATAATGGTGAATGGCATGCCATGGGCTTGCAATCGCGTATTTTAGCTTTTCAAGGAGCTTTCGGATCGAGAGCCGACCATTGGGTGTGTACATTTGAACCCTTGAGGCTTGTGGGCATGCATTTGGATCAAGTCGGTTTGCTCATTTGTGATTTCCAAAGCGTGTATGCATGGTTATTGCCATGGCTTAGACGCGCGATCACCCTAAGTGGTTGTTGAAACGTTGTTGGGATAGAGCTTGATAGTTTTGGGTATTCACTAAATCAGTTGGATTTGTGAACCCATGGTCGTTCAACGCTCCAAACTAGTCCCATCGATCAAAGTTTCGACAACTCATATATGCGAATGCCATTGTTAGGACAATACTTGTCATACGCCGTGGCATGTATTCATATGGATTTTCCTTTGAGGCGAGGCCGAACCCAAACACTGGGTGCGTGCACTTTGATGATTAAGCACTTGGTGAGTACACAAGTGGTCGTTGAGTCGTGATTGAGTTGGTAGTTGGAGCTTCGAAGTTAAGTGAATATGATTGTAACCTGGTGTACGATCTCGTATTCCAATCCTGGAACGTTCGCTTAGGGCATACCGATCCTCTAATTGTAGTCACTTACTTTCTTCTCTTCTTCGGACAAAAAATCATCATAAGGCATGGAGGATGCCAAAATACTTCTTTTGTACTTTGGATGTTCGAGGTGTCGTTTGGTTTTTGGGAGAAGGGAAGAGAGACATGGAAAATAAGAGGGCTTTCGGATTTGGCACTCAAGAACGTGGAGTGGCGGATATTGGGAAATGGAATTAGGAATTCGAATAAAGGTCGTTAAGTGTGTGTGAATATGGGAATGAGCTTGGTATCCCGGACACTTAATAAACCCTCCTGGTTTTTCAATAGGTCTAAGTCGGTTTGAAGGACGTGATAATCTAGCAAGTGCGTGGGAGCACAACGCATAACTTTGCACTTTGAAGACTTAGTCTTGGCTCCAAGCTTGGGCTTGTAAAATTAAACATTTGCATGGCGCCCGATGAGTAGACAGTGATCAGTGAGTTTTGGTCCCGCGACGCGGTCCTTGAGGAGTGGACTCGCCTGGACTGTCGGCTCGAATGCTTATCGGGGATGTCGGCATACAGTTAAGCTGTTAGTCTCGGGATTCGATCGATAACCCAACCATGATGCAGTTGCATCTTGACTCAGGCATTGCGCTGGCGGTTGGTGATTTCCATGGCGCTAGTTGTTGAGGCTAAAGGTTGCCATCATGTTACGGAATGTCTGCTTTTTGTGGAGTCTGGGCGCTGATGGAAAGCCGAAAAGCTTCCAGGGCCTGGACTCTGGCTTTGGATTGCCTTCGTTACGAGGTGAAGGCACTCTCAAGTTGGTGGCTCCAAGGAATGCTATGAAGATGACGCCAGTGCCGAGACTGAAGGGTATCTAATCGGGTCCTGTTATGGCCAGGTTGATGCGATAATCGGTAGAGGGCTGCCCCCATGCCCATGTATTTGCTAGATTTTTCTCGACGTCAGGGACGAGCTAGCAAGTTCGGATCATTGCTCAATATTTCATGTTTGGTTTGTAATTGAAGTTGAACGTAACACAACTGGTTGGTAAATGATTCTGGAAATGGACTTATTCAAGCTGACTACTCGGATATTCATCTAAGATGTAAACATACGGTTGAGTCGTTAGTTCCGGCCCAATTATGTTGTAACCCTTTTTCAACCCGAGAATGGTGTTGATGGTTATCGGTAATCACTGCCATAGTTATTAGAACTAGATGTCGTCACCACATTCTGATGTGCTTGTAGGTAGGAAGCTGTTGCATCGAGGGGTGTGAGTCAGCTTCACGTTGTGTATAAGTATGAGTTTGTTGGCAAGGCGTTGGGACTTTGGGAACCCAATGAACCGGCCATGGAAACTCGAGAACTTGCATCGAGATATGAATTTTTTAGTTTCGCATGCTGAGAACTTGTCTGAGTTCTCCAGTTCTTCAGGGAACTGGTGGTTGTATTACTTCCGTAGTCCTTTGGTTCGGGCTTCTACGCCCGGTCTGCCTAGTATTGGCGGGAGGTTAGGAGTTTTGGAGACCCGAGCTTTTGGGTCTAGATCAACCTTGTGGCGAGGCGTACATTCCTCTTTGGAATGGTTGCCCCAAAGGTTGTGGTGATGGAAATACCAGCGCGGAGGCTGGTGTGGATCCTCCTCAGGTCTTGCGATGAGTAAGTTAGTGCAAGGATAAGTGAGGGACTGCCCCCAAACTTGAGTACCTGCTGACTGAAGAGGATGCGGCTGATGAACCCTCAGAAGTCAAATAGTTGTTTCTTTTGCTGGGATGGCCCCCTGGAGCGGAGGCGACATCAGATTTTTCCCCTGTGCTTCCTAAAGCGTCCGATTCCTGGTTAGCGGGATCAATCTAGAGAAGTAGGAGAACCCTTATCTTTGGGACCCCATGTTTACATGAGTCTCTCCGTAGGAGGAGAACTTGTGGTTGACCGAAGTGCTCATGCGACGGGCGTGGATGACGTAAGCGTGCAAGCGATGCAAGCTAAGGTGGTAGATTATGAAGCCCGGCTAGTGGCAAAGTCTGAGGAGCCGGAGGGGAAGAGGGACAAGACGAGGCTGCCTTACAAGATGCATGGGCAAAAGTTAGGCAGGATGCCGAGGTGCTATCTGCCGCTGTGGTGGTGAAGAAGTAAGCCGATATTAAGGCGGTGAAGGAGAGGCCTCTGAGTAGGCTAGGAAAACGGAAAGCCGTCGATGATGCCCATCAAAATGGGGCAAGGATGATGGCGGGAGGCGCGCATCGCTGTCTCATGAATCCATTACTCTTGTGAAGAGTAGAGGAGGAGGAAGCGGTTCCGGAAGGAAGGATCCCATCTCCGGTGGTGACCTGCCAAGTGCCGAACCTGTACAGAAAAAAGAAAAGAAAAGAGAAGGATGAGTAGCACCAGTAATTGTTAAAGGAATTAAAGATACTTTGGGTTAGGTAAACCAGTAGTATATGCGAGTGTGACCCTCGCTTTTGGTCCTTAAAGATATGGTGTGGTATTCATGTACACCCTTTCATCAGAGAGAAAAGATGTTAGACATGTAGTCTGTTTAGCATGTGCGTGTGTGTGTGAAAATGAAATATGAATTAGTAAAGATCGCAGTTTGTGTTAAGTGTTCGGATGTTCTTCTTATGTTTTCAGGCATCCCGTACTTGCATAAGCTTACTTATCGTTACACTTAACAAAAAAGCAATTGTGTACCGCGCTCTGGGTCAATTATTTCAAAGGGGTGTGATTGTGTACCGCGCTCCGGGTCAATTATTCCGGAGGGGTGTGATAGAGCGCAGGCTTCTAGTAAGTTTCCCTTAGCTCAGGAAACCTATTTTTTGTGAAGCTAGGCTGAGCGCCTGCTGTTTTTGGGTTGTGCGGGGTTAATCCCAAGTGTAGCGAAGGCATATGACATCGTGTTGTGTGGTCCGTCTAGTGTGTGGCTCTCCCGTCGTTAATCGGGTTGGGGTGAGCCGCCAAGCGTCGTTTATTCACCGGCGTAGAAAAAGCTCTAATCATCAGCCCGTAGGGTCCGATCGTGGCCATGAGCTCTAAGACTTTAGGGCTTCAGGGAGAAACGATTTAAGGTCGGTCTTGGTGCTGCGCCAAGATTCGACCGACACCCGCAACTAGCGAAGAGAGATTTGCATCGATCTTAGTCGGTCACCGAGTGGTGCCAAGTCGCCTGGACTAGGACGTGGAACGATTTATCCTCGGCCTCGGCACTGCACCGAGGTTCGAGTTAGTGTTTGTTTATACTCGGTTGCGCCACGGGCCGACGACTCGAATAGCTTTGCCGGCTCCCGTGCTCGGGGTGCCGGACGTAGCCAGTGTTGTTTGGCCTTGATGTTGGATCGAGGTCCGGATGGCGGCATCGGCTCCCCTGCTTGGGGTGCTGACACGGCGATCACATGTTTGCACGCAAGCTGGTTGTCAAGATCAACCAAACACATCATGCACGGAGTAAACATGGAAGGGTGATAGGGAACTGAACATCATTGCTGCAGATAACTCTGGTAGTAGTGGCTTTTACAATGCCACGAATTACGGAAAAAAAATACATTGTTGGAAGGCGTGAACAGTTGTACACTAAGTTATGTAAAGTAGAGGCGAAGACATTCATTATTCCATGCCCTTGGGAGTTAGGCTCCGTCCAAGGTGAAGAGTTTGAAAGCTCCATCACTAAGCTTCCGTTGTATGAGTATGGGCCTTCCAAACGAGGAGCAAGGCCTGTAGCTGGTGGAAAGACCGATTTGAAGATGAGGCCGCCGATGTGCACTCGAGCGGGCCTTTCATTAAGCTTCCGGTCATGCCCTGAAGTTCCCGGACACTGATGGAGGCACAGGTAGGGAGGAGTTTCAAACTGGCACCTCCGATGACCACCTAGAGTCAACTGTGTCATGGAAGTTGTTGTCCTGACGAGCCGGAGGGATGTTCTTGAGGGATTAGTTGTCGGAGTCGAGGCCCTATTTAGTGGGAATATTTGATGAGCGTTGAGTAGCTCGGAGATCCCACACAGTGTGAATCCTTGATGAGCATCGAGTGGCTCAAAGACCGCACATAATTGGAATCCTCGTTGAGCGTCGAGTGGCTCGGAGATTCCGTGCAGTGGGAGTCTTTGATGAGCGTTGAGTGGCTCGAAGTTCCCCTGTGGATAAGTTCCTCGATGTCGTTCTGCAAGTGGCGAAATATGTTCGTATTGCATCCGCGGTTGCTGTAGAACCGAAAATATCCTGTAGAATCCCTTGGTGCGCTCATCGGACTTTCAGGTCTTGGCCTTTTGCGTGGTTAAGAGTTGAAGGTAGCGAGATAGATTTTCTCGGAGGTGTCGCTAAGAGCAGTATAGCTGCAGAAAGATGGGAGTTGAAGAAGATTCCATCCATTGCTGCGACTACCTTTGACGTTGCCAGCGCGAGAAAGATTACCCAGAGCGATATAATTAGAGTTGTTGGAGCTCTGTATGTCGTCACGAGTCAGGATGTTGAAGGTAGGGGCGTTATTCCTGTAGGCTAGATTTCGGCGTAGGAGCTAGCTGGCATTTATGCAAAAGATCTCCTGAATCTTTGATTGCTTCTAATCGGTCCATGCTCTAAGTTCGGAATCAGGTAGTAGCCATTTATGAGCTGGATGAGTGCGATTCGAGGAGTAGGTTTCTCGACTTTAGCCAAGGCGGTGTGGAATCTTGCGAGAGAGCTTTTGAGGGTTTTCACGAGTGCCTTGGTAAATGTCCGAGGCTGAGGGGATGTCTCTAGTCATTACGGCGTGCATCCTGGACTACGTGGACCATCTCCTAACAAGTTAGTCGAGAGTCGGGATAGTTCAAGGTGGAAGTCGAGAGAACCCGGATAGATACGTCTTGGATAAGGATGGGGAAGCACTTGCACTTTATGGCGCGGGCGATGTGTAATGAACCCACGTGCCATTTGTGGAGGCTAACGAAGATTCAGAAATCATGGCTTCCTTAAGTATGGGGCGAGCGTCGATATGTCGGAGAGCTTGCACCATTCGGTATTAAGGGTGTCCGACGCGAACGGGTTATGCCTTGTACTGGTTTTGCAAATGTCGCGGGCATTCCACCGTGGTTCCCTCATGATTCCACGAGTCGTGTCGACGATGATAAGAGATTGGGATCTTGTCGCATTATAGAGGTTGTGATCTAGCCCAGGACTTTGGTGTCTAGCATGCCTTCTTGATGGAAGGTATTCGGCAATCTATGAGTCTCCAACTTCTATTTCATGATTATGCGGAAGTTGGTTGAAGTGAGCTTGGGTCCAATTGGATGCTAGAAGTGTAGGTGACAAGTTTGGACTTATAGCAGTTTGAGTCCGCCTAGCGGAGACTCGAGCGTCAGAGCCGGGGACGGCCGGGATGACGCGTTCCATTTCTAATGGTAATTCTGACATTGCCATGATTCTAGGTCATTCGTGCCTTCATAGAATGCCACATGTGTTGTTGAAGCGTCGGGGCCACTCAGCTTTGTGTATGATCCTGGTGAAGGGATTACGCCTCAAGTGGGTCTCTCTTGAGTTGTCGGCGTTCCTTCACATATCTTTCATGATTATTCTGACCACGTCGGGGAGATATGCTGGAGGGGGATTTTCTAATGGAACCCATTAGTTTTGACGAATTTCGTGAGTTCCATTCCATCGACGTCTTCTGTCGTACACATCCGGCTCGCTCTCTTTCATGTCATGGATGCTCTGGTTTTTGGTATGGTTATCGAGGTTGGGCAAGCTGGTGTGCACCCTGGTCCGGAAGTACTCTGGCCCGACGAGCTGTTGGAAGAGTGGGACTATGGTTATGAGTGGAGACAGCTGGGCCTTTCCGAGTAGAAGTTTGGTTACTCTAACACGGTTTGTTACTGGGTTCCTTGGCCGTATGTGATGATGGTTCGATCATCATCTCATTTCTGTTGGCGTTGCTGTCGCCATATGAGTGTTAGAGCGGACGACGATGTTTTTAATGAGGCTAAACCTTCTTCCTCGATGTGGGCCTCTAGCTTTGAAAGGAGAAATTCCCAATGCGGTGCGCTGCGAGCGGGCGCAGTTTTGAGCAAGCTGAAGTAGAATGACGATGTGTCGACTTTCTTGAAGTTGCCGCTTAAGGTTGATGTTAATCTTCAATGCCTAGCGCGAGAGCTGCATTCTCATATTTCTCATTAAGCATGTGAATCAGTGCTTGAGTCGCAGGAGCTTCGGGGGCCGCAAGTGGAAGGAGATCCGTTTCCAGCGGGTCCTGTGCTACTCGGGACTGGCGAGAGGTACCAGCGTCAATTGCAGCCAACGAGGCAAGCATTTCGTTTTGCCGGAATTATGCTTAATGCCGGTGAGAGTCGTGATGCTTTTTGGACGTACTGCTCAAGGCGCTTCTCGCGGACAAGCTTTTCGATTACGTTTTTGAATTGACGGCAATTATTGGTATTATGCCCGTACATGTCGTGGTATTGACAGTACTTGCCGGTATTCTGCTCATGATTAGTGGATTCCCAGTTGCAAAGCTTCTTGTATTGAAGCGCGTTGCACATTTCTCGGTAGATTGTTTCCAAGTCTTCATTCAGCGGGGTGTAGATCTCGTATGTCTGGTGAGATCCGGGCTTCTGGGGTTCCGTAGGAACCTGGCCTTTGTTGCAGCCGTCGTGCCTACCGCTATTCGGCCTTTGTTTGTAAGGTCTTGCCCCCTTGTCCTTATCGAAGAGCTTCACTATCTGTTCCCCTTTGACGCTGTCATTTATGGTATTCGCATGTGGATTGTTGGGAAGACGGGCCCTGGAGAGTCGGTTACGTCTCTCTTCTTCTTGACATAAGTATTGCCTAGCCTTTTCATGGAAAATGTTGAGGCTTTTTAGCTGCTTCCGATCAATCCAGATCCCAAATTCGGAAGTGGGAAGTATGCCTTTCGCTAGCTGGAAGAGTACGGTGCGAGGATCTGGGTTCACGACCTCGGCGAGGGCGACATTGAACCGGGAGAGGTAGCTTTTGAGGGACTCGGCGGGTCCTTGGTATAAGTTGGACAAGGTGAGGGCACTCTTTGGAGTTGGAATGTGCATCCTGAATTGTTTGACCAACTGTATCTCTAACTGGCCGAAGTTATCAATGGAATCAAGTGGGAGGCAAGAGAACTAAAGTAGAGCGGTTTCCGATAAGAAGACTGGAAAGCACCTGCATTTGACCGGATCGTTTCCTTGGCTCGAGCCCATTTGCCATTCATATCAATTTTGGAAGGCATAGGGATCCGTGGTGCCGTCGTAGAGCGACATCTGTGGCATGTTGAAGTGTTGCGGTCATTCAGCTTCTTTCACCCTTCTTGTGAAGGGGTTGCGCCTAATGTGCGCTTCCCATGAATCACGCACGTTCCCTCGCATTTCCCTCATTATTCTTCGGACCATGTCGGGAAGGTAAGTTGGATTGCGATCCGCCATTGGAACCCATGGGTTTTGGCGAGGTTCCGGAGTCCTGTTGCGAGGTCACCTTCTATGATGGATGTCCGGATCGTCTTCCTCCATGTCCTCGATATCTATGATTGGGTCTTTGTGTGGACGGTGCGGTGGAGTGGGGTGATGCGGATACTGTTCTGGAGGAGCGCGGGCCATTGGAATAGCGGGCCCATCACCTTGATTAGCGACCATCGTGTTGTGCCGAGGAAGAGGTTGGTTTGTAGGATCTAGTCCGTCATCGATAATCAAGCATGAGCGGTCTCAGTACCGTGCCCCTCGCGATATGTGACTGTAGCTCGGTCGTCGTTGCCGTTCACATTGCCGTTAGCGTGGCTATTGCCGTTGCCGTTGTCGAGAGCATTGGTGCGAACGACAACGTTTTTAATGAGACTAAACCTCCTTCTTTGATGCGGGCCCCTTGATTTGGAAGATGAAGTTTCTGATACAGTTGGTCGAGGTCGAGTGTTGTTCCAAGTTAGTTGAAGTCGAGTGACGACACGCTGACTTTCTTGAAGTTGTCGCATAAGGTTGATGTTATTCTTCAATGCTTGGTTATGCTCGATCGCTATGTTCTCATATATTTCCTTATGCGTGTAGATTTGAGCTTGTGTCACGGGCTCTTCGGGGTCCACAACAGGAGGGACGGTTTCATTAGTGGTCGGGACGTCCGTTGGTTTAGGTGGTTGGGAGGTATCGGCCTCGGGTTCGGCTGAAGAGCCGATCATTGCGTTCTTTGACTTCTTTACCATCGTAAGCGGATTCGACAGCAGGTTGAGCAAGGAACCTTAAGCATGTCGAAGTCGAGATGATAATGTGGAAGAAAGACGCAAATCTTGAGTTCAATTCTCGGTGAAAGCACCAAATGTTGATGGCAAAAAATGCCGTAAACACCAAGGATTCCTATTACTAGGAATAGTTAGTTTCGTTGCAAGATTAAGTAAGAGAAAGCGGTAAATGATAGAAGTATTTATAGTGGTTCGGCCGCGGATTAGGCCTACGTCCACTTTGGAAGGATGTTGAACTTTTATTAATCACTCAAGAATTACAAGTTAGAGCCATGCTCAGTACATTCGCTTTTATAACTGCCATATGCTAGTTATTAGGGAAAAAGAATAGTTAATTCTCCTTCTTCCTCAAATAGGAGATGCCATTAATGGAGTTCATGGAGCTCTAGGAAGGTCTCAAGTGTAGAAAATCCAACCCCTTTGAAGTGTGAGGCCATGGGCAATTTATAGGAGTAGGAGTAGGTAGGATTAGGTAGAAATAGGGACGACATGCAGGAAATTCGAGCCCATCACCCGCGCGCCTCGAAATTTCGAACCCGGGCACAGGTTCGAAATTTCGAGCCCGTTGGGTTTGAAATTTCGAAACCAGGTTTGGGTGAGAAATTTCACACCCAAGCAGAGGTGCGAAATTTCGAACCCAGGTTTGGGCGCGAAATTTCGTACCCAGGAAGGGGTGCGAGATTTCGCACCCGCTGGGTTCGAAATTTTGAGCTTGCTAGGTCCGAAATTTTGAACCCAAGCATGGGTGCGAAATTTCGCACCTGCTGGGTGCGAAGTCTTTTCGAGGTGCGTGTGAGCCGCAGGTTTGGGTGCTTCGAGACTTGTGATTCCTTTAGGATTTTAGGCATCAGCTCGGAAACAATTCGTACTACGAGGCCTTTGTTTGGCAATATTTGGAGGAGCGGCGAGATTCGCGGAAGTTGTTGGATGATCCTGACTTTGAGTCGATATGCTGATTCTGGGTAACACACTTTTTAGCAGAAATCGGATGAATCGGGCGGTGCCCATAGTTTCGACCTAACTAGCTAGGTCAATAGCCGTCGTGACTATGGGGCCTTTGACCCCCACCGGCGCTACGCCCGGACCCGCTGGACGGATCGCCCTCGACTCGGCTGCGAACGGGTACTGATGGGGGTTGCATTCGAGGGATGCAACATTCTGCTGGTGGCCAGACTCGGGTCTTTTGGTGCTGGCAAAGCATCTAGTCTGTAATATCACGCGATATGCTGAGTCGAGCGTGTCTTACGTACTTTTGGGAACCAGACCAAAAGACCGGTTAACAAATAGTAATTCATTTGTTGTAATTATTTACTAAAGATGGTGAAAAAGATAATTTTTAAGACTATTGAAACTACTTAAGTACTAGGTATCACGTTAGGAACTTTAATATACAAAAGGATTATTTCACTTGCATACGATTACTTTCTCTTTGCGAACATAAAAGGATAATATACCAATTCTTACTATCCTAGCATGATAACTAGAA
This sequence comes from Allium sativum, assembly GCA_030737875.1. Taxonomy (NCBI): domain Eukaryota; kingdom Viridiplantae; phylum Streptophyta; class Magnoliopsida; order Asparagales; family Amaryllidaceae; genus Allium; species Allium sativum. Next base: position 351,990,947 of record CM060922.1, on the reverse strand, counting down.
GTAAAGATATGCCTTGTTTGTTGTTGATTATTTAAGTTCTAGTTCACAAATTTGCACAAATCAGAATAATCTATGAACAAAATGAAATATCACATAGAATGGCTTCTTCTTTTAAAATAATGTACAAGTTACAATATTCGACAAAAGTAAAAAAATAAGCTGCTTGATGTAATGTTTGCGACACAAATATGAAATGAAACTGAAATGGATTAATAGTACAGTTTGAAAATATGGCTTTAAATTAATTTGTTTTGGCAATTTTAGTACTAATATATATACATATATATAATACAATAAGCAATTATAGTATGCCGTACAACCATATGGAAAATATTCGATTACTAAAATAGGTACATTACAAAATTTATTAACTACAAAAAAAATCTACTTTTTTTTACAAATAATATTTCTGACAAATGAAAATTTTAGGCTTATAATGTCGTTCTGGGGATGGAATCAAAGCACTGGTAAGTTCTTTTTTCACTTATATATAAAACCTGATATTTTATTGCATTTCAGTGACCTTGGACTAGGTTGTTTCTTCATTAACCTATGAACTTTGTTGGTATCTTTTTTCCTATCATTTGATTCTTTCTCTTATCTTATGCTGCTTTTATTTTTATTTTTAAGATGATGAGGATTGGCATAGTTTCACTTTTTTTTTTAGATTTGGATGTGGCTACGAGAAGTCTAAATACTAAAATGAACTATCTAAATGTATGTGTTTTGTTTTTCTTTTATGGATGAACCAATTGATTTTCTATAGATATGCAATTAATTTTTTATATGACTGCCTTATTCTAAAGAGGATAAATGTATGGTTTCCAAGATGGAGGTATATAAGTTTTCTCTGTCTCTTTTGTCTTACAATTTTTACTATATTTTTAGCCTATATCCGCACCCATGTTGTAAGGGAATTTTGTTTATTTGTACAATGACTAAAATTTGGTATTATTTTCCAGGTACATATTACAAGGAATATATGTATTTTAGTTACTATCTACATACAGGTAATAGTTTTTTTCCTATATTTTTAACAATAATGTTGTGCCTACTCGACCTTTGGGTAGGTTACTTATTTTTCTATATTCTTCTTTATGAATAAAAAACAACGAAGAAAAAAAGACAAAATAACAACAAAGATGGCAACATTTCTATTTAAAAACCGGTGAATGTGTTGTTTTCCTCAACACTGTTACGATTTTCAAAAATATACGAGTGTCTATTGTTGCATTGCATATGCTGTAATAACCCGGAATTTCTGAACCATTTTTTTTTAGCCATTTTAAGGGATTTTGATTATTTAAAATGATTTATTTCAAATAATAATGACTAAAAATTTATTTAAATCAAATTTAGAACATATAAATTTATGTTAATTATAAAACGAGCCTAAAATGGCGTGGTAGTTTGAAAATTCGATTTTAAATTTCAATTGAATGTATAGGATTCAAATTAAATTGAATTTCAGCAAAACCAGAAATATTTGAATCTATTTAATTATGTCCTTCTAACAAATGTGAAAAATTACTATTTCACTTTATAAATTGAAAGTTATGTCCAGTTGAAAATTTAAAATAGTCGCTATGGAATTTAATTATATTTTAAAATAATATATAGCCCTTTAAAATAGTCATTTTGCAAACGACCTCCGTTTTCGACGAAACCACTTTTGTAGGATCCGGAATGCCAAATTATTGTTTGGTTTCAAATTTCATAATTTTTGGAATTAATATGTGAGTACGGTGAACATAAATGTCTGTTCAGTTTTAATTGTGAATTTAATCGACTAGAAAAGGGCCATTTTTCAAATGGACTCCAAGTTTGACGAAATTAGTTTTGTTAGGACTGGATCATCAAAACATAGCTAGATATAATTTTTTGGTAATTTTTGGAGTCAGTATGTGGCCCCGGTAAATTAAAATGTACATTTAAATTTAATATATATATTGATTTTTTGTTTTAATTTTGATAAAAACTGATCAAAACAGTCGAATTGGCTTACGAGACATATCCCATTGTGTCTGCAATAGGGGTATTAGGCTAGGGGTAACTGTCGTTGGGTTTGATTTGGAGTTCGAATGCAAAAACATGAATAAATTGGAATTAAATAATATTAAATTATATATTATATAACATAAGGGTTTGGTCAAAACCCTCATTAATTCTCTAGCGTGATCAACCATAAATGGCGCCGCCGCATACCCAAAAATAAATGGTAGAAATTATCTGCCCTTTCTTCCATTTATCATGAAATCCACTAATCAATTCGTGAGATAATTTACAACAACATTATTGAGCTCATCGAGCTCTAGGAGATGACCGGTGACGATCTAAAATAGATGGTCGAGGTGGCCTGAATCTTCTTCGAAACGCTGGGTGTTCGGATCAGTTTTTGGTGGTTTGGGGGCCACCGAGTCACCCTAAATTCTATGCGTGGGGAGGCGTGTTATAGCCGGACATCGGGGAGGAGGTTGATCGACCTCCGATCAACTACAGGAGGCGCGCGTGGATGCTGGAGGATGGCAACAGTTGGGTTCGTATTTCATACAGGAAGAAGAAGTATTAGGAACGGTTAATGAAGTAATTAGGTTAATTAATCTCTATTAATTATCTTTAATAAATTAGTATTGTAATTAATGGAAGAAATATAACATCATATCTTGCTCAAATCAGAACGAAATTCGACTATTCAAATGGCGTTGGAATCACAAAAATGAGAGCTTCGCAATGGAACAGATCAGAACAGAAACCGAGCAAATTAGAATTCAAGGCGATTTTAAAAACAAACAGTATATAAATCCTCAATTAAAGACCGACGGAGTGGAACCTGTTAGGAAATGCGGAATGGATCGTTCAGGCAAAGCAAACAGTAGAGGGGGGTGAATATTGTTTGTAAGAATTTAAACAAAACTTAAAACTAAAGAGAATTATGGAATGAATCAAACACCACAAACACAATCACAGGCACATATTCAAAACAGAAATAAAAATGCAGAAAAAGGAAAGAACACACCAGATTTTATACTGGTTCGGATCACTCCTACATCCAGTCCCACACAACGCTGTATTGTGCAGAGTTTTATTACTATTTCCAATAGTCAAATACAACCTCCTTGATTTCACGGCTCAACAAGGAGACACCGACTCCTATCCCTTGGTTTCACGGCTGAACAAGGGCACACCGACTCCTATTCCTTGATTTCACGGCTGCAAGGATACACAGATTCCTCTTTGACTTACAAATAGGGTTTATTCAACCCAAGAAATTACAAAACAGCCCTATAACTCTTCAATAGCACTTGATTCAGAGAGTAGAAAGTGTAGAGAGAAGAAGTTTGATCAAAACGGAAATGAATTCGGCAGAGTATAAGTGTAAGAATCATTAAAATGATTAAGAATAATGGTGGGATGAAAGAGTATGAAGTTAGAGAAGAAGATGTGTTAAAAAATTCGGTTTTAACCTCTTTTTATAGATTATGAAGGATTGCAACGGTTCTGAAGCGTTTCAAATAGTGAAAAGACACTTCCCTTCAAAATTAGAAAAAATAGCAGTTATATGTCGACATACACTTTTTGCAGTGACAATGTACTCATGTGAATTTTTCGTTTTCAAAACTTTTTTCAAGTATTTTGATATAAAACTAATTCTAGAAATTCTTGAGTAAAATTCTAGTGTTGTAAATTAACGTTATATGATAGAAAATCATATGAAAACATACTTTTAAACTATATAAATATATTTATAAAATTGTAAGGTTTTAAACTATTAAAGTATAAATAAAAAGTATACAAAAAATTTAAGTTTGAAAAACCAAGAAGAATAAAAATAGAAACAAAATAGAAAAACAAAATAGAGAGAATTGAGGATAAATAGAAAAACAAAATGTAGAGGATTGAGGATAGAATTGAAAATCAGAATTTGAAAATTAGAATTTTGAAAATTAGAATTTGAACCTGGAGTGCTATTTAGAGTCTTACAAAATCTAGACTATATAAATATATTAATCTTGCACTCTTGAAATCTTGATTAATCATGAGTCTTGAAATTTTTCTGATCTTTGAATCTCTATCATCTTTGTAACTGTACAGTCTTCAGTAATATTTCGTGTATATAATTTCTGCACATATATATGTGTATATATATATATACTCTATACAAAAAGTGTTAGCATATATTCTATAATCAATGATAATTGAAATAAGGTTGTTGTCATCAAAACTCCATTTTCCAACAATCTCCCCCTTTCTGATGATGACAACCTTAGTTTATATAATATCATACCTGTATATACCTGTTGACGATAATTCTTCTAATACTCACCCTGTTTGTAAGAATCCTATAAACTATGTCTATATTTTATAATTTCTCCCCCTTTGGCATTATCAAAAAGAAATTCTAAAACTACTCCCCCTAAATCCAATATCTACCTAAATAATAAAGTACTCCCCCTGAGTCCTAAATCCTATATCTACATATACCAATTCTGTATATAACTCCCCTTAAATCTACAAATTTCCCTTAATCTATAATTCTCCTTTTATCTACAGATTTCTATAACTTCCCCTAAATTATGACTATGCTAGTGCAAATAGAAGGATAATAAACTAAGCAATCCAATCAATATTTATAATCAACCAATCAACCCAAACAGGCAATTCAAACAAGCAATTCAAGCAATCAATTCAAGCAATCAAGCAAGAAATCAAAAAAATTAAGTAATATATGTTAATAACACTTCTTAAACCTTCAAATAATCCTAGAAACTATAAAACTCCCCCTTAATCTAATACAAGACTAAACCTATCCTAAACACTAATTCCCTTAAAACTATAATAATACCTTAATCTATACTTAGAAATAACTCCAATAAGATATCCTTAAAATTATGATATAAGTAAAGCAATTCAATACAATCAATCAATCAATTTAAGTATGAACCTATTAACTGCTAATGAAATTTAACCATGTCAAGTAAGTCAATCAGGTTATTTAAGTTAAATGAATCAAACAAACCAAACCAGTCAATCAATCCAATCAATTTAATCAAGCGAAACAAGTCAATCAAATTAATCAAGAAAAGTAAATATGTCATGTATACTTGTTATGTGTGGATTTATAGTTAACATGTAATGCAGCGTGTTGGCAAAAATGCAGTATGACACATGCAAAACTATATGAAGAGATATATTGAATGAAATGTAATTTGTGATGTAAATGATTTTAATTTGAGATGCACTGTAATGATATATGATATGAAATAAGATGTATAATGATATTATGGTATATAGAATGATTTGATGATGCTATGTATTTTTATAAAAGATACTTAAAGTAATATCTAATTATTATGCATATAATTTGAATCGAACAAGGATACAATTAATATCTAGACTTAGGATAATTGTACTAATGAAAGTGATTGAAATAATAATTAAGATATGAGTTTAAAAAATACTCATGATAAGTAGTAAAATATTCAAAATAATTATGGAGTTAAATAATATCAGTAGGGTAAATATAGTAAGAATTGAAGATCTTTTTAGAGGGAATATAAGATTATATAAAGTAGACTATAAACATATATTCATAATAGTATATAAAAACTAATTTTGAAAAGAAATAAAAATTTATTATGGGATATACAATAATCTTCTTCATATAAATTAATTTTAAATTCAAACTTTAAAAATAAAAACATATTTATTTGCTAAAGAACAATTTATATGTTAAAATTTTAAAAGAAATCTATGGTTATAACAAAATTACTTTAATGAAAAAAGATAATATGAAGTGATATATAAAGCTATAATTTCTTATGTTTAAATTATATTTTTAAGACATAAAAATTATATATATATATATATATATAAATGAAAATTAGTATGAGATTACAAATAATATTTATTATAAAATAACCCAAAATTGTTATTATATGTGAAAAATATATAAGTTAAATTATGTATGTTTAAATTAAAGATATATAAACTTATATTACCAAATGTTTGAAAAGTTTAAATTATTATAATCATATTGATAATTTTATTAGTTTATATATATTTTGAAATAAGAAAATAAGTAGACAGAAAAAGTTAATAACTATAATTTGAACTTGTATTTTCTTATTTAAAAGATGGAGGGAAGTTTGAAAGTTAAAGCTTTTGAAACTCAAAATTTGAATTTCATTCTACAAGTCTTTATGTTGACATAAGAACATATGTATGTCGACATTCATGCATAATTTTCAAAGAACATATGGTTATGTGACTTTGGTTTTAAATTATTGATTTATATTTCAGGTTTAACTATTTCCAAAAACAATAATAATCCTAACAAACATTCAAAAAATTTGTTTTATTATTTTATTTATTATTTTATTATTAGTTTGAATTTCAAATTTTGAATTTTGAATTTCAAATTTGAATTTCAAATTTTAAGTTTAAATTTTAAAATTTTGAATTTAAAACAAAGCAAGCAAACAAAGCAACCATTCTACTGAATAAAATTAAAAATTAATTAAGGCGTACCTGATTTTTAGATCCTTTTCTTCGACATTCTCTGAATTCTGAATTGATCTTCCGGAATTTGATGATGAGATCGGCTCTATTGCGACGGGCTCGTTTTTCTGGTCAAGATAGTATATTTATTTGCAGAATTTGAACACCGTATGAGAAAGATATTGAAGATTTAGTAGTTCAACCAACTTGGCGCCAAAATTTTGAATTTGAATTTTGAATTTAAATGAAAAGACACTTTAGCCATTATAAATAGGCCCAAAAATCATGTCTCTTAACATTCTCTTCTCTTCTTCCTCCTCTCGTTTTTCACTTTCAATCAAACTTTCAGGAGGCATAACTTCTTCGTTTCTAAACGGAATTGGACAAAATCAACGGCAAATCAAAGAGAAATTCAAGGACTACGATCTAGGAGCAATTTGGGGATGATTTTGAATGGTACTGGGGTGCAGCAAGTCGAAATAGTAAGAGGTATGCATAAAATCCCGTAGCAGTCTTCAGTTTTGAAGCGCCAACTGTGGATGCAATTTGAAGATAACCGTCGATAGTTTTGGTTTCCTTCTCTCTTTATTCACCAAAACTTCATTTGATCATTACTTGGTCAATTCTTGACGGAATCTGATGAAACCAGCGACATTACGAAGCAAGCGAAGAGAAGTACAACATAAAGATAAGTTGTAGATGAAAATCCAAAGTTGTAAATTGACCTGGTACCCATTTCTTCACTGATTTCCATCTAATCACGAAATCCACTAATCGATTCATAAGTTAATTTACAGCAACATTATTGAGCTCGTCGAGCTCTAGGAGATGACTAGTGACGATCTGAAATGGATGATCGAGGTGGCCTGAGTCTTCTTCAAAACGGCGGGCATTCAGATTAGTTTTTGGTTGTTTGGGGGCCACCGAGTCACCCTGAATTTTGTGAGTGGGGAGGCGTGTTATAGCCGGACGTCAGGGAGGAGGTTGATCGACCTCTGATCAACTATAGGAGGCACGTGTAGATGTTGGAGGATGGCAACAGTTGGGTTCGTGTTTCATACAGGAGGAAGAAGTATTAGGAACGGTTAATGAAGTAATTAGGTTAATTAATCTCTGTTAATTATCTTTAATAAATTATTATTCTAATTAATGAGCAAAATGTTTATAATATCATATCTTGCTCAAATCAGAATGGAATTTGACGATTCAAATTGCGTTAAAATCACAAAAATGAGAGCTTCGCAGTGGAACAAACCAGAACGGAAACCGAGCAAATTAGAATTCAAGGCGATTTTAAAAACAAACAGTACAGAAATCCTCAATTAAAGACTGACGGAGTGGAACCTGTTACGAACAGCGGAATGGATCGTTTAGGCAAAGCAAACACTAGAGGAGGGGTGAATAGTGTTTGTAAGAATTTAAAAAAACTTAAAACTAAAGAGAATTATGGAATGAATCAAACACCACAAACACAATCACAGACATATATTCAAAACAGAAATAAAAATGCAGAAAAAGGAAAGAACACACCAGATTTTATACTGGTTCGGATCACTCCTACGTCCAGTCCCACACAACGCTGGATTGTGGAGAGTTTTATTAGTATTTCTAATCGTCAAATACAACCTCCATGATTTCATGGCTCAACAAGGAGACAACGACTCCTATCCCTTGATTTCACCGCTGAACAAGGGCACACCGACTCCTATTCCTTGATTTCATGGCTACAAGGATACACCGATTCCTCTTTGACTTACAAACAGGGTTTATTCAACCTAATCAATTACAAAATAGCCCTATAACTCTTCAATAGCACTTGATTCAGAGAGTAGAGAGTAAAGAGTGTAGAGAGAAGAATTTTGATCAAAACAAAAGTGAACTCGGTAGAGTATAAGTGTAAGAATCATAAAAATGATTAAGAATAATGGTGGGATAAAAGAGTATGAAGTTAGAGAAGAAGATGTGTTAAAAAATTCGGTTTTAACCACTTTTTATAGTGTATGAAGGGTTGCAACGGTTCTGAAGCGTTTCAAATATTGAAAAGACACTTCCCTTCAAAATTAGAAAAAATAGCAGTTATATGTCGACGTACACTTTTTGCTATGTCGACATACTCATGTGTATTTTTCATTTTCAAAACTTTTTTCAAGTATTTTGAGATAAAACTAATTATGGAAATTTTTGAGTAAAATTCTAGTGTTGTAAAGTAATATTATATGATAGAAAATCATATGAAAACATACTTTCAAACTATATAAATATATTTATAAAATTATAAGGTTTTAAACTATATAAAGTATAAATATAAAGTATATAAAAAATTTAAGTTTGAAAACCCAAGAAGAATAAAAATAGAAACAAAATAGAGATAAATGAGGATAAATAGAAAAACAAAATGGAGGGGATTGAGGATAGAATTGAAAATTAGAATTTGAAAATTAGAATTTTGAAAATTAGAATTTGATTTTGAACCTGGAGTGCTATTTAGAGTCTTACAAAATCTAAACTCTATAAATATATTAATCTTGAACTCTAGAAATCTTGATTACTCATGAGTCTTGAAATTTCTCTGATCTTTGAATCTCTATCATCTTTGTAACTATACAGTTTTCAGTAATATTTCCTGTATATAATTCCTGCACATATATATATGTGTGTGTGTGTGTATTCTATGCAAAAAGTGTTAGCATATATTTTATAATCAATGATAATTGAAATAAGGTTGTTGTCATCAAAACTCCATTCTCCAACAGAACCGAATGTGAGAATTCTCCCATTAAAATATTTGTATAGTTGTTTAATTTATTTAATAACTGTAAATATAAAAATTGCTAGTGTTGATTTTTATCTATTGTATGTGACATTGCTTGAGTTCAACACATGAACTATTCACGACTCATCTGCACAAGAAGTGTTGTTTGAATATGCGACACTCGTATTTCAAACAATGTGGATACACTTTGTGGTTGATGAAATGTGATGTAAATATTCATATACAATTTAAATAGTGGAAATTTTTTAAATAAAATAATAATTCAAACCAAATTAAATTTGGTTAAATTTATTAACCAATGATTTATTTAAATAGACTGTTGTTGTTTGAAAACCCCACACGGGTATTGGGATGATATTTGACATATACTAATCCAAATATTTAGTGATATGTCGATCGATTGATCGACAGACTGTTGTAAGTGTTATTTATTTAGTTTAATGCTTATACAGTTATAGAATGCACTCTGGATGATGTTGGAATGTTGAGTGATTATTTATCATTATTGTTGAATACATGTTATGTATGAAAACTATATAACTAAAATTATATGGTAATTGATTGAGTCGCATTCCGATTCATAAATAACAAATATTTAAAAAAAATGACTATTTTAAAATAATATTCAATGAATAATCAGAATATGGTTTTGATGTTCGATTTTGGATCGACATGAAAACATTAAAGTGAATGGAACCGAGTTAAGTACATTTGCGCCATTTTAACTCGAACGGATTTTTATATCGATTTTGTTCATTATATAAATGGATACGAAAGGGAAATGGATTTCAAAATCAAAGATTCTGAAAATATTATCATTTTGATATTATAACGATATGGAATATTCAATTTTGATTCAAAATTGAAAATGGAAATTGGAATCTTTTTTAAACGAATTTATAAAAAGACGTTTTAAATGGAAATCGATGATATATATATTATATATATAATGGCTTGAACAGAACGTGCCGAGCAGTGACCGTTCGCGAATTTCAACCATTAACTTCGAATTGGCCTAGCGAGAGATCCGTCCGTCGGATTCTCCTAAAACTAGAACCGTCGGGTTCATATCGAAAAGACCTTTTCAATGAATATAATAGATTTAAATTTGAACAGTTGGATTTCAAATTATGTCCAAATCAATTTCAGAAATGGCCGTTATGGATGCAGTTCGGTGACCATTATTGGAAACCGATTGTACGAGCCTTGATAAAATTGTTAAAAATATGGGAAAATTATGTAAAATCATAATTACTAATTTGGAAAGATTTTGGATGAAAAATTCCATATTTGAAAAGATAAAAGATATTTTTATCTAAATGAAATAGTTATTTACTAGAATAATGATCCAATGATTTTTAAATAAATAAACTCTATTTGAAATGGTTTTAATATAACCAGACTTTTCTAATGAATAAATTGAAATGGAAATAATCTTCGGAATATTTCGATATTGGATTCCTTGATTATACGGATATTGTTGAGGAATTTGGAAGATACAGATATCGTTATTCCCAATACGATATCCGTTGGTTTCAGAATTTGATATTGAATATAAGCCGATATTATTTCTATTCAGAGCCTTATATTTAATATCAAATTGAATTTTAGGGTTTGTCGTGAATGGCGTCTTTAATAACACTGCTCTTAAACCCCGTTGAAAAAGGGTAAATCTTTTAGTTAAGATTTAATGAAAATTTTCTAAAGTAAAGTTTTCCAATTTAAAATATTAAATTAGAATTAAATGGAGTTCGATTTGGTAATAATCGAAATGAGCTTCTGTAAATGAAGACCGTTACTATACATGGAATTTAAAAGGCCTTGCCGTTATTCCATTTATATTAGTAGTCCGATACGGAAATTTATATTGATCTGTTTTCCGTGAAGATTCCATAATTGATGGAAGATGATTTGGGGTTTATTGTGAACTGTGTTTTAAATGACATTGGTTCTTTAACTCAGTTAAAGTCATGATTAATTTTCCTAAAGTTGAATAATCATAAAGTAATGATTTTTGAGATTAAAACTGAACTGGACTTTTAATGAATCTTTAATTAGATTGGAATGAGAATAGGATAATTAAATTTATCGAATTCATGAAATGATCGAGAATGGAGTACCACCAGTTTTACTCTAGGCGATAGTTAAATCTTTAATTAGATTTGAACGTGAAAAGGTTAATTAATTTTACCAATAACATAGTGGGTGTTAGATATGGAGTATTACCAGTTTTGCTCCATGGGATGGATAGGTTGGGATTGGAAAATAAAATAAATGGTTTCTTCGGTAAGGCTCGATAATCTCGACTAGTGAATAAAACCTTTTGAAAACGATATCCAAAGGAAGTTTAAAGAATAAATTTTAAAGAATTTATCTTTGATAGAATTAATGGGAACCTTTCCCTAAAGATGTGAATATTTGAATATAATAATATTCTTAATTGGAATGAGGCGTATGATGTGCTTTTATAGCACTTGATTATAAGATAAACGAGTTATTCAAAAAGACTAGGTTTAATCCATTCTGAGTAATTGATACAACGACTAAATGTCGATGATACGAAGACGGTGGTTGAAGACCGGAGATCTTCACATCGTTTGGTTGATTGTTGACGTCTTGATTGGGATATACACCGAAGACAAGGTAATAAGTGATGATCGTCTAGACGTACTTAGAGAACGACCGGATATGCGAGGGCCTCTCTCCTGTATTGGACATATGGGACGAGGAATAAGGTGCCTCCAGTTTCGTTCAGACCCAGAACAGACCTGCAAATGGATGGTATGTCTGACATTGTATTCCTTTATACTGTATTCGTTGATCTCTGCTAAATATATATCTGTTTGCTGGCAGAGAATTTATTCTCTTGCTTAACACCATTCTCTGAGATGTACGAGCTTGGAGGTTATATATTGGTAGAAATCAGTGGTACGGTATGGATTGACAGTGTGGTGTGCTGAGTTGCATGGATCAAGGCTTTAATTGAAAACCAGAGGCTTGTAGTTGATGGTCAAAGCATAGCTTTAAATATCATAGCTTTAAATAGCGTAGCTTTAAATAGCGTAGCTTTGTGTAGCATTAATTCACGAGCTTCACACCCCGGTATGAACCAAAAACGGGATAAGGACTTAAGGGAAATGGACATATGTTAGTTTCTAGCTACGAGTAACATCATGGTATGGATCCCAGCCTATTTGCTCATGCAGATGTTGGAAATTTTATTGATGGAAAGCAAGGTACCTCAAACATTGGGCTAATTTAAAGGCTCAGTGATTTGAGTCCCTAGTGGCTCTTGAGTGGTCGACATATGACCTATTTTGGAGGTTCGATAGAACCGGCTAACAAATAGTTTATGGTATTTCCAATCATTGACGGATGACCGGCCCTATCGCTAACCTAGGGTTGCCCGTAGATGTGATCCTGAGGCATTGCTAGTGTGTCTCGAATCGGTAAGGACGGTCGCTTGCCTTGATTCATAGATGGAAATCCAATTTCCAATACGCAATTTTACGGTTTTAGCTGTAAACCTATAGGGCGACGTAATATAATGGTACCTACGCCGCCTATGATTGATACATTTATATTTGAAGTTGATTTCTTCACTTATAGTAATAATAAAAGATGAAATTTTGCGTATCAAGCATATTTGGCTATTATAAGGGAAAACTCTATCCTCGACTGCGTTCATTGTGTGATGGGACAAGAGTCTTATAATAGCTTCATTTTTCTGTTTAGCATTGCGCTGTTTGTTTTATGCACTAGTATTCATGGGGGATAAACATGTTCCGTGTTATACGGCGTGGTCCCATGATTTACCTAACTTTAAAATAAAAGCTAATTACTGTTTTAGTTCTCACACCAGTCCCGTGACTGACTCGGAGTTTATTGTGTTAACCTAAACTCTAGGTGCTCATATTTTCCACATGGGCAGTAGTAGTTTGGTTTTGCAGATTTCTTTTCACAAGATCCTGGATTTTCAGCTGGAGATATATTCGGAAAGCTTTGTATCCGTGTATTTCTTTTAGTTGTGCTAGTTGATATATTTCCGCTGTACATTGTATTTATACATTTTAAATTTCCACTGCTATGTATTTTAAATCTCTGATGCTATTTTCCACTGTATATTATTTATTCTCTGATATAGTCTTGTATTCTGATGTAAACTATTGTAATAACAATGAAATATTCTATTGTTCTGTGTTCTTATGCATCGTGTTCTCAAAGCAATCAGGGAAGGGGAAGTTTGGGTCATTTCAGTTTGATATCAGAGCTTTGGTTTACAAAGCTCGAGAACAAGGCACATTAGAACCTAATGAGAGAATTCTTCGGAGATAGGATTAGTAATATCCTATAAGAATGACCTGTTAGAGATAGGGTTAGTAATACCCTACAATGATTTTGAAGAGTGCTATTTCTAAAAATGAATTTAATTTTGAAAATTAGATCTTATTGTACGTATTTGAGTATTTTATTTTATATTGAATTTGGACTATCGGGTATAAGGAGATTTTTCTTATATGCGTCATGAACGTATATTCGAAGCCTCAAATATGCTGGACAGATATAGAATCACACTCTAGTCACCCGGAGATGGTTCTGATGATGTGGCTACATCATCAGCATTTAAGTTCGAGTTTCGAAAGTGGATATCTATATATTTCCAATTAACAGGTGTGAGAACCAAAACATATTTAGAATTTATTGTTTGTGATTTGACATTGGAAATATGATTTTTGAGTATATATAAAATTATGCATTTGGGAATTTAATTAACAAATTGATTGCTGATTATGATGTGTGATTATTAGTTTGATTAATAAAAATATTGGAACAAAAAACCAATGTGAAAATGAAAGGTAAAATGTAGCCAAATCGGGTCAAATATTGAATTAAATTGAAATTTGACTGGAATTGCATACATATGCATACACACACACACACGTGATGAGTAGGTTAATGGCTTCGCATTGAGTAAAGAAATAAACGCATGCCTAACAAACAAGTGCACCTTAATGAGTTGGTTGTGCAGTTTTATTATTATATAAACTTCTGTGAATGAAATTGGATGCAATATGATGGTAGTTCTGTGCATAGGATAACAACAAATAAATAATAAACTACACTGCATGACATACTACATGAAGATAGCATAGCATATCATATTCCATACAAGCATTTGGCACTTATAAGACGAGATTTGGATTTCCATACAGGCGAGATGCTTGTATGGCAAGGACTGAATTACAGGTTGAACTGAAGACTGATTATGGACTTAATTAAGGAAAACATGTAACGGTTCTCGGGGAAGTACTTAATAAAAACCCTACACAGGTCTGGAGATGACAATAATTCACGTCTCTCTTGATTTTAGATATGGCACATGGATTATTAATTTTCCAACACTGGGGTAAGGTAGTGAGATTACGATTTTTACACGTCTCCTTTGGGCATAGATAGGTCACAAAACATGTGTATGCTTTTTATTGATTTATTGGGTGCCTAATACGGCCCAATAAAATTTTCAAACCCTCCCCGTACAAAGGAGGTTATGACGAATTTTTTTGAGAACTTAGGGTGTTAGCCAAATTTTCGAGAAATATGAAAATTCTTAGAAATTGAAAAGTTTAAGAATGAAAGTTGAGTCAGTTAGTTAAACAACTTTCAGCTCTGTTCCTTTTCAAGGACGAAAAGATTTTAAGTGGGGTAGATTGTAACAATCTGAAATTTCTGAACCAATTTTTTTTAGCTATTTTAATGGATTTCGATTATTTAAAATGATTTATTTTAAATAATAACAACTACAAATTTATTTAAATCGAAGTTAGAACGTATAAATTTATATTAATTATAAAACGAGCCTGAAATAGCGCGGTAGTTTGAAAATTCGATTTTAAATTTCAATTGAATGTATAGGATTCAAAATAAATCGGATTTCAGCAAAACCAGAAACATTTGAATCTGTTTAATTATATCTTTCTAAAAATGTGAAAAATTGAGATTTCACTTTATAAATTGAAAGTTATGTCTGGTTGAAAATTTAAAATAGTCGCTATGGAGTTTAATTATATTTTAAAATAATATATAGCCCTTAAAATAGCCATTTTGCAAATGACCTTCGTTTTCGACAAAACCATTTTTGTTGGTTTCAGAATGTCAAATTACTGTTGGGTTTCAAATTTCATAATTTTTGGAATTAATATGTGAGCGTGATGAATTTAAATGCCTGTTCGGTTTTGTTTGTGAATTTAATCGATTAGAAAAGGGCTATTTTTCAAACGGTCTCCAAATTCGATGAAATTAGTTTTGTTAGGACCGGATCGTCAAAACATAGCTAGATATACATTTTTGGTAAATTTTTGAAGTCAGTATGTGGCCCCAGTAAATTAAATGTACGTTTAAATTCAATATATATTGACATACATTTTAACTTTGATAAAAAGTGATCGAAACAGTCAAATTGGCTTACGAAACATATCCCATTGTGTCCGGAATAGGGGTATTAGGCTAGGGATGACAGACATTGGATTTGGTTTGGAGTTTGAATGCAAAAACATGAATAAATTGGAATTAAATCATATTAAATTATATATTATATAACACAAAGGTTTGGTCAAAACCCTAATTAATTCTCCAGCGTGGTATACAATAAATGACGTTGCCGCATACCCAAAAATAAACAATAGAAATAATCCACCCTTTCTTCCATCTAATCACTAAATCCACTAATCGATTCATGAGATAATTTACAGCAATATTATTGAGTTCATCGAGCTTTAGGAGATAACCGGTGATGCTCTGAAATGGATGATCGAGGTGGCCTAAATCTTCTTCAAAATGGTGGGCGTCCGGATTAGTTTTTGGCGGATTGGGGGCCACCGAGTCGCCCAAAATTCAATGTGTGGGGAAGCGTGTTATAGTCGGATGTCGGGAAGGAGGTTGATCTACCTCCAATCAATTATAGGAAGCGCGTGTGGATGCTAGAGGATGGCAACAGTTGGGTTCGTATTTCATACAGGAGGAAGAAGTATTAGGAATGGTTAATGAAGTAATTAGGTTAATTAATCTCTGTTAATCATCTTCAATAAATTATTGTTGTAATTAATGAAAGAAATGTTTATAATATCATATCTTGCTCAAATCAAAATGGAATTCGACGATTCAAATTGCGTTGGAAACACAAAAATGAAAGCTTCGCTGTGGAACAAATCAGAATGGAAACCGAGCAAATCAGAATTCAAGGCGATTTTAAACACAAATAGTACACAAATCCTCAATAAAAGACTGACGGAGCGGAACCTAATGTGAGAATTCTCTCACTAAAATATTTGTACAGTTATTTAATTTATTTTATAACTATAAATATAGTAATTGCCAGTGTTGATTTTTATCTGTTGTATGTGACATTGCTTGAGTTCAACACATGAACTATTAACGACTCATCTACACAAGAAGCGTTGTTTGAATATACAACACTCGTATTTCAAACAATGTGGATACACTTTGTGGTTGTTGAAATGTGATGTAAATATTCATTTATAATTTAAAAAGTGAAAATTGGTTAAATAAAAAAATAATTCAAACCAAATTAAAATTGGTTAAATTTATTAACCAATGATTTATTCAAATAGACTGTTGTTGTTTGAAAACCCCACACGGGTATTGGAATGACATTTGACATACATTAATCCCAATATTTAGTGATATGTCGATCGATTAATTGACAGACTGTTGTAAGTGTTATTTATTTATTTTAATGCTTATACAGTTATATAATGCACTCTGGATGATGTTGGAATGTTGAGTGATTATTTATCATTATTGTTGAATACATGTGATGTATGAAAACCATATAACTGAAATTATATGGTAATTGATTGAGTCGCATTCCGATTCAGAAATAACGAATATTTTAAAATAATATTCGGTGAATAATCAAAAAATGGTTTTGATGTTCGATTTTGGGTGGACATGAAAATATTGAAGTGAATGAAGCCGAGTTAAGTAGATTTGCGCCATTTTTACTCGAACGGATTTCTGTATCGATTTTATTCAATATATAAATGGATACGAAAGGGAAATGAATTTCAAAATCAAATATTTTGAAAATATTTTCATTTTGATATTATAATGATATGGAATACTCAATTTTGATTTAAAATTGAAAATGGAAATTGGAATCGTTTTTAAATGAATTTACAAAAATACGTTTTGAATGGAAATCGACGATATGTATATTATATATAATGGCTAGAATAGAACGTGCCGCGCGATGACCGTTCGCGAATTTTAACAATTAACTTCGAATTGGCATAACGAGAGATCCGACCATCGGATTCTCCTGAAACTAGAACCGTTGGGTTCGTATCGAAAAGATATTTCCAATGAATATAAGAGATTTAAATTTGAACGGTTGGATTTCAAATTATGTCTAAATCAATTTTAGAAAAGGTCGTCATTTATGCAGTTCGGTGCCCATTATTGGAAACCGACTGTATGGGCCTTGATAAAACTATTAAAAATATGGGAAAATTATGTAAAATCATAATTATTGATTTGGAAAGATTTTAGATGAAAAATTCCATATTTGAAAAGATAAAAGATATTTTTATCTGAATGAACTAGTTATTAACTAGAATAATAATCCAATGATTTTTAAATAAATAAACTAGATTTGAAATGGTTTTAATATTACCAGAATTTTCCAATGAATAAATTGAAATGGATTGGAATGGAAATAATCTTCGGAATATTTCGATATTGGATTGCAGGATTATACAGATATTGTTGAGGAATTTGGAAGATACTGATATCCTTATTCCCAATACGATATCCGTTGGTTTCAAAATTTGATATTGAATATAAGCCGATATTATTTCTATTCAAAGCCTTATATTTAATATCAAATTGAATTTTGGGGTTTGTCGCGAATGGCGTCTTAAATAACACCATTCTTAAACCCCATTGAGAAAAGGGTAAATCATTTACTTAAGATTTAATGAAAATTTACCAAAGTATAGTTTTCCAATTTAATATATTAAATTAGAATTGAATGGAGTTCGATTTGGTAATAATCGAAATGAGCTTCTGTAAAGGAAGACCGTTACTATACATGGAATTTAAAAGGCCTTGTCGTTATTCCATTTATATTAGTAATCTGATACGGAAATTTATATCAATTATATATTGATCTGTTTTCCATGAAGATTCCATAATTGATGGAAGATGATTTGGGGTTTATTATGAACTGTGTTTTAAATGACATTGGTTCTTTAACTCGGTTAAAGACATGATTAATTTTCCTAAAGTTGAATAATCATAAAGTAATGATTTTTGAGATTAAAACTGAACTAGAGTTTTAATGAATCATTAATTAGATTGGAATGAGAATAGGATAATTAAATTTATTGAATTCATGAAATGATCGAGAATGGAGTACCACCAGTTTTACTCCAGGCGATAGTTAAATCTTTATTTAGATTTGAACGTAAAAAGGGTAATTAATTTTACCGATAACACAGTGGTCGTTAGATATGGAGTACTACCAGTTTTGCTCTATGAAATGAATACGTTGGGATTGAAAAATAAAATAAATGGTTTCTTCGGTATGGCTCGATAATCCCGACTAGTGAATAAAATCTTTTGAAAACGATATCCAAAGGAAGATTAAAGAATAAATTTAAAATAATTTATCTTTGATAAAATTAACGGGAACCTTTCCTTAAAGATGTGAATATTTGAATAAAAGAATATTCTGAATTGGAATGAGGCGTATGATGTGTTTTTATAACACTTGATTATAAGATATGCGAGTTATTCGGAAAGACCGGGTTTATCCCATTCTGAGTAATTGATACGGCGACTAAATGTCGATGATATAAAGACGTTGGTTGAAGACCAGAGATCTTTACATCGTTTGGATGATTGCTGATGTCTTTATTGGGATGTACACCCAAGACAAGGTAATAAGTGGTGATCGTCCAGACGTACTTGGAGAACGACTGGATATGCAAGGGCCTCTATCCTGTATTGGACATATGGGACGAGGAATAAGGTGCCTCCGGTTTCATTCAGACCTAGAACGAACTTGCAAATTGATGGTATGTCTAACATTGTATTCCTTTATATTGTATTCGTTGATATCTACTAATTATATATCTGTTTGGTGGCGGAGAATTTATTCTCTTGCTTAACACCCTTCTCTGAGACTGTAATAACCCGCAAAATCTGGGCCAGTTTAAAATTTTTATTTTGGCAATTTTGGCGAATTTAGTATATTTAAAATGAATTATTTTAAATAATATCGATGAGAAATTTATTTTGAATATTATTCGAACGTATATATTATACGCGTCGTCGTTAGAATATAAATATTTATATATAATTATAAAAGGAATTGAAAATGGCGCGGTAGTTCGATAATTCGATTTCAAACTTCAATTGAGCATACCGGATGCAAAACAATCCGGATTTTAGTGAAACCAAAAATAATGGGATCTATTTGATAATATCTTTCCAACGAATCTGAATAATCAAATTTTCATAGCGGGGATCAAAAGATATGTCCAGTTGAAAATTCTGAATAGTCACTATGGAATTCAGGCCCTTAAAAATGGACATTTTGCAAATGACCTCGGATTTCGACGAAACCAGTTTTGTTGGGTCCGTGGTGTCAGGTTATTGCTAGGTTTCAAATTTCATAATTTTTCGAATCAATATGTGACCATGGCAAAGGAAAACGCGTTTGACCAGTTTCAGTTGATTTTAATCGACTGGAAATTGGCCATTTTTCAAACGATCTCAGAATTCGACGAAACTAGTTTTGTTAGGACCGTATCGTCAATACGAAGCTAGAAAATATTTTTCGGGAATTTTTCTAGTTAGTATGTGACCCCGGTAAATTGAAATGTGCGTTCAAATTCAATATATAGAGTTATATGTTGATTTTAACAGAAACTGATCGAAATGATCGAACTGGCTTACACGACATATCCCATTGTGTTCGGAATGGGGGTAAAACGCTGAGGACGACAGTCGGTGGGTCTCGTTTCGAGTTCGAATTAAGAAGTTGCTTTATGGGTTAATTAAATATTAAATAAATAAAATATAAAAACCCTTTTCTCCTCCTTAACCAATCAGCCCCCCCCCCCCCCACCCCGTTGACCAATTCCACCGATTTATAAAAAGAAAAGAAAAAGAAAAAAAACCACACGATCTCGTCGACCGCCCTCCAGGATCCGTCGCCGGAGCCACCCAACGCCGCCATCGCTGGCATACCCCACCGTCCGTCCTCCGCTTCGCTACAGCCCCCCAGAAACCGCCTCTTCTCCAATCGACCGCCGTATTCCCCCAAATCGCCCACAAAACCCTAGGCGCCGCGCTCGGCCACTTCCGCTCCACGTTGATGACCCCCTCCCCTCCGCCATTCCCTCCCTGTCGTGAGCGCTATCTCCTGCTACGCGGGTTCCCCTTTTCAGGCGCGACGACTAAGGAGGCGAGCCCCCTTCTCTGCAGAGCAACCCCGCGCCCTCCTTCACTCCTCTGTCTCCTCGATCCGTGCACAGAAAAACCCCCCTCTGAAAAATGCAAAGTGAGTTTTTATTCGATTTTCTTTTCAGTTTTTACCGAGATTAAAACTCTGATTTTTATAGTATGGGTTAGAGCATAAAAATTTGATTTTTGTGTATATAGATTTAAATTAAAAACACGATTTTTATATATTATGAATAACAAAGAAAGGTTATATTTTTAAACAAGGTAAAACATTGATTTTTAATTAAAGAAAGAACGTATTTTTAATCAAAGAAAGAACGTATTTTTAATTAAAGAAAGAACGTATTTTTAATTAAAGAAAGAACGTATTTTTAATCAAAGAAAGAACGTATTTTTAATCAAAGAAAGAACGTATTTTTAATCAAAGAAAGAACGTATTTTTAATCAAAGAAAGAACGTATTTTTAATCAAAGAAAGAACGTATTTTTAATCAAAGAAAGAACGTATTTTTAATTAAAGAAAGAACGTATTTTTAATCAAAGAAAGAACGTATTTTTAATTAAAGAAAGAACGTATTTTTAATCAAAGAAAGAACGTGTTTTTAATCAAAGAAAGAAGTGATTTTTAATCTATGAAAGACGATATTTTTATTATAGTAGAGCATTAAAAATATAATTTTTATCATATGTAGAAGCTCAAAATATAATTTTTATTATATGTAGAAGTTAAAAATATAATTTGTATATAGAAAGAAGCGTTGTAAAAATAGAATTTTTATCCATATGCAGTGATTATAAAAACATGATTTTTATATACATAGCAACAATATAAAAATATGATTTTTACATATGTAGATAATACGGGCAACGAAGGTGATGAAGATGCGATAGCGATGAAGATTTCTATCAATGAAGAGCCGTGGAGCTAGGATAGCTATAAGTGAGAACTTCTCACCTTTCAAATTCTTTTTCTAGTTATATATATATACTAGGATGCAGACGGTGCTTAGTAGCACCCGACACAATCGTCCACAGACCATGGACTTGTTTGTTTGGTTGCATAGATTAGTTATAGGATTTGATTTGAATTTGGTTGTTTGGTGACTTTGATTGATGTGTGAATGGCGTGGGCCTTCACTAGACCGGGGATAAGGCTAGGCCTCGTCCCGTTTCTAGTATCGTGCCGTTATGCCGCCGAAATTTTCTAAAATATGTTAGAAAAATAAAAATATCATTTTATTTAAAGAAATGAACTGAATAGAAATTCACATGATAAAATAAAATGTTTTATCGTTAAAAATATAATTTTTAACGTGAAGTGAATAAAATAAAATATTCATTTACAAACCGGATGGTTTGTTTATGTACACCTATTTGAATGACATTGATTGGGACGATAACTTTTACACATCGCCCAACTGCACAAATAAAATCAGTGTTTGATTGTTTGAAACCCCACACGGGTATTGGGATGAAATTTGAAGTTCACTCATCCTGATTGATTAAATATGTCGATCGATTGATTGACAGACTGTTATAAGCGTTGAATATCTATATTTGATGCTTATACAGTGTAGTGCACTTTGGTTGATGGTTGATTATTTTTCAATGCTATGATATACATGTGTTGTATGAAAATCCATATAATTAACTTTATATGGTAATTGATTGGGCCTCATTCCAATTTAGAAAATAAAGAATATTATAAAATAAAGGTTCATGTGTTGACAGTACTCATCCATTGAGATTGGTCATGTGTTGAACGAAATATTTTGATAATAACAACTATTTTGAAAAAGAAATATTTGAAATAGAATATTTGAAAATAGAAATATGTGAAGCCGTGATGATTAGATTGACGCCATTTTGACGTGAACGATATTTATATCGATTGAAAACGATTTCGAAATGAATTGAAAACGATATTTATATGAATTGAAAACGATTTCGAAATGAATTGAAAACGATTTCAAAATGAATTGAATTGAAAACGATATTTATATGAATTGAAAACGATATTTATATGAATTGAAAACGATATTTATATGAATTGAAAACGATATTTATATGAATTGAAAACGATTTCGAAATGAATTGAATTGAAAACGATTTCGAAATGAATTGAAAACGATTTCGAAATGAATTGAATTGAAAACGATTTCGAAATGAATTGAATTGAAAACGATTTCGAAATGAATTGAATTGAAAACGATTTCGAAATGAATTGAATTGAAAACGATTTCGAAATGAATTGAATTGAAAACGATTTCGAAATGAATTGAATTGAAAACGATTTCGAAATGAATTGAATCGAAAACGAATTCAAATTGAATTGAAAGTGAATTGAAATGAATTCAAAGTGAATTGAAATGAATTCAAATTGAATTGAAATTTGAATTGAATAGAAATGAATTTTAAAACGAATTTATAAAGAAGAATTCAGATTTTGATTTGAATTGAAATGGAAGTTGAAATTGTTTTTGAAACGAATTTAAAACTATTTATAAACTTCGTTTTAAATAGAAATCGACGAAATATATATTATATATATAATATATAATATAATAGCCTGAATAGAACGCGCCGCGCCGCGGCAGTTCGTGAATTTCGACCATTTATTTCGAATGGATACTGCGGGAGATCCGACCGTCGGATCCTCCTAAAACAGGAACCGTTGGGTTCGTATCGAAAAGAGCTTTCTAACGAATATTAGAAATTTGAAATCTAATGGTTGGATTTGGAGTTACGTCCAAATCAAATTTGAAAAAGGTCGCTGTAAGTGCAGTTCGATGGCCGTTGATGGAAATCGACTGTACGGGCCTTGATAAAATTATTAAAAATAGTAATAATTTGTGTAAAATCATAAGAAATGATTTGAGAAGAATTGGGATGAAAAACTCCATATTTGAAAAGATAAAAATAGATTTTTATCGAAATGAACTAGTTTTGAACTAGAAATATAATTCTATTTATTTTTGAATAAATAAATTGAATTCAAAAAGGGTTTTAAAAATAACCAGAATTTCCAATGATTGCATTGGAGTGGATTTGAATCGAAATTGTCTTCGGAATATTTCGATGTTGGAATTCGGGATTATACAGATGTTGTTATGGAAATTTGAAAGATATATACATTTATATCGTTATTTCCAATACGACCTTTGTTAATCGTAGAATTTGATATTGAATACAAGCCGATATATTTTCTATTCAGAGCCTTGTATTTAATATCGAATGTGATTTGGGTTTGTCGTGAATGGTGTCTTCACTAACACTGTTCTTGAACCCAGTTGAGAAAAGATTAAATCTTTTTATTTAGATTTAATGAAGTGTACCAATTAAATAATATTTAATTGAAATTGAATTGATATTGATTTTGGGTTTATCGTGAACAGTGTTCTAAATAACACTCGTTCTTTAACCCGATAATTAATGGAATGTGATTTTGGGTTTATCGTGAACCGTGTTTTAAATGACACTGATTCTTTAACCCAGTCGAAGATTAAAACTAAGTGGAGTTTTAATGAATCTTTAATTAGATTGAAAAGATCGAAAATGGAGTACCACCAGTTTTGCTCCAGGCGATAGTTAAATCTTTAATTAGATTTGAACGTGAAATGGTAATTGAATTTACCGATAACACTGTGGTGTTAGATATGAAGTATTACCAGTTTTACTTCACGGGATGAATAGGTTGGGATGGGGAAATTAAAATAAATGATTACTTCGGTAAGGTTCGCTAATCCCGACTAGTTTGAATTGAGATTCAAAAATAGAATAAAGAATAAATTCAAGGAATTTATCTTAGATAAAATTAATGGGGACCTTTCCCTTTGAATGTGAAATTTAGAAACTAACTGTCGGCTAGCCAAGCAGAACGGTTTTCTGGATATTGATCTGATGTTGGTTTCGGCCTTCGGGGTTAATATTTGGGGAATTATTCTCTTGATTAATTTAGGGTTAGTGACTAATGAATTGGAATGAGGCGTATGTTGTGTTTGTGTAACACTTATTTAAAATATACGCGAGTTATTCGGAAAGACCGGGTTTATCCCATTCTGAATAATTGATACGACGATAAGTCGAAGATGAAGACGATGGTCGAAGACCGGAAGTCTTCACGTCGTTTGGGTGATTACTGATGATCTTGATTGGGCTGTACACCCAAGAAGATGGAAACAGTTAGTGATCGTCCAGACGTACTTGGATATCGATGGATATGCGGGGTACTAGGTGCCTCCGGTTTCGTTCACACCCAGAACGGACTTGTAAATGGACTGTGTGTCTGACATTGGATTTTAGTCCGTGTGATTGATCTCTATTAAATATATATCTGTTTGGCGGCGGAGAATTTATTCTCTTGCTTAACACCCTTCTCTGAGACGTACGAGCTCAGGGGTTATATATTGATGGATATCAAACGCATGGAGTGAATTGCCTGTGTGGCAATTGATCGAGGCTTCTGTTGAAAAGCAAAGTCTTGTGGTGATGATCAAAGCACGGCCTTCGTGGCGTAGCTTTGTGTAACGTTTACTTCGCGAGTTTCACACCCGGTATGAACCAAAAACGGGAGACGGACCTCAGGGAGGGCATGCGTTTCTTTCTAGTTAGAAGTGGCGTCAGTGGTTTTACACGCCCTGACGAGTTTGACTTATGTGGTTGTTGCTGTTGCGAGGCGCTTCAGATTGATCGGTCGTTCTCGAACCGATGGAGTCATTTAGTTGGCTCGTTTACGCCCCATAGGGCGGGGAAACGCATGTTCAGGGTTTAAGTTTAATCCACATCGGTGGACCGGCCCTGACGATCCAAGGGTCGGTGCGCTCTGACCCTGTGGCTCGGGCTAGAGAGTCACGAAAACGGTTGAGGACTATCTTTTGCCTCGGTTCATAGACGGAAATCCAATTTCCAAATACGTGACATTTGCGGTTTTATTTGTAAACCTATATATGGCGACATGATATATGGTACCCATGCCGCCTATGATTGATACTTATGATTTGAAGTAGTTTTATGCACTATGCACCTATAATAGTATCAAAATGATTTGTTTTAAACGTATCAAGCATTCTTTGGCTGTTATAAGGGAAAACCCTATCCCCCGGCTTGCGTTGCATTGTGTGATAGGACCTGGGTCTTATAACAGCTTCATTTTTCTTTATTTAGCATTGCACTGTTTGTTTATGCACTGGTATTCTTGGGAGGAAACCCGTTCCGTGTTATACGGCGTGGTCCCTTGATTTACCTAATGATTTAAAATAAAGATTAATAACTGTTTTAGTTCTCACACCAGTCACATGACTGACCTAGAGTTTATTGTTTTAACCTAAACTCTGGGTGCCCTTATTTTGACACGGGCAGCTAGTAGTTTTGGTTTTGCAGATTTATATTCACAGGATCCTGGTTTACAGCTGGAACGATATCCGGAAGGCTTTGTATCCGTATATCTCATTCTAGTTGTGTATTGTATTATTTTCCGCTGCTATGTATTTAAACGTAATTTAAATCTCTGATATTTCTGTGTAATATTCATTTGTACTCTGTATATTCTTGTATTCTGATGCATTGTTGTAATATACAGTGAAATGTTCTTTTATATGCGTTCTGTTGTGGCTTGTTCTCGAACTATCCGACACTTTCCTTTACGGGGAAGTTACGGGTTTTTACAGAGACGTACGAGCCTAGAGGTTATATATTGGTGGAAATCAGTGGTACGGTATGGATTGACAGTGTGGCGTGCTGAGTTGCATGGATCAAGGCTTTAGTTGGAAATTAGAGCCTTGTGGTTGATGATCAAAGCACGACATTAAATAGCATAGCTTTGTGTAGCGTTAATTCACGAACTTCACACCTCGGTATGAACCAAAAATTGGATGAGGACTTCAGGGAAATGGACATATGTTAGTTTCTAGCTACGAGTAACATCATGGTATGAAGCCCAGACTGTTTACTCATGTGTATGTTGGAAATTTTATTGATGGAATGTGAGGTACCTCAGACATTGGGCCGATTGAAAGGCTCAGTGATTTGAATCCCTAGTAGCTCTTGAGTGGTCGACTTACTGACCCATTTTGGAGTTCGATGGAACCGGCTGACATATAGTTTATGGTATTGCCAACCATCATCGGATTACCGACCTTGTCGCTAACCTATGGTTGCTCATAGCTGTGATCCTAAGGCATTGCTAGTGTGTATCGAATCGGTAAGGACAATCTCTTTCCTTGGTTCATAGATGGAAACCCAATTTCCAATACGCGATTTTACGGTTTTAGTTGTAAACATATATGGCGACGTAATATAATGGTACCTATGCCGCCTATGATTGATACATTTATATTTGAAGTTGATTTCTTCACTTATAGTAATAATAAAAGATGAAATTTCGCGTATCAAGATATTTGTCTATTATAAGGGAAAACTCTATCCTCGACTGCGTTCATTGTGTGATGGGACCTGAGTTTTATAATAGCTTCATATTTCTATTTAGCGTTGTGCTGTTTGTTTAATGCACTGGTATTCATTGGGGATAAACCCGTTCCATGTTATACGGTGTAGTCTCGTGTTTTACCTAACTTTAAAATAAAAGTTAATAACTCTTTTAGTTCTCACACCAGTCCTATGACTGACTTGGAGTTTATTGTTTTAACCTAAACTCTGGGTGCCCATATTTTCCACATGGGCAGTCAGTAGTTTTGGTTTTGCAGATTTCTTTTCACACGACCCTGGATTTTCAGCAGGAGCTATATTCGGAATGCTTTGCATCCGTGCATTTCTTTCAGTTGTGCTAGTTGATATATTTCCGCTGTACATCGTATTTTTACATTTTAAATATCTGCTGCTATGTATTTTAATTTTCTGATATTATTTTCCACTGCATATTATTTATTCTCTGATATATTCTTATACTCTGATGTAAATTGTTGTAATAGCAATGAAATATTTTATTGTTCTGTGTTCCGATGCATCGCGTTCTCAAAGCAATCAGGGCTTTCCCGTAAGGGGAAGGTTGGGTCATTTCATATGCTTTGGAGTAAGCATATAATCAATGAAAATGAAGACATAAACCGACTTATTAGTAATAAGAATTAATATATTTAACCAAGGGTACAACTAATATTATATGAAAGCACAATTTATTCATGCGTCCTTTCATTTCTAATGAAACCAAAAAAAAAAGTAACATAATGATATATCCGACAAAGAGAAATAATGATCGTGGATTCCAAATCTAAGAATAAAATATTAATAGTCACCGTTTATTTTTCCGTTCTAAACCTAGCTCCAAAGGAATTTCAATCTCACTTAACTTTTACTCAGTTAATCCTTTCCTTCCCAAAATTTCTACCTTCTTCCTTTCATATCGCCCTTTCTTTATCATTGACAATGAGCAATCAATAATGTTTCTAAAAGCCATTTATCTTCCTCTGCCACTATGATGACGTCATATTTTATAATTTTTTACATCAGAATGATAGCTGCCTTTTCACTATCGCAATCATCGCTGACTCCTTACAGGTGCCCTACCATATTATAAACTAAGCAATACATAACCACCTCTGCACTGACGCTTGTACTCTACTAAAACACGATTAAGAAGGCTAAACAAACAAGAGGTCTTTTGTGGGTTTCCAGCTTAAGGAATGCGCATATGGTTGATGTTATAGGTGGGACTTTTGGCATTTGTATTTGACTGGAAAACAAGTGTAAGTAAATTGTAGCTCATTGTTATTATTTTTATGTTTAGTACTAAGTAGTAATTCATCTTCTGTACTGAAATTCGATGACGATGACACATACATAATAATTATATTCATTACATACATTTTCATTTCAGTTTAGAACATTTAGAATTCCATCACCATGGCCTAAGATTTTAAGTGCACATGATCTACGTCATGCCATGTGGTAACCTTATTCATAATTGACGAAAACGTGTATAACATGGATATAAATCTTCTTACAAATAATAATTTACGATATGATAATACCATCTTGCATTAAAGAATGAAAACTATAGTACCTATTAGTCAAGAATATTTATGATCTTCGTAATATTTGTAAAAAGTGGTCATTGAATTTGATAACACATAATAATATGTGATATGAACTTCCCATCTTACATGAAATCATGAAAAATGTGGTACCTTTTAGTTTGGAATATTATAATCTAAAGAGGTTAGTAATTTGATAAAAATATGATCTTAAGCTTAAAAGAGGTATATAATCCCCACTCTTTATATTTGCACATTAGTTCATAATATTTCATCTTCAGATTATGTTTTTTTCCTCTAATTTTGTGATCTTAAATATATTTCTCATTAGATTTAATGAGAAAACATGATGGTAATGAACTTAAAGTAAAAAATTCAAAGCATGATCAAATGGCTGCTTATATAGAAAAAGTTGTTTATAATTGGTAGGTATAACAAAGACTAGGTACCAGGTTGCTGTGTAATTATTAGTATTAATGATTTTAGTAGATCTGGTAATCAAATCATGAGTCAATCTAAAATTAGGCAGATGCTTCCAATTATACATCATTAATCCCAACTTTTTTATCATAATACAAAATGTTTCAATAAAATATACGTCGTCATTATTTTCTCCCTTATTTTTTAATCTTGATGATTTATCCGTATTTGGGTCTAAATGACTATGGGCTTAGTTATGGAAAAACAACCATAATGCACTAACAAATAGGTGTTGATTAATAATAAATTTTGGTAGTGTTTGTCTACACTTATTTAACGTTCCACTTATTTTAAATCAAGTACAAATAATCCATATATGATAACTTGCTTTTGGGAAAAGTTGAAGCATATAAATACGTCTATGGGGTTGTTATTACATGTTTGGAGAAATTATTAGACTGGAATGTGATTCTGCTATTATTCAAGATGTGGTATTTTTTCTTTTAACCACATAATTTGCCCATATGAATTGTTTTTGAACTTCAATAGTAATTCATTTGTTGTAACTGTTTACAAAAGATTGTAACAACCCTGAATTTTGGAACAAATCAAAATTATTTTTAACTGATTTTAATAGAAATTAAATATTTTAAATGATTTATATTGAGAATAAACGATTTATAATTTATTTAAAAGGAAGTTTAAATGTATGAATTTAAATTTAAATAAAACGAACGCGTAACATCGTGGTAGTTTGAAATTTAGTTTTGACTTTCAATTGTATATATAGAATTCAATATAAGTCGAATTTCAGAAAAACAAAAACAATAGAATCTATTTAATTATATATTTCTAACAAATGTGAAAATTGAAGATTTCATTTTATAAATTGTAAGCTGTGTCCAAATTAAATTTCAAATAGTCGCTAAAAAATCATTTATAAATTATAACAATTTATTATTAAATATAATAAAAGAATTTTATTGTAAAATGATTACAGTTTGATTAGAAAATTGTAATATTGAGATATAAAGCTCAAGTATGTTTATTTTACAGTTATATGATATTTCATTTGGATATATGGGATAATAATAATTCTTTTATTATTAATTTGAATAATTTTGGAATCTAATAATATTATAATAATGTTAGATAGGCCTTAAAAATAGCCATTTTGCAAACGACCTCTGTTTTTGACGAAACTAATTTTGTTGGATCCGGAACGTCAAATTATTATCAGATTTGAAATTCCAAGTCAATGGAATTAGTATATAAGCATAGTAAATTTAAATGGATATTGAAATTTAGTTGAATTTAATAAAAACTAGTTATCAGGCCATTTTCAAGCGGTCTCCAAATTCGATGAAATAATTTTTGTTAGAGCCGTATTTATAAAATATAGCGAGATTTAAAATTTGTAATTTTCGGAGTCAGTATGTGGTCGTGGTAAATTAAAACGTACGTTCAAATTTAATGTTTAATGTTACATCGGTTTACATTTTAATTTTGAGAAAAACTGATCGAAACAATCGAATTAGCTTACAAAACATATTCCATTGTGTTCGAAATAGGGATATTTGGTTAGGAACATCAATCGTTGGGATTCATTTAGAGTTCAGAACGTTAAATTTCAATGTAAAGTAAAATGATAATTAAATAATAATATAATTGTAATATATATATATATATATATAAACATTATAAACCCTAGCCCTTATACATTTATAGTCGCCGCCCTTTTTCTTTCCAATGGATGTAACTCTCCTAACTTCGACCCTTAATCATGAGAAATCCATAAGCTAATTTGCAAAACTTTCAACATGAAAAAGTTGGAGATTATCATGATCTTTGGTTCTATATGAATATGTTTGATTTTAGAGGAGAATTTTATTCGATTTCTGGCTGTTAACCGCCGCCGTTCGAAGTCGAATTGGGAGCTGGGAGGGGCTTGAGTTTCGAGCAGCGCCTGGCGATGGAAGCATGTAGTGGGGCAGACGTCAATGTGGAGACTGATCGAGGCCTGGAGCTATTGTTAGTGATGCAATTTCCGGTTGAAGGTGACGATGGGTTTGTGTGGTAACAAGAAGAAGAACGAAGGGAAAAAAATTAAAACGAGGTTTAAGTGTTTAATTAATTAGTTAAGTAAATTTTAATTATCTTAAGTATGTAATTAAAATATAAATATTCATAACGTGTCCAAACAAGCATAGAATTGAACAAAATGAATTGCGTTGGAACCTTGACAACAAACTCTACGCTATGGAATCAATTTGGGGTAATTCAAAGCAAGCTTCAAAGTTTAACTAAATTAAATGTCCAGTTTAATTCAGTTAAAGTAATCATTACTTGACGATTTCTAAACCGATCAATGTGAGAACTCTCCCATTCAATTATTTTGTTATGTTATTATAATCATATTTAAATATATTGATTGCTTATGCTAATTTTTATTTGATGAAACCATCATAAAATGTTATACGGTGCATGGTAGCTCATATCATAGTTGTTTGCAAACCATATAAATGAATGGGTGATTGTTTATGTTATGATTCAAATGTGATTTTAAAATAATTAACATATTAAAAACGATGTCGAATTATTAGTGGTAGATGAAATTGGATTAAATATTCATTTACAAGTCGACCGACTTGTTTTATGTTCACTTATTTAAGTTATAATTGATTTGGAATGAATAAATAATTTATTAATTGATTATTTGTTGGTTGAAAACCCTACACGAGTATTGGGATAATATTTGATTTACACTAATCCCCAGTGTTTATATTGGATTTTAATCGATTGATTTACTAACCGATATAAGCGTTAAATAATTATTTAAGGCTTATATGGATGTAAGTGCACACTGGATGTTAATTGGATATTTGATAGTTTTTTACAACTATTGTTGGATGCACATGATGAATGAAATCCGTATATATTAATTTATATGGATATTGGTTGAATGTTATTCCAATTCGGAATAAAATATGAATATTTCAATAATATAATATTCAATCAAAATTGAAGTTTGATTTAGACGTCAGATTTTGGATGGATGAAAATATATAAAAATATCGATGAATTTTCGTAACTTTAGCGAATAGTATTGAATTAATTTTCATATATTTACAACCTGTCGAAATTTTCAAATTAAAAGGAGCAATAACTTTTCGAAGTGAAATTCGGTCAGGCAATTTAGAAGATGTTTTAAAAGGAATTTTTTTCGTAATTTTCTTTATTATTTTTATAACGAGTGCCAAGAAAAATTTGAACTGAAAATAATGAGTTTAGAAAAATAAAATTATTTCATTCATTAAAATAATATTAAAATTGATAGAACAGTAAAGTGTGTAATTTTAAAGATAAACAACTGAAAAGAGTTTTCAAAGATGACTATACATTTTATATAATTTATAAAAATGGTTAAGAAGCGTTTCAATTTATATTTATAATTTTTAAATCGATTTTGGGCTTGAAAAGAACGCTTCGCGCAACGATAATTCGCAAACGTCAACCTGTTACTTCAAATTGACGTACCGGGAGATTCAGCCATCGGATTCTCCTAAAATTAGAGCCACTGGAACCGTAATGAAATGAGATTTCCAATAAAATAAGAATTTTTAAAATCTAGCTGTTAGATTTAATGTAAGTCCAAATCAGTTTTGGAAAAGATCTCTATGGATGCAGTTAGATGGTCGATATTGGAAACCGACTGGTAGGGGCTTAATTAAATTATTAAAAATATAAATAAATTATGTAAAATCATAATAAATAATTTGGAAAGATTTTGGATGAAATATTTCAAGTTTTGAAAAGATAAAGATATTTTTATCCGAATTAAATAGTTAATAACTAGAGTAATAATCCAATGATTTCAAGTTGAATAAATTGGATTTGTAAATGGTTTTAATATAACCATACTTTCCCAACGAAAAAGTTGGAATGGATTTTGGGTTTGTTGTGAATGGTATGTTAAATAATACTGTTCTTGAACCCAGTTGTACAAGTAATAAATCTTTTAATTAAAATTTGAGGAAGTTTTCCAGTTTATTTAATTAAATTGGAATTGAATGGAATTCGATTAATAATAATCGAGATGAGCTTCTGTGAAGGAAGGCATTTAGTATTTATGGAATTTAAAAGGCTTTGTCATTATTCCACTTATAGTATTAGTCGGATATAGAGATTTATATCGATTATAAATTGTTTGGTTTTCCGTGAAGATTCCATATTAAATGGAAGGTGATTTTAGGTTTATTATGAACGGTGCTTTTAAGTGGCAGTTGTTATTTAACCCAGTTAAAGTGAGGATTTATTTCCTAAAATTGAATATTCATTAAGTAATGATTTTTGAGATTAAAACTGAATTAGAGTTTAAATGAATCTCTAATTAGATTGAAATGTAAAAGGAGGTAATTAAATTTACTGAATTCGAGAAGTGTTTGAAATAGAGTACCACCAGCTTTACTCCATGCGATGGATGAATCTTTAATTAGATTAAAACATTAAATGGTAATTAAAATTATCAATAACACTATGGGTGTTGGAGATGGAGTACCACCAGATTTGCTCCACAGGATGAAAAGGTTGGGAATGGGAATAATAAAACAAATGATTATTTCCATAATGCTCGATAATCCCGACCATTTTTATGAACCTTAATTTGGTTTAAGTTGTGAAAAGATAAAATAAAATCTTTTGAAATGATAATGAGAGGAAGATTTAAACACAAGTTTAAATGAGAAAATCTTTGATAAAATTAATGGGAAGCTTTCCCAGAGTAATGAATATTTTAATAAAAGAATATTCTGGATTGGAATGAGATGTGTGTTATCTTTAATTATCATTTAATTTTAAAGATATGTGAGTTATTCGGAAAGACCGAGTTTAACCCATTCTGAATAACTTTTACGACGATTAAAAGTCGAAGATGAAGATGGTGATTGAACACTGGAGATCTTCATATCATATGGATGATTACTTATGTCTCGATTGGGCGGTACACCCAAAATGAGGTAATAAGTGAAGGTCATCTAGACATATTTGGATATCGACCAGATATGCGGGGACCTCTCTTCTATGTTGGACATATGGAATGAGGAATAAGGTGCCTTTGGTTTCGTTCAGACCCAGAACGGACTAGCAAATGGATTGTGTGTCTAACATCGTAGTATTTGCTATATAAATCGATATCTACTAAATATACATCTTTTTGGTGGTGGAGAATTTATTCTCTTAACTTAACACCCTTCTTCAAGACATACGAGCTCATAGGTTATATATTGGTAGACATCCGTTGTATGGTATGAGTTAACAATGTGGCATGTTGAGATGCAATGATCAAGGCTTTTGTTTAAAGGGCAGAGCTTTGTGGATGTTGATCAATGCGAGGCTTTAATATAGCGTGGCTTTGTGTATAGCGTTAATTCATGAGATTCACACCCGTTATGAGTTAAAAACGGGATGAGGGGCGGCAAGGAGGACGTGCATTTCTTCCTAACTAGAAATATTTCCTTTGTATAAAGCCTAGGCATATTTACTTAAATGGATGATGGATAGCGAGGCTGCTCAGATATACTATTGAAAAAGGCTCATATGGTAGACATACTGACCAGGTTATGGGTCAGATTGGACCGGAAAACGTATCGTTATGGAATTTCCAATCCAAAAAAGTAAGAGTGGACCGGCCCTGATGCTCCCGAGGGTTACCTATGGTGCAATCCTAGACATCTTTCTAGAGGTGGTCCGAAACCGGTGAGGAAGATCCCTTGCCTCGACTCATAGATGGAATCCAGTTTCTAATACGCGACTTTCAATTTTAGTTCTAAACCTATATGGCGACATAGTACGATGGAGCACTATGTCGTCTATGATTGATACATTTATATTCGATGTAGTTTTCTGCACTATGCACTTAAAAATATTTGTTTTTAAACGTATCAAGCATGTTCGGCTATTATAAGGTAAAACTCTATCCTTTAGTTTGTGTCATTTGGAGTAAACCCGTTTCGTGTCATATGGCGTGGTCCCATGATTTCCTAATTTTTAAAGCCAAGTTTTTATAATTGTTTTAAGTTCTCACACCGGTCTCATGACCGACCCGGGGTTTATTGTTTTTCACCTAAACTTTGGGTGCCCCTTTTTTCCACACGGGCAGCTAGTAGTTTTGGTTTTGTAGATATTTATTTAATAGATCCTGATATACGGCTGGAGTTATATTCGGAATGCTTTGTATCCATGTATTTCCTTCAGTTGTGTTAGTTGATGTATTTCCACTGTGTGTTGTATTTATATATTTTTATTTCCACTACTTTGTAGTTTATTCTCTGATATTTATTTTTCGATTATGTATTTATTCGTAGTCTGGTATATTGTTGTACTCTAATGTAATATTGTTGTAATAACAATGAAAAGTTCTCTTATTTTGTGTTCCGATGCATCGTGTTCTCAAACAATCCGCGTTCTCGTTCGATTTATGTCGGTAGGGAAGCTTGGTATCAGAGCTTTGGTTTACAAAGCTCAAGAATAAGAGAAATTAGAACCAAATGAAAGAACTCATCAGAGATAGGATTAGTAACATCCTAAAAGAATAACTCATTAGAGATGGGATCAGAAGTATCCTCGAATAAGTAGCTCGTCAGAGATAGGATTAGTAATGCCCTAGAACGAGTTTGGATAATATTATTTATAAGTAAAATGAATTTAGTTTTGAAAAATATATTATATCTAAGAATAAGATTTGAGTATGTTATTTGACGTTGAGGCCGGACTATTGAGTGTAAGAAGATTTTGCATATGCGTCTCGCGATCGTATATCTGAAATCTCAAATATACTTGATTGATATAGAATCACATTTTAGCCGCTTAAGGATGATTCTGTTTATAACACCTGCAGCAACAGTGTTTATTTTCGAGTTTCGAAAGTGGGATGACAATATAATTCCAATTGAAATGTCGAAATATACTTAAACTAATTTAAGTAAGAAATTGGAAATGCTTTGAGTTTTAACTTTAACTTATGTTAGTTAAACAGATTGAAAAGGTAAAAGTAATCAAATGAATTAAAATTTAACCTAAGTGAAGTTAAATAAAATTGGAATAATAAAACCAATATGAGAATAGAAGCTAAATTGAGCCAAATCAAATTTAATGTTGAATTAATTTGAAAATTAGTTGGAATTGGATATATATATATATACATACATATATACATACATATATGTGTGTTGGACAGGTTATGGAAGCTAAGAAGAAGAATAGAATTAAAGGCTCAACAAGAAGGTACATATTTAAGGTATTGATGATTTTATGAGCCGATTGGCAAGCCGCTTGGCTATTTGAATTTCTTTTTGATTGATGAGGGCCCAAAGTAGCAAGCTGTAGTTGTACCGATCAACCCGTATAGAGGAGGTTATGGTGAAATTTTTCCAAAATTTAAGGCATTAGCCAAATTTCGAGAAATGGGAAAGTTCTTATAAACCGAAAAGTTGAAGAACTTGAGTCGGGATGAAGTTTGAGTTGGTCAAATAAATGACCTTCGATTCTTTCTTTCTTTTCGAGAACGAAAAGTTTTAAGTAGGGGAGATTGGAACAACCCTGAATTATAGAACCAATTTAAAATTTATTTTTAATTGATTTTAATGGAAACTAAATATTTTAAACGATTTATTTTGAGAATAAACGAATTAGAATTTATTTAAAAAGAATTTTAAATGTATAAATTTAGAAATTAAATAAAATGAACACATAACATCGCAATAGTTTGAAAATTTAGTTTTGAATCTCAATTGAATATACAGAATTCAATATAAGTCGAATTCTAGTAAAACGAATAACGTTAGAATCTATTTAATTATATATTTCTAATGAATGTGAAAAATGGAGATTTCATTTTATAAATTGTAAGTTATAAACGCATATTGAAATTTAGTTGAATTTAATAAAAACTAGTTATAGGGCCATTTTTCAAACGGTCTCCAAATTCGATGAAATTAGTTTTGTTAGAACCGTATTTGTAAAACATAGTGAGATTTAAATTTTCGTGATTTCGAAGTTAGTATGTGGTCATGGTAAATTAAAACATACATTCAAATTTAATGTTTAACGTTGTATTGATTTATATTTTAATTTTAAGAAACACTGATCGAAACAATCGAATTATCTTACGA
This sequence comes from Allium sativum, assembly GCA_030737875.1. Lineage (NCBI taxonomy): Eukaryota > Viridiplantae > Streptophyta > Magnoliopsida > Asparagales > Amaryllidaceae > Allium > Allium sativum. The sequence continues at coordinate 351,953,611 of CM060922.1, read as the reverse complement.
AACATATTCCATTGTGTCCCGAATAGGGATATTTGGATAAGAACGTCAGTCGTTGGGATTCGTTCAGAGTTCGAAAAGTTAAACTTGAACTTTAAGTAAAATGAGAATTAAATAATAATATAATTGTAATATATATATATGAACATTATAAACCCTAGCCCTTATACATTTGCAGTCGCTGCCCTTTTTGTTTTCAATGGATGAACCTCTCCTAACTTCATCCCTTAATCACGAGAAATCCACAAGATAATTTGCAAAAAAATTAACAAGAAAAAGGTGGAGATTTTCATGATCTTTGATTCTATATGGACGTGATTGGTTTTAGGGGAGAATTTTGTTCGATTTGTGACTGCTAACAGCCGCCGTTCGAAGTCGAATTGGGAGCTAGGGAGGGGTTCAAATTTCGAGCAGCGCCTGGCAATGGGACTACGCGGAGAGGCGGAAATCAATGTAGAGTCTGATCAGGGCCTAAAGCTGTTTGTGGCAGTGCGATTTCCGGTTGAAGGCGACAATGGATTTGTACGGTAATAGGAAGAAGAACGAAGGGAAAAAAAATAAAACGAGGGTAAAGTGTTTAATTAATTAGTTAATTAGATTTGAATTATCTTACGTATATAATTAACTTATAAAAGGTCAGAACTTGTCCGAACAAACACAGAATTGGACAAAACGAATTGCGTTGGAACCCTGAGAATAAACACTACGTTGTGGAACAAATTTGAGGAAATTCAGAGCAAGCTACAAGTTTTAACTTAATTAAACTTCCAATTTAATTCGGTTAAAATAATTGTTATTTAACGATTTCTAAACCGATCAATGTGAGAACTCTCTCACTCAATTATTTCGTTATGTTATTATAATCATATTTAAATATATTGATTGCTTATGCTGCTTTTTATTTAATTAAATCATCATAAAATGTTATACGGTGCATGGTAGCTCATGTCACAATTGTTTGCAAACCATATGGATGAACGGATGATTGTTTATGTTATGATTTGAATGTGATTTTGGAATAATTAACATATTAAAAACGATGTTAAATTATTTGTGGTAGATGAAATTGGATTAAATATCCATTTACAAGTCGACCAACTTGTTTTATGTTCACCTATTTGAGTTATAATTGATTTGGAATGAATAAATAATTTATTAATTGATTATTTGTTAGTTGAAAACCCCACACGGGTATTGGGATAATATTTAGTTTATACTAATGCTAAGTGTTTAGATTGGATGTTAATTGATTGATTGACCGATATAAGCGTTAAATAATTATTTAAGGCTTATACGGACATAAGTGCACATTGGATATTAATGGGTAATTTGATAGTTGTTTACAACTATTGTTGGATGCACATAATGAATGAAATTGATGTAAATTAATTTGTACGGATATTGATTGAATGTTATTCCAATCCCGAATAAAATATGAATATTTCAATAATATAATATTCAATAAAAAAACAAAGTTTGATTCAGACATTTAATTTTGGATGGACGCAGAGATATAAAAATATCGATGAATTTTCGTAACTGTAGTGAATGGTATTGAATTAATTTTCATATATTTACAGCCTGTCAAAGTTTTCAGATTAAATGAACTGAAAATAATGAGTTTTGAAAAAATAAAATTATTTTATTCATTAAAATAATATTGAAATTGACTAAACAGTGAAGTGTGCAATTTTAAAGGTAAACAACTGAAACGAGTTTTCAAAGATGACTATATATATTTTACATAATTTATAAAAATGGTTAAGAAGTGTTTTGATTTATATTTATATTTATATTTATAATTTATAAATCGATTTCGGGCTTGAATAGAACGCATTGCGCAATGCTAGTTCGCGAACATCAACCTGTAACTTCGAATTGACATACCGGGAGATCCGACCCTCGAATTCTCTTGAAATAAGAATCGTTGGAACCGTAATGAAATGAGATTTCCAATAAAATAAGAATTTTTGAAATCTAGTGATTAGATTTTAATATAAGTCTAAATCAATTTTGGAAAAGGTCGCTTTGGGATGCTATTCGGTGGCCGATATTGGAAACCGACTGTAATGGCCTTAATTAAATTATTAAAAATATAAATTAATTATGTAAAATCATAATAAATGATTTGAAAAGATTTTGGATGAAATATTCCAAGTTTTGAAAAGATAAAAGATATTTTTTTCCAAATGAACTAGTTATAAACTAGAGTAATAATCCAATGATTTCAAATTGAATAAATTGGATTTGTAAATGGTTTTAATATTACCATAGTTTTCCAATGAATAAATTGGAATGAATTGTGGGTTTGTTGTAAATGATATCTTAAATAATACTGTTCTTGAACCCAGTTGTAAAAGGAATAAATCTTTTAATTAAGATTTGACGAAAATTTCCAGTTTATTTAATTAAAATTGAACTGAATGAAATTCGATTAATAATAATCGAGATGAGCTTCTGTGAAGGAAGGCATTTACTATTTATGAAATTTAAAAGGATTTGTCATTATTCCACTTATAGTATTAGTCAGATATAGAGATTTATATTGATTATAAATTTTTCAGTTTTTTGTGAAGATTCCATGTTAAATGGAAGGTGATATTGGGTTTATTGTGAATGGTGCTTTTAAATAGCAGTTGTTCTTTAACCCAGTTAAATGCAGGAATTATTTTCTAAAGTTGAATAATCAATAAGTAATGATTTTTGAGATTGAAACTGAATTAGAGTTTTATTGAATCTTTAATTAGATTGAAATGTAAAAAGAGGTAACTAAATTTACCGAATTCGAGAAGTGTCCGAAATGGAGTACCACCAGTTTTACTCCATGCGATGGATGAATCCTTAATTAGACTACAACGTTAAATGGTAATTAAAGTTACTGATAACACTATGGGTGTTAGAGATAGAGTACCACCGTTTTGCTCCATGGGATGAATAGGTTGGGATTGGGAATAATAAAATAAATGATTACTTCGGTAAGGCTCGATAATCCCGACTATTTTTATAAACCTTAATTTGGTTTTATAATAAAATCTTTTGACATGATATCCAAAGGAAGATTTAAACACAAGTTTAAATGAGAAAATCTTTGATAAAATTAATGGTAATATTTCCCAGAGTAATTAATATTTGAATAAAAAATATTCTGGATTGGAATGAGATGTGTGTTATCTTTATTTATCTTTTGATTTACCAGATACGTGAGTTATTCGGAAAGACTGGGTTTAATCCATTCTGAATAATTGTTACGATGATTAAAAGTCAAAGATGAAGACGGTAGTTGATGACTGGAGATCTTCACATCGTATGGATGATTACTGATGTCTCGATTGGGCGGGACACCCCAAGATGAGGTAATAAGTTGTGATTGTCCAGATGTACTTGGAGATTGACATGATATGGGGGAACCTCTCTCCTATATTGGACATATGGGATGAGGAATAAGTTTCCTTCGGTTTCGTTCAGACCCAGAAAGGACTTGCTAATGGATTGTGTCTAACATCGTAGTTTGTGCTATATAAATTGATATCTATTTAACATACATCTATTTGGTGGTGGAGAATTTATTCTCTTAGCTTAACACCCTTCTCTGATACATACAAGCTAACAGATTATATATCGGTAGACATTAGTTGTATGGTTTGGGTTGACAATGTGGCATGCTGAGATGCAATGATGTAAGCTTTGTTGAAAAGAAGAGCTTTGTGGATGATGACCAAAGCATGGCTTTAATATAGCATGGCTTTGTGTATAGCGTTAATTCACAAGATTCACTCCGGTATGAGTCAAAAAGGGATGAGGGACAACAGGGAGGACGTGCATTTTTTCTAGCTAGAAGTAGTGCCATGGTATAGAGCCTGGGCACATTTACTTAAGTGGATGATGGATAGCGTGGAGCCTCGGATATAGGGTTCAAAATGGCTCATATGGTCGACATACCGACCATGTAATATGTATGATTGGACCAACGTATCGTTCAGGAATTGCCAATCCACAAAAGTAAGAGTGGACTGGCCCTGGCGCTCCCAAGGGTTACCTATGGTGTGATCCTAGACATCTTGCTAGAGGTGTTCCAAAACCGGTGAGGAAGATCCCTTTCCTCGATTCATGGATGGAATCCAATTTCCAATACGCGTCTTTCGATTTTAGTTGTAAACCTATATGGCGACATTGCACGATGAGACCATCTAAGATTGATATATTTATATTCGAAGTAGTTTTCTGAACTATGCACTTATAATAGTATTAATTTTTTTTTTTAAAGTATCAAGCATGTTTGACTATTATAAGGTAAAACTTTATCCTTTGGTTTGTATTGCAATTTGTAATGGGACCTGAGTCCTATAATAGCTTCATTTTTCAAAAAGCATTGCGTTATTTCATTTTTAAACTAATATTCATGTGGAGTAAACTCGTTCCATATCATACGGCATGGACCCATGATTTCCCAATTTTAGAGTCAAGTTTTTCAAACTGTTTTAAGTTCTCACACCAGTCTCATGACTGACCTGGAGTTTATTGTTTTTCACCTAAACTTCGGGTGCCTATATTTTCCATATGGGCAGTTAATAGTTTTGGTTTTGCAGATATTCATTTAACATGATCTTGATTTAAAGGTTTGTATCTGTGTATTTTCTTCACTTGTGTTAGTTGATGTATTTCCCCTGTGCGTTGTACTTATACATTTTTATTTCCGCTGCTTTGTTGTAATTTATTCTCTGAACATTATTTTTCCACTATGTATTTATTTGTACTCATATTTTTGTACTTTGATGTAATATTGTTGTAATAGCAATGAAAAGTTCTCTTATTCTGTGTTCCGATGCGTCGTGTTCTCAAACAAGCCACGTTCTCGTTCGGTTTAGGTCGGCCGAGGATTTAGGGTTGTGTCAAAGATGGTGAAAAAAGAGATAACTTTAAGGACTATTAAAACTAATTTAGTAAAGTATCATATAAGGAACTTTAATATGAAAAAGGCTTATGCCATTCACTTGCATATGATTAATTTCTCTATGCGGACACACAAAAGATAATATACCAATTCATTTTAAGCTACCACGTTAACTAGAAATAAAGATAAGCCTAGGGCATTGCTGACTATTTGAGTTCTAGTTTAAAAATTTGCACAAATCAGAATAATCTATGAAACAGATGAAATACCACATGGAATGGGCTTCTTCTTTTAAAATGATGTACAAGATATAATATTTGATAAAAGTAAAAAATAAGCAGCTTGATGTAATGTACGCGGCACAAATATCAAATGTAATTGAAATGTATTAATAGCACATTTTGAAAATGTGGTTTATGATTAATTTGTTTTGGCAATTTTTTTTCTAACATATTAATGCATATAGTACAATAAGCAATTATAGTATGCCATACAACCATATGGAAAATATTCAATTACTAAAATAGGCACATTACAAAATTTAGTAACTATAACAAAAAAAACTATTTTCTTTATTTCGTACAAATATTTTTTCTTACAAATGTGAATTTTAGGCTTATAATGATGACCTAGGAGTGGAATCAAAGTGCTAAGAATTTCTTTTACTTGTATATAAATGTTGATATTTTGTTGCATTTTAGTGATCTTGGACTAGGTGGTTTCTACATCAACCTATGAACTTTGTTGGTTTCCATTTTACTTCATTTCATTCTTTCTCTTATCTTATACTGCTTTAATTTTTATTTTTAGGATGATGAGGATTGGCTTAGTTTCTTTTTTTAAAAGTTTGGTAGTAGCTACTAGAAGCCTAATTACCAGAATGAACTATCTAAATGTATGTGCTTTGTTTTTCTTCTACGGATGACCAACTGATTTATTATAGATATGCAATCAATTTTCTATATTGTTGCAATATTCTAAAGAGGATAAATGTATGATTTCCCGGAATAAGGTACAAAAGTTTTCTTTATCTCTTTTGTCTTGCAATTTTTACATATTACTTTTAGCCTATATCAGCATTTATGTTGCAAGGGAATTTTGTTTATCTGTACAGTGACTAAAACTAGGTGTTATTTTCCAGGTTTGTTTTACAAGGTATATCCATGTATTTTAATTTCTATCTACATACGTGTAACAACTTTTTCCCACATTTCCTAACATCAATGCTATACCACTCGACCTTTGGTAGGTTACTTATTTTCCTATTTTCTTCTTTGTGAATCAATAACAACGAAGAAAAAAAAAGACAAAATAACAACGAAGAAGGAAACATTTCTATATAAAAAATGGTGAATGAGATGTTTTCTCAACATATATCCGATGTTAAAAAATATATGAGAATCCATTGTTGCATTGCATATGCTTTGGAGTAAGCATATAATCAATGAAAATGAAGACATAAATAAACTTATACGAAAAAAGAATTAGTTAATTTAATCAAGGGTACAACTAATTAGGACCATTGAGTAAATTATCATTCATTGCTAGTGAATTGGCTGTGCGTTTACAATATAAAAGACAATACACCCAAAATGTTAGTCCGTAAGGTAGCTTGCATTTCCTTACAAGAAAGGTACACGCATAGATAAATTTACATAATGAACCAAATTTCATGTATAACTAGTGGGGTTGTGACAACTCCAAACTCCCGTAGTACGAAAGCAAGGATAATCATTGGAATATAACACATAAACAATAACAGCAGAACAGAAATATATAATTACAGCAGATAATGTACATTAGAGTTACACTGGAAATAATATCAACATCAGAGTTACACAGCATAAAAGGATCATACTTAGTACATAATACAGTTTCAGCCTAATATAAAATGTCTAAAGCGGAATCAAACATAATATACTAAATGAAGTCGGAACAGCATAATAGAAATGATAGGATCCATCTTCAGCTCCATAGCTATCCAGAATGAGTCTGCTAAAACCTGAATACAAGGCTACCCATATGGAAAGAGGGCATCCGAGTTTGCAAAGTGAAACAAACTACGAGTCAGTCATGGGACTGGTATGAGAAATCTTAACCTATTTAATAATAAGGCTAATCACAAGACCACGCCGCTAACGCGGAACGGGTTTACTCCATTGTATTTCCAGTGTATAATTAAAGTAAATCATTAAACAACGCAATGCTTTTTAGAAAAATGAAACCATTATAAGACTCAAGTCCCATCACACAATGCAACGCAAACCGGAGGATAGAGTTTTACCTTATAATGGTCAAAAATGCTTGATACGATAAAACGGATTTGGTATTATTATTAGTGTATATATGTTTCAAAAACATTTCAATTATAATATATCAATCATAGACAGCATAGCTACCATATACTATGTTGCCAAATATAGTTTTACAATCAAAACCACATGGGGTCGTATTGGAAGTTGGATTTCCTTAATGAACCAAGGGAAGGGATTGTCCTTACCGAATTCGAGACTCTCTAGTCCGAGCCTCAGGATTCAGCCGCAACTGCACCTAGGAGCCACAAGGCAGGTCCACAAATATTTTAGTGGATTATAACTCCTGAAAAATACGTTTCTCCGCCTTAGAGACGTAAATAAAGAGTCACTAGGGACTCAAATCTGAGGTACCTCGCTTTCCATTATCCACATAATTAAAAAATGTCTGGGCTCCATACCATGACACCACTCCTAGCTAGAAAGAAACGCATGTTCTCCCTGGATCCTTCTCCTATTTCTGGTTCATACCGGGGTGTGAGGCTCGCGAAGTAACGATATACACAATGTTATGCTAAATAAAGCTGTGCTTTGATCATCAACCACAAGGCTCTGCTTTTCAACAATAAGCCTTGATCATTTGCATCTTGGCATGTCACACTGACAATTCACGCCATGTGACTAATATCTATCAATTTATAACCTCTGAGCTCGTATGTCTCAGATAAGGGTGTTAGCAAGAGAATAAACTCTCCGCCACTAAACAGATATATATTTAATAGAAATCAATCAGCACAGAATAAAATCCAATATCAGACAAACATCCATTTACAAGTCCGTTCTGGGTCTGAACGAAACCAGAGACATCTTATTCCTCGTTCCATATGTCCAATACGGAAGAGAGGCTCTCGCATATCCTGACAATCAACAAGTACGTCCAGACAACTACCATCGTAACCCTTTCAAGGCAGCAACTCCAATCAAAGGCACCAGTAGTCATCCATTCGATGTGAAGATCGCCGGTCTTCAACCACCATCTTCAAATCGTCGACTTCCAATCGTCGTATAATTATTTGAAATGCGATTTAACTTGGACTTTTCAAATAATTCTCGAATATATATAATTTAAATCATTTCTTTTCATTCCATATCGTTTATAATATTTTATAACGATTTATCGCTATTTTTATTTATATAAAAATAGCCATTTTTAATTGAACGACGCTTCTGGTCGTTACATGGCCCTAGCGCTGTTTTCATCAAAGTTAAATTTACACATTTCTCAAAATATAACCGTTGGATCTTAGCAAATTTTATATCGCTGGAAAGATCTTTCCAAAGCGAACCCATCGGTTCTAGTTTTGGGAAAATCCGACGGTCAGATCTCTAGTATAATCGTTTGAAGTTACGATTCCAAATCGCGAACTACAGCAGCGTGATTCGTTTTATTTTAATTTATATATATATAAATTGTTCAACGATTTCAACACCATTTCCTTTCTACCATATAGTTAACAACATTTTAATGAATCATGATTACATAAAATGTAATTTTTAATGTTTCAACATTCTTGTCAAACTATGAATATTTTTAAAGAAATCATAATTTCATTAGAAATGTAATTTTTTTATGTTAAACCATTTTACCAAACTTGAATCTTTTTAATGATATCATATATTACATTAAAAATGTAATTTTCCTTATCTTTCTTTTATTACATTAAAAATGTAATCGTTCTTATGTAATCTTTTATTACATTAAAATGTAAATTTTCTTATGTAATCTTTTATTACATTAAAATGTAATCTTTTATTATAAAAATGTAAATTTTAAATGTCAACACATTTTTAACAAAGTTTGATCCTTTTATTGAATCCTTTATTACTATAAAAATGTAATTTTAAATGTTAACACATTTATTAAACAATACCTCTTTTTCTAATGATTTATTTACATTGAAAATGTAAATTTCAATGTAAAAACATTTTTATTTAACAATGATTTTTTTTAATGTTTTCATTTACATTAAAAATGTAAATTTCAATGTAAACACATTTTTATATAACAATGCTTATTTTTAATGTTTCATTTACATTAAAAATGTAAATTTCAATGTAAACACATTTTTATATAACAATGCTTATTTTTAATATTTAGGGTAAAAATGTAAATTTCAATGTAAACACATTTTTATATAACAATGCTCATTTTTAATGTTTTATTTACATTAAAAATGTAAATTTCAATGTAAACACATTTTTATATAACAATGCTTATTTTTAATGTTTCATTTACATTAAAAATGTAAATTTCAATGTAAACACATTTTTATATAATAATGATTCTTTTTTTAATGTTTTCTTGGAAGGCAAAAGGAAAAAATTTATTGCTTGCTAAAAAATTACAAGTAAAGACTAACTAATGAAAAACAACAACACCAGTAATAAAACTATACCACTATGACCACTATACAAGAAAATAAAAACTACCAGATAAACAGCAAAAAATAACAAAAAACACAGATACTATTAGCATGAAATCAAGCTCGACTTTTTCTCCAGCTTCTTGAATATAATACTGTACAGTTCGCTAGCATTATACTCTCCTTTCCCAAATACTCTTCTATTTCTTTCTGACCATAACTCGTAGCAAAAAAGCTTCAAGCACATCAATAAACCCATAGCTTTACCTCTCTTCCACCTGGTAGCTTTATAAATATTATACCATTCAATTCTGCTAATCCTTGATGGCAAATGAAATCCACCAGCAGCCAAAAGCCTCGACCAGATCAAAAAAGAGTAGTTGCAACCAAAAAACAAATGGGTATTTGACTGCTTAGATGATTTACATAGTAAACAAATGCTATCATCAACAATACCCAATTTGTGAAGTTTGTCTTTGGTATTTATGGCATTAGCCATGACTTTCCAGAGATGCAAATTCACTTTAGCCGAACTGCCAGTGCTCCAAATTCTTTTAACTCAAGGGAAAATCTGATTATTTCCTTTCAACAAATTATAAACTTGTTTAATAGAATGCTCTTTACCTCCCCACAAAATACTGTTGTCACCATGAACATTGAAATTATTTTCTAAATCTGACCAAATCCTTCTCAACACAGCAGAACTTGAATATGGTAAAATCAAAATTCCATCATGAATAAAGTCTTGAACAACAGCATTCTCTGAAATTCCTGAACTCCTTCTCAGATTATAATCCACAATCAATCCCAAAATAAGACCAGGTTTTGCCCAAGGAGAAAATCAGAATGAAAGTTTCTTGATGACTTTAAGATTACATTGAACATAAGGCAAAAAGGATTTCCTTAATTTCAGAATGTTACGCCAACTCCAACTTGCATTTTGAGGAATTTCCATAGTCCAAAAATGTTTTTTCCCTATTAAATTCTTGCTGACCCAATCTGACCATAAACTATCACTTGATGCAAACAGTTTGTTAATATAAACTGAGATGGCAGCCATATTCCGGAGAGCTAAATTTGTAATTCCTAAACCACCACACTCTTTGGAATCAAACAATTTTGAAAAACAACAGGAATTAAACCTTTGGCAAAAGGATTTCCTAACCATAAAAATGTATTCAGAGAAGATTCAATCATCTGCACAAGCTTCTTTGGCAAAATAAAGTGTCTAGACCAATAAGTAGTAAAAGCCATAGCTATAGATTGAACAATCACTAACCTACCTGCCTGTGATAATTTACATGTAGGCCAATTCTAAAGCTTTGTTATGATTTTTTCAAAAAGTGGCATACAATTCACTTTAGTTATTCTAGAACTTATAAGAGGCATTCCAAGATATGCTGAATTCAAAGGTAACTCAAGCAAACCTGAGCAATCTATGATGTCTTTCTTCTTTCCAATCTCTAAACCAGCAACCTGAATATGTGATTTTGCAACATTCAATTGAAGACCAGTGATAGAATGAAAGAGCTTCAGAGTATCCAAAACACATTTAATGTTCTTTATTGAAGGCTTTGTGAAAATAACTAAATCACTGGCAAAGAGAAGATGAGTAATCATAGGACTCTTGCATTTAGGATGGAGCTCCAAAATTTTCTTTGAAACCTGCTCCTTGAGCAATACATTTAGTAATTCCATGACAATGATAAAAAGATAAGGTGAGATTGGATCTCCTTGACGTACTCCTTGAGAGCCTTTGAAATATCCATTAAGACAACCCTTTCTTGCAATAGAATAGTGAGGTGAAGATATCAGAGAATGAATCCATGCAATAAAAGGCAAAGGAAAATTCATTCTTGCCAAGACTGCTAATATTGAATGCCATGCCACCATATCAAAAGCCTTCCTTATATCTAATTTTAACATGCATCTTGGAGAAATGTTAGTTCTATTGTAACCATACAATAACTCTTGAGTGAGCAAAATGTTATCAGAAATTGGCCTTCCCTTAATAAAAGCTGATTGGTTAGGGGCAATGATGGATGGCAATAAAACCTGCACACTGTTAGCCAGAATTTTGGATATAACTTTATAAACAATATTACAACAGGATATATGTCGAAAGTCAGAGACAGAGGTATGCTTTAGAAAACACATTTTTATATAACAATAAAAATGTAAATTTCAATAAAAATGTAAATTTCAACGTAAACACATTTTTATATAACAATGCTTATTTTTAATGTTTCATTTACATTACAAATGTAAATTTCAATGTAAAAACATTTTTATATAACAATGCTTATTTTAATGGTTTATTAACATTAAAAATGTAAATTTCAATATATAAACATTTTTATTTAACAATGCTCATTTTTAATGGTTCATTAACATTAAAAATGGAAATTTCAATATATAAACATTTTTATTCAACATTGCTCATTTTAATGGTTCATTAACATTAAAAAGTAAATTTATTGTTAAACAATTTTCATTCTAAATAATGATCATTTTTAATTTTATATATACAATAAAAATCTAATTTTTATTGTTCAAACAATTTTATATCATAACATGAATATTTCACAACACATAAATATTTCAGAAAATTTCGGCAGCATAACGGCATGGTAATTAAAAACCGGCACCATCCCTAGTACGGCTCCTCGCGCTAACCTAGGCCTCGCGGCGATACAAGCGTTTTATTTTCCTAATACAAATTTATTTTCACTATACAATGAATTCTCCACAAACACGATCGATTTCGTTTCAACCACAGCCAAACAACCACAATCACAATCAAATTCACACCTCAATACAATCAAGTCGTCCATGGTTTGTGGACGACGGTGTCGAGAGATTCTAAACTTCGTTTGCAACCTAATATAATTTTATTTATTTATTTCGGATTCAGAAATCTCACTTAGCTTTTTATTTCTTCTAAAATTGTAGAAAGCTCTGTTTCCGCTCTGGTCTGTTCTGAAATGTAGATCTTGAATTTACGGTCCCAATGCTTTTAGTTTCATCAAATTCTGATTCAGTATGAACAAGATATGGTTTTTAATGTGTTGATGATAATTTAAATTAAATAAATTAATTAATAAATAAATAACACCCTTCTTCTTCAATCAAACCAAGGCCGACCTCCACCTTAATTGTTCAAAGTAAGGGTTTGGAATTTCGAGCTACACATTCAACTTGGCAGCGATCGGACCTCGCCATAGTGTCGACCTCCGAGCAAGCTTCAGGCGCCTCCCCCTTATGCCCAGTTTGATTGCCCCTATAAGGCACGGCGGCAGTGGAAAGATGGCGACTTTGGGGATTCGGTTCTCCAGAAACGCACAACGAGGAAAGGCGAGTGTGGAACGGATTCAAAGAGGATAAGATTTTCCATGAATTTCTCTCTTGAATTGATCGATTTCGTTTAGTGGTTTATGAGAAAATGAAGGTGAAAGGATCGAAGCATTTCCGTCGTTCACTGTTTATGGTAGCTAAGAAATAACAATGTATTAGAGTTTGTATGGTATACGATGTATTTTATACGTATATTTATTTTATTTTTATTTTATTTAATTCCATTTAATTTCAATATAACACCCGTATCGTTCCGTACTCCATACGAGATCCAAGACTACCGTCCCTAGCTAATTACCCCTATTCTGGGCACAATGGACTAGGTTTCATAAGCCCACTCGACTATTTCAGTCCACTTTTCTTTAAATTAAATAATAAAACATTTTATTATTTAATTTGATCGTACATTTTAATTTACTGGGACCACAGACTGACTCCAAAAATTCCCGAAAAATAAATATAGCTATGTTTTGACGATACATCAAATTTGGAGACCGTATGAAAAATGACCATTTTTTAGTCAATCCAAATTGACTGAAATTGACAAAACACGTTTAGATTTACCACGCTCACATATTAATTCCAAAAATTATGAAAATTGGAATCTAGCAATAATTTGACATTCTGGATCCAACCAAAGTGGTTTCCTCGAAAACGGAGGTCGTTTGCAAAATGGCTATTAATAAGGCTATATATTATATTAAATTCCATAGCGACTATTCTGAATATTCAACCGATCAGAACTTTTTATTCCCGCTATGAACTTTCAATTTTTCAGATTCGTCGGAAAGATATTTTTAAACAGATTTAAATATTTTTAGTTTTACTAAAATCCGACTAATTTTGAATCCTGTACATTCAATTAAAGTTCAAATTCAAATTTTCAAACTTTCGTGCAATTTCTAACTCCTTTTATAATTAAAATAAATATATTCATTCTAACTTTGATTTAAATAAATTTTTAATCGTTATTATTTAAAATAAATTATTTTCACTATTCAAATTTCAATGAAATAGAAAAACAAAAAAATTAAATTGATTCTGAATTTCCGGGTTGTTACAATCTCCTCCACTAAAAAAAATTTCATCCCCGAAAAGGAAACAATAGTAAAGTAGGAAACAAAACGGAAAATGTAAAACATTGTAAATTCACCTTGCACCAGAGCTAATCAGAGATATCCACTCTGCAACGGGGATAGGCTCGTTTGATGCTATCCTCGGTCCCTTGTACAGTCTCTAGGATCCCTGCTCCACTGCACTTTGACTAGATGAATTATCTTATTCCTCAGAACTCGGGTTTCTTTACCAATGATCTTTACCGGCTCCCTTCTTACTGCTAAGCTTGGGGTAATCTCCAAATCTTGTTGTGCTGCTTCCTCCACAATCAAGTTTGGATCATGTACATGCTTTCGAAGTTGAGACACATGGAATACATCATGTACCCCTGGCAACCAGTCAGGCAATTGAACCATGTAAGTGAGAGTTCCAATCCTTTCGAGAATAGGAAATGGACTAATGAATCTAGGCGGAAACTTCCCAGTCTTCCCAAAACGAACTACTTCTCCCAATGGGGAAACTCTCAAGTGCACATAATCGCCTACAACAAATTCTAAATCCCTTCTTCTTGAATCTGCATAACTTTTCTGTCGGCTCTGAGCTGTTAGCAGTCGCTTCTTAATAAAATCGACTTTATCCGAAGCTTCACGAATCATGTCAGGACCCAATACTAGTCTGTTTCCTGGTTCTACCCAACATGTGGGAGATCTACATGGTCTGCCATACAACGCTTCGAATGGTGACATTTGCAAGCTTGCGTGGTAACTGTTATTATAAGAGAACTCAACCAAATGCAAGTGATCTTCCCATGACCCGCCAAAATCAAGAATGCATGCCCGCAACAAGTCATCCAATATACAGTTCACCCTCTCAGTCTGGCCATCTATTTGAGGATGAAATGCGGTACTCAGATTTAAGTTTGTCCCCAACTCCTCTTGGAATGCTTCCCAAAATTTACTAGAGAATATCGGATCACGATCACTAACAATACTACTGGGAACTCCATGTAGTCTGACAATTTCTTTGAAATAAATATTCGCTAGACTTTGAGCTGTTCTAGTTGATCTGACAGGAAAAAAATGGGCAGTCTTCGTGAAACGATCTACGATCACCCAAATACTGTCATTACCTTTCATGGTTCGGGGCAAGCCATCAATGAAATCCATGGAAATTTGATCTCACTTCCAACTTGGAACCTCCAGTGGTTATAACAATCTGGCAGGTTTTTGCTGATCACGCTTGACTTGTTGACAAGTAGAACACCTGCTGACATAAATGGAAATGTCTCTTTTCATAGATTTCCACCAGAACGTGCGCTTGAGATCATGATACATCTTCCTCGCCCCTGGGTGAATACTAAGCTTGGACTTATGACATTCATCCATCACTTCTCTTCTAAGATCAGGGATATTCGGGACACACATTCGGCCTTTAAACCTCAGATCTCCTTTGTTATCAATCTGGAAACTCGAGGGTTCACCTTCCTGAACTCTTGTACTAATTCTCTGAACAAATTCATCATCCTTCTGAAGAGCAGAGATTTTGTAAATCAATGAAGGCGTAATAATGAGATTAGCGATAATGGCATTCTTTCTGCTAAGCGCATCTGCTACAACATTGGTTTTCCCTGGAGTATACACAATATCAAGATCGTATGCCGCAAGAAATTCTAACCAACGCTGTTGCCTCAAATTCAAGTCTCTCTGGGTGAACAAATACTTCAATGACTTATGATATATATATAATTCGAACTTCTCAGCCAAAAGATAGTGCCTCCATATTTTCAAAGCAAACACGATGGCTAACAACTCAAGATCATGAGTAGGATATCTCTTCTCTAGCGGCTTCAACTGACGGTTAGCATAAGCAACTGCTTTACCTATTTGCATCAATACCGCGCCTGTACCTTCAATAGAAGCATCTGTATAGACTTTGAAATCTTGATTGCCATCAATAATGGTCAACACTAGAGCAGTAGTCAACCTTATTTTTAGCACTTGGAAAGCTGCCTCACATTCAGGTGTCCAATTAAACTGTAATGGCCCGAATTTCCATACTCTTTGAGTCGACTAATAACACCACACGTCCAACCCAAATTGCACAGAAATACGAATCATTATTAGAAATAAGTTAGACGGTGAGAAATAGAAAGAAATACTAGAATAGAAGAAAACGAAGATCACAAACTCACAGCGGGACGAATAAAATATATTAGATAAAATAAACTTTGAATTACAATTCAGTAACTTTATATACATACCACCATCAGAGCACAACAGCTATTTCTGGAACAGTTATAAACACCTATTTCCAGATACAAACATGGTACACAACAGAATATATAATAATCTATAGCTAACTGGTGAAGCCTCCTACTTCAACCTCCTCTAAGTGAATCTGTAAAATTCCGACTACTTGACTGCCCGTACAAATTTGGGCACCCAAGAGTTTAGGAAAAACAAACAAAATAAACTCTGGGTCAGTCATGAGATTGGTGTGGGTAAACTCCAACCATTGGTTTAAGTTTCAAAAATCCTTTCGAAAGAAATGATAATCGTAAGACCGATCCACACATAAACACGGATGGTTTTTATCTTACGATAATCAAAAATGTTTTTGATATCAAAATCTGGTGATATTATAATAATGTCTACATCAAATAAATAGAATCTAGCGGAACGCTTGCATCTCACGCTCCATATATAATATTAAATCAAAAACCGCAGGGCGCTTATTGGAGATTGGATTTCCAACATGACAAGATATGGAACCACCTTCCGATAGTGTATCTCTAGAGGGGAATACATTGGGTTCAACAAGAACATCTTGCAACCCGGCCCATACATGGTTGACTACTCATTTAAATTGAGTGTATCGAGCATATTATCACCAACGGTTGTGATTAGCAACCATTACTGAAAGCATACAGCAGTGAATAGAATAAGAAGCAAATGAAATTTCTCTAGATCGGGTGATAATACCCCTAATGGGAATGACCCACATGGCCATGCTGCCTGCCCGATTTCTGTCATTTCCCGGTTGATGAGGCTTGAGGTCACGATTATCTCTCAGCACATCTTGTCATCATTTACTTTGAATGTCATGTCATTAGGCATTCGTCCATATACGTTGTCTTAGGACTGGACAAACCGCAGGCACTATTCTATTAATCCTCTTGAGCAATTTCTACCTAGGGTTAACAGAACAGCCCTTGCACTTTACTCTGTCTTCAATTATCTTCAGCATAAGTTGGTTCGTAATGCTATACCAATACGGAGTGGTTTTCAGATAAAAATCTAATCATGGTCTCTCCATATTGACAGCGGAGGCATAAAATAAACAAAAACTTTGATAGTCGATTATTTAACTATCAATGGAACATCCATACAATCAACAGTCCTATTTTCTAAAGGAAATTCTATCGATCAAGCATCAACCAATACTGGCCCTTTTATATTAATTCCTTATTCTATTATCGATTCTAAAATCCCTTTTTCCCTATTTCAGATTCTTTCAAAGCTCTATTTTCTCTCTCGATTCTTTAAAAAAAACATTTCCAATATCCTAGTTTCTTTATTCGAGAAAAACATCTCTTATTCCAATTTGAAAACATTTCTAAATATTCACGAATCCTTATTTTCTATATTCATAAAATATACCTTATTAATATCGGAAAATATTTCCATATTTCTTTTCTTAATTCCTCGTTGACCAATTCTTTTCATTTTCTATGCATAGTAAATATCTCTCATTTTATTTGGGAAAACATTTCAAAATCCTTTATATTAACGCGATGTTATAAAACATCGTTATTATAACTCAAACCATTAATCATTTATTAACTAACCACATTGCTAACCAATCTTCACTATCAAACCTTAACCATTCCACCATCAATCATGAAGTCAATTAAGTTGAGGTATAATTACCTCTCAGACCTTAATTGAACAACATTCTCAAGTTCGAAATAGTCAAAGCTCACAACTTCAAACAAAACATCGCTTACACGATTCTCAGATTCAATATAAGGATCCATTTATTTTATAGGAAAAAAACATTGATTATAACAGTAGCGTTATAATCACTATTTCCAACTATTTGATTTATAAAACATTTATTTCAACGCTAGCGTTAAAATCGCTATTTGGACTTATAAAACATTTATTATAGCAGTAGCATTATAATCGCTGTTTAGATTTACAGAATATTTATTATAACGACAACGCTAAAATTGTAGTTTAGATCTATAAAACATGTATGATAACAGTAGCATTATAGTCTCTATTTAGATTTATAATGATAGCGTTATAATCATTGCTTCCGAATAATTTGTATATAAAAATATAACTTGTACTTATTAATTCAATTAATAAGTAAATAAAAAAATAAATAATAATTAGATTTGATTCAAAATGGAAAGTAAAAATAACTACTTACCTAAATTCGATATAATCGAATTCCAATAAATAACTCTCTCTCGAATAATCTATATTCGATTATATTCCCAACCTCGGAATTTATCTACCATATCAGGTTAATTCAAATTCCAAATTCACTTTTGAATTTACCCTTTCTAAATCATTATCAAAACCCTTTATAACCCTCCTAGCCTACAAAACATTATTTATATTCCAAATTTTGGGATAAAACTCATCGTTTCTTTAAAAACAATTATCCATTTCCCTTTCTCATTCACGTTCTAATTTGGATTCATATTTCAAATCTAAATTCCTTTATAGATATTTTATTTGCAAATTATTTGTTTTAAACTATTATTCGCTTTAACCGTGAATGTATTCCTTTTATATATAATCAAATCAGTTTGATTTCATACTCATAAATAGTATATTAAACCCAAATTCTATTTATAACTTCTATTCAGGAGTTTTCATACAAATCTCATTTTTTTTATTACAATCGTTTAAAATCTCGTTTATAACGTCCTTTATAATTTGCTAAGTTAAAATTCAATTACAAATGTCGGCTTCTATAACCATTCCAACTATATAAGTTCAAACAGGAATTTATAGTACCATTTTTCCCACGATAAATAGTTTTCTAAATTTATAAGTGTTGCTTATACATTTATTCTCTTAGTTTATTTGTTAAAATAGATATTTCATTTAAAATCTACTTACGCACCATATATCGTTTTTACTTCTAATTTAAAAATATCAATTTCCAATTAGATATAAGCTATCCTGTTAAGTCCTGAATACCATAGCAAGTTCCCATTTATAATCCTTATGAATTTATTTAAATCCACTCACATTCCAAACATTGGAAAAATTTCCATTTTTTCGTTTTTAAACGATTTCCAAATATCCAATGATAATTATTTCACTTCGTTTACAACTATCGTCCATATATATTTAACTACTCATTTAATCCAATAAAATATGTTCCTATTTCAAATCAATTTGAAATTCCAATTCTATTTTTTTTTAAAATAAATTTTCTTTTTCTACATCTCAAATTCCATTTCTAATTAGAAAACATGTTACGGTATTTAAATACAAAAATCCTAGGGTCAGGGTAATTCGACACATCAATCAATCATATTATATATCACAGTAAATAACAAACAATGATATAAATGTTGAGGGATCCAGTTGGCTCCCTCCAACCTATTTCCCTGCATCCACAGATGTTAATCAACATTAATTTCACATAAATATCATAGTAAACAAAACTAATAATCAATCAACTATCAACCATTTCAACCAAACAATCATCACACAGTATAAGATTACTATAATTAAATTCAAAACTCGTTTATATAAAAATGTAAACGAGGAAGAGTTAGTAAGTTACTCACATTGGTTTGTAATTGATGATTACGCATTTGTTTTCGTTTAAAATCAAATAAGCATTTGATTTTATCATTAAATTCTAATAGCTCTATTATCAGCCATGTCAGTGCCACAACGAAGATCTCGTTGTCACGATTCCAACGTGACTGGCTTCGTCTGATTCTGTTCACGAACGAATAACATATGATCGTTATAAGTTTTGAATATAAATTAAACATCATTAAGATTTTATAATATTAATTAATAACCTTAACTATGGTTTATTCTCTAACATCTGCTTAACACTCCATCTTCCTCGTTCAAAACGTTTTAAGCCTACTCCTTCAAAATGAGTCACGATGCAAATTTCCAATCCCGTAAGCCTTCACCACTGAATTGCAAATCAACTACTCCACTCTCCTCCCCTTCTTGAACTCTACCTTCCCACTACCATCATCTTCAGCTCGCCCCTGCCTTGGAATTCACATCTTTTCCCATCACCCAACCCTACAGTACTTACGCGAATATCATAATTGTGAAGACCCTCCAATTAATCACAGTAAATGCTACAACCTCACATGAACCCAAATCTTAACTCTGATTTGCAATTAAATGATCGAAGAATGAAGAAAGACAAACCCTATAATCGGTTGTACACCATCAAATTCGCAGAAGTATCCCACGCTTCTATAGATGTACGGAATATTGGCTCTCGACTTGGGGATCTCCACAAATCCAATATTCAATGATTTCGTCGTGATTTGAATTTCCTTTCTCTTTTTTTCCGATCATTTTCTTTTCTTAGGATTTTATATACTGGAGGTTGCGATAGAAATGGGGAAAGCTTTTAGGAATTAAGGATGTGTGATTGGGAATGATCTGGAGATTTTTTTTCCTTTACTAAAAGGTGCAATTTTTGCAAAAATGAATGAACAAGAGGAATTAGTAATAAATGTGAATAGATGTTGGCTTTGCATAGAAGACTTTGGGTGGCTTTCATTGGAAGGAACGACTTGGCTTTCACTGGAAGGAACGACTTGGCTTTCACTGGAAGCTTAAATATTTATTTTATTAAGTATATAAATATTAGCATTAACTCGTTAAATAAAATTTCATTCACTTACGGGATGCTATAGCCAAAAATAAAAACACTATCATATTAAACGATGTGTCATGATGCCAAAAATATAATAATATAGACAAGTTAAATTATATTATGATATCCCAAAACGCTGATATAGGGTGTAAAATACTTCAAATAAAAAGTTGCTTATTTTTCAAAATAAAAATTACAGAAAAATTCTATAAATTACATCATAACTACGCCTCAAAAATCCTGTCCAAATTCAAAACCAATATTTAATTGTATTAAATAAACCATTATGGCTTATACACGATTTCATAGCGACTATTTTAAATTTTGATTTGGACATAAGTTACAATCTATCAGACGAAACCTCAATTTTTCACTTCCATTACAAAAATAAAATCTAATAGATCTGAACGTTTCTTGTTTCGAAGAAATCTGACTTATAATCAATCTTGTATGTCCAATTGAAGTTGAAAACGTTATAATACGAACTACCGTGCTGCTGCAGTTCGTTTTATAATAGAATTATAAATTAAACGTAGTATCGTCGTTTAATAAACGAAATCGTTAATAAAATTCAGACCCACATAATATTAAATCCTTTTAAATTAACAAATCATATATTATTGCAAATTTAGCCAATTCTGACTTTTCTGGAATTTAAATTATTATTTTATTATTAATATTATGTATATATATTCAAAAATATTGAATTTAAGTCGATTAAATTAATAAACCTCTATTTAAAATAATTAAATTAATTAATTATTCAGTCGCTAAAAATCTGGGTCGTTACATTAACCTTGTATGCTTCTTGGTAAGTTTCGTTAATGGACAAGATAGCTTCGAGAAAATCTTTAACGAACTTCCGATAATAGCCAACCAATCCTAGGAAACTTCTGACTTCTGTAGGAGTGATAGGCTGCTTCCAATCTTGAATGGCTGTGATCTTTCTTGGATCCACTGCAATTCCTTCCTTCGATACTACATGACCGAGGAACTTTACTTCTTCTTGCCAGAATATGCATTTAGAAAATTTGGCCTTCAATACATTCTTTCTCAGAATTTCCAAAATGTAACAACCCGTAAAATGCGAGCCAGTTTGAAAATTTTATTTTTGCAATTTTAGCGAATTTTGATTATTTAAAATGAATTATTTTAAATAATATCGACGGGAAATTTATTTTGAATAGAATTCGAACGTATATATTATACGCGTCGTCGTTAGATATATAAATATTTATATATAATTATAAATAGAATTGAAAATGGCGCGGTAGTTCGATAATTCGATTTCAAACTTCAATTGAATGTACCGGGTGCAAAACAATCCGGATTTTAGTGAAACCAAAAATAATAGGATATAATTGATAATATCTTTCCAACGAATCCGGGAAATCGAGATTTCATAGCGGAAATCAAAAGATATGTCCAGTTGAAAATTCTGAATAGTCGCTATGGAATTCAGGCCCTTAAAAATGGATATTTTGCAAACGACCTCGGATTTCGACGAAACCAGTTTTGTTGGGTCCGTGGTGTCAAATTATTGCTAGGTTTCAAATTTCATAATTTTTAGAATCAATATGTGAGCGTGGCAAAGGAAAACGCGTTTGACCGGTTTCAGTTGATTTTAATCGACTGGAAAATGGCCATTTTATAAACGGTCTCAGAATTCGACGAAACTAGTTTTGTTAGGACCATATCGTCAATACGAAGCTAGAAAATATTTTTCTGGAATTTTTCTAGTTAGTATGTGACCCCGGTAAATTGAAATGTACGTTTAAAATTCAATATAATGATTTAAATGTAAATTCAACGGGAACTGATTGTAACGATCAAATCAGCTAGCGATACATATCCCATTGTGTTCGGGATGGGGGTAAAACGCTATGGACGGCAGGCGGTGGGCCTCGTTTCGAGGTCGTATGTAAAAGCCAATTTTTTTTTGAGAAATTAAATAATAAAATAATAAAAATAAATTTTAATTCCCCCCTTTATCTTCCTTTCTGCCCCCCCCCCCCCCCCGTTCGTTTTAATTTCAAACGAAATGAAAAAAAAAATCCTAAAAACCTATCGACAGCCGCCCCCCTTTGAAGCGCCGCCGCCGCCCATCACCGCACCCCCTCCCTCGTACGTCGAACTCCCACTGAAGCCGCAACCCCCGAAGCCCCCCCAGATCGCACGAGCTCCGACGAAGCCCCCCCTCGTTCGCGACGCTGAAGCCGCCGACCCCTCGAAGCAGCTCCGCCTGCCGCCGACGACATCTTCTCCCCCCCCCCCCTTCGCAGCTAATCGGTGAGCATTTTCTTTTTTTTTTATTTATTCTGTAAAAACTGATTTGTTTAAAAATTAAAACTGATTTGAAAAAAAATTAAAACTGATTTGAAAATGATTTTAAAATTGATTTGAAAATGATTTTAAAACTGATTTGAAAATGAAAATTAAAACTGATTTGTTTAAAAATTAAAACTGATTTGAAAAAAAATTTAAAACTGATTTGAAAATGATTTTAAAACTGATTTGTTTAAAAGTTAAAACAGATTTTTTGAAAGATTTAAAAACTGATTTTTAAAAAGGTTTTAAAAGATTTGAATTTTGAAAAGTAAAAGATTTGAATTTTGAAAAGTAAAAGATTTGAATTTTGAAAAGTAAAAGATTTAAACTTTAAAAAGTAAAAGAAAAGATTTGATCTTTGAAATGGAAAAGGCGGAATCTATATTTTTGAAATTCGATTTTTATATATTGAATAGCGACGTCAAAACTCGATTTTTATATATTGAAAGTCGAAGGAAAAATCAGATTTTTATATATTGAAAGTCGAAGTAAAAATCAAATTTTTATATATTGAAAGTCGAAGGAAAAATCAGATTTTTATATATTGAAAGTCGAAGGAAAAATCAGATTTTTATATATTGAAAGTCGAAGTAAAAATCAGATTTTTATATATTGAAAGTCGAAGTAAAAATCATATTTTTATATATTGAATAGCATCGTAAAAATTCGATTTTTACATATGTAGAGAATACGGGCGAAAGCGACAAAAAGGCGAGGTCGACGAAGAATTCTGCAAAAGAAGAGTCAAGATAATTGGATAGCTATTGGTGAGAATTTCTCACTCTTCAATTTCATTTCTAGTTATATATATATATACTAGGATGCAGACGGTGCTTAGTAGCACCCGACACAATCGTCCACAGACCATGGACTTGTTTGTTTGGTTGCATAGATTAGTTTGATGATTTGATTTGAATTTGGTTGTTTGGTGAATATGATTGATGTGTGAATGGCGTGGGCCTTCACTAGACCGGGGATAAGGCTATGCCTCGTCCCGTTTCTAGTATCGTGCCGTTATGCCGCCGAAATTTTCTAAAATATGTTAGAAAATAAAAATATCATTTTATTTGTGTAAATGAATAATAGAAATTCATATGTTGGAATAAAATGTTTTATCGTTAAAAATATAATTTTTAACATGAATATGAATATAGTGAAAGTGAATAAAATAAATATTCATTTATAAACCGAACGGTTTGTTTATGTACACCTATTTGAATGACATTGATTGGGACGATAAATTTTACACATCGCCCAACAGCACAAATAAAATATGTGTTTGATTGATTGAAACCCCACACGGGTGTTGGGATGAAATTTGAAGTTCACTCATCCTGATTGATTAAATATGTCGATCGATTGATTGACAGGCTGTTATAAGCGTTGAATATCTATATTTGATGCTTATACAGTGTAGTGCACTTTTGTTGATGGTTGATTATTTTCAATGTTATTATATACATGTGTTGTATGAAAATCCATATAATTAATTTTATATGGTAATTGATTGGGCCTCATTCCAATTTGAAAAACAAAGAATAATATAAAATAAAAGTTCATGTGTTGACAGTACTCATCCATTGAGATTGGTCATGTGTTGAATGAAATATTTTGATAATAACAACTATTTTGAAAAAGAAATATTTGAAATAGAATATTTGAAAAATAGAAATTTATGAAGCCGTGTTGATTAGATTGACGCCATTTTGACGTGAACGATATTTATAACGATTTCGAAATGAATTGAAAACGATTTCGAAATGAATTGAATTGAAAACGATTTCGAAATGAATTGAATTGAAAACGATTTCGAAATGAATTGAATTGAAAACGATTTCGAAATGAATTGAATTGAAAACGATTTCGAAATGAATTGAAAACGATTTCGAATTGAATTGAATTGAAAACGATTTCGAAATGAATTGAATTGAAAACGATTTCGAAATGAATTGAATTGAAGACGATTTCGAAATGAATTGAAAACGATTTCGAATTGAATTGAATTGAAAACGATTTCGAAATGAATTGAATTGAAAACGATTTCGAAATGAATTGAATTGAAAACGATTTCGAATTGAAATGAATTGAAAACGATTTCGAAATGAATTGAATTGAAAACGATTTCGAAATGAATTGAATTGAAAACGATTTCGAATTGAATTGAATTGAAAACGATTTCGAAATGAATTGAATTGAAAACGAATTCAAAATGAATTGAAAGCGAATTGAAATGAATTCAAATTGAATTGAAATTTGAATTGAATAGAAATGAATTTTAAAACGAATTTATAAAGAAGAATTCAATTTTGATTTGAATTGAAATGGAAGTTGAAATTGCTTTTGAAACGAATTTTAAAACTATTCATATAATTCGTTTTCAATAGAAATCGACGAAGTATATATTATATATATAATATAATGGCCTGAATAGAACGCGCCGCGCCGCGGCAGTTCGTGAATCTCGACCATTTATTTCAAACGAACATTACGGGAGTTCCGACCGTCGGATTCTCCTAAAACCGGAACCGTTGGGTTCGTATCGAAAAGAGCTTTCTAACGAATATTAGAAATTTGAAATCTAACGGTTGGATTTGGAGTTACGTCCAAATCAAATTTGAAAAAGGTCGCTGTAAGTGCAGTTCGATGGCCATTGATGGAAATCGACTATACGGGCCTTGATAAAATTATTAAAAATAGTAATAATTTGTGTAAAGTCATAAGAAATGATTTGTGAAGAATTGGGATGAAAAACTCCATATTTGAAAAGATAAAAACAGATTTTTATCGAAATGAACTAGTTTTGAACTAGAATGATAATTCTATTTATTTTTAAATAAATAAATTGAAAGTGAAAAGGGTTTTAAAAATAACCCAAATTTCCAATGATTGCATTGGAATGGATTTGAATCGAAATTGTCTTCGGAATATTTCGATGTTGGATTTCGTGATGATACAGATAGTGTTATGGGAATTTGAAAGATATATATATCGTTATTTCCAATACGATATTTGTTAATCGTAGAATTTGATATTGAATATAAGCCGGTATATTTTCTATTTAGAGCCTTGTGTTTAATATCAAATGTGATTTGGGTTTGTCGTGAATGGTGTCTTCACTAACACTGTTCTTGAATCCAGTTGAGAAAAGATTAAATCTTTTTATTTAGATTTAATGAAGTGTACCAATTAAACAATATTTAATTGGAATTGAATGGATATTGATTCTTGGGTTTATCGTGAATGGTGTTTTTAAATAACACTCGTTCTTTAACCCGATAATTAATGAATGTGATTTTGGGTTTATCGTGAACTGTGTTTTAAATGACACTGATTCTTTAACCCAGTTAAAGATTAAAACTAAGTGGAGTTTTAATGAATCTTTAATTAGATTGAAATGGTCGAGAATGGAGTATCACCAGTTTTACTTCAGGCGATAGTTAAATCTTTAATTAGATTTGAACGTGAAATGGTAATTGAACTTACCGATAACACCGTGGTGTTAGATATGAAGTACAACCAGTTTTACTTCATGGGATGAATAGGTTGGGATTGGGAAATAAAATAAATGATTACTTCGGTGTGGTTCGCTAATCCCGACTAGTTTGAATTGATATTCAAAGGAGATTAAAGAATAAATTTAAAGAATTTATCTTGGATAAAATTAATGGGAACATTTCCCAAAGTATAGGAATATTTGAATAAAAGAATATTCTGAATTGGAATGAGGCGTATGTTGTGGTTGTGTAACACTTTTATAATATATACGCGAGTTATTCAGAAAGACCGGGTTTATCCCATTCTGAATAACTGATTCGACGTGGTGTCGAAGATGAAGACGGTGGTCGAAGACCAGAAGTCTTCACGTCGTTTGGGTGATTACTGATGATCTTGATTGGGCTGTACACCCAAGAAGATGGAAACAGTTGGTGATCGTCCAGACGTACTTGGAGATCGATGGAGATGCGGGGTACTAGGTGCCTTCGGTTTCGTTCAGACCCAGAACGAACTTGTAAATGGACTGTGTGTCTGACATTGGATTTTAGTCCGTGTGATTGATCTCTATTAAATATATATCTGTTTGGCGGCGGAGAATTTATTCTCTTGCTTAACGCCCTTCTCTGAGACGTACGAGCTCAGGGGTTATATATTGATGGATATCAAACGCATGGAGTGAATTGCCTGTGTGGCATGCCTAAGTGACAATTGATCAAGGCTTCTGTTGAAAAGCAAAGTCTTGTGGTGATGATTAAAGCACGGCCTTTGTGGCGTAGCTTTGTGTAACGTTTACCTCGCGTGTTTCACACCCGGTATGAACCAAAAACGGGAGACGGACCTCAGGGAGGACTTGCGTTTCTTTCTAGCTAAAAGTGGCGTCAGTGGTTTTACACGCCCTGACGAGTTTGACTTATGTGGTTGTTGCTGTTGCGAGGCGCCTCGGTTTGATCGGACGATCCGGGTCCGATGGAGTCATTTAGTTGGCTCACCTACGCCCCAAAGGGCGGGGAAACGCAGTGTTCAGGCATTTTAATCCACATCGGTGGACCGGCCCTGTCGCTCCAAGGGACGATGCGTTCTGTTCCTGAGACACGGGCTAGAGCGTCTCGAATCTGTTGAGGACTATCTTTTGCCTCGGTTCATAGACGGAAATCCAATTTCCAAATACGTGACTTTGCGGTTTTATTTGTAAACCTATATATGGTGACATAGTGGGATGGGGCGCTCATGCCGCCTATGATTGATACTTATGATTTGAAGTTGTTTTATACACTATGCACTTATAATAGTATCAAACGATTTGTTTTAACCGTATCAAGCATTCTTTGGCTGTTATAAGGGAAAACCCTTTCCTCGGCTGCGTTGCATTGTGTGATGGGACCTGGGTCTTATAACAGCTTCATTTTTCTTTATTTAGCATTGCGCTGTTTGTTTTATGCACTGGTATTCTTGGGAGGAAACCCGTTCCGTGTTATACGGCGTGGTCCCTTGATTTACCTAATGATTTAAAATAAAGATTAATAACTGTTTTAGTTCTCACACCAGTCCCATGACTGACCTGGAGTTTATTGTTTTAACCTAATGGGTGCCCCTATTTTGACACGGGCAGCTAGTAGTTTTGGTTTTGCAAATTTATATTCACAGGATCCTGGTTTACAGCTGGAATGATATCCGGAAAGCTTTGTATCCGTATATCTCTTCTAGTTGTGTATTGTATTATTTTCCACTGCTATGTATTTAAATGTAATTTAAATCTATGATATTTCTGTGTAATATTCATTTTTACTCTGTATATTCTTGTAATCTGATGCATTGTTGTAATATGCAATGAAATGTTCTTCTGGATGTGTTTTGATTTGTCCTGTTCTCAAACGATAGGGCGTTTCGAACGGCCTGGATCGGTTTAGCGACTGGTTCAGACCGAGCGACATTCCTTCTCGTCACAGTTGGTATCAGAGCTTTGGTTTACAAAGCAGAGAACGAGACACATTAGAACCATACGAAAGAATTCATCAGATATTGGATTAGTAATATCCAATTAGAATGACTCGTTAGAGATAGGATCAGTAGTATCCTAGGACGAGTGTGAAGAGTATATTTTTTTTTAAGTAAAAACAAATTTTGTTTTGAAAATCTAAATCAACTATTCGTATTTGATTATTTATTTCATATTGATTAGGACAGTCCAGTATATAAAGATTTTGCATATACGCCTTGCAAACGTGTATTTGAAGTTTTAATATACTGGATAGATATAGAATCACACTCTAGACGCCCGGAGATGATTCTGATGATAGTTCGAACATCATCAGAATTGGTATTCGTGTTTCAAAGGTGTGATATCTATATATTTCCTATTGACTGGCGTGAGAACCAAAATTAGATAGGGCCTATTGTTGTGATTTGGCATCAAAAATCTGATTTTTGACTATATATCAAAGTTATGCATTTGAAAAGCTAATCAACTAATTGATTGATGGTTGTATTGTTTGATTATTGTTCGAATAATTAAAATTTGAACCATTTAGTTCATTTGAGTCAAATATTGAGTTTTATTGAAATTGGTCGCATTTGCTTGCACATACATATACTTTCATTGAACAGGTCATAGCAAGGAGGCTAGAGCAGAGAATAAAATTTGTTTGCCCGACAAATAGGTACATGTTTATTACATAATTTACTGTTTTGTTTGGGTGATGATGATTTTATGAGCCTATTGGCTAGCCGCTTGGCTTTTTCTTTTTCTTTTTGAGATCTGAAGGACCGGGAAAGCTATTTGAAATTCCCCGATGCTCCCGGTGCAGGGGAGGTTATGGCGAAATTTTTCGAAAATTTAGGGTGTTGGCCAAAATTTGAAAATTCTCAGAAACTAAAGAGTTGGAGAATGGAAGCCTGATCGATCGTAGAGCTGAATAATCAAACCACTTTCGACTTTGTTCCTTTTCGGGGATGAAAAGTTTTAAGTGGGGGAGATTGTAACAACACGTAAAATGCGAGCCAGTTTGAAAATTTTATTTTTGCAATTTTAGCGAATTTTGATTATTTAAATTGAATTATTTTAAATAATATCGACGGGAAATTTATTTTGAATAGAATTCGAACGTATATATTATACGCGTCGTCCTTAGATATATAAATATTTATATATAATTATAAATAGAATTGAAAATGGCGCGGTAGTTCGATAATTCGATTTCAAACTTCAATTGAATGTACCGGGTGCAAAACAATCCGGATTTTAGTGAAACCAAAAATAATAGGATCTAATTGATAATATCTTTCCAACGAATCCGGGAAATCGAGATTTCATAGCGGAAATCAAAAGATATGTCCAGTTGAAAATTCTGAATAGTCGCTATGGAATTCAGGCCCTTAAAAATGGATATTTTGCAAACGACCTGGGATTTCGACGAAACCAGTTTTGTTGGGTCTGTGGTGTCAAATTATTGCTAGGTTTCAAACTTCATAATTTTTAGAATCAATATGTGAGCGTGGCAAAGGAAAACGCGTTTGACCGGTTTCAGTTGATTTTAATCGACTGGAAAATGGCCATTTTATAAACGGTCTCAGAATTCGACGAAACTAGTTTTGTTAGGACCATATCGTCAATACGAAGCTAGAAAATATTTTTCTGGAATTTTTCTAGTTAGTATGTGACCCCGGTAAATTGAAATGTACGTTTAAAATTCAATATAGTGATTTAAATGTAAATTCAACGGGAACTGATTGTAACGATCAAATCAGCTAGCGATACATATCCCATTGTGTTCGGGATGGGGGTAAAACGCTATGGACGGCAGGCGGTGGGCCTCGTTTCGAGGTCGTATGTAAAAGTCAATTTTTTTTTGAAAAATTAAATAATAAAATAATAAAAATAAATTTTAATTCCCCCCTTTATCTTCCTTTCTGGCACCCTCCCCCCCCCCCCGTTCGTTTTAATTTCAAACGAAAAGAAAAAAAAAACCCTAAAAACCTATCGACAGCCGCCCCCCTTTGAAGCGCCGCCGCCGCCCATCACCGCACCCCCCTCCCTCGTACGTCGAACTCCCACTGAAGCCGCA
Source organism: Allium sativum (assembly GCA_030737875.1). Lineage (NCBI taxonomy): Eukaryota > Viridiplantae > Streptophyta > Magnoliopsida > Asparagales > Amaryllidaceae > Allium > Allium sativum. The sequence continues at coordinate 351,922,866 of CM060922.1, read as the reverse complement.
ACCCCCGAAGCCCCCCCCCAGATCGCACGAGCTCCGACGAAGCCCCCCCTCGTTCGTGACGCTGAAGCCGCCGACCCCTCGAAGCAGCTCCGCCTGCCGCCGACGACATCTTCTCTCCCCCCCCCCCCCCTTCGCAGCTAATCGGTGAGCATTTTCTTTTTTTTTATTTATTCTGTAAAAACTGATTTGTTTAAAAATTAAAACTGATTTGAAAAAAATTAAAACTGATTTGAAAATGATTTTAAAACTGATTTGAAAATGATTTTAAAACTGATTTGAAAATGAAAATTAAAACTGATTTGTTTAAAAATTAAAACTGATTTGAAAAAAAAATTAAAACTGATTTGAAAATGATTTTAAAACTGATTTGTTTAAAAGTTAAAACAGATTTTTTGAAAGATTTAAAAACTGATTTTTAAAAAGGTTTTAAAAGATTTGAATTTTGAAAAGTAAAAGATTTGAATTTTGAAAAGTAAAAGATTTGAATTTTGAAAAGTAAAAGACTTAAACTTTAAAAAGTAAAAGAAAAGATTTGATCTTTGAAATGGAAAAGGCGGAATCTATATTTTTGAAATTCGATTTTTATATATTGAATAGCGACGTCAAAACTCGATTTTTATATATTGAAAGTCGAAGGAAAAATCAGATTTTTATATATTGAAAGTCGAAGTAAAAATCAGATTTTTATATATTGAAAGTCGAAGGAAAAATCAGATTTTTATATATTGAAAGTCGAAGGAAAAATCAGATTTTTATATATTGAAAGTCGAAGTAAAAATCAGATTTTTATATACTGAAAGTCGAAGTAAAAATCATATTTTTATATATTGAATAGCATCGTAAAAATTCGATTTTTACATATGTAGAGAATACGGGCGAAAGCGACAAAAAGGCGAGGTCGACGAAGAATTCTGCAAAAGAAGAGTCAAGATAATTGGATAGCTATTGGTGAGAATTTCTCACTCTTCAATTTCATTTCTAGTTATATATATATATATATATATATATATACTAGGATGCAGACGGTGCTTAGTAGCACCCGACACAATCGTCCACAGACCATGGACTTGTTTGTTTGGTTGCATAGATTAGTTTGATGATTTGATTTGAATTTGGTTGTTTGGTGAATATGATTGATGTGTGAATGGCGTGGGCCTTCACTAGACCGGGGATAAGGCTAGGCCTCGTCCCGTTTCTAGTATCGTGCCGTTATGCCGCCGAAATTTTCTAAAATATGTTAGAAAATAAAAATATCATTTTATTTGTGTAAATGAATAATAGAAATTCATATGTTGGAATAAAATGTTTTATCGTTAAAAATATAATTTTTAACGTGAATATGAATATAGTGAAAGTGAATAAAATAAATATTCATTTATAAACCGAACGGTTTGTTTATGTACACCTATTTGAATGACATTGATTGGGACGATAAATTTTACACATCGCCCAACAGCACAAATAAAATATGTGTTTGATTGATTGAAACCCCACACGGGTGTTGGGATGAAATTTGAAGTTCACTCATCCTGATTGATTAAATATGTCGATCGATTGATTGACAGGCTGTTATAAGCGTTGAATATCTATATTTGATGCTTATACAGTGTAGTGCACTTTTGTTGATGGTTGATTATTTTCAATGTTATTATATACATGTGTTGTATGAAAATCCATATAATTAATTTTATATGGTAATTGATTGGGCCTCATTCCAATTTGAAAAACAAAGAATAATATAAAATAAAAGTTCATGTGTTGACAGTACTCATCCATTGAGATTGGTCATGTGTTGAACGAAATATTTTGATAATAACAACTATTTTGAAAAAGAAATATTTGAAATAGAATATTTGAAAAATAGAAATTTATGAAGCCGTGTTGATTAGATTGACGCCATTTTGACGTGAACGACATTTATAACGATTTCGAAATGAATTGAAAACGAATTCGAAATGAATTGAATTGAAAACGATTTCGAAATGAATTGAATTGAAAACGATTTCGAAATGAATTGAATTGAAAACGATTTCAAAATGAATTGAAAACGATTTCGAATTGAATTGAATTGAAAACGATTTCGAAATGAATTGAATTGAAAACGATTTCGAAATGAATTGAATTGAAAACGATTTCGAAATGAATTGAAAACGATTTCGAATTGAATTGAATTGAAAACGATTTCGAAATGAATTGAATTGAAAACGATTTCGAAATGAATTGAATTGAAAACGATTTCGAATTGAAATGAATTGAAAACGATTTCGAAATGAATTGAATTGAAAACGATTTCGAAATGAATTGAATTGAAAACGATTTCGAATTGAATTGAATTGAAAACGATTTCGAAATGAATTGAATTGAAAACGAATTCAAAATGAATTGAAAGCGAATTGAAATGAATTCAAATTGAATTGAAATTTGAATTGAATAGAAATGAATTTTAAAACGAATTTATAAAGAAGAATTCAATTTTGATTTGAATTGAAATGGAAGTTGAAATTGCTTTTGAAACGAATTTTAAAACTATTCATATAATTCGTTTTAAATAGAAATCGACGAAGTATATATTATATATATTATATATATAATATAATGGCCTGAATAGAACGCGCCGCGCCGCGGCAGTTCGTGAATCTCGACCATTTATTTCAAACGAACATTACGGGAGATCCGACCGTCGGATTCTCCTAAAACAGGAACCGTTGGGTTCGTATCGAAAAGAGCTTTCTAACGAATATTAGAAATTTGAAATCTAACGGTTGGATTTGGAGTTACGTCCAAATCAAATTTGAAAAAGGTCGCTGTAAGTGCAGTTCGATGGCCATTGATGGAAATCGACTATACGGGCCTTGATAAAATTATTAAAAATAGTAATAATTTGTGTAAAATCATAAGAAATGATTTGTGAAGAATTGGGATGAAAAACTCCATATTTGAAAAGATAAAAACAGATTTTTATCGAAATGAACTAGTTTTGAACTAGAATGATAATTCTATTTATTTTTAAATAAATAAATTGAAAGTGAAAAGGGTTTTAAAAATAACCCAAATTTCCAATGATTGCATTGGAATGGATTTGAATCGAAATTGTCTTCGGAATATTTCGATGTTGGATTTCGTGATGATACAGATAGTGTTATGGGAATTTGAAAGATATATATATATCGTTATTTCCAATACGATATTTGTTAATCGTAGAATTTGATATTGAATATAAGCCGGTATATTTTCTATTCAGAGCCTTGTGTTTAATATCAAATGTGATTTGGGTTTGTCGTGAATGGTGTCTTCACTAACACTGTTCTTGAATCCAGTTGAGAAAAGATTAAATCTTTTTATTTAGATTTAATGAAGTGTACCAATTAAACAATATTTAATTGGAATTGAATGGATATTGATTCTTGGGTTTATCGTGAATGGTGTTTTTAAATAACACTCGTTCTTTAACCCGATAATTAATGAATGTGATTTTGGGTTTATCGTGAACTGTGTTTTAAATGACATTGATTCTTTAACCCAGTTAAAGATTAAAACTAAGTGGAGTTTTAATGAATCTTTAATTAGATTGAAATGGTCGAGAATGGAGTATCACCAGTTTTACTTCAGGCGATAGTTAAATCTTTAATTAGATTTGAACGTGAAATGGTAATTGAACTTACCGATAACACCGTGGTGTTAGATATGAAGTACAACCAGTTTTACTTCATGGGATGAATAGGTTGGGATTGGGAAATAAAATAAATGATTACTTCGGTGTGGTTCGCTAATCCCGACTAGTTTGAATTGATATTCAAAGGAGATTAAAGAATAAATTTAAAGAATTTATCTTGGATAAAATTAATGGGAACTTTTCCCAAAGTATAGGAATATTTGAATAAAAGAATATTCTGAATTGGAATGAGGCGTATGTTGTGGTTGTGTAACACTTTTATAATATATACGCGAGTTATTCAGAAAGACCGGGTTTATCCCATTCTGAATAACTGATTCGACGTGGTGTCGAAGATGAAGACGGTGGTCGAAGACCAGAAGTCTTCACGTCGTTTGGGTGATTACTGATGATCTTGATTGGGCTGTACACCCAAGAAGATGGAAACAGTTGGTGATCGTCCAGACGTACTTGGAGATCGATGGAGATGCGGGGTACTAGGTGCCTTCGGTTTCGTTCAGACCCAGAACGAACTTGTAAATGGACTGTGTGTCTGACATTGGATTTTAGTCCGTGTGATTGATCTCTATTAAATATATATCTGTTTGGCGGCGGAGAATTTATTCTCTTGCTTAACGCCCTTCTCTGAGACGTACGAGCTCAGGGGTTATATATTGATGGATATCAAACGCATGGAGTGAATTGCCTGTGTGGCATGCCTAAGTGACAATTGATCAAGGCTTCTGTTGAAAAGCAAAGTCTTGTGGTGATGATCAAAGCACGGCCTTTGTGGCGTAGCTTTGTGTAACGTTTACCTCGCGTGTTTCACACCCGGTATGAACCAAAAAGGGGAGACGGACCTCAGGGAGGACTTGCGTTTCTTTCTAGCTAAAAGTGGCGTCAGTGGTTTTACACGCCCTGACGAGTTTGACTTATGTGGTTGTTGCTGTTGCGAGGCGCCTCGGTTTGATCGGACGATCCGGGTCCGATGGAGTCATTTAGTTGGCTCACCTACGCCCCAAAGGGCGGGGAAACGCAGTGTTCAGGCATTTTAATCCACATTGGTGGACCGGCCCTGTCGCTCCAAGGGACGATGCGTTCTGTTCCTGAGACACGGCCTAGAGAGTCTCGAATCGGTTGAGGACTATCTTTTGCCTCGGTTCATAGACGGAAATCCAATTTCCAAATACGTGACTTTGCGGTTTTATTTGTAAACCTATATATGGTGACATAGTGGGATGGGGCGCTCATGCCGCCTATGATTGATACTTATGATTTGAAGTTGTTTTATACACTATGCACTTATAATAGTATCAAACGATTTGTTTTAACCGTATCAAGCATTCTTTGGCTGTTATAAGGGAAAACCCTATCCTCGGCTGCGTTGCATTGTGTGATGGGACCTGGGTCTTATAACAGCTTCATTTTTCTTTATTTAGCATTGCGCTGTTTGTTTTATGCACTGGTATTCTTGGGAGGAAACCCGTTCCGTGTTATACGGCGTGGTCCCTTGATTTACCTAATGATTTAAAATAAAGATTAATAACTGTTTTAGTTCTCACACCAGTCCCATGACTGACCTGGAGTTTATTGTTTTAACCTAAACTCTGGGTGCCCCTATTTTGACACGGGCAGCTAGTAGTTTTGGTTTTGCAGATTTATATTCACAGGATCCTGGTTTACAGCTGGAATGATATCCGGAAAGCTTTGTATCTGTATATCTCTTCTAGTTGTGTATTGTATTATTTTCCGCTGCTATGTATTTAAATGTAATTTAAATCTCTGATATTTCTGTGTAATATTCATTTTTACTCTGTATATTCTTGTAATCTGATGCATTGTTGTAATATGCAATGAAATGTTCTTCTGGATGTGTTCTGATTTGTCCTGTTCTCAAACGATAGGGCGTTTCGAACGGCCTGGATCGGTTTAGCGACTGGTTCGGACCGAGCGACATTCCTTCTCGTCACACAAAACTTGTTCCAAATGTTTCTCATGCTCGGCAGTTGATTTAGAGAGGATCAAAATGTCATCAATGAAGACCAGCACAAATTTATTCAAGACATCCCGGAATACTCGATTCATTAAATCGACAAAATAAGCTGGAGCGTTGCATAAGCCGAACGACATTACTAACCACTCATAAAATATGTTTGGACCTCTGAAGTCAATCCTGAAGTCAATTTCTCTCCGCAAAGGTAACCTATCAACTTCTTCGAACACATCCGCATGATTCTTAACAACAGGAATATCTTCAATAGCAGTGGGAGAAACCTCAAGAGCGGCCCAAAATTCTTTTCTGCCTGAATCTGAGCCTACGCACGGTATAATAACATTGGCAAGCTTTATTTTAATTCTAACAACTCTTTCTGCACATTTAACTTAAGCTTCATATTTAGTTAGCCAATCCAGCCCAAGAATGATGTCAAATTCAGAAAAATCCATAATGATCAAGGTACAAGAAAACCGATAATGGGAAAAAGAGATGGACACTCTACAACACGTACCAAGGACCCGAGACCATTCTATCGATTATGAAACCTAAGGTATTCTTTAAGATCTCTCAACTTTAGATTTAGCTTCTTGACTGTATTACTCGAAATAAAGCTTTGAGATGCGCCCGTATCAAACAATACTTTAACTGGTATATTGTTGACAGTTAGAGTGCCTTCCAAAACATCTAGCCTTTCCTAACTAGCTTAGGGTGTTGGAGCCTCTGCTACTTTATTGACTTGAGCCACTTTGGTCGCTTCAAAAGCGGGCAATCTTGCTTTACATGACCGGTCTGATGGCAAAGATTGCATTCTTTATTCTCTTGAAACTTTTCATTGGATTTAGATCCATCCTTCTTTCGTTTCTTTGAAGATTTGCAATTTATAGACAAATGTCCTTGCCTATTGCAGTTAGAGCATGTGGCAGTCGTTAACGGTTCTTTCTTATATCTTGGCCTTTTCTCATTGGCTTTAGGCTTCTTGCTGACCTCAGGCTGCGTACTTGCCTCAAGACTATCAGTTTCAAACTTCCTTTTGCTGCTAGAACTGCCTTCCTCTTCATCTTCCAAACCATTTTGCCTATCAATATACTCATAGCGATAAGCCATTTGTATCATCTAAGAAAATAGAAGATTTACATGAGCAAGTAATCTACCTTCGTATTTCTTTTGTAGCCCTTTGATAAATCTCCAATTCTTCCTTATAGGATCTCGAATTAGTTCTGGGGCAAAGCGGAAAAGTTCGTTAAATTTATTCTGATATTCCTGGATGGTCATGTCTTCTTGTTTCAGATTGTAAAACTCATCATATAGCCGCTCAATTGCTTTTGGAGGAATAAATCTTTCTTTGAAAATTTCTTTAAATCTATCCTAGGTAATATTACCTTCTGGATTTTACTCAGTAATAGTTTCCCACCAAATTATAGCTTTGTCTTTGAGTGCCCAAGATGCCAGTATTCTTTTCTGATCATCCCTCAGCTTTAAGCCTTCAAAAATTCTTTTAGAAGAACGCATCCATGCATGTGTTTCAATAACGGATTCTTTGCTCGAGAATGGTACTCCACCAAGATTTCGATACTTCATTACTAGAGCTTCTAGATCTGGTTCTGGCTGTGGGAGCACAATTGGCTTATTAGATTGGTGAACTATAGAATTACTTCTTCTATTTCTGTCACTCATTTTCTACAATGTCTGCAAATAGAAGATAAAGAGTCAGGCCAATAGAAAAGATATTGTAAAGCATACAGACATATATTTAAATGTAAATGAATCTATGAGGGTGTATTTTATTCTGCTATACTCATTCTAGGACATTATTGATCCTGTCTATAATGAGTTATTTATATGTTATATTTCAGAGCTAAGATTAACCAAAGCTCTGATACCAACTGTGATAACCCCAAACTCCCGTAGTATGAAATCAAGGATAATCATTGGAATATAACACATAAACAATAACAACAGAACATAAATATAGAATTACAGCATATAATGTACATCAGAGTTACACTAGAAATAATATCAACATTATAGTTACACAGCATAATAGGATCATACTTAGTACATAATACAGTTTCAGCTTAATATAAAATGTCTGCAGCGGAATCAAACATAATATACTAAATGAAGTCTAAACAGCATAATAGAAATGATAGGATCCGTCTTCAGCTCCATAGCTATCTAGAATGAGTCTGCCAAAACCTGAATACAAGGTTGTCGTGTGGAAAGAGGGCACCCGAGTTTGCAAAGTGGAACAAACTACGAGTCAGTCCTAGGACTGGTATGAGAAATCTTACTTAACTTATTTAATAATAAGGCTAATCACAGGACCACGCCGCTAACGCGGAACTAATTTACTTCATTGGATTTCCAGTAAATAAATATAGTAAATCGTTAAACAACCCAATGCTTTTTAGAAAAATGAAACCATTATAAGACTCAAGTCCCATCACACAATGCAACGCAAACTGGAGGATAGAGTTTTACCTTATAATGGTCAAAAATGGTTGACATGATAAAACGGATTTGGTATTATTATTAGTGTATATATGTTTCAAAAACATTTCAATCATAATATCAATCATAGACGGCATAGCTACCATATACTATGTCACCAAATATAGGTTTACAATCAAAACCGCATGGGGTCATATTGGAAGTTGGATTTCCATCATGAACCAAGGCAAGGGACTGTCCTTACCGAATTCGAGACTCTCTAGCCCGAGCCTCAGGATTTAGCCGCAACTGCACCTAGGAGCCACAGGGCCGGTCCACAAATATTTTAGTGGATTATAACTCCTGAACAATACGTTTCTCCGCCCTATGGGGCGTAAATAAAGAGCCATTAAGGACTCAAATCCGAGGTACCTCGCTTTTCATTATCCGTTTAAGTAAAAATGCCTGGGCTTCATACCATGACACCACTCCTAGCTAGAAAGAAACGCATGTTCGCCCTGGATCCTTCTCACGTTTCTGGTTCATACCGGGGCGTGAGGCTCGAGAAGTAACGCTATACACAAAGCTATGCTAAATAAAGCTGTGCTTTGATCATCAACCACAAGGCTCTGCCTTTCAACAATAAGCCTTGATCATTTGCATCTTGGTATGCCACACTGACAATTCACGCCATGTGACTGATATCTATCAATATATAACCTCTGAGCTCGTACGTCTCAGAGAAGGGTGTTAAGCAAGAGAATAAATTCTCAGCCACCAAACAGATATATATTTAATAGAAATCAATTAGTAAAGAATAAAATCCAATGTCAGACATACATCCATTTACAAGTCCGTTATGGGTCAGAACGAAACCGAAGACACCTTATTCCTCATTCCATATGTCCAATACGGAAGAGAGGCTCTCGCATATCCGGACAATCAACAAGTACGTCCGGACAACTACCACTGTAACCCTTTCAAGGCACCAACTCCAATCAAAGGCATCAGTAGTCATCCATTCGATGTGAAGATTGTCGGTCTTCAACCACCGTCTTCAAATCTTCGACTTCCAATCGTCGTATAATTATTTGAAATGAGATTTAACTCGGACTTTTCAAATAATTCTCGAATATATATAATTTAAATCATTTATTTTCATTCCATATCGTTTATAATATTTTATAACGATTTATCACTATTTTTATTTATATAAAATTAGCCATTTTTAATTGAACAACGCTTCAGGTCATTACATGGCCCTGATGGTATTTCCATCAAAATTTGATTTACAAATTTCTCAAAATCTAACTGTTGGATCTTAGCAAATTTTGTATCGTTGGAAAGGTCTTTCCAAAGCGAACCCATCGGTTCCAGTTTTGGTAAAATCCAACGGTCGGATCTCTCGGTATAATCGTTTGAAGTTATGATTCCAAATCGCGAATTGCAGCAACGCGATTCGTTTAATATATATATATTTATATTTATATATATCGTTCAACGCTTTCAACACCATTTCCTTTCTACCATATAGTTAACATCATTCTAATGAATCATAATTACATTAAAATGTAATTTTTAATGTTTCAACATTTTTATCAAACTATGAATATTTTTAAAGAAATCATAATTTCATTAGAAATGTAATTTTTTTTGTTAAACCGTTTTACCAAACTTGAATCATTTTAATGATATCATATATTACATTAAAAATGTAATGTTCCTTATCTTTCTTTTATTACACTAAAAATGTAATCTTTCTTATGTAATCTTTTGTTACATTAAAATGTAAATTTTCTTATGTGATCTTTTATTACATTAAAATGTAATCTTCTTATGTAATCTTTTATTGCACAAAAATGTAAATTTTAAATGTTAACCCATTTTTAACAAAGTTTGATCCTTTTAATGAATCCTTTATTACATTGAAAACGTAATTTTAAATGTTAACAAATTTATTAAACAATACCTCCTTTTCTAATGATTCATTTACATTAAAAATGTAAATTTCAATGTAAAAACATTTTTATTTAACAATGATTTCTTTTAATGTTTTCATTTACATTGAAAATGTAAATTTCAATGTAAACACATTTTTATATAACAATGCTTATTTTTAATGTTTCATTTACATTAAAAATGTAAATTTCAATGTAAACACATTTTTATATAACAATGCTTTTTAAATTTCAATGTAACCACATTTTTATTTAACAATGCTTATTTTTAATGTTTCCTTTACATTAAAAATGTTCAATGTAAACACATTTTTATATAACAATGCTTATTTTTAATGTTTCATTTACATTAAAAATGTAAATTTCAATGTAAACACATTTTTATATAACAATGATTCTTTTTTTAATGTTTTCATTTTCATTAAAAATGTAAATTTCATTGTAAACACATTTTTATATAACAATGCTTATTTTTAATGTTTCATTTACATTAAAAATGTAAATTTCATTGTAAACACATTTTATATAACAATGCTTACTTTTAATGTTTCATTTACATTAAAAATGTAAATTTCAATGCAAACACATTTTTATATAACAATGCTTATATTTAATGATTCATTTACATTAAAAATGTAAATTTCAATGTAAATACGTTTTTATATAACAATGCTTATTTTTAATGGTTCATTAACATTAAAATTGTAAATTGCAATATATAAACATTTTTATTTAACAATGCTCATTTTAATGGTTCATTAACATTAAAAATGTAAATTTCAATATATAAACATTTTTATTTAACAATGCTCATTTTTAATGGTTCATTAACATTAAAAATGTAAATTTATTGTTAAACAATTTTCATTCTAAATAATGATCATTTTTAATTATATATATAATAAAATTCTATTTTTTATTGTTCAAACAATTTTATATCATAACATGAATATTTCACAACATATAAACATTTCAGAAAATTTCGGCGGCATAACGGCAGGATAATTAAAAACCGGCACCGTCCCTATTACGGCTCCTCGCGCTAACCTAGGCCTCGCGGCGATACAAGGGTTTTATTTTCCTAATACAAATTTCTTTTCACTATACAATGAATATTCCACAAACACGATCGATTTCGTTTCAACCACAATCAAACAACCATAATCACAATCAAATTCACACCACAATACAATCAAGTCGTCCATGGTCTGTGGACGACGGTGTCGGGAGTTTCTAAACTCCGTCAGCAACCTAATATAATTTTATTTATTTATTTCGGATTCAAAAATCTCACTTTGCTTTTTATTTCTTCTAAAATTGTAGAAAGCTCCATTTCTGCTCTGGTCTGTTCTGAAATGTAGATCTTGAATTTACGGTCCCAACGCTTTCAGTTTCATCAAATTCTGATTTAGTATGATCAAGATATGGTTTTTAATGTGTTGATGATAATTTAAATTAATTAATTAAATAAATAAATAAAAATACCCCTTCTTCTTCAATCAAACTAAGGCCGACCTCCAACTTAATTGTACAAAGTTAGGGTTTGGAATTTCAAGCCACACAATCAACCAAGCAGCGATCGGACCTCGCCACAGTGTCGACCTCCGAGCAAGCTTCAGGCGCCTCCCCCTTATGCCTAGTTCGATCGCCCCTACCAGGTACGGCGGCGGTGGAAAGATGGCGACTTTGGGGGCTCGGTTCTCCAGAAACGCACAACGAGGGAAGGCGAGGGTAGTATGGATTCAAAGAGGATAAGGTTTTCTATGGATTTCTCTCTTGAATCGATCGATTTCGTTTAGTGGTTTATGAGAAAATGAAGGTGAAAAGATCGAAGCATTTCCGTCGTTCACTGTTTATGGCGGCTGAGAAATAACGATGTATTAGGGTTTATACGGTATACGACGTATTTTATACGTATATTTATTTTATTTTATTCCATTTAATTTCAATATAACTCCCGTATCATTCCGAACTCCGAACGAGCCCTAACGACTGTCGCCCTTAGCTAATTACCCCTATTCCGAACACAATGGACTAGGTCTCATAAGCCCATTCGACTGTTTCAGTCCACTTTTCTTTAAATTAAATAATAAAACATTTTATTATTTAATTTGATCGTACATTTTAATTTACTGAGGCCACAGACTGACTCCAAAAATTCCTGAAAAATAAATCTAACTATGTTTTGACGATGTGGTCTTAACAAAATTAATTTCGTGAAATTTGGAGACCGTTTGAAAATTAACCATTTTTTAGTCGATCCAAATTGACTGAAATTGACAAAACACGTTTAGATTTACCACGCTCACGTATTAATTCCAAAAATTATGAAAATTGGAATCTAGAAATAATTTAACATTTCGGGTCCAACCAAAGTGGTTTCGTCGGAAACGGAGGTCGTTTGCAAAATGGCTATTTATAAGGGCTATATATTATATTAAATTCCATACCGAATATTCTTAATATTCAACTGACCATAAATTTTTATTCCCGCTGTGAAATTTCAATTTTTCTGATTCGTCGGATAGGTATTTTTAAACAGATTTAAATATTTTTGGTTTTACTAAAATCCGATTTATTTTGAATCCTGTACATTCAGTCAAAGTTCGAATTCAAATTTTCAAACTACTGCGCTATTTCTATCTCCTTTTATAATTAAAATAAATGTTTTCGTTCTAATTTCGATTTAAATAAATTTTTAATCGTTATTATTTAAAACAAATTATTTTAACTATTCAAAATTCAATGAAATAGCCAAAACAAATTTTTTAAATTGGTTCTGAATTTCCGGGTTGTTACAGGGGTAATGCCTCTATATATTTCTAAGTTGAAATTTTAAATGATTAGCTAAGGAAGAAGGTTTATATAAGGTGATTTATATCTACGAATCTATGAGGTGATAAAATAAGATTCATACCTTTAAATCAAAACCTTTGCTTTGTTTGGTTAAAGCGTTACATCTTAAGTGCATCCTTATATATACCATGTCAATGATTAGAAAAAATGGATTTTGTACCCTATGTTGGTGCATCATTAGAAGTTGTTTCTATTTTAACTCCTACGTTTATTCAACACTCTCACTATAAGAAAAAGCTGATTTTGCAGTGGCATAATCTACTGGCAATCCGACGCTATATAAGCCTTAGCGACGGATTACCTGCGAATCCAGGTGGTCGTTTAATTTCAAGATGGTATCTATATTAAAATTTTGCGACGGATTTTAGCATGAGTTCTCTGACCATTTTTTGTCATTTCTTCCAATATAAAATTTTAATTTTGAATTAATTTAAAATTTATCGACCGATGTTTTAGTGACAGATATGTTCATTTAGAAATTATTATTTCTAAATTTCTGTTGGTAAACCCCTACTATTTAGCAAGGGATTTGCAACAAAATATATTTTATTTAAAACAATTTTGGGGTTATTTGTTGATAATCTATTGGTGAACCCTATCTAATTACCAAGGGATGAACAATAGAAAGTTTTTCGTGATTGTATTTTGTCTTTCCTTTTTAACGGTAATCTGTCGTTATTCCCCTTTTGATATATATATATATATATATATATATATATATATATAATTCGACTGTGAACATTGAAATAAAAAACATATCCCACAAAATAAAGATAAATTTGCAAGAAAGAACTTCCATAATCACATACAAAAAGAACATCATTCATAATCCTTTATCAATACATATACACCAAGCTGAAATGTGAACAATAAAGCTAAGCTACTCAACCTATGCTAACATTATTCTATATACAAACACATACCATCCATAATCACATAACATATTTACACCAAAATAAGTCCAACTAACATACACAACTAGCTTACGAAGATGACGACAGCAAAGGCACAAGCGAACGCGAAAGTCTACGAGTACATTTTCTTCAACTGCATATAACCCAAATTTCATCACGAAAGTAACACATATAATACAGCAACTTGTTTATCTTCAAAATAATGAAATGCAAACATTCCAATATAACTTGAATCCAAATAATCTAGCATTTAGATTCAAGAATCATGCTTGCTTGGATTTCACCTGAGCAATTAATTATCGTAAGCAACAAGCAGATACTACATCCGTGCACAACACATACTTTACATTCTTCATAACAGCATGTGCTTCATGCAACATACACTTTGCGCCATGAATATGCAAAAGAGTCATTCCTACTACTAGAGCAACCTCGACCACAATTCCATTTTTATGATCAAAGAAAATAGTCTCTCCACTACCTAAAGAATGTAAAATATACTGACTGTTGTTTTGATCCTTTTTCCCTTTAGAGCTTGATACTCCAGTGATATATATTCGTAATGAATACATTGTCTTACACCCTTCTCCTAAATTCACACTCTCATCTATATGTTGACCAAAGAATTGACCAACTTTGTATCTGTATACACGGATATTAGGATTTAAATAGAGTATTCATTGTACAAATAGACCAGAAAAGCTTCTTAGTTTCTTAAGCAAATAATAGAACAAATGTTTTAGCAAAATCAAAAATACCGAAAACTAATCAATGTCGAATAAATGGGTAAGTTCACCTCTGATGCCGTCTTCATCGATGATGACTAAGAGGTTGGTGGTTTTCCAAGCATAAGCTGCAGCAAATGTTTAAATGGGTAGAAAAAGGAGTCAGTCTAAAGTGTGTGGTTGTGATTATGCTCGGTTTTTGTGTCGCTTTGTCTATATTTTTTGCATTTCCATTTTTTCGAATTCCTAGATCTAAGCTTTTATCCGATGATTCGGATGCTCTATCTGCTGATATCAAGGCATGCTTCATTCTGGAAAAATCCCTTTTGCAACTTCTTTCACAAAAAAAGGCTAGAGGATGATATTTTGTTTGAATTAGGTATACTAAACACAAAGGTTTCCATTATTTCCATGAATCTTTCACCTTTAAAAAACTCTACTAATGTGGTGTTTTCTATTTTACCTGTTCCATAAAATGCATCGATAAGTATGTCTGCCTTAAGTGTGCGGAGATCATTTTGGTGAGCCTCACTCTTCGAGAAATAAATTTAACGTTTACACCATCTTTTTTGGGGATCCATTTGCATTTTCGTTTTAACGTTCCCTGTAGGAATCACAGTAGTTCCAGATCAACCAACCTCTATATGGGAGATGACACAAATATATTCTATTTGCTATTAAATAGACCACTAATAGAAAAAAAATGTATCATATGTAGCTTGTTCACATAAGAATGCATTTTATTTGCATTCAAGAATTAAAAATCATGTTCGCATGAAGCATAAAACATATCTTCAACACCAATCTAATAAAAGTACTTTATTATCTTTAAGAATTAAAAACCTGTTCATATGAAGCATAAAACGTATCTTCGACATCAATGCAATAAATAAACATACTTTTTGTGCATTTATGAAATAAAAACCTATTCATATAAACCTGCTCCAGTTATAAAGAGAACATGCCATTTTATCTCTAGGCATATGAACAGATGTATTAGGAAAAAGTCATGAATTCAATTTCTGAATCAAACTAATAAATGTACTATAGAATATACAACCCATTTTAACATATCGTTGATAGAAAAAAAAACTTATAGTTATTCATATAAGAATTGACAATGTTGTCATCAACAGTTACTAAAGATTTTAGTCCAAGTACCATTTGTCTGCTTTCTTAAGAAAAACCAGCAAGCATAGCATCCCATTTCCCTTTAGCTTAAGTGTGACAGTTGTAAAATATATTTAAGTACAACACACACAAAAATGTAGATGATATGTATTATTTGAATCCAGACACTAATACAGAGAAATTTCTCTATGAACATGTCTAGATAACCCAACCTCGTAAATGCATATGTGAAAACATTGAAGGCAGTAATACTTTGCACAAGCAAGAAAAGATATACTAGTTAAAATCCAGAAAATATTAAATGCACCGAAGAAAGGAAGATAAGGATAATTTCAACATCGATTCTAGGGAGAATCACGCTCTTAGATTGATAGTGAAGTCGATTCTGGGTAACCAATGTAATTTTTGTCATGGTTTTGCAAATTAAACCCGAAGTATGTGCAATGCACTATTAATTAATTATTGTTAAATAATGAATTTGGAAGATAATCCTAGTTTGTCGATAATTGTTATTGACTTCTCTTATATGATTAAATGTAAAGCTACTGAAATAGCAAAGTTTCGCAATTCTATACTTTTTATAAATATAGAAAATATCTATATACAATAAAATAAGTACACAACTCCTCAAAATTAATTAATGTAAAACTACTTTAATCTAGACCAGTTAACCCATAACACAATGAAATTAATGTTTGGAATTCATAAACTACACAAAATTTGCATATGGTAGCAATAACAACTTATGTTTATTTTGATAATGCGAAACACTAAATAGTTAGCTATGTTGGTAGGTAAAAGGATTTTAGAGAGAAATGCTTGAATAACAGTCCATGAAGAATTTCAGATAAAAATCCTTAATATAAGTATTAATGAATGATTCTTATCAACAAAGTAAAGGCTAGGTTAGCTTACCATGTTATTGACATCATTCGACACAGCAAGTTTCGTACGTTCATATGAATAGTAGTCCCTTCTCAACCTCTTCAATACTAGGTTTTGGTTTCCTATAATCACTTCCAGCTTCTTTATCTGAAACCAACTCTAACCACTTTTTTAAACCATTAATCATCCCATGGGTCATGACAAGTTCATGATTTATGAAACGATTTAGTTTAAATACTCACAGTTTTATGCATAAAAAGCATTCAAAAAAGTTATTTATATATTATAACCAATAGTGTTGGAGATTTAAAGATAAATGGACAATTTTTGTGATGATTCGAAATCCACCAATCTCCGAAGAGACGGAAAACAGTGGATTGTGTTGATAACGAGATAAATCAGAACACAAACAATAGAACATTTCATTGCTATTACAACAATTACATCAAGTACAAAAATATAACAGAATATGAATAAATAATATACAACAGAAAAATATCATAGATTAAAATACATTACATAGCAGCGGAAAAATAATATACAACACAACTGTAAGAAATACACGGATACAGAGCGTTCCAAATATAGCTCCATCTGTAAATCCAAGATCCTGAAAAATAGAAATATCTAGAAAAACCAAAACTACTAGCTGCTCGTGTGGAAAATAGGGGCACCCAGAGTTTAAGTTAAAACAATAAACTCTAGGTCAGTCATGGGACTAGTGTGAGAACTAAAACAGTTATTAAATCTTTACTTTAAAAATAAAGTAAATCAAGGGACCATGTCGAATAACACGGAACGAGTTTTCTCCCAAGAACCTGTGCATAAAATAAATTGCGCAATGCTTTTTGAAAAAAATGAAGCTATTATAAGACTCATGTCCCATCACACAATGCAACGCAAGCAGGATGATAGTGTTTTACCTTATAATAGCCAAGCATGCTTGGTACGTTTAAAACAAATCATTTTGATATTACTATAAGTGTATAGTACCAAAATCAACTTCAAATATAAATGTATCAATCATAGACAACATAGTATCCCATGCTACTATGTCGCCATACTAGTTCTGCAATTAAAACCGAAATGTCACGTATTGGAAATTGGATTCCATCTATGAGTTGAGGCCAGGGATGGCTCCTCACCAATTCAAGACACTCTAGCAAATGCCTTAGGATCCACCGCAGTGAACCCTTAGATACTTCAGAGCCGGTCCACACTTACGTTAGCCGATTGTTTATTCCTGAACACACGTTTTTCGGTCCTATCAGACCTATCCATCGGCCCCGTGGTGACCGACATATCCGAGGCGCGTCGCTATCCATCATCCACATAGGTATAAAAAATATAAATGTCTGGGCTCCATACCATGACACCATCCATGGCTAGAAAGAAACGTCTTGCACTCCCTGCAGTCCGATCCCCTTTTTGGCTCATATCGTGGTGTGAGGCTCGTGAATTAACGCTATACACAAAGCAATGTTATTTAAAGCCGTGCTTTGATCATCAACCACAAGACTCTGCTTTTCAACAAAATCCTTGATCATTTTCATCTCAGCATGCCACACTGACAATTCATGCCATGCGACTGACGTCTATCGATATATAACCTCTAAGCTCGTACATCTCAGAGAAGGGTGTTAAGCAAGAGAATGAATTCTCCGCCACCAAACAGATAAATATTTAACAGAGATTAATATACACAGAATAAAATCCAATGTCAGACACACATCCATTTACTAGTCTGTTCTGG
The DNA here is from genome assembly GCA_030737875.1 of Allium sativum. NCBI lineage: Eukaryota > Viridiplantae > Streptophyta > Magnoliopsida > Asparagales > Amaryllidaceae > Allium > Allium sativum. The sequence goes on along the minus strand of CM060922.1, from coordinate 351,904,566 downwards.
GTCTGAACGAAACCGGAGGCACCTTATTCCTCGTCTCATATGCCCAATACAAGAGAGAGGTCCTCGCGTATCCGGTCGATCTCCAAGTACGTCTGGATGATCACCACTTATTACCTGGTCTTGGGTGTACAGCTCAATCAAGACATCAGTAATCATCCAAATGATGTGAAGAACTCCGGTCTTCAACCACCGTCTTCATCGTCGATTTATTGTCGAATCAATTATTCAGAATAGGTATAAACCCGGCCTTTCTGAATAATTCACGTATTTTATAATTAAGTTCTATAAAAACACAACATACGCCTCATTCTATTTCAGAATATTCTTTTATTCGTATATTCACCTCATTAGGGAAAGGTTCCCATTAATTTTATCAAAGATAAATTCTTTAAATTTATTCTTTAATCTTCCTTTGGATATCATTTCAAACCAAATTAAGGTTTACGAACCAGTTGGGATTATCGAACCATATCGAAGTAATCATTTCTTTTATTATCCCAATCCCAACCTATTCATCCCATGGAGAAAAACTGGTAATACTCCATATCTAACACACGGTGTTATCGGTAAAATTAATTACCATTTCCTGTTCAAATCTAATAAAAGATTTAACTATCGCTTGGAACAAAACTGGTGATACTCCATTCTCTATCATTTCCCAAATTTGATAATTTAAATTATCACATTCCCAATTTCAATCTAATTAAAGATTCATGAAAACATCACCTAGTTTTTGTAACACCCCAGATTTTTGAATAATCGAATTAACTAAATAAAAGAATAATTAATCTCAGACGTGAGAATTAAGGGAAACGGGTTGCGCCATTGTGTTTGTCTCGAAATTCTAGTTGAGATAGAGTCCGAGTTTGCGTGAATTGGACTTCGTATGAAGAAGTTATGGCGATCGGAAGTTTCAGAAAATTCAAAACAGATTTTCAGAAAATTCAAATTTCGGAGTCAGACAGGCTAGGCGGGAAAATTCCCGCCAGGGCCAGGTCGACCTGGGGGTCGATCATAGGGTCTACCTACCCCCCCCCCCTCCGGGCAGATTTGATTGATGACCTGTTTGTGACTATGTGCTGACTCATTAGGGTTACTGATCTGCTCTGATAGGCTGGGATTAATTCTGGGTTGATCGGACGGCTTAAACTAGTCCTAAACTCTATAAAAACACCTATAGACTCAAACCCTAAAATCAAAACAAAATTGGATTCATGGCCTCCATGCCGTCACCTTGCAACTCAGAATAGCCGCCGCTAATTCAATCCTTTTCAACTCTAACAGCTAATCTTCATCAAAGGAGCGCTAATTCAACTCCAGAAATCAGAATTCAGAACTCAAGACTGCTTTTGAGTTGTGAGTTCGATAGTTTTAACAAAATAATTAATAAATGAATTGGATTGAGTTATAATGCGGATAATTTGGATGTGATATGAATTGTTGATTTCATGTTGTAATTATGTTGTAGAATTATGTTGTAATTTCTATGATATTATGTTATGATGCTATCATCCACGATGAAAAGTTATGATGCTATCACCCATGTTATAATCCTATGATTGGCTTATGTCTAGTTGAATCATCATGTTTCTTATGCTAGTTTGTTATATTGATTCATATGATAAATCATATGTAGGAAAGTTTAGATGTTGATTCAAACATGAACCATATACAAGTTGGGTAGAATTATATGTGACCTTGCATAGCTATGGCACTTAGTTTATGTGAGAATTTAATCGAAAGTTAGGCTATGACATATGCTAAATTCTACATGATACTTTACATGTTAGATACTAGTCTACACCATTGTTGCGATGTATAAATCACCTATGTAAGTTTATGAGTTGGATATGAATCATGCTATGCAAGTTTAGGGTTATTACCTATGCAAATATAGATCTATGGCATATGTTATTTATGCAAGTTTGTGGCCATTGTTTCATCAAGTTCACACCTTTAGATTTGGATCCATGACATGTGTTATTTATGCAAGTTGTAATTTTGGCCTATGCAAGTTTTATATGTAGAACATCATTCACATATGCAAGTTCACCCCTATGTTAAATTTATGTTTTAATTATGTGTATAAATTATGATGTTTTCTTTTATTTTATAAGTTAGACTATTCGAGTCTAACGTATATTTTTACGTTAAACGAACAAACGTACTACGTGGGGAAAAAGGGGATAATATTAAAAAAATTTAAAAGGCATAAAATATAATTGTGGTGAAAATTGGTATGATTTCACATACCATAAATGGATGGACATAATTGAGTCAATTATGGACATCATTAAATTTGGAATTGATTGATAATTTGAATAGGGAAAGTAATTCAAATTTGGGGAATGATTAATTAGGAGTAATTAATCGTCTAAGACATGAGGTTAGGCTCTTTTATGGTGTAAGACTGCCCGGACCCGCCCAGCAAATCCAGCTGCCACAAATGCCAGTCTAATGTGAGAGGTCTTAGGCACAAACTAAATACGTTACAGTTGTAAAGACACGAGGTTAGGCTCTTTTGTGGTGTAAGACTGCCCGGACCCGCCCGGCAAATCCAGCTAACACCAATGTCAGTCTAATGTGAGAGGTCTTTATGAGGTTACGGTCTTAATGAATTAAGAAACACTTAACCAAATAAGCATGTAGTGGGACCCAAGTCGAGGACAGGAAACGCATACTGGGATTGACTGTAAGAGGCTAAACCGGGTTAGCGGTGGCAACGCAAGTCCAACGGGTTCATATGCGTGTGTGGACCCGGGCTGGTAGGTAAGACGTTGTTGCATCGTGTAGGTATAAGCCATGCATTCTTGGTGGTATCGGGTTGCCACTTTGGGGAGTGATACACCCCACTGTGAGGCCAGCATGGGTATTTACGAGTTAGGGAGCCGATCGCTTGGGGGTAGTGGGTACACCTAGTGGAGATAGGGGCAGACGGCACCTATGAAGGCAGCTAGGGGTGCACGAAACTACCAATATTATTATTAAGTATGTAGGCGGGATCAACCTTAGGGTGACTAGTGGTGGTGCAGTATACTAGTGGCGGTGCAGTATAGCAATTATCCTATAGTGTTGGTGTAGTTTAGTAAATTTATCTTAGTGGGTTAGGTGCGCTTTAACGATATCGTTGTTCATCTTGTTTCCTTGTTTACTCTGTCATACTCAATGGTTCATGATCATTTCCTTATTTTCCAACTTATGCCTTAGCCTATTTACTTTGTTAATTATATTGTTAGAATTATGGCACTCGCCAGTCTTTATGTCTGACCCCCCTTTTTCCATCTCTTTCCTTCCCCCCCAGGTGCTCAGGTTGGAACTAGCACCAGTGGAGCTTGATTTTGGACTGCTTTTAGAAGATTGCTTGGATCGCTGAAGTAAAGTTCAGCTTCTCTTTATTTATGGCTATTTTGATGTTGGGGATTATGTCTTTCAGTTTATGTACTTTGTTTTATCAAGATGGATATGATGTACTTGACTTTGGTTTATGGTTTTGATGATGTAATCAAACATATGTATTTTCCGCTGCAATGAAATAAAGTTTTAAATTTCCAAGTACTGCTTTATATCTGTCTTGTTGTGATTTTCTGTTCTATATTCACTTAAAATGCTCCATGGAAATTAATGCATTCCCTTTGTGAGTGACATTAATGGACGTGGGGTGTTACACGTGGTATCAGAGCTGAAGGTTACCAGAACAGATTTGAATTTTTGAAAAACTATTTTTTAAAGCAATTTTTATAAAGAAGTACTTTCAAAAGTATGTTTTAAGGAAAGTATTTTCAAGAGAAAGGTATATTTTCGAAAGCATAACCCCAAGAGCCATATGTCTTTCCCTCGATTCTTTTATATTGAATCTTTCCTTTTTCGTTTCAGCACGTCTGAAGCATCTGAGATACCAGAGGGTGTTCATGTACCCGGTTGGTTTCGACAATATCTTGAGGCTAGGGCCGCCACCGCAGGTCAGCAAATCCTCCTCCTCCTCCCCCCTCCTCCTCGTGTTGATAATTTCGCAAAGATACGTAAGGACTTTAGAGCAACGGGTGGGAAACCTTTTCACGGGACGGAGACATTTGTTGAAGCTCGTAACTGGCTAAAGGAGGTGGAAGAATTGTTTGGAATCTTTGAAGTGGATGATGGAAGAAAAGTCCAGCTAGCTGCCTGGCTAATGAAGGATGAGGCCTCGTTTTTGTGGGAGGTCACTAATGGGGGACGTCCAGTCGATACATGGCTAGATTTTAGGCAGAAGTTTGAGGTGAAGTTTCTCTCACGGGCTGAAGAGAATCCATACATGGAAAGATTTTTGTCGCTGAAGCAAGGAAATCTATTAGTGAAAGAGTACGTCCTCAAATTCAACCAATTGGCAAGGTTTGGCTTAGACTTGGTGAACACTCCAGAAAAGAAGGCTCTAAGATTTGTTAAGGGTTTAAACGAGCCGCTTCATGGGTTAGCTATGACCCACATTCCCATGGGGGCTACCTTTGAGAGGTTAGTTGACATGGCGCTCATACATGAAGAGGAAAAGGGCGCCAATGCTAATAAGGCACCCGAGAAGAAAGGGGATCAAAAGAAGCCGCAACAGCAACAACAAAACAAGAAAGGTGGCAAAGGCAACAATGCTAAGGGGAAGAAGAAATGCTTTAACTGTGGGACACCTGACAATCTAAGCAAAGATTGTAGGAAGAAAAAGAAGACTGGTTGTTTCCACTGTGGCAAAGTGGGACATCTTATTAAGGACTGCCCAAAGAAAGGGCAGAGAGAAGGGTCTACCTCGGGAGGACAGGTGCAAGCTCTTATGGCACCAGGGAAGGCAAGGGGACAAGTTCAAGCTCTCGTGGTCCCACCGCTGCAAGAACGAGGTAGAGCAATTTTCGTTGAAAGTTTAGTTTTTCTGTTTGATCATCCTGTCCGTACTTTATTCGATTCTGGCGCATCACATTCGTTTATTTCTACATCATTAGTTGAAACACTGCACCTAGATACTTGTTCAGTTACTGATCCCTCAGTAGTCTTAAATACTATTGGTGGTTCGGCTCATCTTTCTATGATCTGTCGGGATTTGAGAGTGTTTATCTTGGGCGTTGAGTTTGAATGCAACGCCTTTGTTCTGGGCTTTATGGGCTAAGGCTTGATTCTAGGTATGGATTGGCTAACTAGATATGGGGCCATCCTAGATTGTGAAAGAAGGGTAGTTAGATTGTTGACTCGTTATGGAAGGACCCTTGATATTTCTTGTGACCCTAGAGGTCCGGTAATGCTTAGCTACCTAGAGTCCCTTAATGCATCCGATGATGATTTACATTCAGTTCGTATAGTCCGTGAATATGCTGATGTCTTCGATGAGGTGAGGAGTTTACCCCCAAAACGTGAGATAGACTTTCAAATATATCTAGTGGACAATGCAAAGCCAGTTGCATTGCCAGTACGCCACATGGCTCCAAGAGAGAGAAGGGAACTCAGTAAGCAAGTAAAAGAATTGCTTGAGAAGGGGTTCACCAGACGTAGTATATTGGAGTGGGGGTGCTCCAGTAGTGTTTGCCATGAAGGAGGATGGGTCCCTTAGACTTTGTGTGGACTATAGAGAACTTAATAAGCTTACTAAGAAGAATAGACACCCACTGCCGAGGATTGACGATCTCTTCGATCAGTTAGTTGGCGCCTCATTGTTTTCGCAGTTGGACTTAGCCATGGGTTTCTATCAGTTGAGAGTGGCCGAGGATAGCATAGACAAGACTGCCTTTAGGACTCCAGACGGTTTCTTTGAGTGGCTGGTGATGCCCTTCGGTTTGACAAACGCCCCCGCATACTTTTTGATTCGATGAGTAGGGTGTTTAGGGAGTACCTTAATAAATTCGTGGTAGTCTTTGTAGATGACATCTTGATCTTTTCTAAAAGCGAAGAAGAGCATGCCCTACATCTTAGGGAAGTGTTGGAGACTCTTCGAGCGCATAGCCTTAAAGCTAAATTTTCTAAATGTCACTTTTGGAGAAAGGAAGTGCGATTCTTAGGGCACGTGGTTTCCAAAGAAGGGATAGCCGTGGATCCCGCGAAGGTAGTGGCCATCCAAGATTGGAAGGTTCCTAAAAATGCGACCGAGGTGAGGAGTTTCTTAGGGTTGGCTGGCTATTATAGGAAGTTCATCAAAGACTTCGCAAAAATATCAGCTCCCTTAACGCGCTTGACGAAGAAGAACTTAGTTTTCATGTGGGACGTAGATTGTGATGATGCATTCCAATGTTTAAAGAGAGCTTTGACCACAGCCCCAGTCTTAGTGTTGCCAGATGGAAGTTAGCCATTTAACGTTTATACCGACGCTTGTGGGACATGACTAGGCCCAGTCTTAATGTAAGAGGGAAGGGTAATAGCCTATGGTGGAAGGCAGTTGAGAGTGCATGAAAGAAATTACCCTACACATGACTTAGAGTTGGCCGCTATCGTTTTCGCGCTTTAGTCTTGGCGTCATTATCTTCTTGGTGAGAAATTCGAATTGTTCACTGACCACAAATCACTAAAATACTTATTCTCTCAGAAGGACTTGAACTTAAGGCAGCAAAGGTGGATGTAGTTCTTAGCATCCTACGACTTCGAGATAGCATATACCCCTGGCAAGGGTAACGTGGTGGCAGATGCCTTAAGTAGAAAAAGATTATCCTTGAGTCCGTTATTTGTTGAGCGGCGAAGTTTAGAGTTCATCTCTACGTTTGACTTTACACCTTCCATTGACTTCGTACCTGGTTTGCTAGCATCCTTAGAGGTCAGACCCACGCTTTTGGGACGGATTGGCGAGGCACAGCGAGACGACCCACAGTTGGTTGAGTTAGTAGAAAAGCTCAAAGGAGGGGAGTCATGGAGCCATCTCCGTAGGTATACCCTAGATGACAAGGGTTGGTTGCGTAGGGACGGTAAACTTTGTGTACCACGGGACGAGAATCTGAGGAAGACCATTCTTGATGATGCCTATCGTTCGAAGATGACCATTCATCCCGGCGGGGACAAGATGTACATGGACATGAGACGAGTTTACTTTTGGGCCGGCATGAAGAAAAATGTGGCTGAGTATGTCGCTAGATGCTTGGTGTGCCAACAAGTAAAAGCAGAGAAAAAGAAGCCCGGTGGATTGCTTCACCCATTGGAGGTCCCACAATGGAAGTGGGAAAGCGTCTCGATGGACTTTATTGACGGATTACCAAGATCGAGGAAGGGTAATACGGGGATTTGGGTCGTGGTAGACAGACTTACTAAGAGCGCCCATTTCATTCGCGTGAAGAGTAAGAGGACTGCTCCATGGTTAGCCTCCGTATACATTTGAGAAATAGTTCGTTTGCACGATGTTCCTTCTAGCATAGTGAGCGACCGCGATCCCATCTTCACTAGCGAGTTTTGGAAGAGCTTGCAAGAGGCGGTAGGGACTCAGTTATGTTTGAGCATCGCATATCATCCTCAGATGAACGGCCAGACCGAGAGGGTGAATCGTATTCTAGAGGACCTATTGAGATTATGTGTCTTAGATTTCGGAGGTACATGGGAGGAACATCTTCCATTGGTAGAGTTCGCATATAATATTAGCTTTCAGTCTAGCATTGGCATGGCACTGTTCGAAGCCCTTTATGGACGGCCGTGTCGTTCGCCTACATGTTGGTGGGAATCTACGGATAAGATCTTGCTTGGACCCGATATGATTAGAGAGACTTTGGAGAAGATCGATTTGATTCGAAGGAGGATGAAGACGGTGCAAGATAGACAGAAATCTTATGCGGACAAGAGGAGGTCAGATCTTGAGTTTGATGTTGGGGACATGGTCTTTGTCAAGGTGTCTCCATTACGGAACGTCATTCGCTTTGGGTCCGTTGGGAAGTCAGCACCAAGGTTCGTTGGACTGTTTCCTATTAAGGAAAGGATTGGGCAGATGGCGTATATAGTGGAGTTGCCCAAGAGACTTAATGGTGTACACGACGTATTCCATGTATCACATTTGAGGAAGTGCTTGCACGAGACCGCGGAAGTGGTAGAGCCGAGCTTGCTTAGAGAGGTGGAGATCGAGCGTGATGCAACGATTCGACGCGCTCCTACGCGCATTCTTTGGTCGGAGATTAAGAAGTTGAGGAACCGAGAGGTCAAACTAGTCAAAGTGCAATGGGGAGATGATGAGAGCAACGCCACTTGGGAGACGGAAGAGAAAATGCGTTCATTATACCCTTTTCTTTTCGAGGGTATGTCTTTTAATTTCTCCTTTATCGCTTAGCTTGTACTTATCTTATTTTTGGTATGTACTCTCGTTAGTATCTTTGACCTTTAGATAGGGTAGTCCTATGGTTGAAACATGTGTTTGAGACATGTTATGTATGATGGATGCATGTGGATGCAAGTGTTTTCCAGCGGTTGCTCGTGGATGCATATACACACACTTTAGGCACTAGATCGGCTCAGTCACTTCATATTGCATATTGCATATAAATGTGTGTACATATTTAATTAATGGATGAATAATGGTTGTACCATCATATGGATGTTGCATTTTGGTGAATGGTTGTGCACACATGTAGAAATGATATGTATCGATAAGGTTCTTCGCATACATAATGGACGCATGGCACTATCATGGTTTGCATTAAGGAGGTCAACTGAATCAGTAGACCGCCTGATTTTGCATTAAATAAGGAACATATACACACACTTCTTGCATATGTTCATACAACATTAGGAATTTATAAGGACAATGGATGCCTGTGTTTGATGGTTGGGTAGATGGTTGTTTGGATGTTAGGATATGCATTCTCCTTAACTTAGAGATTTCGGGGGAGAAATCCTTAAAGGAGGGGAGAATGTAACACCCCGGATTTTCGAATAATCGAATTAACTAAATTAAAGAATAATTAATTTCAGACATGAGAATTAAGGGAAACGGGTTGCGCCATTGTGTTCGTCTCAGAATTCTGGTTGAGATAGAGTCCGAGTTTGCGTGAATTGGACTTCGTATGAAGAAGTTATGGAGATCGGAAGATTCAGAAAATTCAAAACAGATTTTCAGAAAATTCAAATTTCAGAGTCAGACAGGCTAGGCGGGAAAGTTCCCGCTAGGGCCAGGTCGACCATAGGGTCGACCAGCCCCCCCCCCCCCCCCGGGCAGATTTGATTGATGACCTGTTTGTGACTGTGTGTTGACTCATTAGGGTTTCTGATCTGCTCTGATTGGCTGGGATTAATTCTGGGTTGATCGGACGGCTTAAACTAATCCTAAACTCTATAAAAACACCTATAGACTCAAACCCTAAAATCAAAACAATTTGGATTCATGGCCTCCATGTCGTCACCTTGCAACTCAGAATAGCCGCCGCCCATTAGAGAGGAAGAAAGCAAATCAAATTCAATCCTTTTCAAATCTAACAGCAAATCTTCATCAAAGGAGCGCTAATTCAACTCCAGAAATCAGAATTCAGAACTCAAGACTGCTTTTGAGTTGTGTGTTTGATAGTTTTAACAAAATAATTAATAAATGAATTGGATTGAGTTAAAATGCGGATAATTTGGATGTGATATGAATTGTTGATTTCATGTTGTAATTATGTTGTAGAATTATGTTGTAATTTCTATGATATTATGTTATGATGCTATCATCCACGATGCAAAGTTATGATGCTATCACCCATGTTATAATCCTATGATTGGCTTATGTCTAGTTGAATCATCATGTTTCTTATGCTAGTTTGTTATATTGATTCATATGATAAATCATATGTAGGAAAGTTTAGATGTTGATTCAAACATGAACCATATGCAAGTTGGGTAGAATTATATGTGACCTTGCATAGCTATGGCACTTAGTTTATGTGAGAATTTAATCGAAAGTTAGGCTATGACATATGCTAAATTCTACATGATACTTTACATGTTAGAAACTAGTCTACACCATTGTTGCGATGTATAAATCACCTATGTAAGTTTATGAGTTGGATATGAATATGTTATGCAAGTTTAGGATTATTACCTATGCAAATATAGATCTATGACATATGTTATTTATGCAAGTTTGTGGCTATTGTTACATCAAGTTCACACCTTTAGATTTGGATCCATGACATATGTTATTTATGCAAGTTGTAATTTTGGCCTATGCAAGTTTTATATGTAGAACATCATTCACATATGCAAGTTCACCGCTATGTTAGATTTATGTTTTAATTATGTGTATAAATTGTGATGTTTTCTTTTATTTTATAAGTTAGACTATTCGAGTCTAACGTATATTTTTACGTTAAACGAACAAACGTACTACGTAGGGAAAAAGGGGATAATATTAAAAATATTTAAAAGGCATAAAATATAATTGTGGTGAAAATTGGTATGATTTTCCATACCATAAATGGATGGACATAATTGAGTCAATTATGGACATAATTGAGTCAATTATGGACATCGTTAAATTTGAAATTGATTGATAATTTGAATAGGGAAAGTAATTCAAATTTGGGGAATGATTAATTAGGAGTAATTAATCGTCTAAGACACGAGGTTAGGCTCTTTTGTGGTGTAAGACTGCCCGGACCCGCCCGGCAAATCCAGCTGCCACAAATGCCAGTCTAATGTGAGAGGTCTTAGGCACAAACTAAATACGTAACAGTTGTAAAGACACGAGGTTAGGCTCTTTTGTGGTGTAAGACTGCCCGGACCTGCCCGACAAATCCAGCTGCCACAAATGTCAGTCTAATGTGAGAGGTCTTTATGAGGTTACGGTCTTAATGAATTAAGAAACACTTAACCAGATAAGCATGTAGTGGGACATGAGGGGGTTAAGTGGGTGCCTTGGGTGGCATGTGGAATCTAGTGGGTGCCTTGGGTGGCATTTGGAAATACGATTAGAAACACTTAACTAAAATTGAAACATGTAATTGAAACATGAATAAGAAGTGGGTTAAGTGGGATGTACTAGAGGGGACCAAGCTTAGGTGGATAGCTTGTGCCAAGTCATGGGGGCCCGTTTCAACCAGTAACCCATACGTATCTTTGTGGGCTCGACCCAAGTCAAGGACGGGACACGCATACTGGGCTTGACTGTAAGAGGCCAAACCGGGTTAGCGGTGGCAACGCAAGTCCAACGGGTTCATATGCGTGTGTGGACCCGGGATGGTAGGTAAGACGTTGTTGCATCATGTAGGTATAAGCCGTGCATTCTTGGTGGTATCGGGTTGCCACTTTGGGGAGTGATACACCCCACTGTCGGGCCAGCAAGGGTATCTACGAGTTTGGGAGCCGATCGCTTGGGGGTTGTGGGTACACCTAGTGGAGATAGGGGCAGACGAAACCTATGAAGGCAGCTAGGGGTGCACGAAACTACCAATATTATTATTAAGTCTGTAGGCGGGATCAACCTTAGGGTGACTAGTGGTGGTGCAGTATACTAGTGGCGGTGCAGTATAGCAATTATCCTAAAGTGTTGGTGTAGATTAGTAAATTTATCTTAGTGGGTTAGGTGCGCTTTAACGATATCGTTGTTCATCTTGTTTCCTTGTTTACTCTGTCATACTCAATGGTTCATGATCATTTCCTTATTTTCCAACTTATGCCTTAGCCTAGTTACTTTGTTAATTATATTGTTATAATTATCGCACTCGCCAGACTTTATGTCAGACCCCCTTTTTCCATCTCTTTCCTTTCCCCCCTAGGTGCTCAGGTTGGAACTAGCACCGATGGAGCTTGATTTTGGACTTCTTTTAGAAGATTGCTTGGATCGCTGAAGTAAAGTTCAGCTTCTCTTTATTTATGGCTATTTTGATGTTGGGGATTGTGTCTTTCAGTTTATGTACTTTGTTTTATCAAGATGGATATGATGTACTTGACTTTAGTTTATGGTTTTGATGATGTAATCAAACATATGTGTTTTCCGCTGCAATGAAATAAAGTTTTAAATTTCCAAGTACTGCTTTATATCTGTCTTGTTGTGATTTTCTGTTCTATATTCACTTAAAATGCTCCATGGAAATTAATGCATTCCCTTTGTGAGTGACATTAATGGACGTGGGGTGTTACAGTTTTAATCCTCTAAAATCATTATCTAATGATTATTTAACTTTTGAAACACAAACATGCCACGTCGACAATCTACACCGTACCATTGATTTCTACCGATATATAACCTCTAAGCTCATACGTCTCAGAGAAGGGTGTTAAGCAAGAGAATAAATTCTCCGTCACCAAACAGATATATATATATTTAGAAAAGATCAACAATACAGTTCGAAATACAATGTTAGATATGTAATTCTGTCTTTAACTGGGTTAAAGAACCAATGTCATTTAAAACACGGTTCACGATAAACACAAAATCACATTCCATTAATTATGGAATCTTCACGGAAAACAAATAAATATATAATCGATGTCAATTTCCGTATCTGACTAATAATATAAATGGAATAATGGTAAAGCCTTTTAAATTCCATATATAGTAATAGTCTTCCTCCACAGAAGCTCACTTCGATTATTACCAAATCGAATTCCATTCAATTCCAATATAATATATTAAATTGGTAAACTTTACTTTGGAAAAATTCTGTTAAATCTTAATAAAAAGAAATCACATTTCACTGTTAATCGGGTTAGTCGTTAAAAACATAGTTCACAATAAACCCAATTCACATTCCATTTTATTCCAATTACTAAATATAATTGGAAACTCTAATAATCTTAATTAAAAGATTTATTATTTTCACACGGGGTTTACGAACAGTGTTATTTAAGACACCATTCACGACAAACCCAAAATCCAATTTAATATTAAATAAGGCTCGGAATAGAAATTATATCGGCTTATATTCGACATCAAATTCTGAAACCAATACATATCATATGGGGAATAACAATATATATCTATCTTCCAAATTCCTCCACAATATCCGTATAGTCACGGAATCCAATATCGAAATATCCTGAAGATGATTTCTATTCAAATCCATTCAAATTTATACACTGGAAAATTCTGGTTAAATTAAAACCATTTCTAAATCCAATTTATTTATTTAAAAATATTGGATTATTATTTCTAGTTAATAACTAGTTCATTTCGATAGAATATATTTTTATCTTTACAAACACGGAATTTTGCATCCAAATTCTATCTGAATCATTTATTATGATTTTACACAAATTATTAATATTTTTAATAATTTTATTAAGATCCTTTCAGTCAAGTTCCATTAACGGTCATCGAACTGCACTTACAGCGACCTTTTCCAAATTTGATTTGGACATAATTCCCAGTCCAACCGTTAGATTTCAAATCTCTTGTATTTGTTGGAAAGCTCTTTTCGATATGAACCCAATGGTTCTGGTTTTAGGAGAATCCGACGGTCGCGTAATATCAATTCGAAGTCAATGGTCAAAAATCGCAAACGGTCGCGGCGCGGCGCGTTCTATTCAGGCCATTAAATATATAATATATATATATTATATATATTTCATCGGTTTCCATTTAAAACGTATTTTATAAATCGTTTATAAATTCGTTTTAAAACGATTCCCACTTTCATTTCAATTTTAAATTAAAATTGAATACTCCTTATCATTAAAATATATAAATGATAATATTTTCAAGATATCTGATTTTGAAATCATTTCCTTTTCTATATTCATTATAAAAATGAATTAAATCGATATAAGTATCATTCATGTTAAAATGGCGCATATCTAATCAACATGGCTTCAAACATTTCAATATTCTCGTGTCCATTCAAAATCGGACATCAAATTCACCTTTTAATTCTTCACTGAATATTATTTTAAAATATTCGTTATTTGTTATTTTAAATTATTCATTAATTTAAAATATTCGTTCCTTCTAAATTGGAGTCAGACCCAAATAATTACCATATGATTATTTATATGGATTTCATACAACACATGTATACAACAACAATGATAAACAATCAACCATCATCCATAGTGCATTACACAACACATAATCATTAAATATAAATAATTAACGCTTACAACACTCTGTCAACCAATCGATTGACATACAACTAAACAATTGGGATTAGTGTACGTCAAATATCATCCCAATACCCATGTGGGGTTTCAACCAACAAATACTGAATATTATTTGTGCAGTTGGGCGATGTGCAAAATTTATCGTCCCAATCCATGTCAGTTAAATGGGTGTACATAAACAAATCATCCGACTTGTAAGTGAATATTTATTTTCATTTTAGGAGAATTTTATGTCGTTCATATATACGTTAAAATTAAATTTTTAACGATAAAATATTTATTTCAACACATGAATATTTTTAATAGTTCATACATTCAATAAAGATGAAATTTTTATTGTTCAAATATTTTATTCAACACATAAATATTTTATACAGTTCCTTTATACAATAAAAATGATATTTTTATTTTTCAATTATTTTATTCACAATCACAATCCAAATTTCCACAATACAATCCAAACAAACAACCATGGTTTGTACAACAAATAATGTTGGGGGCTTCTAAGCCCCGTCTGCAACCTAGTATATATTTAACTGTAAAATAATTAGAGTGAGAAGGAGTTCTCGCCTTGGTTTCCATTCTGCCATTCTTTGTTTCTGAATTTCTGTTCACATTCAAATTTTCCTGAATTTCTAACGTGCTCCGTTTCCATCCTGGTAAGTTCTGAAATGTAGAATTCTCTACCACCATCGCAACGCAACTGAAATCATTCGATTTGGACCTCGTATGAAAAAGATATGGGTTTTTAAACATTTGTTACAATACGAGATAATTAATTAAGAATCAATTAAATTAATTTCCTCTTAACCTTTAATTAATTTATCTTCCCCCTTTTATCGTGTTTCCTGAACCCAAAGTCGCCAAGAAAACTCCTGTCGTCGCTGCCTCCAGGGGTCGCCGATCGATGATCGGAATTCACCACTCCAAAGCTCCCAGCGCTGCCTTCTACCGGCCGCAGTTCAGGCGAATTAGCACGCCACGTTGGCCCAAAAATCCCTATCGAGCGCCGCCACTTTGGAGCGCCTTCCTGGCTTCGACGGTGATCAATTTTCGATCATAGCCGATCAAAATTTAGAGCTCGTTGAGCTTAACAACTTTTGTGTCGTGAGGCTTTCCAATTGATGTGTGAAGGAGGAGAAAAATCGAGAAGAAAAGAGGAGTGATTTGGCCTTCGATTTAGTTAGATGGCGGCAGTTTCACGTTTGAATGGGGCTGAAACGATATGAGGGTTTTGACCCTATTTTGACCAACTTATTATATATATTTATTATTTTAATTCAAATATCATGTTTAACATTTCGAACTGTAAATCAATCCCAACGAATGTTGCCTCTAGCTAAATACCCTCATTCCGGACACAATGGGATATGTTTCGTAAGCCAATTCGACTGTTTCGATCAATTTTTCTTTAAATTTAAATCAATATATGTTGAATTTAAACGTGCATTTTAATTTACCAAGGCCATATACTGACTCCAAAAATTCCAAAAAAAAAAAATCTAGCTATGATTTGACGATATAGTCCTAACAAAACTAATTTCATCGAATTTGGAGACCGTCTGAAAAATGGACATTTTTCCGTCGATTAAATTCAAACTGCAATTACCAAACACGTTTTTAATTCATCACGCTCACATATTAATTCCAAAAATTATGAAAATTGGAATATAGCAATAATTTGACATTTTGGATCCAACAAAAGTGATTTCGTCGAAAACAGAGGTCGTTTGCAAAATGACTATTTTTAAGGGCTATATATTATATAAAATAAATATAAATTCCATAGCGACTATTTTAAATTTTAACCCGGACATAACTTTCAGTTTATATTATGAAATCTCAGTTTTTTTACATTCGTTAAAAAGATATAATTAAACAGATTCAAATGTTTCTTGTTTTACTAAAATCCGATTTATTTTGGATTCTGTACATTCATTTGAAATTTAAAATCGAATTTTCAAACTACCACGCCATTTCTAACTCTATTTATAATTAAAATAAATTTTTACATTCTAACTTCAATTTAAAAAAAATTAGTCGTTATTATTTAAAATAAATCATTTTAAATATTGAAAATCCATTAAAATAGCCAAAATAAAAATTTTAAATTGGTTCTGAAAATCTGGGTTGTTACAATGTTACCTTAAAAAAATTTGCAGCCACGTTTAAATTATGTATTAGCTTTACTAGGTCAATCCCCGTGCAGATGCATAGCTAAAAAAATATATAATTTTATGTTAACACTTCTAGAAATATAATTTAAAAATATGCTGATGCATGATTGTAAAAAAGGTAATTTTGTATTAATACTTTTAGAGATGTAGATACAAATAATTGTAGGTGCATGATTACATACTAATACATCAATATTAAAAATTATTATTGTGATGTTTTAATATATTATTTTTAAAATAATTATTTTCCATAATAATTTAAATTAATGACAAAAAAATATTCATGCATGTTGGAGTCATATTTGAGTCATGAGCACTTCAGGATGAGTTCAAATTATTTAGACACGGTTTTGTAAAGTGAAAACTAATCCTTTTTACATCAAGTATTCATGAAAACATGGCAGTTGAAATAGTCTGATAATAATCCTAATGAAATGTAAATTAGTCATATTTGAAATGACTTTTCTGCAGTTAACTCTAGGGAGGCAACCATAATTCCTCTGATTAAATAGTCAAATTGGTTAAGAACGTAATAGGCTGCTACATAAAAATTTCGTCACGATCATAACATGGCTCGCCATCAATAGAATTGTTGTTGTCCTAAGTTGGGACTCCAAACTATTCTGGTTACTTTTTATTGAAATTTTGGATGGAAATAAGATTTCGCGTCATAACTAAATAACAGGTGGTCACGATTGGACTTCTATTTATGCATTCACATTCTAAAGCTCATTTCAAATTCGCTATAACCACCAAAACTCAATAAAAATTATCAAAAGTGTGAATACTACTTATAACTATAATAAATTAAATGGCATGATAAAAGAGTTAATGTTTCCATTAGAATACATCTTTCAGTATAACCACTAACATAATGATAATTTCAATATATATGTTAAATTGCTAGTTCCATTCTCAGTTAAGATGAATGATTTTAGCCCAAACATCAATCAAAATGCAATCAAATACTATTAGTCAACAATATCTGAAATAAAAAAATAAAAAATCTTGTTATAACTGAGATACAAAATCAAGGATACTGGTTTGATAATAATCTTTTGCATTTGTATAGATGACATACATGTATCAAGTGTCAACGTACATGTATATGCACTTTCGTGTGTGTAGCTGAGAATCATGTCCTTGTTATTCATACCGCATATTTTCTTTTGGGCAAAAAATTTCTTTTAATTAATAATAGAATCACAAATAATTCTTTTGGGAAAAAATGGGATGGTCAAATATTTCAAAAATTTATGATCTTCATCAACCATCCTTCTTTAACAACAAATTTGAAATCCCTCAAATAACAATTGGTTATAAAAAGATTCTGCATCATTAAATTATGATACTTCATAGTTATCAACAAAATTATTTTATTAGCAAAATTATTAAATTATGGTACTTTATAGTTATTAGCAATAGAATTCTACCATCAATACACAAAATTAGAGTTGATTTTTCCTTTAGTACAAATTTTTTTTCTTTTCTAGAATGTTGGGTTATAACTTGAACAACATAGGAATCAAAAACCAATAATATTAAGAGTACGACAAAAGAATTTGCAATTTAGTACCCTACATTCAGGAATTTTTTAACTAAAATTTTGACTCATTTCCATTATATTTTTCCAAAATAAATTTGGATGGAAACAATAACTCCACTGAAGAACAATGAATAAATTATCCCTATGTTTACCTCCATGTATCCAAGTATTTTAGGATCCAAATCATCCATAACTGGTATTTGTAACTCCCTTATCTGAAGCAGATCATATATAGTAGCCACTATACATATTTCTTTTTAGAATAAAACAGAATGAGAAAATAAAATATAAACAAACCATCAAGTAAATATAGAATCACGTCACTTATTTCTTGCAAATTTTAGTTTTGTATACAAAAAGGTGAAAACTACTTATGTTATGAAGAATTTTGTGTACGGCCACTGATTTGGACCTGAAATTGCAAAAAACTATTCTCTCCATTTTTTTATTTTTTTGAAAAAATAAATCATATTGTCAATGAGGGTTTATATCTTTAGCAAGAAGAGAAATTTTATGTTTATAATAATCCAATGAAAGATGTTTTATGAGCTTTTATATACTTGCAAACATCAAATTTCTTAAAGGAGGCATTTATCCTCTTAACTTAGTAACTTTCCATGCAAAAATATCTATAAATTAATTCGATAATGAATCACTTAATTCTAGGTTAATAAGAGAGGCCCAAGCTTGTGCCATCAAAAGTAGTCCATCCTCACGCTTTTGCCTACATAGAAGAAACATTAGAAAAAAGATCCTATGTCACAATTGTGAAATCAAACATTTTTTGTATTTTAGAGAAGATCCACCAAATATATTTCCATTATATCATATAAAAAGGATAACTAGTAATATAATAATTCTATGGATAGTAATATGAAAATATTTGATCACCATTCCAATATTTTATTAGTGTAACCGATACTATTTACTGTTTTAGAAGAGTAAAAAAATAAATTATATTAATCAGATGAAGTCTTGTGTTCCTATGAACAGTAGAAGATTTACTTCGTTTATTTGCAAGACTAAAAATATTTATCTAACTTCACAAATTAGACAAACTTTACAAAATGTATGATGTAGTAAAATTCAAGTAATAGCAAAGAGCTACTTAGGTAAATATACAATTACTATTATAATTAAGATCTTTAAGATTTTCATTATGTGTTGATGATAAAAAACATACTTATATAATGCATCCTTAATGTTTATATGTTTCTTTTATCATTGAATATCTAAAAGACAAAAAGAAATAAGATACATGGAATAGCAGATAATGATAAATGTGTATATGAATAGTTTAGGTCATATCTATAGTTCATTCCATTATTAGTCAAGTTTACCTAGGCTTGTCCCTTCTATATGACTATGCTCCGTCTTTATCATATAACTGTGTAAATGCGAGTTAGTTGCCTTCATAAACTTTAATAATTTTAACTATTTGACCTTACCGGCAAAAGTTGCCACCTATTATTAATAAACGCCAAGTCTCTTTTTAAAAAGGTAAAATAAAAGACGATTCAACAGACTGTAATTCCCAGGTAATATATAAAAATGATTAACAAAATATAGTAAGCCTGCTTAGCCTTAAGCAGAAAGACAAGTCATCATTTGTAGATGTCATGTAATTATTATGCGAGCATTGAAAAAGTTGGTTACTCACATATACATCAAAATAAACATGCCTTAAAATATCAAGTACACACATTCAACCAAAATCCTAGAGATTGTTAACCATACCCCTGGGTTAGCCTGATCATATCCGATCCATATGCCAATTAGTAGGTAATTACAAAAAAGAGAATACATGACTATGCACTATGTAAAATAAAGATAATGATGCCTAGTGTTCAATATTGGCTAAGTATGCCCAGGTTAAAAAAAAAAATATTCTTCTACACAATAGGCAAGTTGCATTGTGGGCACGCTTGTTGTTTTGTAGTGTCATCTTTTGTATTCCAATTAATAATACAATCTCAATATATTTGCTGCAGTAAGGACTTTGATTGGAATTTTTACACTTGACCTATGGCGATAGGTAAGCAATATTTGCAGTTCTCATAGAAAACGCAGTTATCAAACTGGATCTAAACTCAGTTTCTTTTAACTCAAGTCACAAACTGAGTAACTAACCCCCTCAACTGAGTTTTAAGCTTAGTCCGAAACTAAGTTTTAAAATTAAGTAACTTCTCAACTTCAACCTTTATTTTTATTTTAATTGTAAATTTGTCAACTGAATTTCTGCCAATAGGTGGAACGGCACAATGACCCAAGTGATTTTAGAAACAGGAGTGAAAGAATATGATAAAGTACAATATCATGTCTAAATATTGAAAAGATAACATGCCAACTTCCATTGTCATTCATTCATGTTAATTAATTGCAATACAGTCTTCCTTATAATTTGGTGTTGATTATGTAATTCACCAAAATCTAGAAAAATGTTAACGTAAATTGTTATTGAATCTTTAATCTTCGATAGAAAATGCATAAAGCAGGGAGAAAAATTACCGGAAATTAAAGTAGCAGTTGAAATGTAGTCAGGTATAAAATAATATAATGATGGAATGTCTTCCTCTGATGTAAAATATAAACCTTTAAACATGATGCCATCACAAGTGAACTATGAAATTTCTAATCATCCATTAAAGAAAGTAAAGGTTACACAATGGATTCATGTATATACAACTAATGACTTTTCAGTACCTAGATATTCATGCTAAAGAACAACCCTAGGAGGAGTAATGATTAACATAGAAATGTGTTTATTTTATGCTCTTATATTTTATCTTTTGTAAATAAATAAAGGATACTTTGGGTACATTTATGTGTTTTTACAGGTTGTCAAGTAATGCCTCCTTCGTTTCAAATTAAAGGCCAACTACAAATAAAAAGCTACTTCCCCGTATTAAAGCCCTCTCAATTACAAAAGACGTTGTAGCTCACTGGTAAATGCATAAAGATTTGTACCGAGAGACCTGAGTTCGATCCCCGTCAAACTCACTTTTTACCAAAGAACGGAACTTTCACACTGCCCCTTTTGCTATGAAGAATATATGGATTAGTGTTATATTATATATACATATTCATGTGTATGTATGATATTCACTAATAGACATTTCAGGAATAGTCATGGAAATCAATTCAGAACATTCATTTTTCAATTTCCAATTAGAAGAATTTCTGATTGAATTATTGCCAAGAAAAGATCAATTTTGAAGATTTTATCCTTTGTTGCCTTTTGAGTCTAATGAGTATCCTTGTTTGGAAGAATTAATCACATGGAATCTGCTCATCAATCAATCAATCAATTTACTACATGGAAGATAGGGAAGATTTGGAAGATATTCACCGTGTTTTGCTTTCCAATCAAGCTTGGTCAAGGAAGGCAAGAGATATAATGGATGATGAGGCCCATTTATTCATAGACTTAATTAGGGTTTCCAGTTCACCTATAAAAGCACATGTATATCCCATTGTAAAAGGGACATTTTTTTGTATTCTCATTTATTAATAAAAAGTTTTCTTCGTTTTAGTTTACTATCTTTTTCTTTCATAACAATTTGTGTATCTATCCAATTAGTTTTGGTAGAATACATATTGTTATTTTCTTTTATTGCATGTTAGGACTGTCCGTTTGATTAGATTCAACGACACATCCTCCTTTTAATTTTTAGTGTGTTGTTTACTTGTTATTTTCTTTTTATAGTAATTGGTACCTTTCTTTTCAGTTGTTGAATTGATATTTGTCTGATTAGATTCAGATTCGTAGTAATTTCAATAACATTAATTCAAAAAAAAAAAACAATTCACTTTTGAACAAATCCACATCAGATCATTTCCTCCAACCCCGAATCCACAACCCATGTTCGCCAATACACCTTCGCACTGCCCCAATTCTTGAACACCGCAAGCCTTCACGCAGTCAAACCAACGCTTCTTTCTTCTACCATCTCTTTCAGTCCTTAAACACAAGCCTTTCCACCAACTCCATCCTCAAAGCAGCATCACCTTTCGGCCATTCCAGATCTCAACCTTCCGTACTGTCACAACACCACTACAACCACAAGAAAGCCAAGGACCGTACACCATCATCTCGGAAGCCACATATCCTTCGAAAAAAAAACAATATAACCCATACTCACAAACCCACACGCCTTACAGCAGACCATCCATCACTGTGCCTCCCAAACCCTCAGCCAAACACATTCATCACATACTCAATTCAACCCTTCACATCTCCCCATATTGAACCGTACCACATACAAACCCTCCTGACCACCGAAACCTTGCATCCTCCACAAAACAAAGTTCCGCAACCCAAGTTCATCAACCAACGCAGATCCTCCCACAATTCAACCTCATCCAAACCCCAAATCACAACATCAGTAAGGACATCATCAGCCGAAACCCTAATAGCACTCCCACAAAAATCGAAGCAACGCATCCCCAAATCCGAACCCCAGTTCCCGATTTCAGACCCAAAAACCCACATCGATTCAAAGCCGCATTGCACCCGAATCGAAGATTGAACCTTCGACTCATTCGATTTCCTGAATTAGAAAAAAAGGGAAGCGTGAATTGAATTGTTTAGTTTTGGGAGTTTCGATTGTTTCCAAATTTATAAGGCTCGTGATTTGTTTCCTGATAGAAAAGAGGGGCTTGTTGATTATTTGGACTGTGAGCCATACTAGAAAATTTTGGTTTTTGGCTTGTTGAGCAAAGTATTTGTGTATTTACTTCATTTTAATTGGAAAGAGGGGCGGCATTCGTTTAGGAATTGAAGAGTAGCCTGAGTTTATATATATATATATATATTCTTTTCCTAAGTGATTTGTTCGAATCTTTGGTTTGAAATAGTATTTAGGTTTTCCTGAAATAAATTGTGGCTTGAGTTGAGTGCGTCAATTTTATTAAGAAGAAATTTGCTTGAGTTTTTGGTGTGACAAGCTTGGTTTTTCTTTTTTATTTTCTTTTTTTCATTTTAGTGTTTTTTCTAATCTTTGTTTTTATTTTTATTGTTTCATTCACAAAAAAAAAGAAAAAAGAAATCCAGTCTGACTCGTTTCTTTTTTATTCTTTCATTTATGTTTTCTTTTCGTTTGTTTTCCTTCATTTTTGAAAAAATAAATCGAAAGGAGATAAAATCATTCAAGCAATCGAACAAAGATTGAAAGGACAACGGATTTGCAAACACTGTGATTTTAATCGCTGAATCTACTCAATTGCTCTGGACCGCCATACCCCACTGTAATATTTTCTGAACTCTACAGGTGCTTGCTGCAAAGAAAAAAAAATATAGACAATTGTTGTAAAAAAATTCTGCAGGGGCGGCGACTTGAATGTAAAAAAATTTAATTTCTGCAATTAAATTGCGTGATTGTTGTTATTTCTGCACTTTTTAGTCATTCTGTTAAGGGCAATACCCCAATTCACATAAGGTGAGGGATTTCATCACCCTTTCCTTAGCCCAAAAATTGCATTTCATCGTAGAATCTGACTAATAATAACGGTTAGACGTTGGACTTAAGGGAGTCACGGGCTCATCTAGGGCTTAATTGTATTGTGATAGTTGATTCATTTGGAACGAATTATTTCTTGGTGTCTAGACTACGGCAGAGAAATAGCCGTTTATAAATATTACGGTGATTCGTAAATATTATATCGGTTGTTACTCTGAAGGTACTTAAACCTTCGGCTGCATTGCTAGGGTGATTCCTGGTGCACCGATAACTCCTGTCCGTTAACTGGCTAAGAAATCTTTTGATCTAAGTAATCAAACGCGTCACTTTATAATTTTGGGTTAGGAGCCATTAAGGACAGAAAATTTCATTGTAGCAGATTTCTGTGCTTGCATTTAACAACAATGAGTGAAAAAAGTGTTAGCCAAAATAATTCTCCCAGGGGTTCTCAAATAAGCCAAAACTTTCATAACGAGATAGATCAAAATCAAATAAATCAAAAATTTCAAAATCTCAATATCCAAATGGATAGACCCTTGTCTCTTCGTGATCGATGTTATCCGACTAGGACCGTCCAACCCTCTGTCATCGTGTTCCCACCAGTTGAAGGAAACAATTTTGAGCTTAAACATTCTTTTATTCAAGGGGTACCAAAGTTTACTGGGTCTGAAAATGCTTATGAATTTCTAAGTGAATTTGAATTGTATGCGTCCACAACAAAAATGCAACAACTGTCTAACGAATCGACCAAGCTGAGGCTAATTCCCTTTGCACTACATGAAAGCGCTAAAAGATGGATAAATTCTCTTCCAAAACATTCCATAAGAAGTTGGGATGAATTTGTCACTGCATTCTTGAAAAAGATTTTCCCTTTCCATAAAACTCTCAAAATTCGAACCTAGATAAATCAATTTTGTCAAAATGAGGGGGAAACTTTTTCAAAATACTTTGAAAGATTCAACCAACTATTATATAGTGGTCCTCATCATGGAATTCTAAAAGATCACTTATGTCAAATTGCATATGAAGGGCTAAACTATCAAACTAGGACTCAATTAGAATCAATGTGTGGAGGAGACTTTATGTCTAAGACGACCGATGAAGCTTGGAAATTCTTAGAAGATTATTCTGAAAAGGACATGCAGTGGGAATCAATTCATGTTCCCATTCGTACTTCTACTAGAGAAGTGCATGTCGTGGACCCAAGTCAAATTCCCTTCGAAATCAAACTCCTCAAGCCGGAGAAGGGTTACCCCACTATTACTCTCAGGACCAAGCCAATGCTATAGCTCAAAATAACCCCTACTCAGCCACGTACAATCCTGGTTGGAGAAACCACCCAAATTTTTCTTGGTCAAACCCCAATAATTCGGCTAACCCATCTCACATGCAACCCTTTATCCCCAATCCGAATTACCAAGCTCCACCCCCCAATTCTCAAACCTCTCAAACTGCACCTCAATCCAAACAACCTTATAGGCACCCCAATTTCCAATCATCGAACCAACCCTCTCAATCTTCTCAACCGTCGCAAGAAATTGTGCGTTTAGAAAAACAGTTGAACTCTCATGAAGCTAAAATGAACTCACAAGACACTAGATTCGACCAAATGTTTAATATGATGAAAGAACTGATGAAAAATAACGAGAAAGGAAAGTTGCCTAGTCAACCTGAGGTGAATCCAAAATATAACTCTCGTGCTGTAAATTCTTGTGAGGACGAAAACCATAATCCAATCAATGCTATTACAACCCTTCGATCTGGAAAGAGGATTGATAATAACGTGGGCAACCCTGGCGGACCTTCTAACTCGACCCCAATCCCTAATCTTGATGATCACCCATTGGATTCGAATGCCAATTCATCTAAACCTCAAGTTTCCTTAAATGTTGGCAATCCCAACAATTCTTCTTCCAGTGTCGGCAAACCCGATCCACCCTCGAAAATTAATGTTGGCAATACCAACATTCCATCTTCTACGACCTTACCACCTTCTATTTCCTTGGATAAACCTTCTTCCTCGAATGATGAAACTCATCACAGAGTCGAAAAACCAATAGCTCCATTTCCCCATAGACTCAATAATAAGAAGAAAGCAGCAAATTTCGATAAAATTTAGGAAATTTTCAAACAAGTCCGTGTGAACATTCCTCTTTTAGACACCATTGAACAAATTCCTCAATATGCTAAATGTCTTAAGGAATTGTGCACACAAAAACGTGATACTAATGTCCTAAAAACCGCCTTTCTAACTGCTAATACAAGCTCTGTTCTCTCAAATCTTGCCCCAGTCAAGTACAAAGACCCTGGCTGCCCTACGATTAATTGCAAAATAGGAAACACCCATATCTCTCGTGCTCTACTCGACCTTGGTGCCAGTGTCAATCTTCTTCCTTATACTGTTTATCATCAACGTGGACTAGGGGAGATTAAACCAACAAACATCACTCTTCAGCTAGCTGATCGATCTATCAAAAAGCCATTGGGAATTATCGAAGACGTCTTGATACAGATCGAACAGTTTTACTTTCTTGTCGATTTTATAGTTCTAGAAACAGAGCCTGTCTCAAATCCCAAAGTTCAAATACCATTGATTTTAGGACGCCCTTTCTTAGCAACCTCTAATGCTGTCATTAATTGTAGGAATGGTCAGCTTCGACTTTCCTTCGGGCACCTAACCATTGAACTAAACATCTTTAATCTCAACAAACAACCTAGGGATTTTGAGATCGATGAAATTGACATGATTCAAACCACAGTTGATAAAACCTCTAATGACACTTCTGAAGCCTTAAAAATGTGTCTTGACCATTTCGACTCCGATTTCGATGAACTCGAATACATTTCTGAACTAAACAAAATTCTTGACTCCGACACTTTGTCACCTGAATCTAACCAAGGAATGTTGACCAATGTTAACACACAAGAACTTCCTAAGTTAGACCTCAAACCCTTACCACCAGACCTTAAGTATGCTTACCTAGACTCCTCAGAAAATTTTCCCATAATCTTGGCCTCCGATCTTACCGAGGACCAAGAAGAAAAACTTTTGGAAATCTTGCGGGAAAATAAAGACGCCTTGGGGTGGGAAATTAGCGATATAAAAGGGATTAGCCCATCAATTGTGGAACATCGCATACATTTAGTTGATGAGGCTAAACCCACCCTGAGGCTCAAAGGCGATTAAACCCAAACATGAGAGAAGTGGTCAAGGAAGAGATAATCAAATGTTTAGACAATAACATCATTTATCCCATCTCTGATAGTACATGGGTGAATCCGGTACAAGTTGTACCAAAGAAGTCGAGAGTCACAGTAATCAAAAATGATAGTAATGAACTCGTCCCAACAAAAATCAAAACCAAATGGCGCGTGTGTATTGACTATCGAAAGCTCAACTCAGCCACGCGAAAAGACCATTTTCCCTTGCCTTTTATTAACTAAATGCTCGAACGCTTAGCGGGACATGAGTACTATTGTTTTCTCGATGGATACTCTGGCTATAACCAAATTCCTGTTGCTTTAGAGGATCAACATAAGACCACCTTTACTTGTCCCTTTGGAACCTTTGCTTATCTTCGCATGCCTTTTGGTCTTTGTAATGCCCCCGCGACATTCCAAAGGTGTATGATGAGTATTTTCTCTGATATGGTGGAAGAATTCTTGGAAATATTCATGGATGATTTTTCAATCTGTGGATCATCTTTTTCCCAATGCCTCACTCATTTAGAACTCATCCTAAAACGTTGTAAGGAAAAATCACTCATGCTTAATTGGGAAAAATGTCACTTCATGGTAAAAAGGGGGATAGTTCTAGGTCATGTCGTCTCCAAAGATGGCCTTAAAGTCGATAAATCCAAAATCGATTTGATTGTTAATCTGCCTCCTCCTAAGTCTGTGAAAGATGTTCGTTCATTTCTTGGCCATGCGGGATTCTATAGAAGATTCATTAAGGATTTCTCGAAAATTTCAAAACCTGTCTCAAATTTACTTGTTAAAGACGTTAAGTTCGAATTCTCCAATGATTGCAAAACATCTTTTGAAACTCTTAAGTCAATCTTGACCACAGCTCCCATCATTCAACCTCCTGATTGGAATCAGCCCTTCGAACTTATGTGCGACGCTTCTGACTTTGCAATTGGAGCCATCTTAGGTCAGTGTATCAATAAACTCCCTCGAGTCATTTATTACGCTAGCAAAACCTTAAACGAGGCCCAATTGAATTACTCAACTACTAAAAAGGAATTTTTGGCAGTGGTTTCGCTCTTGAGAAATTCAGACCATATCTCATAGGATCCAAAGTCATAGTTTACACTGATCATGCTGCCCTACGATATTTGCTTTCTAAGAAGGATGCTAAGGCCAGCTTGATTCGTTGGATCCTTCTTCTTCAAGAATTCGATATAGAAATACGAGATAAAAAGGGTTCTGAGAATGTTGTAGCTGATCATCTCTCTCGAATTGTGCACAAAAATGTTGATGACACCCAAATCGATGACTATTTTCCTGACGAACAAATCCTTTCGATCTATAACACCCCTTGGTACGCTGACATTGTGAATTATCTTTTTACACAACAAACACCCGCTGAATGGTCGAAACAAGATAAACAAAAATTTCTCTTGAAAGTTTGAAACTTCTATTGGGACGACCCATATCTTTTCAAATACTGTCCAGACCAAATCATTCGAAGGTGTGTGCCCGATCATGAACACCAAAGTATTCTCTCTTTCTCACATGACCATGCTTGTGGCGGTCATTTTGGAGCAAGAAAAACTGCTGCAAAAGTTTTGCAAAGCGGTTTTTATTGGCCCACACTCTTCCGCGACGCTTTCGAATTTTGCTCTAAATGTGATCGATGTCAAAGAACGGGTCGAATTACTAAGCGAAACATGATGCCTCTCAACCCCATTTTAGTGATTGAGTTATTCGATGTTTGGGGCATCGATTTCATGGGACCATTCCCTAACTCATTTGGAAATCTTTACATCTTGCTTGCGGTAGACTATGTCTCAAAATGGGTTGAAGCCATCCCGGCCAAAACCAATGATAACAAGGTTGTTATCAAATTCCTCAAAGAAAACATCTTTTCACGCTTTGGCACACCTCGAACTATCATTAGCGATAATGGTACTCACTTCTGTAATCGTTCTTTTGAATCCTTGCTCAAGAAATACTCAATCACACACAAGCTATCAACCCCTTACCATCCACAAACTAGTGGACAAGTAGAAGTTTCCAATAGACAAATCAAACAAATTCTTGAGCAAACCGTGAATTCCAATAGAAAAGATTGGTCCTTAAAACTGATTGATGCACTTTGGGCTTTTCGCACTGCTTATAAAACCAATCTAGGGATGTCACCATATCGATTAGTCTTTGGAAAGGCCTGTCACTTACCTCTTGAATTAGAGCATCGTGCTCTTTGGGCCATAAAATTTTTGAATTTTGACTTAGAGAAAGCCGGCTCACATAGGAAGTTACAAATTTCTGAATTAGAGGAATTGAGAAATGAGGTGTATGAAAATGCGAAAATCTACAAAGAAAGAACCAAAGCCCAACACGACAAAAACATACTTCGTAAGGAATTCAAGTAGGTCAAAAAATTCTTTTATACGACTCTAGACTTCACTTGTTTCCAGGAAAACTCAGATCTCGATGGACCGGACCTTATGTTGTGAAAACAGCATATCCTCATGGAGCAGTTGAAATTGAAAATCCTAGGGATGGAAAAGTCTTCAAAGTAAACGGTCAACGACTGAAACCATTTTTAGAATTCGAGCAATATGACGAAGATGACCATATCAATCTTCATGAGCCTGATCATCCACTGTGAAATCAGGTGGTACACGTTCTTTTTCTTTTATTTTTATTTTTCATTCTTTTTGTTTTTCTGCCATTTTTATCTGCATACCTTAGACAGTTGGGACACTGTCTCAATCTAGTGTGGGGGTATTTATATTACATCAGTAATCAAACTTTATGAACTAGGTCATTCATTGAACAAGGATTAACTTAAAATTCATAAATAACACCTTGGTCCTTGTTTGATAAGTTGAATTTTTGGTGATGGGAATGAACATTATTTATTCATTGAGTTGTAATGTGTCTTTTTTAAGATGCTAGCTTGAGACTGTGCAGACGTTAGTCGTGTTATGGAGTAAGCGTGTCAACCCTTGTTATACATGTTAGAATGTGCAAGTAAAATAAATCAAAAAAAAAGAGAAGAAAAAAATGAAATCAAATAAAAATGATTTTTGCACCTACATTTATTGGAATTTCTGAGTTTGTTTTCATGCATAATATTTTTCCACTCAAATCTTCAAACTTGTAAGTTCTAAATTCCACTTGGCCCACTTAAGGAGAAACGACTCATTGTAGCATTCTTCTTCGATACCCCCACATTATTCAAACCCAAGTTTTGGTCGATTACATCATGTTTCGACAAGTTTATCTTATATTGGTCTACTATAAAACCTTTTTGACTGATTTATTTTCAAAGGTTTAGAACATCACTTTTTATTCCAATATTACACTACCCACTCCGTACTTGTTCTAAGGTAGGATAACCATATACCACATCCTATTTTATATGGGTTATCTATCTCATGAAACTTTGATTGTCTCTCCTTTCAGCTTTTCATATAACATCAATCCAGACTTGTGTGTTGAATTAGAGTTATAGAAGTAGAGTAACTAAGGCACAAATCTTTCCTTTCATAAAGTGTTGGTTATGATTCGCTTAATAGATGAGGAATCAATGAAATAATATACGGTATCATTGCATTTTATCTCCACTCATCATTCATTATGAAGTTGTGAAAAAAAGAAGAGAGGGAGTCTCTCAAAATAAAATAGTCATTCATCATTCTTGACTATAAAGAGTTCATTTCCACTCCATCCACACCCATCATACCGTACTAAGAAGCGAGGATTGTAGTTGAGAAGATGAAAGGAAACAAAACGTCTATATGTGCCTTAGTGTTACTTTATCTTTTGTAGCTTGAAGTTCAACTAATACACTTGCCCTCTTATCTACAATATTTTTAGAACATACAAAATTTTCCTTCATCTATGCATAACTCACATCCAATACATTACAGTTACACTGGTGCAAAAATTATTCAAAAAAAAATGATTGGGTGCACATTGTCGATATATAAAACTTTAGTTGACACCACGCTCTTAACCCTCAAGACAATTACAGTGTTATCAAGGAATTACGATTCAGCTTGGAAAATTTTGTTCATTTTTGCACTAATTATGGGATAGACAATTTAGGACTAAACAGTTTTTATTGAATTTGAGTAAAATCCTTGGAATGCGAAAGACCTTAAATATATTGTTTGATTAATCTGCGTTTTTAAGACGTTTTGGATTTTGTGGGTAGTATCCGCTGAAAACCCTCATGAGACACCACTCGTCCTACTAGAGACACCTAGAGGTTTAATGGCTTGTTGCATACGCTCAATGCAGTCGTGTTTCCTACGAAAGTGTGACCTATCTAGTTAGTTTTTCATTTTTATTTTCTTTTTACTCGAGGACGAGTAAAAGATAAGTGTGGGAGTATTTAATTAACATAGAAATGTGTTTATTTTATGCTCTTATATTTTATATTTTGTAAATAAATAAAGGATACTTTGGGTACTTTTAGGTGTTTTTACAGGTTGTCAAGTAATGCCTCCTTCGTTTCAAATTAAAGGCCAACTACAAATAAAAAGCTACTTCCCCATATTAAAGCCCTCTCAATTACAAAAGACGCTGTAGCTCACTGGTAAATGCATAGAGATTTGTACTGAGAGACCTGAGTTCGATCCCCGTCAAACTCACTTTTTGCCAAAGAACGGAACTTTCACACTGCCCCTTTTGCTATGAAGAATATATGGATTAGTGTTATATTATATATACATATTCATGTGTATGTATGATATTCACTAATAGACATTTCAGGAATAGTCATGGAAATCAATTCAGAACATTCATTTTTCAATTTCCAATTAGAAGAATTTCTGATTGAATTATTGCCAAGAAAAGATCAATTTTGAAGATTTTATCCTTTGTTGCCTTTGGAGTCTAATGAGTATCCTTGTTTGGAAGAATTAATCACATGGAATCTGCTCATCAATCAATCAATCAATTTGCTACATGGAAGATAGGGAAGATTTGGAAGATATTCACCGTGTTTTGCTTTCCAATCAAGCTTGGTCAAGGAAGGCACGAGATACAATGGATGATGAGGCCATTTATTCATAGACTTAATTAGGGTTTCCAGTTCACCTATAAAAGCACATGTATATCCCATTGTAAAAGGGACATTTTTTTGTATTCTCATTTATTAATAAAAAGTTTTCTTCGTTTTAGTTTACTATCTTTTTCTTTCATAACAATTTGTGTATCTATCCAATTAGTTTTGGTAGAATACATATTGTTATTTTCTTTTATTGCATGTTAGGACTGTCCGTTTGATTAGATTCAAAGACACATCCTCCTTTTAATTTTCTGTGTGTTGTTTACTTGTTATTTTCTTTTTATAGTAATTGGTACCTTTCTTTTCAGTTGTTGAATTGATATCGGTTTGATTAGATTCAGATTCGTAGTAATTTCAATAACATTAATTCAAAAAAAAAAAACCAACCTTCAAGATTTGTCTAACTCGCCAAAGAATAGATAAAGAATAATTTTTAAGTACACCTCCCTGTGTTCGACCTGTATGCTACACACCTGTGCGCTTGCAGAGTTTATTTTGAATTTCGCGCTTTTCTAGTTCATAGGAAAGCGACGATCAAGTAAGCCCCATATCATTGAAGAAAGCAAGACAAATTAGTGGTAATACCACTACTTTAATGCTTGAAGTCCGACCATAGATTCCCACCTTTGATGTTTTTCAGAAGAAGCACCAATATATGTAGGTGTAATTCTTTGCATGTCTCAGTGGCCTTCTACCTTCATGTTTTAAAGACATTTTATCTTATCCGCAATTTTCAAACCATTTTTCATTAGCTTTTAAATCTGATTAGAAACAAAAATGAATTGCAAAAAAAGAATATGGAAGAAATATGTACCTTAACAGCTAAGGCTAAAGCCTCCATCGTACTCCTCGGACTTAGGGCAGTTTCAGGTGATGTATTACTGATCTACATAGCTAGATGCTTCCAAATCTACTTATGATTCTAACAAACACTGATCAAAAAAAGTAGAATTAAATTTGGTCTACTTATCAGCATATACTTTGGAGCAATCAAGCTTAACCTAAAGATAAGCTTGGCTTTCTGAATCTAAAATGGATCGATAACCTAATTAGTTGGATAATGAATAAATCTCTAAAACAGATTTTAGTCAGGAAGCAAGACATCAATTCTTAAAAGTAAACAACCTGAATTAAAGGAAAACGAAGTAGTCGTTAAAGGAAATAGTCTGAATTGAAATCGCAAGCTACAGCCCAACCCCTGAATGGTAGATATCGCCGACTTGTTTAGTTTCAGTAAGTGCAGTGTGAAGAAGGTAGAAAGAACATGGAGGAGTTTGGTCTCCCCATGAAATATGGAAGGTGGATGAAGGAAAAAAAGCGAAAGCGGAAAAGAAGATGGAATGAAAATAAAGAAGGAAGAGAAAACGTTGGGGAACGTGAGCCTTGGAAACTAAACCAAGTAATAACTATACTGTAGGATGGTTTTGAGCCTTGTGTTGAGACTAAACCGCATCTTGGAAATCAAAATTTTCCTTTTTTGATAAGTGAGACAGTTGTTTTAGATTTCCAAAGCATAGTTATTTATTATTATTTTTAGTAAAAAGGTTTTGGCGGGAAAACAATCGACGTGGTGATGACATGTGGCCTCAGTGGTCTTTGCTTTAGTATATTGTAAGATTGTTAAATGAACAGTTATACCGCTATATGGTCTTATTGTTTTACACTTAAAACATTGGTAAGTATAATGTGTTTAATGATGATATTCGTATCCAAAATGCATCTAAAGATTCAATTAAACTTGAATCTTTAAAATTACCCAGTCATGCACAATGAGCAGCAATAGTCGTCATGTGAAATGTAAGGTATCCCAAAAAAACTATAGAACTGGGAATCCAAAGTGGAAGCTCGAATTACTCCACAAAAACAGATTAGATGCAGGGAATTGGTCGATTAGGACTTAGGAATGGTATAATTGTTAATTATATTAGAGACATCATAAAATCACCTAGATTCCTAGACTTAAACAATCAGCAAACTTCCAATCACCTCCTTTAAGCAGCATCCCACTGCAACCTGCAAATTCATCTCTTATACAAAACTTCCACACCATAATTGCCCTCATCTGCAAACTCCAGCTACAACTACTGCACTCTTCCATCATCAATCCAACCTCTACCAAAAAGAAACACCCCAACAACATCAGAATTCTTTTCGAACTCGAACTCGAACTCCAAATCAACATCCACCAACTCCACTCGAGCTCCTCTACAACCCTAACTGCCTGAAACAACAATCGTGAAACACCTTCCTCTGCCTTTTGAACACTCCGCCAAATAATCAAATAATTTTTCCTTGAAAGAATTGGATATCCATTTAGGGTTTAGGCAAAGTAAAAAGGGGTTCACAAGATTTGAGGATAAGGGAAGCGCACGGGATTTGAGGCATCAGAGGTAAACAAGATTTGAGGTATGGGCATAGACGAGGGAGATGAAGCAGTTGGAGGTAGGGGACTTGAACCTAAGAATGGGTGAATTTTGTACGTGTAAAATGAAAATTTGGTGTCTGGAGCCAAATTTTTGTGCGTTGAAGCCAGAAGTATCATTTTGGAGCCAAATGAAAGTCTGTATCATCTTTAGATTATTTTAAACATCGAACAAAATTAGACATGAGTTGAGCTTTAAAACATAATATTTATATTTTTCAAATGCGCCAAAAGTCTAGCAAAGTGATCAGTTAAAACTTATGTGTTTTGGTTAATCCATCAAACGTGCTTCTATGTTTTAGAATTCAATTTTTTTAAAATATAAAATATTAATATTAATTATAATTATTAACTGTCAAATAAAAATAAAACTTGATAATTGTTAATATTAATTACGTATTGACTAATAATTATTAAATATTAATTATTATTTATTTGATATAAATTATTAAAAAGCAATTGTTGAATGTCTTTTATCAATTATTTATTATCGATTGTTACTTATTACATGCTATTTTGATTTGAATATTAATTATTAGTTACCAAGTGTTATGTGCATATTATTAATTATTAATTGTTACTAATTTCTTCTTAGTTATAAACAAGTATTAATTATTAATTATTAATTATTCAATAGTAATAATTTAATATTAATTCTATTAATTAACTCTTAAATGTAATTAAAAAAATATAATTCATTAATATAGAGTACAACATTCATATCCAGTATAGAATTATTTTACAGTAAAACTTAATATTAATAAATAATATATTTATTAATTTTAAGAAAGCGTTGTAGTTGTTAATTATTGATTGTCGAAAATTGGCAACATACATTTATTACAATGGCGATTTTATGATTATTGTATAGTTGTAAAGTTAATTACTCGACATTGCTTACTAATAATTGGAAAGAAAAATTAAAGGAATATTGATTATATATAATAATTAGTAATTAGTGATTATTTATCAATAATCATTAATTATTATAAGTTATAAATGAATAATATAACATTATAAATGATTAATTATTAAATATTAATAAATAATATAATATTATTAATGGTTAGTAAGTAGTAAGTAGTAATATGATATTATAATTAATAATTAGTAATATAGTACTATAATTAGTAAGTAGTAACATATGATTAATGTAATATTATTAAAAGTTAATTATGAAATATTAATATATAATAAGTATGGGTTTTGAGAAAGCATTGTAATTATCAATTATTTATTATCACCTATTACAATGAGCATCTATAGCCTATTGTAAAATTGACACCTAATACAATGAGCATTTTTTTACCGTTGTAAATTTGGCATCTATTACAATGGGCATTTTGTGAACATTGTAAATTTGGCATTTCTTGCAACGTGCTTGGAAGGAACGTTGTAATAGCATTCTATTACGACGAAAAGTAATTGCTTATTGTAAAAAGGGCGTTATATAAAGCATCTATTACAACTGTCTTGGATTAACCGTTGTAATATCCATCTATTGCAACAATTGCCTGTTTTAAAAATGACGTTGTAATTGGGTGTTTTTGTTGTAATGATTAGTTCTTATTTATTAGTTACTAATATTAATTATTAAAAATTAATCATTATTTTTTGTTTAATAATAATCAATTATCTTTATTTTTTAATTACTATTATATTAGTTACTAAAGAATCATTAGTAATAGTAACTATTTCATGTCTCGGTCGCAATTTCAATTATTTAGTAATAATTATTGTTAATTAGTCTTAATTATTATTGCTAATTTTTGATATAAATTATTCGATATTACTCCTATTTATTAATTATTATACATTTCCTCTTAATTGAATATTAATTATTATGCAATTATTGAATATTAATTGTAATTATAATCTTTAATTGATTTATTTTTAATACTAATTATTTACTCTCTATTATTAACTTTTAATTAATTATTTTTATTTTTAATTGTTAATATTAATTATTAGAAATTAATTTTCATTCATAGTTATGTAATAAATAATCGTTATTCATTATTTATTCATTATTATATTAAATGTTGAATAATAATCATTATTGATTATTATATTAATTATTGGACATTAATTGTTTCATATTTCACATTAAAATCCGTTTAATTATAGATTATCTATAACTAATTTTTAATAGTCGATATTAATTACTAACCATGTTCAAACATTTTATAATGAATAAGCATATGAGTCCCTTAAAAATCTGCTGCTAAATAGCTTCAAAAAATACATGACGGTAAACTATTTCAAATTGCAATGGAATTCAATGACGAAAAATTGATGACAATAAAGCGTTGCAATTTGCTACAAATTAGCGATGGAAATCAGAACTCGATGGTAATATTTTAAAACAAGTTAAAATGAAAAAAATCATAGATAATATCCCTTACAGATTCCATGAAAATCGATCACTAATTTACGGCGGAATTTTTCGTTGCTAAAATCTGCAGCTATTTGATGTTTTTCTTGTAGTGTCTATCGATGATTCATTTATTGCAAAATTAGTACATTCAGTTACCATCTTTAACAGCAAATGCAAAGATTGAGTGTTACCTTAAACCACCCTCATTATTAAAACGAGACGTATAGGCACGCGCTTCGCGCGTGGTGATGGCACGCGCTCCGCGCGTGGTGATGGCACGCACGGAGCCATTCAACAAAATAAACATATGTCGTTAGTACATGATCTGGTATATTTCTTGCCCATTTTATTTTTCTGCATATTTATTTGCTCAATAGTTTCTTTATATTTTCCTATTTTCATTACTGTGCATTAATTTTCTTCTGTTTCTAATTCATGCATGTTAATTCGTGTGACCGTTATTCAAAACATTTATTTTTATTTCTAATTTTAAAAGTTCCATTCTTAATACGCGTGCACGTACTCTTGAAATAAATATTTCCACACATACGCGTGATTTAATTCCATTTACGATGCGCATTTATTTTCGAATTCAAACATACGCATGATTTAATTCCATTTACGTTACCATTCTAGATTTAATTTTCTGCTTTCAAATTTTAACATTATTCCCATTTACGTCTCTATTAATGTCATTAATGATGCGCATGGCTAATTAAAAGAACATTGCTATTTAACTTTAAATACTTTCCGTTTTTTTCTTGATTTAATTCCTTTTATCATATGTGTTTGTTTTTAGTAAAGGGCATTTTCGGTAGTTTGCGTGTACACCAAAAAAGTGTGACACCAAACCTATTCCGATTATTAGTAAAGATAAATGGTAAGATTATTATTTCAGAATATCTTTAATTAAACTAAAGTAAAGTAAAGTTGGTTGTCAAATTTTTAATTATGAACACATATTTTAATATGTCCTCATGACTAAGTTTTATTTTGTAATAACCTGATCATATCCATTACGCGCTTTCATATTGAACATTTTTATCATGAATTTTAATTTTATTTCCATCTTTACCTTGCATATTTTTTGTTACTTTTGGGTCTCGTTGCGTAAAATACAAGCAATGTAAGCATTCCCATATTCACTTCAAAGTTGAATTTATGCAAAGCAACCCTTTTAGACTGGTTTAATTTAAAATGTGTTCACTTTGCATGAAATATATTGAACTAAATTTTGAGTAACCATGTTTATTAGAACTACTGTGTTCACTTTGCAATTCAATACAATAGAAAAATGCTAAGACGTTCTAATTTTAATTCCCAAATACATTTCCATGGACTATGTTTTTTTACTAAAATCTGAGGAATTAATCCCACGTGAGGAGAACACATCGCATGGAATTAAGAAATTAGAGTTTAAATTCTTGATGGCCTTATAGATTTTTTTTTTTGGGTATGTGTTCATTATCAATATGGAGTTAAAATATTGTTGCGATAAACCAAAATTCGTGTGCATTTCTTATCTTCTTACGTGTTATTTCCAGTTGTTTGTAGCACATATCCTTCAAAACTATATTTAGAAACCACCGTGTCAAAGAACTCTTTCTCCTTGCTAACTCTTTTCACACACTATAACTTATTCAACATGGATTTTGTTAATGAGTTATGATATTGGGAATATTAACAAACTAAGTTATAAATGGATATTGAGAAGCAAAACTTCTAAATTTCCAAATTGCTTACGGATATATTGTGAAATCATACATAACGCAATATCAATGAACCTTTTTATATCATAAACTCATCACTTCATATTTCTGGAAAATCGGACCTATAGTTCGCATTTCTTTCCAATGAAAATTCATTATTTTTGTATACAAGTAACTCACACTTTCTTTTAGTGAACAACGATTTATGCCTTGATTGCTTCAAATAACAATTTGCATCTTGGTGACAAGAATCATGGTATGTGTGCACCTACATATATGTGTGTTTGTGTGTACATATGCATGTGCCACAATCTTTGTAAATGAGCCTAATATAAGCATGATCAAAAAATTATATAAACACTTCAGACGGAAACAACTAGATCCACTTTAATTAATGAATCAGTGCCAACAAAATGTAAAGTGTGAACAGTTATGTCATAAATTAAAGTGTAAAATTTGTCTTATGTTCAATGACTATAACGAATTTTTTACATGAATTATGATGTGATGATGAGCAAATAGAGACGTATATAAAGAATTACTAATTACCTCAAACTCTACAGAAATTTATTAAAATGGAGAAACAAAAAAGTTAGTTTAATGCTTTCATGTTACTTTAGTGGGTGCACAATCATTCTAAATTTCAAGATAAGGTTCTCACTATTCTTTGGGCCATATACATCAAAATGTTAGTGCCAATGTGAATTCAAGAGTTTTTTTCTCCATTATATGTAGGGGTGTTAAACGGACAGGACAGTCCGATGTACGACTCGGTCCGAAAGGGTAAAGTGTCCGGTCCGTGTCCGTACGATTCTCATTTAGGACATGATTTAGGACAAGAAAAAGTGTACGAAAATATGTCCGTTCGAAAATGTTCGATGTTTTTCTATTGTCCGAACCTTGTCCGTCCGTTGTCCGGCTCGTACGAACAATGTCCGAGCCAACTCCTCGTCCGGTCCGTGTACGTCCGAAAGTCTTATAGGACAGGACACGAACACCCCTCTGTCCGGTCCGGTCCGCCCGATTAACACCCCTAATTATATGTTGGCCCTCCGTTTGAATTGGGCATATTTGATTGCCTTTTGGGCTCCTACTTTTGGTGCAATATCTATGCCATTTGTTGAGTTATTGGTTTTTATAACTGAATTTGGGAAACTAATTTTAGTAACTAGAAACCTAAGTAAAAAATTTATTCATGTATAGCATTAATTAAGATTTTGTTAACTTAGTATACAAGTCCATGTACACAGATAAATTATGGAATAGAACTGCAATTGAAAGCAAAGTTTCATGCTTATATTATAGTGACTATACCATTAATATATCAATATAGGATACAAATATTTTACATCTGAATATGCCTCTCAACTATAGATTTATGATATTGATAAAATCTATTACATATTAGCTTGTGTTTATTTTTGTTGTTCATAAAAATTTGAGGACTATGCACATTGAATTTGAAAACATTTTTTTTTTCAAATTTCTCATGTTGATCTTTTTTCTTCAGAATTTAAAATGGTAATTATTCTTTTTCACAATCATTTTGTAGCACCAATGAACTAATATGTATGTTCTGCTTGCACATTAAAGTTTGCAATAATCAATTGAAGTTGGAAAATGTTGATGGTTCTCCCAGTGCTTAACAGATATAAGATTCTCAATTTAACATTTGAAGATGGATATAATTTACATCATTGTAAATACTTGTATTTTGCTCCCCAGTTATGTCAAATTAGAATTTATTTCTAGGAAAAAATGTACAAGGGATATTTAATACATTATTAGAACCTGTTACTGGATGTTTAAATTTCTAAACCATCAAATTATCCAATAGCTCATGAAGAGGCAAGCTGGAAAAATTAGAAACCAATATTTCTTTAGTTTTCTTTTTTATTTGTCTTTCTTTTATACATTTGAACATGAAAGAAAAGATTTTTCGCTTTCGTTATACGTATGTTCATGTGGTTTACCCTAATAAAAGGAAACAATGTAAAAAAAAATCTTTCACATCTTATAGGTTGAACATGTGTGCATAGCATGGGTTTACCTTAATAATGGATAAGCATATTTTTATTGTACTTCAAACCATTACCATTTCTGCCTATTTCTTCATACGTAAAACAATTGTTTTCAACATGATTTCTCTAAAAGGGTTGCAAATTTAGTGAAATTGCAAAAGATTTATCTTTCAGAAATAATATAATACAATACTTTTGCAAAATTTATGTAATTCATATTAGTTATCCCCAGGAGATAATTGTATATTACAAAATCACTGTAGCAAAGAGCAGGTTTAAGACTCAAAATACCTATTCAAAATTAGTACATAGGTGCTACAGCTTTATGATATATACTGAAGATTATGATCAAAATGACCTAACAACTATTTTGATACTATGTTATGGTCAACATATAAAAATTAACTAATTCAACTATTTTTCTACTATGCTATGCTCATCCTATCAAATTGACAAATCTCTACCCATTAACCTTAATGTAAATAGTCTAACGTGTTGCATATCATCAATGAATAGGAAGAAGTAGAAGTGCGAATGATCTTCTGTTCAAAAAAATCAATTCAGTGTGTTTGGTTCAATGGCTTCCACCGTCTAGTTATGGAGATTGTATTGCAGCCTGGAATATCATGTGCCCTGGCAAAAACCAAATGCAATTTTTTTTCATTCTCGTTATGTTATTTATTATTTGCAACGAATGCGGTGCATATGTAGTTTTACAAAAACAATAAATTTTATTAGATTTATGAATTGTTGTTATACTGGTTTTGATGAGTAATCTTGTACTATGGTTTGTTGAGTTTAAGTATTATTGTATATTTACATATGTATTTATTAACAAGTTTACAAAGGCTAAGAGATATTTTAGTGAAACGACCCGAAATCCCCCTTACGGGAAATCACGGATTGAGTTGAGGACAAACCACATCGGAACGCAAACAGAAGAACATTTCATTGCTTATTACAACAATTCCATCAGAATACAAGAATATACAGAGTATAAACAAATATAATACATCAGAGAAATATCAGAGATTTAAATACAATACTGCAGCGGAAAAATAATACAATACGCAACTGAAAGAGATATACGGATACAGAGCTTTCCGGATATCATTCCAGCTGTAAACCAGGTTCCTGTGAATATAAATCTGCAAAACCAAAACTACTAGCTGCCCGTGTCAAAATAAGGGCACCCAGAGTTTAGGTTAAAACAACAAACTCCAGGTCAGTAATGTGACTGGTGTGAGAACTAACACAGTTATTAATCTTTATTTTAAAGTTAGGTAAATCAAAGGACCACGCCGTATAACACAGAACGGGTTTCCTCCCAAGAATACCAGTGCATAAAACAACAGTGCAATGCTAAATAAAGAAAAATGAAGCTATTACAAGACCCAGGTCCCATCACACAATGCAACGCAAGCCGGAGGATAGGGTTTTACCTTATAATAGCCAAAGAAGGCTTGATACGTTTAAAACAGATTATTTGATACTATTATAAGTGTATAGTGTCAAATCAATTTCAATCATAAGTATTAATCATAGACGGCATGGGTACCATATATCATGTCGCCATACTAGGCTCTACAATCAAAACCGCACTGTTACGTATTTGGAAATTGGATTTCCGTCTGTGAACCGAGGCAAAAGATAGTCCTCTACCGATTTCGAGACTGTCTAGCCCGAGTCTCAGGCAAGTACTCAGTCACGCCTTTGGAGCGACAAGGCCGGTCCACCGATGTGGATTAAAATGCCTGAACACTGCGTTTCCCCGCCCTTTGGGGACGTAAATGAGCCAACGAATGACTCCATCGGCTTCACATAGTCACCGATATATCCGAGGCGCCTCGCAACAGCAACAACCACATAAGTTAAACTCGTCAGGGCGTGTAAAACCACTGACGTCACTTCTAGCTAGAAAGAAACGCATGTCCTCCCTGAGGTACTCTCCCGTTTCTGGTCCACTACCGGGGTGTGAGGCTCGCGAATCAACGCTACACAAAGCTATGCCACACAGGCTGTGCTTTGATCATCAACCACAAGACTCTGCTTCTCAAAAGAAGCCTTGATCATTTGCATCTTAGCATGCCACACAGGAAATTCACTCCATGCGTTTGATATCCATCAATATATAACATCTGAGCTCGTACGTCTCAGAGAAGGGCGTTAAGCAAGAGAATAAATTCTCCGCCGCCAAACAGATATATATTTAATAGAAATCAACCACATAGAATAAAATCCAATGTCAGACACACAGTCCATTTACAAGTCCGTTCTGGGTCTGAACGAAACCGGAGGCACCTTGTACCTCTCTTATCCATCGATCTCCAAGTACGTCTGGACGACCACT
Organism: Allium sativum; assembly: GCA_030737875.1. NCBI lineage: Eukaryota > Viridiplantae > Streptophyta > Magnoliopsida > Asparagales > Amaryllidaceae > Allium > Allium sativum. The sequence goes on along the minus strand of CM060922.1, from coordinate 351,862,277 downwards.
AACTGATTCCCTCCTCTTGGGTGTACGGCCCAATCAAGATCATCAGTAACCACCCAAACGATGTGAAGACCTCCGGTCTTCGACCACCGTCTTCATCTTCGACTCATCATCGAATCAGTTATTCAGAATGGGATAAACCCGGGCTTTCCGAATAACTCGCGTATATAATAAACAAGTGTTATACAAACACAACATACGCCTCATTCCAATTCATCAGTCACTAACCGTAAATTAGTAAGGGAACAATTCCCCAAATATTAACCCCGAAGGCCGAAACCAACATCAGATCAATACCCAGGAAACCATTCATCTTAACTAATCTTCAATTAGTTGCTAAATTTCACATTCTTAGGGATAGGTTCCCATTAATTTTATCAAAGATAAATTCCTCAAATTTATTCTTTAATCTTCTTTTGAATATCTATTCAACTAGTCGGGATTAACGAACCTTACCGAAGTAATCATTTGTTTTAATTTCCCAACCTCAACCTATTCATACCGTGAAGTAAAACTGGTAATACTTCATATCTAACACCACGGTGTTATCGGTAAATTCAATTACAATTTCACGTTCAAATCTAATTAAAGATTTAACTATCGCCTGGAGCAAAATGGTGATACTCCATTCTCGATCATTTCAATCTAATTAAAGATTCATTAAAACTCCACTTAGTTTTAATCTTTAACTGGGTTAAAGAATCAATGTCATTTAAAACACGATTCGCGATAAACCCAAAATCACATTCCATTCTATCAGCCTTTAACCGTAAAATAGCAAGTGAGCAATTCCCTAAGTATCAACCCCCGAAGGCCGAAACCAACATCAGATCAATACCCAAGAAACCATTCAACTTAACTAATCTTCAGTTAATTTCTGATTTTCTTAACTCAGTTGGGTCTAAGAACAGTATTATTGAAGATACCGTTCACGACAACCCAAAATCCCATTCCATTAATTATTGGGTTAAAGAACAAGTGTTATTTAAAACACCGTTCACGATAAACCCAAAAATCGTTCAAATTCAATTCCAATTAAATATCATTCAATTGGTACACTTCATTAAATCTAAATAAAAAGATTTAATCTTTTTCTCAACTGGGTTTAAGAACAGTGTTAATGAAGACACCATTCACGACAAACCCAAATCCCATTTGATATTAAATATAAGGCTCTGAATAGAAAATATATCGGCTTATATTCAATATCAAATTCTACGACCAACAAATATCGTATTGGAAATAACGATATAAATATATCTTTCAAATTCCCATAATAATATCTATATCATCACGAAATCCAACATCGAAATATTCCAAAGACAATTTCGATCCAAATCCATTCCAATTCAATTATTGGAAATTCTGGTTATTTTCAAAACCATTTCAAATTCAATTTATTTATTTCAAAAATAAATTGATTTTAATTCTAGTTCAAAACTAGTTTATTTCGATAAAAAACTATTTTTATCTTTTATGAAGTTTTTCATCCCAATTCTTCCCAAATCATTTCTTATGATTTTACACAAATTATTACTATTTTTAATAATTTTATCAAGGTCCGTACAGTCGATTTCCCTCAACGGCCATCGAACTGCACTTACAACGACCTTTTCCAAATTTGATTTTGACATAATTCCAAATCCAACTGTTAGATTTCAAATCTCAAATACTCGATAGAAAGCTCTTTTCGATACGAATCCAACGGTTCCGATTTCAAGAGAATCCGACGGTCAGATCTCCCGTAATATCCATTCGAAGGCAATGGTCGAAATTCGCGAACTGCCGCGGCGCGGCGCGTTCTATTCTGGCCATTATATATATAATATATATATTATATATATTTCGTCGATTTCCTTTTAAAACGTATTTTATAAACCGTTTAAATTCGTTTTCAAAACGATTTCAACTTCCTTTTCAAATTCAAATCAAGATTGAATTTTTCAATATAAATTCGTTTTAATTTCATTTCAAATCGATTTCAATTCAATTTCAATTTAATTCGAATTTCAATTCATTTCAATTTAATTCGAATTTCAAATATATTCAATTTAATTCAAATTTCAAATCTATTCAATTTAATTCGAATTTCAAATCTATTCAATTTAATTCGAATTTCAAATCTATTCAATTTAATTCGAATTTTGAAATCACTTTCAATATTCATTGAAAAATGGATAAAATTGATATAAATATCGTTCACGTCAAAATGACATTAATCTAATCAACACGGCTTTTATTCAACACATGAATGTTTATTCTATTCAACACATGAATTTATTTTCAATTCAACACTTGAGTTTATTTTCAATTCAACACATGAATTTATTTTCTATATTGGAATGAGGCCCAATCAATTACCATATAATGTTAATTATATGGATTTTCTACAACACATGTATATAATAGCAACGATAAATAATCAACCATCATCCAGAGTGCACAACACAACTGCATAAGCATTAAATATAAATAATTAACGCTTACACAGTCTGTCAACCCACCGATTGACATACAACTAACAATTGGGATTAGTGTACGTCAAATATCACCCCAATACCCGTGTGGGGGTTTCAAAACAACAAACACAAATTTTATTTTTGCAGTTGGGCGATGTGTAAAATTTATCGTCTTAATCAATATCAGTCAAATCAGTGTACATAAACAAATCGTCCGATTTGATTATTACTATTTATTTTATATACACGTTAAAAATTATATTTTTAACTATAAAATATTTTCCACTATAAAATATTTTATTTCATTTCACATCACACAATCAAATTTCACAACACAGCAATCAAACAAACAAGTCATCAATGGTCTATGGACGACGGGTGTCGGGTGCTGCTAAGCACCGTCTACATCCTAGTATATATTTCAAACTAGAAATAGAAATAAAAGTGAGGAGTTCTCACCAACTAGCTAAACCGAACGCCACGACTCTTCTTATATAAAAATCTTGTCATGCTCGCCTTTTGTCAATTTCATTGCCCGTGGCCACTACATATATAAAAATCACATTTTTATATTGTTGTTATGTATATAAAAATAACATTTTTATAATCACTCTATATGGATAAAAAATTCTATTTTTACAACGGTGTTCATATAATAAAGATTATATTTTTTATCACTTCATTTTAATAAATAAAAATCATATTTATATTTCTACTTCATATGCATTTACAACGCTTCTTTCTATATAAAAATTAAATTTTTATATTTCTACTTCATATATAAAGATCGAATTTTTATATCATCATTATAAAAATCACATTTTTATTTCAACACATATATAATAAAAATCAGATTTTTATTTCGCTACATCTATAAAAATTATATTTTTATACTCTACATCATATAAAAATTATATTTTTATACTCTACATTATATAAAAATTATATTTTTATCTCTTCTACATAATAAAAAATCGAATTTTTAACACTTCTATAATATAAAAATTATATTTTTAACCTTTCTATAATATAAAAATTATATTTTTTAACCTTTCTATACTCATATAATAAAAGGTCTAAATTTTCTCATGCTACTTCATATCAAAACTGACCTTTAATTTTATTTTTAAATTGTTTACATTAAATAAACTAAAATAAATAACTAAATAAAAAATAATTAAAAACTTACAGTCGGTCTCGGAGTGGAGGAAGGCGCTGACGGGCTCAGGGAGGCATCGTGCGAATTGGGGGGATGCTTGCGCGTCGGCAGGAGAGGGGGGGGGGTGCTCGCGAGTCGGCAGGAGGGGGGTGCTCGTGGGTAGGGGCGACGGGGGCTCCATTTTTTTTTTCTTTTTTCTTTTTTTTTATGATAAATCGATTTGGTCAAAGGAGGTAAGGGGGTGAGTATATAATATATATTATTTTATTTAATTAATCTCAAAAAGCAACTTTTTATTTCGACCTCGAAATCGAACTCACCGACTGTCGCCCATAGCTAATTACCCCCATTTCGAACACATTGGGATATGTATCACAGGCTGATTCGATTGTTTCGATCAGTTTTCATCAAAATCAACATATAACTCTATATATTGAATTTGAATGCGCCTTTCTATTTATCGGGGCCACATACTAACTCGAAAAATCCTCGAAAAATATTTTCTAGCTTCGTATTGACAATACGGTCCTAACAAAACTAATTTCGTCAAATTCTGAGACCGTTTGAAAAATGGCTATTTTTCAGTCGATTAAAATCAACTGAAACTGGTCAAACGCGTTTTCCTTTGCCACGCTCACATATCGAATCGAAAAATTGCGAATTTTGAAACCGAGCAATAATTTGACATCACGGATCCAACAAAAGTGGTTTAGTCGAAAACCGAGGTCGTTTGCAAAATTTCCATTTTTAAGGGCCAGAATTCCATAGCGACAATTCTGAATTTTCAACTGGATGTAACTTTTGATCCCCGCTATGAAATTTCAATTTTTCTGATTCGTTGGAAAGATATTATCAATTAGATTCAAATATTTTTGGTTTCGCTAAAATCTGGTTTATTTTGCACCCGGTACATTCAATTGAACTTTGAAATCGAACTTTCGAACTACCGCTTCATTTTCAATTCCTTTTATAATTTAAAATAAATATTTATATTCTAACGACGACGTATATAAATATTTATGTTATAATTCTATTCAAAATAAATTTCTCGTCATTATTATTTAAAATAATTCATTTTAAACAATCAAAATTCACTAAAATTGCCAAAATAAATTTTTTAAATTGGCTCAGATTTCCGGTTTATTACATTTAGGCAGGCATTCGAATGAAGAAGCATTTAGTCAGGCTATTTTCATATAGATGAAAACTACTTCGTCATTGTGTTATTGATTATTCATTCACTTGCAAACTTTTATTGATATCTTATTACTTTCGTATGTTGGGCTTGCAATGTTGGATTATTCTTCAAAAGTACATCCACAAACAGTTCAACATGTTTAGTTGCATTATATTACTACTGCATCTTATGTTGTCTAAAGTTTGAAATGCAAAATTTATGCAATTGATTTATTTGGACTTTACTTTAAGATTAGGATGTCCATCTTTGCTCCAGACATTATAATCGATCAATATAACAAGATCTATTGAACATGTAGCCTAACTTAAATCTAAGAGCATGATGCTTAATCTGAAATTTTTTTTCACTATGCATAAAACTCTGCATAAGCACTGGAGCAATAGTTTGATAAACTATCAAAAATACAAACACCATGCAAATCTTAGTAATTACCTCTTACACATTGTGATGTGTGGCTATTCAGGATTAAGACTTTCTTTGCTGAAAAGTGAAAATAACATATAAATTTATTTTCCAAGTTTCAAATAGTGAGTAAATGCGATGTTATTCATTACCTCTCAAAGTTGGAAACTACTAAGTATTTGGTTACTGATTTTCTTAAAGTTCTCTTTATTTGTTGCTAACTTTAAATGTTTATACAACTATTTCCACCAACAACCCAAATGCGAAGCATGGGTTCGCATTAATAATTTAACTAAAATCTCAATAACTACTAAAAAAATCTAATATAATTTACTTTATATGTCTGTATATTTCATTAAAGAAAGAACTATAAATATATCTATACGTTATTTCTTTTCTTCTAGATCCTTAGTGACTTCTTTATCTTTATTTATACATTTATTTAGAACGCATGTTAAATGAGTACTTTCAGTCTTATCATGCTTTATATTTCTTCCTCTTACAATGAACCGATATAACTCAATAAGAGACTACTTTTTTCTTAAATTATTATTTTTAATAATAACCTTAAAATATCCATGGAACCAAAGGTTAATAAAAACTTCAGTGCTTTTAACTTTCGAAGCAATACTTTTCCATATAGTACTCATTTATGTTTCTTTTACTTTTGACTTTATGGAATCGGTCGCCACAAAGAGTGTTTATTTCCCTTTATTGTTCCCATAAAATCCATTCCATTTTAAGTAGATAACTCACCAAATTTAGTTATCCTTGCGTATAGGACATCCTTGAAAACATCTAAAATAATTTACCTTATAATCCTATAACTCATATAGTCTAATTATACCACCTTTAAATATTTGCCATAACGTTAAAAGAACATTCAACTATAATAGGGCTAATCATGACCGTCTTAACTGCAAGAGCTGAATCCATGAAGTCAAGAGTAGACAACCTATTATCTTAATTCCTTATAAATGGTCCCAAACATGGTGGGAATGCTATTAAAATTTATAGGCACTTCACTCAAATTAGTTGGAAAATAAACAAAAAAAATTGATCTTAAATGCTTATAGCCAAATATCGATCATGATAAATTTAAATAACTGGTAAGTCTCTTTTGAGATACCTAGTACACATTAATATCAAGTCATTGGATAGTAATATTAATTGTAAATGGTACTTTTGTTGTAATAATCAAACACTGACAATAAATTCTAGTCAAGTAGCAACCTTACTTTGGGAAGATTACTCATTCACTCGTAAAAACTCATAATTGTCACATATTTATCATCGCATATGCATAAATGACTCAGCCAAATATTAGACTTTCTTTGGACCAACTAATACTCGCATGAATAACCACACACAAATATCAAATATTTTCATGAACAACCAAAATAAAAGAAGTCACTTTGATGACACGTTATTTCAATTAGTTCTCTAAGAATGTAGAATATTTATAGTTAAAAGTAACATAAAAAATATATTTGAATTTATTTTTAATGTTTTTACGTTGTACCTCAAGTGCTATAAAACACACACAAAATTCTTTAGGTCCTCGTAATAGTTCAAAAATCCAAAAAACAAAAAAACTCATGTGGCAAAATATATTTTAATCATAACTATTTTGATATATATCTTTAGGTAATGACTATATTCATAGAATTCTTTAAGTAAATATTATATAGTATATCACAAATACATCACATAACAAATGTCATAAATAAATGCTATAATTAATGCCATAAAAAGTTACATATAAATAACATAGCAAACCTCATGTGAAATAATATTAATGAACATAGTTGCTATGATGTATATGATCGTAGTATAGCTACATAGAATGTTACTAGGTCATTCTACCATTTATTTATTATTCGAATACTTAATTAAAGCTTGGAACCATAACTCAGTTTATATAATAGTGTGATATTATCTATTTGGCCTTTCAACAAATGGAAACCACTTCATCTCAGCGCATTCTTTCCGTGACAATTACGTCTTTAAGCCTTATTTATTTTACTTTATTTGATCACTTTAACTATGCATTTCACCGAAACAACATAACATGCTCTAATTTCATGTGTGGCCCACATATTGAATTTTTTACAATCTCCCTCATGGCTACATACGTAATAACCTCAAAATTGTATTTAATTTTATTAGCTCTAAAGTATGTTATTTATAATACATGGTTGTTCTTAAACAATCTCTTTCATTAACTATTTGATAAAGAATCAAAGTGACATTCACTATATTTATTGCAACTAGACAATCAATGGTTAGATATATCACTATAATCAAATGACATAGATCAATTGTGAATATGTAGCATGGAAATTACATGTTATGTGACATATACATGTTTATTTTCGACTGGTCCAACATCAGCGAGATCAAATCATTCAATATTTTTGAACAACCTGAAGTGCAAATAAAACTTTACAACTTTATTTCTAGTTAGAAAAGGAACTTATATACACACACACACACACACACACACACACACACACACATATATATATATATATATATATATATATATATATATATATATATGTATATAACCTAAGTATAGAGCAATGGGTCATATGACAATATTACTTACTCATGAAAGACCTTGGGTGATAATTCTTTTATAAGAAGAACGATTATAATGGAGCACGGTATAGTATGCGCTATGAATTATAATACGATTCACACTCTTCTTTATTGAAAAATAATATGTTATTTACTGTCACAATATTACTTTAATGATCTTTCAATTCTTTATCAATAACCCGCAGTCTTACGACAAAATTTTACAATTATATTCCATAGTTGGATGCCTTAAAGTTAAACATAAACGATATTTTCAAGGTGGTTGAAGCTACAAGTGTTTGAATGATACTTTTTCTTATACACTTCCACCCATAGAATATATTTTCATTACCTAAAGTGGATCATTTCCAGTAACGATATCCAAAATATTCGAATCGTAATTATTTATGATCTCCAACTGATCTAGTCTTTTATATACGAGCATAAAGCCTCTTATTTTTTTCATTAAAGATATCTCGCAACCATTTGGTTACTAAGGAGTACTGATCCACTCTAGATATATGCCAAATAATACACAAAATATTTTTATATGTATATTCCTTAGTATGCCAAAGACTCCATAATGTATATCCATGAGGGATCTTTTGCATTTTTAGCTTCAAGATGTTAGTTTTTGTTCCTTTTGGCAAAAGAGAATAAACTGGATTGCAGTTCACGTACCAAACCTTTTAAGCACTTATATGTCTAATTCTTTTCTAAATATCCAAATATCATTCCATGAATAATAATGGTGTATTTGAATCCGAAATACAAAATATAATTCATAAGTGGGTTCCTTCAGTTGATTCATTAATGTTTCATCAGCATAACTTTAATATCCATCAGATATTGCTCAAAAGTACAATATGGAATAAACTCTTACGTGGTTTTAAAGAGTCATTTACAAAATCCAAAGAGAATGCTTCTTCAAAGGAAACAAAAATTCTTTTTAAGAATAGTCTTTTATATAAATGTGCCTTATTCTATTTCATATTACCTATTTGAACCCTTTTGGTTTTGAATAGTTATGAATAACTAATGATCTTGTTACTTAAGATAGAGGGAAATTTTCAGATTTTGTTCTCTATATAGATACTATATATCCATATCTTAAATACACATTTCAAATTAGTTCCTTATATGGATTAATATTAGTTCGTAGAATCATCCTCACTAATCCCTTATTTATCTTGGGGATTGTTAAAGGGACTCCACTTTTAGTTAAGGGGAGGACAATTTTAAGGTGACTCCGCTTTAAAAAAAACTGTTAAGGGAGGGTTTGTTTTTTTATTTTAGAAAAACCATGGACTAAACTACTCCTCATCACAACAATTCACTATCATTATTTTTTGATCGAAACATACAATTAAGGTTTGCATCATAATAATCCATAATTCACGATTAAGATCAGTATTTTATTTTCGTGTTTTCAGAGTAGAAGAAAATGATTCATAGACATTATGAGGACAACAACGATACTTCAGTAGCTAAGTACAACAATATTTAGTAAAATGATGCTCTCTTGAAAAATGCCATAAAATCAATAACGGTTGCCGAGTTCTAGAAATGTTTCTTTCATGTTTTCATCTTCAATGTGTATTTTTACTTAGTAGAATATAAAAAATATGTGCGCTAAACGAATGCATGGACTGTATGATTTTTTAGACATGTACAGGACTTTGTATTCAGGGTTTTTTTTTTTTTTTGGAAAATCAATGAAAATTATAAGCCTCTTTATATACCCATTTATATTTGATAAATTTTATCGTTTACATTTCATGTTTGCAATGTAAAGTAAATACTTTCTTCATATGTTTGCAATGAAATCTTCAAATTCGACCAACACATGCTGTTTTAGAACACATATCTCAGCCATGTTTACCTTTTAATTTAATTTAACAGTTCAATGCTATGGCACATAACACAGTGTCGAGCCACCGCATTTTTTTCATATTCCGCGTTGATGTGCATACGCATGAATACAATTTCTTACCATTTCCAGGGTGCAAAAAATTTGTATCTCAATTAATATTCTGATTATATTTGTTCATGAATATTTAAGTATTTTAATTAAACCATCGAATTCCAAAACAATATTCATTAACTTACCTGATCCGATATCTTTTGACCACCCACACAACTTTCTTATGTCTCCATTATATTAACTATATTCCCTTTTTTATTTCATTAAATTGTTCTCATTAATTAGGATTTAGGTCTCAAAGTTTACATTAAATAAGATTATGGGGTTAATATTGGAATTTTTAATTAAATGTTTAAGGGGAGGCTAAGTTTTTTTTCCTCCCCTTAACAATTGAACAATAATTTAAAATTTGTCCTCCCTTTAACCAAATTGGAGTCCCTTTAACAATCCCGTTTATCTTTATGAAGAAAAACTATGTAATCGTTCGGAGTTGTATTTCTTCTTTTTCAAGTATATTTCCTGTGCAACCCTGCACTTTGTTGATGTTATGTTTTTCATCTCAAAATAGTAACCTTAACTTGAGGAAAATATTGTTTAACGATTTTTATTACAACCCTTATTTACTTCATGTTAATGAAAAGATATAAGTCTAGTAGATTATCAATAGAAATAACTATAATTAAATCATAAATAATGGTTCTCTTTAAAGACAATGATCATACTTTATTTCTATCCTAAAACACAACATCCTAAAAAATATAGCATTTTTCGTCTTGAAACTTTTCTTTAGTGTGGGTTCATAGAGCTATAACTTTTAATTTACTAACAAATGAACAAAATATTTTATATCTTTAGCATATCATGTTAGAATTAATTAGTAAACCGAAACACATAATTATATTAAACACCAAATCAGAAAATACTTGAGATTTCATTGTAAAAGTTATTTGGCATAAGTAGAGTAGTAGACATAAGTTATATGTTGGACATTAGGAGAATTAATTCCATAAAAATTGAATTTATTCGTAAATCATCATCATCATCATTATTATTATTGTTTCTTAATGAACAATAATAACATAATATGTTCTTACTGGACATAGAAAAACAAAATCTATCCAAATGATAGCATAAGAAAAACATCAAATAAATTCAAAAGAATTAATTGAAATCTCGATAAAAACTTAAAAATATCTAAAAAAAGTTGGTACGGCCAACGGGGTTGAAAGGACCCCTTCCTTTTATATTGAAGCTTCAAAGCAAAAGAAAGAAAAAACAAGTAGATGGACCTACTTGTAAAGAATACAGGGAAAACAAGAAGCTTCAAAGAATAGGAAGCACAGAATATCTAATATAATTTATTTTATATGTCTGTATATTTCATTAAAGAGACAAGAATCTGGTTCAAATTGGTTATGACACTTGGATATAGGGAAAAAGGTCATGGATTTTGATTCTCGCCTTGCGCGGTCGGACCCATTTGTCATGTGTATGTCTTATACTACCTAATTTTTTTATACTAAGTACCTAATTTAAAAAAAAATCATTAAAGTTACAACTATAAATACATCTATATGTTATTTTTTTCTTCTAGATCCTTAGCGACTTCTTTATCTTTATTCATACATTTATTTAAAATGCAAGTTAAATGGGTGCTTTTTATCTTATCTAGCTTCATATTTTTTTTCTTACTATAAGCCAAAGTAACTCAATAAGAGACCACTTTGTTCTAAAGTAATTGTTTTTAATAATAACCTCAGAATGGGTATAGTGCCAAAAAATTAATCATAACTACAGTGCTTTTAAATTTTGAAGCAACAGTTTTCCATATAGTACTTATTTACATTTCTTTTATTTTTTTGACTTTTTTGGAATTTGGCACCATAAAGAGTGCTTATTTTCGTTTATTGTTTCCATACAATCCTTTTTATTTTCTGTAGATAACTTAATTATTTATCATTACATATAACACATCTTTGAAAACTTCTAAAATACATTACCTAATAATAATAATCCTTTAACGTTGCAGTTTGAATTATACCAACTTTCAATATTCATCATAACATCAAAAGAAAATTTAATTGTAATAGGGTCGATTTAGACCCTCTTAAGTGCAAGAGCTAAATCCATGAAGTCAAGAGCAGACAACCTCTTATCTTAATATTCCTTATAAATGGTCTCAAATGGGAGGAGAATGCTATTAAAATTGGTATGCAATTCAGTCAAATTAGTTTAAAAAAATTGACCTTATATGCTCATAGCCAAATATCAACTATAATAAATTCAAATAATTGGTAAGCCTTCTTTCAAGGTACCTAGTACACATTAATATCATGTTTTTGAAAAGTAATATTAATTGTAAATGGTACTCTTGCCGTAATAATCAAACACCGATAGTAAATTGAAGTCAAATAGCAACCTTACTTTGGGTCGATTGGTTATTCATTCATAAGACCTTGTATTTGTCATGCATTTATCATCATACATGTGTAAGTAATTCGTTATATTAGTCTTCCTTTTGGGACCGACTAATATTCGCATGAATAACTAAATACAAATATCAAACATTTTCCTGAACCACCAAAATAAGAGAGGTCACTTTGATAACATGTTATTTCAAGTAGTTCATTATGAATGTAGATACTTACAGTTGTAAAGAGACACCAAAAATATATTTGAATCTATTTTTAGTGTTTGTATATTGTACCTCAAAACACTCAAAAAATGCTTTAGGTCCACATAATAGTTAAAATTCCAAGGAAGACCTCTAACTATGTCCACCATGTTTTAATCATAGCTACTTTACTATATCTTTTTAAGTATGTGGCCATATTCATGGCATTCTGTAAGTAAATATGATATAATACATCATAATTAAATCACATAATAAATTTCCTAAACAAATGTTAGAATTAATGCCACATAAATTTACGTACTAAAAACATAGTAAATGTTATGTTGAATAACATTAATGAACCTAGTAGGTATGATGTGTTTTTGACCATAGTATAGAACCCGTGCATTTTGGATAAAATGCAAACTATTGCTCCTTTCATTTTATGCTAATTGAAACATATTTCCTACATGGACGTACATCTAAAATGTATGTATCTATCAAACATAAATGTATCAAAAAATAAATATATGTATTTTCTTATTCCTAATGCAAGCAAGTTGGATCATTTAATTTTGGTAATTGAAGCATTTAATGCTTTAATGATTCTGCCATAACAACCTCATTTAATGCATTTATAATAGAAACATAAATGCAATAAATAGTTATATGGTCTAAAATATAAAACAGTATTACAACAAATTTATTTAATTAAAAATATGTAAATAAATCAAACAACATCGTTCCATCTCAGACCTAGGTATTAACACCCATTAATAAGATCGACATAAATGTCCCAAGGAAGCATACCCGATTTAAAATTTCCAAAATATCCTAAATAACACACACACACACACACACACATATATATATATATATATATACACGTATGTATGTATGTATGTATTATGCAACTGTATAACCAAATTACTTAAATCAAGGAACCAAATTCATATTTTCTTGCATAATAGTTTTAGATTATTCAAATAATTCCATAACATCGATAAACATTAAAGGAAAACAACTATTCAAAAAAATCAAAATGTTTTTTAAAAATGAAAATCCATAAATTGATAAAATAATAAACATATGGATTCTATAATTAACATGAGTTGCATTTTAAATTTAGAAGGATACGTATTATTTCCCAAAATTCAATTATTTCATAACTTAACTTATTTCTAAGATAATTTTTCAATTTATAATAATAAAGAAATATGACAAATATGATCCATAAACATAACCAAAAAATCATTAATATTTAGATCATATAAACTTAAAACTTGTATAAGAAATTACATGAATTCAATATCTTCTAAATGAAGTTCAATTCAAAACTTTAAAAAAAATACAATTTTCCTAATGAAATCAATAATGGGTGGATCTGATACAACTTGCTGGGATATTTTTGTATGCTTTATGATTAACAAATCATGAATCCCTAAATCTAATGGATACCCCATACTGATTTTATTGAGAAGAAATCATAGAAAGTAAATAAATTTGCAAAAGCAATACCTGAGTCCATGGATGTTTACAGAAAGGAAATTAATGTCGTTAAGATCAATTTTAATATATAAGATAAGAGTTGGGTATGATCTTCCAAATTGACATAAACCCTAAATTTAAATATTTACATAACAAAAGCTAATGTAATTTGGAGAACATAACCCACTATGTATAATAGTGTGATATTTTCAATCTGGCCCTTCAACGATTGAAAATCACTATAATCTCTATGCATTCTTTTCATGACAGTTCCATCTTTTTATTCAATTATTTTATTTTATATGTTACACCGAAATAGCATAACACATTCTAATTTACATGTATGGCCCATATATTGGATTTTCCAACATCAAAGATGTAGTAATGTGCAATTGTTGAAATTGTTGAATTTTGCTATGCCTTTTCTATGAATATAACATAAGTAATGCAATTTCCTTTCGTAGATTTTGATTTTCTTTTTCTAAAAAGTTCATAAAATTGGATATATTGCATATGCTATACATGCTAATTGGTTTAGTCATATTGATAGACGCATGATAAAAGGCCTTCAGTTACCTAGTTTATTTGTTGTAACATTGTCAAATGTTCTACCATTCACATAATTGTATATAAAGTACAAAATTCTTGAACAATTTCCTCATGTTGGTCCATGGTGGTAAATTTCTTAAATCGTTTCTGAAAATTAGATGGGGAAGTTAGTATTAGATGGATGGTATGCACTATTTTTTCAAATTCTCCAACGATTCAGATAGGGAATTTTTTTTTGAAATTTGATCCTGTTTTCATTAAAGGACGTATGTTCATCATAACTAGATGGGATCCAACAATAGGAAATTCACAGGCTCAGATCAAAAAAGTTCCGGTATGGGTTCATTTTTATTGTATTCCGACAATTCTTTAGACTTTATTGGGTATAAATTGGTTAGCTTGTCATGTTGGGAGATTGATATGTTTTGACACTAGCACAGAAAAGCTTCAAAGATTTAGGTATGCAAAAGCATTAATTGAGATTTCCTCATATTTTGATCTTCCTGATAAGATAGTGGTAGGATGTTTAGGTAAAGAATGCCCTTCAGTTAAATTATCCTATGATTGGAGTCCCAAAATATGCACTATTTGTAGGGTATTTGGGCATACAACTAGCAGTTGTGAATTTAATATCCATGCCGAAGATAAACAGGATAAGCATGTTGAGGATCTTATTGATCATCATCGGCAGTTTAATAGGAAAGATACTACTAATGCTAATCATGGTAATTGGAAATCTGCTAATACAAGAAATTCTAAGTATTGGAGAAAGAAAGTGGTTCAGAATAGTAGTAAGACAATTAAAAAAGATGTGGCAAATGTTAATGATAATCCCTTTAATGTTCTGGAATCAGAAGCAGATGGTAACAATAGTCATGAAATTGCTGAAGTGAATAATGTTAATAATGGTAATGATGTTTATCATATAGATGTTAACACGGATAATGCCCTTGAAGTTGCATTAGTTTTTGATACACCAGAAAGAAATAATATTGATAAAGATATTCTTAATAATGTGATCAACAATGTTGCTCAGTTTGCTGAAGACGCAGCTCTGCAGGGTAACATATTAGAAGGCCATAGCAATGAAACTGCGCAAACACCAAAGTCTTTATCTGGTAATAGCACTTCAAGTTCTTCAGATTCCTCACCAGACTTATCTAGGCCAAATACCTCCATTTCTCCTGTCGATAAAGGTTTGAAGCTTACTCCATCAGCTCCTAATCCTTCACGGTCACCGGTTTCTCCATATGCTAACTTGAAGCCTCCTAAAGATCTTATATTACCTCCTCCAATGATCACCGGTTGTGGTTTGACTTTTCCACAAGTTAATACCTCTTTAGCTTCTTTGTCTTCTGCAATTCCTACGAGTTCTCTTCCTTTATCATCTAAACCGAAGAAGCTGAAAGGAAAATTCTGGGATGACTCTGATTTAGATGATGGTAATGACTTCTTGCCAGAGGATGTGATGCCGCTCACCAACAAGATGAAACGACATTACCAGGAAGAATCCTGGTCCCATGTTTGATCCTGTCTTAAATTGAGTCTCGACTTTGTTAGTGACAGCTTTACACAGTTATTGATAAACTGTGACGAGAACCTTACTATGCATGCAATTTGGAAGTGGTTTACGGGGATGATTCAGTGAATTATGTTGCCTGTTTCTTTCTTTGCAATTTGGATATAGGAATTTTCTGCTTGGTGTTGCTGCTGTGATTTTCTTGTGACGTAGTATCTTCACCTCGATATGAATAATGTTGCAATAAGTATGCTTCATCTTTATTTTTTTAATCAGTTTTTGTAAGTTCAAGGCTAGACATTCAAGAGTCTGTATTGCTTTTGCATTTTAAGTCGATGTAACTCTTGTTTCTGTGAATAATAAATTTTTCACTTGCCTTTCAAAAATAACTATTAATTGTTCCAAACTTAAGGCATATATTTTGCTAACTTGCACGCGTCTATTCATTATGAGTAGAAAGCTCAAGTATTAAAGAGAAGGAAGGTAATAAGTTTGACCTCAAAGGAAGAATTACACCTAATATCATGCAATATACAATTCTTCATAACAAGAAAGTATATCTTCACATTTTATTTTGAAATGCATATTTGTTTAAATTATAGTTTTTGATAATCTCATATCATACAATTCCGTCGGGTTAAACTGAACCTACCACGCCTTTTACATATCAATGAAAATATGAATAAGTGTCCTTTTTTTCTTCATAGATAGTTAATGAAAATATGTTAGATTATCGTAATGCACAATGATCGTAGTAATTACTCAACTATCATGGTTCTTTATAGGTATCAAAGATAAGTGAAATAAATTAAATAGTGATCTAAATTGAAGTATTTAAATCATTAGTTTAAAATTTATGTTCTTTTATAAAGGATAATTTGTTATATAATGATAAATTTTAAGTTTTAGAACACTGGAGAAACAAAAAATTTAGAGTTTTATTTAAGATAACAGGAATAATTAGAGTTTGGACAAGGATATTTATTTATTTGAATCTTATATCTAAAATAAAAGCTTATTTTATATTTGTAGACTTATTTATAAAATGTCTTCATTGTTAAAAATAATTAAAGAAGATGACGCTTTCATTTGGTAACATCAACCTGACAATTATAGATTTTTAAAGTGCAACAAATCTGTTCTTTTTAAAAGACACATTCAAATTTGGTGTCAAATTCAGAAAAATCAAGTAACGCAAAATTGAATTTCAAGATGGCTTTCAATGCTATAAAGTCCAAAAGGAAGATAGTCTTTATTTGGTCTGCTACACTCATGAGTACGTTGCTCATGCTGATCAACCTTTCAAACATTGTTAGGCTATTGTGCTTGGGAATGGTAGATGGTGATAATATGATTTGTCTAATTTATTTTCCTTATATTTGTTAAGATATGCTAAATGTTACTAATTCGTTTATTGTAGGAGTCTTAAAACTTAAAAGTGGTAAAAGCTAGATCAGTGTGTATATGGAGATAGATAACGCTTCTGGTGTAGCAGCTAACTCTCAACTATATATTGAGTTCAATTTAAAGCTGGAAGACCAAATTTACATAAGAAATGACAAGACTATTCACCTAGGAAGCATTGGTGCGGGTGCGTGATACGGGGAAACGTGAAATTCAACAAATTCAAAAATATGAGGATTCGGGTGCGAAGGGATACGAAAAATATTAATATATTAAAAATATATTATATAAACAAATATAATCCAACATATGCATTTTAATTAAACAAAGTAGTCAAATAAATAAGTTCAACATCCTAAGTAGCCAAATACATAATTCATCGTCCTTACTAATTAAAACACATAACATTAAACATAATAATTAAAGCACACAACATTAAAAGAGTCAATTGA
This sequence comes from Allium sativum, assembly GCA_030737875.1. Taxonomy (NCBI): domain Eukaryota; kingdom Viridiplantae; phylum Streptophyta; class Magnoliopsida; order Asparagales; family Amaryllidaceae; genus Allium; species Allium sativum. The sequence goes on along the minus strand of CM060922.1, from coordinate 351,844,529 downwards.
AAAAAAAATGTTAGTGCCTAAAAAAATGCCTAAAATAAAAAAAGACTCAGTGATGCCTTAGAAACAAAAATGGCTCAGCGAGCCCAAAAAAAAAAAAAAATGCTCGAAGAGCCTCAAAAAGAAAAATATCATGTTTGCCTCAGAAAAATAATAAACGATGCCTGCCTCAATTAAAAAAATCAAAATCGATGCCTGGTGATCAAATATAAAAATCGATGCTTGCAGGCTGCCTCAAATATGAAAAATTGAAAATCGATCCCCCAGAAAAAATCACTCACTTCAAATCTAAACTAATCACCTGACGAGGGCGAGGAGCGATGAGGGTGATGACTGAGGGCCACGTGTAACACCCCACGTCCATTAATGTCATTCACTAAGGGAATGCATTAACTTTCATGGAGTATTATAAGAGTATAGAACAGAATATCACAAGACAGATATATAAAATGGTACTTAAGAAAATTCAAAATTTATTCATTGCAGCGGAAAAGCAAAACATGTCTGGTTACAACATCAAAACCATATACTAAAGCCAAGTACACAAATATCCATTTTGTACAAAATTATTATCAGAGTACATACAAGTAAAACCATAATCCCACTCCAAATAGCTAGCCTTGTGGGATTGGCTGGATGACGTGTTTTTCTGGTTTGGAGGGTTCAAATGGATCCTAATCTAATCTAAGGGTCCTAATTCACCTAGAGCATCTATAAAATACCCCTAAACCTAACCCTAATCTCGTTATTATTCATCCATGGTGCCTCCATGCTGCTCTAGTCTAAATTAACCTAGCCTTTCTTCTCCAACCAAAATCTAAGTAGAGATTTAGAGATAGTTCTTCTTCAACAATCAAATTAGAAGATCAGATCTACATCAATCAAGTAGAGATCATTCAAGATCTGAATTGCTACAACAACGCCTAATTTTCTAAGAATCCTATCGCTGTGAGTCTATGTTACTTTCACATATAATTAAATTAAAATTAATTGCGGTTGGATTGTAAATTAGATCTAATGTATATGCCTCTGACTGAGATGAATCTTATCAAGTTTGTAAATCATTATCTTTTAGATCCATATCCATAAATCTGTCATATGCCTTTCTGATCCAGTTTATCGTTATATGCATGTTTATGTTTCATATGCCTGTTCTTATGTTACGCCAATTTGGGTGTTGATTCTCTTCTCCTCTTCTTTTCCCTTTTTTTATGAGATTACGCTACTTCGAGCCTAACATATTGTGTTGAGATTTGCATACGAATAACGTTTGGACGATTCGGAAAAGTTTGGGAAAATTTGTAATAAAATAAGATTATTGGCATAAATCAATTTGAGCATAATTGTGTATAAATTATATACATGAGATTTGGCATAAGTTAGATTGGGCATGATTGGGTATAATTTATACAAATGAGGTTTGGCATAAATTGTTAATAATAATGAATGCAAATTAATTTGGGTGTAATTTGGCATAACATGTATACATAAGATCATAGGCCTAATTTGGATTAAAAATTATAAACATAATTTAGATTGGAAATTATGGGTAATGGAATATATTTTAATCCAATATTTAAAATTGGGACTTGAATCCGGAAAGTGATAATGAACGCCTAAGACACGGGGTTAGATTCGAATTGCGGTATAAGACTGCCCGGAACCGCCCGGAACCGCCCGGAACCGCCCGGCACATCCAGCAACCGCAATTTGGTAATCTAATGTGAGAGGTCAAAGGTAGAAATTAGATGCGTAATAATGCAAAGACACGAGGTTAGATTCGAATTGCAGTATAAGCCTGCCCGGAACCGCCCGGCATATCCAGCAACCACAAACGACAATCTAATGTGGGAGGTCTTGCAAGATTACGGTTATAATGAATTAATGAATACTTAACCAAGATAAGACATGTGGTAAGACATGGGTATGATAAAAGGGTTAAGTGGGTGACATGGGTAGCATGTAAAACATAATTAAAACACTTAACCCAGATGAGACATGTAATTAGACATGGGGATAAAGAGGAGTTAAGTGGGAATTCCTAGTGGGGACCAAGCTTAGGAGGGAAGCTTGTGTCAAGTAGGTGGACCCTTTTCAACCAGTAACCCATTTAGTATCTATGTGAGCTCGAACTAGGTCGAGGATGGGACACGCTTACTGGGTTTGATTGTAAGAGGTTAATAAAGAGTTAGCAATGGCAATGCAAGTCCAATGGAGTCATGTGCGTGCGTGGGTCCAGGCTGGTAGGTAAGACATTGTTGCATCGTGTAGATATAAGTCATGCCTTTTAGTAGTATCGGGTTGCCACTTTAGGGAGTGATACACCCTACTGTGGGACCAGCACGGGTATCTACGAGTTAGGGAGCCGATCGAATGAGGAGGGTAGTGGGTACAACTAGTGGAGATAGGAGCAGGCGACGCCTATTACAGCAGCTAGGAGTACACAAAAATACCATTATTATTGTTGTTATTATTATTATTATTATTATTATTATTATTATTATGTTTAGTAAGAGGGATCAACTTTCAGTACGGAACTAGTATTGGTGCGGTGTAGGAATTATCTTATAGTGATTAGAAGCGCAATCAATGTTATATCTTGTTCATCTTGTTTACCTTGTCATATCTGCTTATGTTACAGACATCTCTTATATCGAGTTTATGTTCTTATCCTATTACTTTACTGATTATATTGTTAAAGTCACTAGACTCGTCAGACGTATGTCTAACCCTTTTTTTTTGCCTCTTTTCTTCCTCTCCCCCCTCCAGGTCCTCAGGGTGGGACTAGTGGAGCTTGACCTGGATTTCTTTCTTCTTGAAGTGCTTGGAAGTGTTGAAAGTAATTCTCTGCTTTATATCTTTTCCATTATGGCTATTTGGAGTGAGATTATGTTTTTACTTTTATGTACTCTGATAATAATTTTGTACAAGATGGATATTTGTGTACTTGGCTTTAGTATATGGTTTTGATGTTGTAACCATACATGTTTTTCTTTTCCGCTACAATGAATAAATTTTGAATTTTCTTAAGTACCATTTTATATATCCGTCTTGTGATATTATGTTCTATACTCATATAATACTCCATGAAAGTTAATGCATTCCCTTAGTGAGTGACATTAATGGACGTTGGGTGTTACACGTGGTATTTCTTTCTTCTTGAAGTGCTTGGAAGTGTTGAAAGTAATGCTCAGCTTTATCTCTTTTCTGTTATGGCTATTTGGAGTGGGATTATGGTTTTACTTTTATGTACTCTGATAATAATTTTGTACAAGATGGATATTTGTGTACTTGGCTTTAGTATATGGTTTTGATGTTGTAACCAGACATGTTTTGCTTTTCCGCTGCAATGAATAAATTTTGAATTTTCTTAAGTACCATTATATATATATATATATGTCTTGTGATATTATGTTCTATACTCTTATAATACTCCATGAAAGTTAATGCATTCCCTTAGTGAGTGACATTTATGGATGTGGGGTGTTATGCAGCGATGAGGACAATGAAGGTGAGGAGCAACAAGCGAAAAAGACGAACGAGCAAATAACGGATGGAGTTAGGGCTTCAGGCTTCTCAATCAATTACGTGTTTTCAGTTTTAATTTAAATGAGCACAGGTAAGTACCTCGATACTTTATGAAAGTCATAAAAGATTGTACATTTTTATCCTTGTTGCACTTTAATTTCCACACTCAAACGCACCCCGCCCATGAAATACGGGGATACGCCATGTGGCGCACCCCATACGTTTTTCGCCGCACCCTCGTGCACCCCCACACCCTATACGTATCGGTGCATAGTTCTTCTTATATTTGAAGCACCCCTGCTTTGTAGCTTTTCACAGTAACATTATTTTACAAAAATAACTTTAATTTGACTGATCGCTTGGCTTTCCGCGACTGATCTGGTCAAACCAACCGTTATGGAGGTTTATTTACTGTCACTTGGCCAAAATCAATTTTTCCGAAGCCCAAAAAACATGAAACATGTCTATAACATGTCATCTTAAATACCTCCAATCTAATTATCTTAATTTTCTCCACTTTTGTCTGCTTAGATCTCTCTAATTTTATATATTCCCTATCACACTACTTTTTTATGTTTAACTAAAATAAAAAAGAAACAGTTTTTTTTTTAAAAAAAAACTATACAACCTAACGGTCGGTTCTCCGCAATTGTGCAGTAATACTAGTATAGTTTTAATTTTTAACTTAAATTGCGGTTAAAAGAAGGTTTAATTATGATAATCAAAAGCATATTTTCAGCAAGACTATTTCTCGGGGTGAGTTTGAGAATCCGTTGTATGGGTATTTATCCTGAAATGATATAAATTTTTATTGTTAGATTTATATATAAATGGTCGAATTTGATTTATAGGTTCACTTCCATATCCATTTACTTCAAATTTGTTTACAAATCTTGACCTTAATGAGCTATGGAAAAAAATACGGTTTAAACATGAAGATGCAAAAACTAGATAGATAATGATAATATTTTTCAATGGAATTGTATTAACTTTTGATGATGGATAACATTAACATTAAAAGTAGTTTCAAACACTCTTTATAGGATTTATTGTTAGATATATAAATAGGTCGATTTGATTCTACATGTTTTATTCTTCTTTGAAATTCCATTTTTATGCAGTATCTTAGAAATATTATTCAATCAATAGCAGTTGAGTTTTGTGCTCTTAAGTCAATGGCATGCCCTAATAATATAATCCGTACTTGAAATTTTGTACAAAGTTTCTAGAAGAATCAAACAATATAAACCAAATTTGAACATATTACCATGAATTCTTAGACTTTTAGATAGTGGATAGTGTTCGATTGGGAAATCGATTATAAAAAAAGAAATAGTTCACCTTTTGTGATGTGTGATTTGGATATTAATTGTAAATTGTAATGTCATAGAGGAAAAAATGTTATATCAACCTATAAATAAGTCATATGGGAGTCTATACGTTGGGCATGAATTGGTTTCAATGTCAGAGTTTGATTATAAATCACAAAGCTCACAAGTATGGAATTTATTTCTTAATGGAAATAACTTTTTTAATATATATTTTGAAATTATATGAATTTAATTATGGGGATTGTTTAAGGGACTCCACTTTTCGTTAAGACAAGTATCATTATCAATTTATCGTAAAATTGTTAAGAGGGTAAAGATAAATTAGCCTCCTCTTAAAATAATATTAAAATTTCCAATATTAACCCTATTATTCTCATTAATGTAACCATAAAACCTAAACACTAATCAATGATTACAATTTAATGGTGGATAAAAAATAAAAATTGGACATATTTAAAGTAATGGAAACAAATTAAAACAAAATTTATGGGTAATCAAAAGATATCGGATTAGGTAAGTAAACTAAACCAAATATCGTGCTGGAATTGGATGGTTAAAGCAGAAACCAGATTTGCATTCTCTTTGTTGCTGTTTGATTCTGTGTTCAGCAACAATGTTTGGGTTCCAGCAATACACAAGATAGGTAGGAAGTGTGAGCAAGGTATTTTAGACTATTTTTGCTTTTTGTTTTTTTACATACAATCCCCACTTAACAAAATTAGTAATTAGGAGAAGTCCCCTTAAAATTAATCCCACCTTAATCAATATTAGAGTTCCTTTTACGATCCCCTTAATTATATATAAATGGGTTGATTTGATTTATATGTTCAGTTCCATAGCAATCCACTTCAAATTTGTTTACAAATCTTGATCTGAATGAGCCTAAGAAAAAGATACAGTTATAGCTAAAGATGCAGTAACTAGATAGATAATGATAATACTTATAATGGAGTTGTGCTGACTTTTGATGACATATAACATTAAAGTTAGAAGTAGTTTCATACACTTCTTATAGATCATTTTAGTAAATAAGAAATTTTGTGCAAGGTTACAATTCTCTTTCCGATTAGAGATTCTATATATACTCACATGTTGTTTCCCATATTTATTATATCCATTTTATTGGTAAAATGTAAATATATGGATTAGTAATAAAATGCAGACCTATCCTTACATCCATTTACATTTATACACAGATATAGCAAACACACGTTATATATGTATGTATGTGTATAACAATGTCCATTTTATCATGATGAAATTGAAGCACTAAAACCAATTAATACATGATTGTATGAATACAGATGACTAGCAGCACCGCAGGTAACAAATGGATAAAGGAAGCATTCCAACTTTCATGGACTGAGAAAGGAGCAGGTTTTGAAAATTGATCCATCTATTATATCTATTTTATGATCACTACTCGGTATATATTTAAGAGCCTATATATTAAGGCTTACAAACAGGGTAATTTGCGGACAAAGGACAAAATTTATATTTTTACATAAATTATTCCCTGGTAAGACGTACATATAAACTATGGACTTGATTGATTTTAAATATATTGCTACATTATTTGTGTTACTAGCTTCATTTTTATTCATATTCTTTAAAAAAATATCTTGTATAATGTGTTGAATTTGTTGATACAAATAATTTTTGAAGAGGAATGTAATCGATTAATTGATTGATCAATTAGTTGATTTGATTGATTGTTTGATTGATTTTATCATTGAAGAAAAGAAATAAAAGATCATATTTTGGAGATATTTTGAAGGGACAATGTGGATATTTGTCTCGATCTTCTACTCTTCCATATATGCAGCCTTCTTGGTTAGATCAAAATATCATAAACCATGTGAGCATATCTGGAGAGGTTGTGTACCTCCAAGGCTTGCGCCCTGGGGAAGAAAATGAAGGAATTAGAGCTGAGAGAAATAACTCATATTTACTGCTAATAGACACAGTTGGTGCCACCGGGTTGATTTAAGGGTTTGTCATCGTTCTTCACTGCTCTTCTTCTCCAACAATATTTGTAGTTATCTAGATATTCTTTTCCTTTCTCAATATGGTTATTGATTCAATTGTATTTTGTTTATTTTTTGTTTTGATCCATTGAGTGTAAACAAAATTTTGATGAATCAATAAATAGGGTGGTTGGATAGAATATTTGTGTATTGTTATTATTACCGATCTATTGTTTTGTTATTTTCAGTTGAATTCATATTCAAGTAATTGGATGAAAAATATCCTTCTCTGGTATTCTGTCTTTTCCGCTACGCACAAAACCCCAACAAATTGGTACCAGAGCAATTTGTGCAAGCTTTTCGCACAACATATTGATATTAAAACTCAAATCATCGCATAACTTGGAGTGATTTTTGATTGAAGATTGTAGATGTTTGAAATGATGTTTCTTTCGTAGATGAATATTTTTATGGTAGATATTGGGGGATTTGAAAGGTTATGATGGTGGATGTTTCATATCTCAATGGTCTGATTGATGGAGATGAGAAGAACCCTCTAATGGATGAGGGAAGATGGAAGAAGACGAAGAGAAGGTGTGATCATAGCCCGTTCAAAACGAAGGATGTGATTATAGCCCGGAAATCAATTGAGTCTCGTTGTACTTCGAAAACAAGCAAGGTGTACCTCATGGTCGAGGGTTGTAAATTTTGAGATGAGAAAGAGCTAGTGATGATTTGTTTAGTGATTGTTGGTGATATGTAATATTTCAATAAAGATGGAGTGTTGAATTTGTTGATTCAAACATTTTTTTTGAAAAGGAATGTAATCGATTAATTGATTTAATTAATTGATCATTTAATTGATTGTTTGATTGATTTTATCATAGAAGGAAAAAATAAAAGATTGTATTCTGGATATATTTTGAATGAGCAATTTGGATATTTTCCTAGGTCTTCTATTCTCTTATATATGCAGCCTTCCTGGTTAGATCAAAATACCAGAAACCATATGAGCATATTGAAGAGGTCGTGTACCTCCAGAGCTTGCGTCTTGAAGAGGAAAATGAAGAAATTAGGGCTAAGAGAAATTATTCCTATTTACTACTGAGAAACGCGGTTGGTGCCACAAGCTTGACTCAAGGGTTTGTCGTCGTTCTTCATTGCTCTTCTTCTCCAATAATATTTGTAGACATCTTGATATTCTTTCTCTTTCTCAATAGGTTATTGATTCAACTATATTTTTTTTATTTTTTGTTTTGAACCATTGAGTGCAAACTAAATTTTGGTGAATCAATAAAAAGGGTAGTTGGGTGGAATATTTGTGTATTGCTATTATTTCCGATTTATTGTATTGTTATTTTCAATCAAATTCATCTTCAAGTGATTAGGTAAAAATATTTTTTTTCTTATGTTCTGTCTTTTCTGCTACGCACAAAACCCCTAACAGATTAGTATCGGAGCAATTTGTGCAAGCTTTTTGCACAAAATAATGACCTTATGTTCGCATAGTATACGTGTCACTTTGATATGTTAGCTAACATTTTATTCTCTAACATTGTGGAAGACACCAATTGGATTTTACTGTATAAAAAGAATATGTTGGTTAGAACTAAATTATGTTTCTCAAGGAGTGTTAGTTGCCCATGCCAAGATTTTATAGATGAAAAAAACCCAGGAGAAACATTGATTCAATAAGAATAAAATTGGTCAAATAGTATACAAGGGCTTAAATAAGAAATATGCATAAATGTCAAAATATACATGGTTTGTAGAAGCTGCATGAAAAATTGTATTTGGCTTCCCCTGAACAAGCATTAATTAGTTATTATGTGTTGTATATTTTCTTATATAATGCACTTTGTGTGGATTTCAAATGTTAATACTTATATATTGGATGAGATGCAACATTTTTGGCTATTGTCTGATTTTTATTCCAATATAAACCCAATGACAATGCAGTAAATTGTTGTTGAATGTAAAACAAAGAGAGATACAACTTTTATATTATGTCCAGAAGAAGTGGTGTAAAAGCAAGGGCATGAAAGCTATAAAGGGTGTTTTTTATGTGCTGACGGAAAGCAAGAAAAAGGTGTCTGTTTATGTGCTGATTGGAACTTGAAAATGAAATGCAAGACATTTGTGAAAATTGGTTTTAAATTCTTATTCATGCATAGGCAATATAAAGCATTATATCGATAAAAAACATCATGTCCAATAATGAACAAGTTGATTTCATTTGTACCGCACGAATGATGGGTACACGTATGATTGTTTATATACATTTATATTCAATAAATCAAAAGGAAAATAGCTAACTTGTTAACATTATATGGAAGGTAAAAATGACTAAACAAGAAAAAAAAACTCGTTTACAAAGAGCAACAAAGAAAATGAAGGGCATATCAACTTGAATAATGTAATATCAAGGCAAGGATATCGTTAATAAAAGACAAATCAACAACATCAAATTTGATTATCATCAAATAAATTGCAATAAAGAGAATAAAATATGCACGTAAAGATGTTATAATACATAAATTTAAATATCCAAGGTATCAAAAGCAAGCACATATGGGAGTGCAATGAGTACATAAATATAACCATTCTAGCTTGTGATAATATTATACATATAAGAACCGTACCTAACTAACAATATATATAATTGTATGTTAATCGTAAATTATATGTTAGTGTACAATGAATAATATACTTGAGAACCAACGCCTTATATCATACCTTGTCATGATGACATAACAGACCTCTCCTAGAGCCATTTATGCGTCTGGATTAGGTCACCATATCGGTTTTTTTTCCCTGGCTATGGCGGTTCCTTAGCCAGTGTGTCTACAAAGATTTGGATCCTTTGGTCCAAAGACATTGTGGTTCACCTTGTTTTCAACTCCGCCCATCTTTTCTTAGTGGCATGTTCGACTCCTCCTTTCGCCTTATCCTTTCTTTTTTCTGCGGTCTACGCTAAGCGTGATCGTGTAGAGAGATTGACCCATTAGTCTGACATCCTCTCTCTTTTCGATATGGATTTTGAGGTTTCGGTATTAGGAGGCGACTTTAATGTTGTCGCTTGCCAAGCTAAGAAATCGAGACACAACACCGTTACCCGATCAACGATTGTTAATTCCAATGCCTTCACCGACAGTTCGGGTCTTTCTAAGGTTTCCTTCACTAGTTCGGCTTTTTTCTAGTGTAACAACTAGGAAGGGACGAACTGGATTTTATCTAGACTTGACAGAGTCTTTGAATCGGAAGGTTGATTCAAGCTGGCATTCTCGTACTCTATTTCCCATCTATATTGTACCTTTTCATATATTGCCCCAATGATTCCTCGCTGCATCTTTCTTTTTATCTGGTCCTTCACCTTCTAGGTTCCAGAGCATGTGGAGATCCCACCACACGTTTCATCTAGTAGTGGAAGATTCTTGGAACTTTCTTGTTCTTGGCTCCCTGTTTGTTGTATTTTCTCGTAAGCTAAAGCGTCTCAAGGCTTGCCTCAAGCCTTGGAATGTGAAAGTTTTCAAGAATATCTTCGACCATGTTAGAGCGTCTGAAGAGACTCTTATCTTAGCAGAATCGTCTTTTGATGAGGATCCTTCTTATGCTAACAAGGAGGCGTGGGTGCTTGCCCAGCTAGGCTTTTCATCGGAATACGTATTAGAAACGACTATCTTCGTCAAAAGGCGAGGATCAAGTGGGTGGTCGAAGGTGATACGAACTCCAGATTCTTCCATTCTTCCATTCGTAAGAAGAACTCTCTTCTTACGGTTCATCAGATTCAACATCCTGATCTCTCTATGGATTCCACGCTGGAAGAAGTCAAAGAGACAATTCTGACTCATTTCGAAACCTTTCTGGGCTCTTCCTTTGTTTCTGTTTCTGATCCGTCCGTGTTAGCTTTTATTCCCAAATTAGTTCTTCCTTCGGACAGTGTTGACCTTGCCGTTTCACCTTCCTCGTAAAAAATACGTGCTTGCATCTTTGTGAGACGACCCGAAATCCCGTTCAGACGGAAACAAGGGTTATCTTTGGAATATAACACAGAAACAGATAATAGCAGAACAAAATTAAATAAATACACCAGATAATGAACAACAAAATATTCTGGATAAAAGTAATCATTAGAGTTACACAATATACAGGATCTTACTTAGTACAAATACAGTTCAGCTATACATAAATGTCTACAGCGGAAATAAACAAAATATGTACAATAGGAGCTGAACAACATAAAAAGAGATAAATGATAGAATCCATCTTCAGCTCCAGCTATCCAGAAGAACCAGCTAAACCTGAATACAAGGCTGCCCGTGTAGAAAAAGGGGCACCCGAGTTTGAAAGTGAAACAAACTACGAGTCAGTCATGGGACTGGTATGAGAAATCTACTCAACACATATATAATATGGCTAATCACAGGACCACGCCACTTTCGTGGAACGGGTTTACTCCATTGGATTGCCAGTGCTTTTAAAACAAATCTTTCTTTTAAACATCGCTATGCTTTTTATAAAAATGAAGCCGTTATAAGACTCAGTTCCCATCACACAATGCAACGCAAACCGGAGGATAGAGTTTTTACCTTATAACAGCCAAAATATGCTTGATACGAATAAAACAAAGGCATTTGGTATTATTGCTAGTGTTTATATGTTTTGAAAAAAATTTCAAATCATAACTATCAATCATAGACGACATGAGCGTCCCATGCCACTATGTCGCCAAATGTATATATACAATCGAAACCGCACAGTCACGTATTTGGAAATTGGACCTCCGTCATGAACCAAGGCAAAAGATAGTCCTTACCGAATTCGAGACGCTCTAGCCCGCCCCTCAGGATCAGAGCTCGAGTGACCCTTGGATCGTCAGGGCCGGTCCACCGATGTGGATTAAAATTCCTGAACACTGCGTTTCCCCGCCCTTTGGGGCGTAAACGAGCCAACGAATGACTCCATCGGACCCGGATCGTCCGATCAAACCGAGGCGCCTCGCAACAGCAACAACCACATAGGTGAAAAGTATATAAATGTCGGGGCTGGTAGGTCACTGACACCACCCTAGCTAGAAAGAAACGCATGCCCTCCCTGAGGTCCTTCTCCCGTTTTAGGTTCATACCGGGGTGTGAGGCTCGCGAATTCACGTTATACACAAAGCTACGCCACACAGGCGGTGTTTTGATCATCACCACAAGACTTTGCTTTTCAACAGAAGCCCTGATCACTGCATCTTAGCATGCCACACAGGCAATTCATGCCATGCGACTGATGTCCATCCATATACAACCTCTGAGCTCGTGCGTCTCAAAGAAGGGCGTTAAGCAAAAGAATAAATTCTCCGCCGCCAAACAGATGTATATTTAACAGAAATCAATCAACACAGAATAAACTCCAATGTCAGACACACAGTCCATTTACAAGTTCGTTCTGGGTCTGAACGAAACCGGAGGCACTAAATACCTCCAAACCCATCGATCACCACGTACGTCTGAACGATCACCACTCATTATCCATATTTCGGGATGCCTCCCAATCAGGACCTCGGTTACCATCCAAACGAGGTGAAGATCTCCGGTCTTCGACCATCGTCTTCATCTTCGACTTTCAATCGTCGGTCAATTATTTGAAATGAGAATTAACTCGGCCTTTTCAAATAATTCTCGTATATTTAGAATTTCAAATCAATTTATTTCAATGGTTAAATTATTCGACAACACCAATATTGTTCTTTAATGTAATTTTCACACCAAACACATTCAACCATCAAATACAACAAAAATCGAGCAAATTCAGTTTATTTCCACTCCCTATTGTTTATGGTACTTTATAATGATTTATCGCTATTTTTATTTATTTTTAAAATAGCCCATTTATTCAAGACGACGCTTCGGGCCATAACGCGGCCGTGGCACTGTTTTTCTTCAGATTTTATTTACACATATCTGAAAATCTAACCGTTGGATCTTCACAAAATTTACATCATTAGAAAGGTCTTTTTAAAACGAATCCAACGGTTCCAGTTTCGGGAAAATCCGACGGTCGGATCTCCCGGTACAATCGTTTGAAGTTTCGATTTCAAAATACGAACTGCAGCGTCGTTATTCGATTAAATATATAATTATATTTATATATATATAAATATAATCGCTTCTGGCGCTGTTTTTCATCAGATTTGAATTAAACATTCCAGACAATCCAACCGTTGGATTTTTACAAAGTTGGTGCCGTTGGGAAGATATTTCCAAGGCGAACCCGCCGGTTGAGGTTTCGGGAAAATCCAATTGTCGGATTCCCCGTACTAGTTGTTTGAAATCACGATTTCAAAATACGAACTGCACGGCTTCGTTTCATTTTAATTTTATTTATATTTATATATTTATATAAATATAGTTTCTTCAAAAATTCCTATATCGTTTTCACTTCAAATATTTCACTAACGCCTTAAATTTTTGGAAAATTTCGCCATAAACACCCCTGCACCGGGAGCATCGGGAAATCGCAAATAGCTTTCCCGGTCCTTCTAATCTCAAAAAGAAAAAGAAAAAGCCAAGCGGCTAGCCAACAGGCTCATAAAATCATCACCCAAACAAAGCAGTAAATGTGTACCTATTTGTCGGGCACAAAATTTTATTCCTCTTCTCTAGCCCCTTTGCTATAACCTGTTCAATGAATATGCATGTACATATATATAGAGTTCTTATCATTTATCATTTTCTATTCGACTTCATATTTGATTTCTATTTGGTTTAAAAACACCATTCATTCTAATGTTACATACATATGTGCAAATCATTTCATTAGCTAATTAATGGATATTTCAACTCACATATGTTTATTTTGAACAAGTGGCTATTTTTAACACTTCACATTTCAACGATTTATGCATACAATAAAAATGTGATTTTTATTGTAAAACAATTCATTTCAAAACACTATTTTTCTATATAGTTCATATAGGTGATAAAAATAGGATTTTTATCATAAAACAATTTCTTTTAAAACGAGATTATTTTACATAGTTCATATAGTCGATAAAAGGTGATTTTTATTATCAAACAATTTATTTCAAAATATGAATACCATTCAACACATGAATTTCTAATCAACGAATGAATATCAATTCAACACATGAATGTTTCCTATAGTTTCTATATATTGATAAAAGGTGATTTTTACATTTTAAAACGCGAATACCATTTAACACATGAATTTCTAATCAACGAATGAATATCAATTCAACACATGAATGTTTTCTATAGTTTTTATCTATAGATAAAAGGTGATTTTTACATTTTAAAACGCGAATACCATTCAACACATGAATTTCTAATCAACGAATGAATATCAATTCAACACATGAAGGTTTTCTATTCAATGAATAAATATAGTTTAAGCATATGAAAATAATTCAAACACACGAATATTATTCAAAATTTCGGCATCATAACGGCAGGGTAGTTAAAACCGGGACCGTCCCTAGTACGGCTCCTCGCTCTACCTTAAAACCTCGCGGTTTTTGATAATGGGGATCATGCATCTAGTTCGCACGCAGGCGGCATGTATATATATTTATTTCATTTCCACAAACTAATACTATGTGGTATCAACCAAATATTTTCCAATCACAAACGGGTATTTTTCAACCACAATCAAATCAATATCAACCACAAACAATCCCAAACAACCATTCGCTATCAATCAATTTTCACAACAATTTCAACCAATAAATATCGTCCATGGTTTGTGGACGAGGGGTGTATATATATATATATATATATATTTATATATAGCAATTCACTTTAATTTCACACATATATATATATATATATAGAAATAGAAATTGAAGAGTGAGAAATTCTCACCAATAGCTTTCCAACTACGACTCTTCCTTTAGAAATCTTCGCCAATCTCGCCTTTTGTCGCTTTCGTTGCCCGTATTCTCTACATATGTAAAAATCGAATTTTTACTATGTTATGCAATATATAAAAATTGCATTTCAAAAATATAGATTCCGCCTTTTCAAAAATAAAGATTATATTTTTAATATTCCTATGATATAAAAATTATATTTTTATTACTTTAAAAATACAAAAATCATATCTTACTTCTTCTACTTAATAAAAATTCCGTCTTTTCTATTTTAAAAATATTGATCCTTTCTATCCAAGTTCAAATCTTTTCTATTTAAAGTTCAAATCTTTTCCTTTTTAAAATTCAAATCTTTTTCCATTTAAAGATCAAATCTTTTCCTATTTAAAGTTTAAATCTCTTCCTATTTAAAGTTTAAATCTTTTCCTATTTAAAGTTTAAATCTTTTCCCATTTAAAGTTCAAATCTTTTTCTTTTTAAAGTTCAAATCTTTTTCCTTTTCTTAAAATTAAAATCAGTTTTTAAACCCTTTTAAAATTCAGTTTTAAACCCTTTTAAAATTCAGTTTTAAATCCTTTTAAAATTCAGTTTTAAACCTTTTTAAAATTCAGTTTTAAAGAATTAAAATAAAAAAATAAAAATAAAATAAAATACTTACTGTATCTCGAAGAAGGGGGGGTCGTCTTCGTCGGAGCTGGCTTCTAGGGGGGCGGCGGCTTCAGCGTCTCGAACTGGGGGGGGGGGGGCGTCGTCTTCGTCGGAGCTCGTGCGATCTGGGGGGGCTTCGGGGGTTGCGCCACTGGGAGGAGGAAGGCTGGACGGAGGGGGCGGTGGGTCGGTGGCGTCGAACTGGGGCTCGCGATAGTTTTAGGGTTTTTTTTTTCCTTTTGTTCGAAGTGGAGAGAGAAGAGGGAATAGGGGGGGTTTATATAAAATATATATATTTAATTATTTAATTTTGCAAAAAGTTGACTTTTACATACGACCTCTAAACGAGGCCCACTGCCTGTCGTCCATAGCGTTTTACCCTCATCCCGAACACAATGGGATATGTATCGTAAGCTGATTCGATCTTTTGAATCAGTTTCCGTTGAATTTAAAGTGTAATTCTTTATATATTCAATTTAAACGCACATTTCAATTTAGCGGGGCCACATACGAACTCGAAAAATTCCAGAAAAATATTTTCTAGCTTCGTATTGACGATACGGTCCTAACAAAACTAGTTTTGTCAAATTCTGAGACCGTTTGAAAAATGGCCAATCTCCAGTCGATTAAAATCAACTGAAATCGGTCAAACGCGTTTTCCTTTGCCACGCTCACATATTGATTCGAAAAATTATGAAATTTGAAACCTAGCAATAATTTGACATCACGGATCCAACAAAAGTGGTTTCGTCGAAATCCGAGGTCGTTTGCAAAATGTCCATTTTAAGGGCCTGAATTCCATAGCGACTATTCAGAATTTTCAACTGGACATATCTTTTGATTCCCGTTATCAAATTTCGATTCGTCAGATTCGTTGGAAAGATATTATCAATTTGATTCTAATGTTTTTGGTTTCACTAAAATCCGGATTGTTTTGCCCCCGGTACATTCCGACAAAGTTTGAATTCAATTTTTGAAACTGCCACGCCATTTCAGGCCTTGTTTATAATTATAATTAATTATATTTGTTTTCAATTGTCGATTCAAACTCAGTTTTCATCGCCATTATTTAAAATATTTATTTTAAATATTTAAAATCCATTATTTTAGCCAATTTAAAATTTTTAAATTGGTTCAGATTTTCTGGGTCGTTACAATCTCCCCCACTTAAAACTTTTCGTCCCCGAAAAGGAATAAAGTCGAAAGTGGTTTGATAAATCCATAATCATACAACACAACCAACCAATTTGTGTCTAACCTTTCTAAAATATTCTGATCAAATCCTATTTTCCTTTAAAAATCATTCAGAGTATAGAATATAAAAGTGCACATCCATGAAAAGAAAATAACAACAGAGTAGAGAATTAAATGATAATGCAAAGTATGACAAATGTACCTTGCACCGGAGTCAATCAGAGATATCTACTCGGCATCTGGGGTAAGCTTTCTGAATGCTCTCCTCAATTTCCCAAGTACAATCTCGCGAATCTCCACTCCATTGCACTTTGACTAAGCGAACCTTCTTTTTCCTCAGCTCTTTGGTTTCTTTGCCGATAATCTTTAGCGGCTCTCGCCTCACAGCTAATTCTGGAGTAATTTCAATATCCTGCTGAGCTGCTTCTTCCACGATCAAGTCTGGATCTTGAACGTGCTTTCGAAGTTGAGATATGTGAAATACATCATGCACTCCAAGCAACCAATCTGGCAATTTGACCCTATAAGCGAGAGTTCCGATCCGTTCCAGAATAGGAAACGGACCTATGAATTTGGGTGCCAACTTTCCAGTTTTACCGAACCGGATAACTCCTCTCATCGGCGATACTTTCAAATATACGTAGTCGCCAACTTCAAAGGATATATCTCTTCTTCTTCTATCGGCATAGCTCTTTTGTCGGCTTTGAGCGGCGAGTAATCGCTTCTTAATAAAATCGACTTTGTCGGCTGCTTCGCGAATCATATCAGGACCCAACACAAGTCTATTTCCTGGCTCGACCCAACAAGCAGGAGATCGGCACGGTCTACCATACAATGCTTCGAATGGAGACATTGTCAGACTCGCCTGGTAGCTGTTGTTATAAGAGAATTCAGCCAAATGCAGATTGTCTTCCCATGATCCACCGAAATCTAGAACACAAGCCCGCAATAGATCTTCTAAAATGCGATTTACCCTTTCAGTCTGACCGTCTGTCTGAGGATGATAAGCGGTGCTCAAGTTTAACTTCGTTCCCAGCTCGACTTGAAATGCTTCCCAGAATTTGCTAGTGAATATTGTATCTCTATCACTGACTATGCCGAGCGGCACTCCATGTAGTCTAACTATTTCCCTGAAGTAAATCTACGCCAGACTCTGAGCGGTTCTATTTGATCTGACAGGTATGAAATGGGCGGTCTTCGTGAAGCGATCTATGATCACCCAAATACTGTCATTTCCTTTTTTGGTTCTGGGCAGACCATCAATGAAATCCATAGAAATATGTTCCCACTTCCAACCAGGAACTTCCAGCGGTTGTAATAATCCAGCCAATTTCTGTTGGTCGCTTTTGACTAGCTGGCAAGTGGGGCATCGACTAACATATATCGAGATGTCTCTTTTTAACGACTTCCACCAGAATGTGCGTTTGATATCGTTATACATTTTATTCAGACCCGGATGGATACTGAGCTTAGATTTGTGGCATTCATCAAGCACATCTCTTCTAAGTTCAGGAATCTCTGGAACGCAAATTCGTCCTTCTAACCTCAGAATCCCTTCGCTGTCTAGCTGGAAATCCGAAGCATTGCCTTCCCGAATTCGCTGACTTATTCCTTTGATAAATTGGTCCTTTTCTTGGAGAGCCGATATCTTATCAATCAACGAAGTCGCAATGATGAAACTGGCGATCATTTCATTCTTCCGGCTTAACGCATCGGCCACGACATTGGCTTTCCCTGGAGTGTAAAGAATTTCAAAATCATATGCTGCAAGAAACTCCAGCCAACGTTGCTGCCTCAAATTCAAGTCCTTCTGAGTGAACAGATATTTTAACGACTGGTGATCTGTAAACAGTTCAAATCTCTCACCCAGAAGATAGTGCCTCCAAATTTTCAAGGCGAACACAATAGCCAATAACTCAAGATCATGAGTTACGTAGTTTTTCTCGTGTGGCTTCAGTTGACGGCTAGCATAGGCAATTACTTGGCCTCTTTGCATTAACACTGCGCCAAGGCCTTCTCTAGAAGCATCAGTCCATACTTTTAGATCTTGGTTGCCATCTATGATGGTTAACATTGGAGCTGTTGTTAATCTCAACTTCAGCTCTTCGAAAGCCTCCTCACTTTCTGGAGTCCATTTGAATTTAGAATGCTTCTTTGTAAGCTTCGTTAAGTGACCAGATATCTTCGAAAAGTCTTTAACGAACTTCCGATAATAGCTAGCCAATCCGAGAAAACTGCGGACTTCAGTGGGGGTGCTGGGCTGTTTCCAATTTTGAATAGCCGTGATTTTTCTTGGATCCACAGCAATTCCTTCTTTCGATACAACGTGGCCCAGAAATTTTACTTCATCTTGCCAGAAGATACATTTGGAAAACTTTGCTTTCAATACATTCCTTCTGAGAATTTCCAGAACCTGTTCCAAATGCTTTTCATGTTCGGCCTTTGATTTAGAGAAGATTAGAATATCGTCAATAAAAACCAAAACAAATTTATTCAATACTCCTCTAAATACTCTATTCATCAGATCGACGAAGTAAGCGGGAGCGTTACATAAGCCGAATGGCATTACTAACCACTCGAAGAATAGGTCGGGACCTCTGAACGCTGTCATTGGGACACACTCTTCGGCAATTCGAAGTTGATGGAAGCCTGTAGCTAGGTCCATCCTTGAGAATACTTGTGCGCCATTTAATCGATCCAACAAATCATCTATCCGGGGCAATGGATATTTGTTCTTTATTGTCTGCTTGTTTAGATCGCGATAATCCACACATAGACGTAGAGTACCGTCAGATTTTGGGACAAACACCACTGCTGCACCCCAATCAGAGAAACTAGGCCTGATCAGACCCTTCCATACTAGCTGTCGTGTTTGATTGTCTAATTCCTCTTTCTCTTTCAAGGACATTCTTCGAATAGCGTGAACTACTGGCCTTGCATTGGGAATCAAAGCAATCTTGAAATCTATTTCTCTCTGCGGAGGCAAACGGACAACTTCTTCGAACACATCCGCATAGTTCTTGACGACAGGAATATCTTTGATGAGGTCAGGAATATTCTCTGTGACTTCAGGAACATTTTCAATTTGGGCTGGAGAAACATTCAAAGCTGCCCAGAAGTCTTTCCTATTAGCATTCTGACCTTCACAGGGAATGGTTATATAATCACCTGATTTAATCTTCGCCTTTACGACTCTGTCGGCGCAGTTGACTTCAGCTTCATATTTGGTCAACCAGTCTAACCCCAAGATAAGATCAAACTGTTTAAAATTCATGACGGCTGCGATGGTAGGGAACCGATAACGAGAGAAAGAAACCGGCACTCCACAGACCCAACTGAGATCAATGGAACCCCCAACCGGATTCTGGACAGTCATGGGTTCCTTGAGCCTTTTCAAATTCAAATCCAGTTTCTTAGCTGCATCTTTGGCAATGAAACTTCGCGACGCGCCTGTGTCAAACAGTACTTTGACTGGAATGTTTTTGACAGTAAGCGTGCCTTCTAAAACATCGGGCCTTTCCTGAGCAGACGAAGATGCAGGTACTTCTGCCATTTCATTCACTTGTACAGCTTTAGGTTTTCTGAATAGCGGGCAGGCCTTTAAAAGATGACCCGACTGATGACATCCACCACATTTCCTATTCTCTTGAAATCCCTTCTTGGGTGGGAACTTATTCTTTCTTTGTTGGTTCCAAGATTTGCAACTTATCGCCAAATGTCCTTTTCTATTGCAGCTTGAGCACGTGGCGGTCGTTATTCGTTCGTTCCCAGATTCAGCCCTTTTTCTCTTGGCACTGGGCTTCTTATTGATCTCCGACCTTGTACTGGCTTCAGGAATATCAGTTTCTGACTCTGTTCTGTCACTAGAATAGACTTCTTCTTCGTCGCGCAACATTCCTTTCTTATGGAGATCTTCATACTGATAAGCCATGTATATCATTTCAGAAAAAGGAAGCTTCACATGCCCCAATACTTTATTCTGGTATTTCTTTTGAAGCCCATGTATAAATCTCAAATTCTTTCTCCTCGTATTCTGAATTAGATGGGGAGCAAAGTGAGCAAGTTCGTTGAATTTTTTATGATATTCTGGGATGGTTATATCACCTTGTATTAGATAAGAAAATTCATCACATAATCTCTCGGTTGCTTCGGGAGGAGTAAATCTTTCTAAGAAAATCACTTTGAATCTGTCCCAGGTGATATCACCTTCTGGATTATCTTTAATAACTGAATCCCACCAAAACAAAGCTTCTTCTTTGAGTGCCCAAGACGCCAGTAATCTTTTCTGATCGTCTCTCAGCTTTAAACCCTCAAAGATCTTCTCTGCAGAACGAACCCAAGCTTGTGTTTCCATAATGGACTCCTTGCCTAAGAATGGCGATCCACCAAGATTTCGAAATCTCTTGTATAGAACTTCTATATTGGATTCTGGCTGCGGAAGCACAACTGGCTCATTAGCTGGTCGAGCCGTACGATTATTTCTTCTGTTTCTGGCACTCATTTTCTAGTTCCTCTGCAAATAGCAGATCAAGTGTCAGGTCAACAGAAAAGATATTTCAAAATATAGAGACAAATACTTGAATATAAATGTGTCTATCGATGTTATTTCATTCTGCTACTCATACTAGGATATTACTGATCCTATCTGTATTGAGTTACCCGTCCTAGAACACTACTGGTTCTATTTCTGACAAGTTCGTTCAAATGTTATATTCCAGAACTAAGCTTAACCAAAGCTCTGATACCACGTTGAGACGACCCGAAATCCCGTTCAGACGGAAACAAGGGTTATCTTTGGAATATAACACAGAAAAAGATAATAGCAGAACAAAATTAAATAAATACACCAGATAATGAACAACAAAATATACTGGATAAAAGTAATCATCAGAGTTACACAGTATACAGGATCTTACTTAGTACAAATACAGTTCAGCTATACATAAATGTCTACAGCGGAAATAAACAAAATATGTACAATAGGAGCTGAACAGCATAAAAAGAGATAAATGATAGAATCCATCTTCAGCTCCAGCTATCCAGAAGAACCGGCTAAACCTGAATACAAGGCTGCCCGTGTAGAAAAAGGGGCACCCGAGTTTGAAAGTGAAACAAACTACGAGTCAGTCATGGGACTGGTATGAGAAATCTACTCAACACATATATAATATGGCTAATCACAGGACCACGCCACTTTCGTGGAACGGGTTTACTCCATTGGATTGCCAGTGCTTTTAAAACAAATCTTTCTTTTAAACATCGCTATGCTTTTTATAAAAATGAAGCCGTTATAAGACTCAGTTCCCATCACACAATGCAACGCAAACCGGAGGATAGAGTTTTTACCTTATAACAGCCAAAATATGCTTGATACGAATAAAACAAAGGCATTTGGTATTATTGCTAGTGTTTATATGTTTTGAAAACAATTTCAAATCATAACTATCAATCATAGACGACACGAGCGTCCCATGCCACTATGTCGCCAAATGTATATATACAATCGAAACCGCACAGTCACGTATTTGGAAATTGGACTTCCGTCATGAACCAAGGCAAAAGATAGTCCTTACCGAATTCGAGACGCTCTAGCCCGCCCCTCAGGATCAGAGCTCGAGTGACCCTTGGATCGTCAGGGCCGGTCCACCGATGTGGATTAAAATTCCTGAACACTGCGTTTCCCCGCTCTTTGGGGCGTAAACGAGCCAACGAATGACTCCATCGGACCCGGATCGTCCGATCAAACCGAGGCGCCTCGCAACAGCAACAACCACATAGGTGAAAAGTATATAAATGTCAGGGCTGGTAGGTCACTGACACCACCCTAGCTAGAAAGAAACGCATGCCCTCCCTGAGGTCCTTCTCCCGTTTTAGGTTCATACCGGGGTGTGAGGCTCGCGAATTCACGTTATACACAAAGCTACGCCACACAGGCGGTGTTTTGATCATCACCACAAGACTTTGCTTTTCAACAGAAGCCCTGATCACTGCATCTTAGCATGCCACACAGGCAATTCATGCCATGCGACTGATGTCCATCCATATACAACCTCTGAGCTCGTGCGTCTCAAAGAAGGGCGTTAAGCAAAAGAATAAATTCTCCGCCGCCAAACAGATGTATATTTAACAGAAATCAATCAACACAGAATAAACTCCAATGTCAGACACACAGTCCATTTACAAGTTCGTTCTGGGTCTGAACGAAACCGGAGGCACTAAATACCTCCAAACCCATCGATCACCACGTACGTCTGAACGATCACCACTCATTATCCATATTTCGGGATGCCTCCCAATCAGGACCTCGGTTACCATCCAAACGAGGTGAAGATCTCCGGTCTTCGACCATCGTCTTCATCTTCGACTTTCAATCGTCGGTCAATTATTTGAAATGAGAATTAACTCGGCCTTTTCAAATAATTCTCGTATATTTAGAATTTCAAATCAATTTATTTCAATGGTTAAATTATTCGACAACACCAATATTGTTCTTTAATGTAATTTTCACACCAAACACATTCAACCATCAAATACAACAAAAATCGAGCAAATTCAGTTTATTTCCACTCCCTATTGTTTATGGTACTTTATAATGATTTATCGCTATTTTTATTTATTTTTAAAATAGCCCATTTATTCAAGACGACACTTCGGGCCATAACGCGACCGTGGCGCTGTTTTTCTTCAGATTTGATTTACACATATCTGAAAATCTAACTGTTGGATCTTCGCAAAATTTACATCATTAGAAAGGTCTTTTTAAAACGAATCCAACGGTTCTAGTTTCGGGAAAATCCGACGGTCGGATCTCCCGGTACAATCGTTTGAAGTTTCGATTTCAAAATACGAACTGCAGCGTCGTTATTCGATTAAATATATAATTATATTTATATATATATAAATATAATCGCTTCTGGCGCTGTATTTCATCAGATTTGAATTAAACATTCCAGACAATCCAACCGTTGGATTTTTACAAAGTTGGTGCCGTTGGGAAGATATTTCCAAGGCGAACCCGCCGGTTGAGGTTTCGGGAAAATCCAATGGTCGGATTCCCCGTACTAGTTGTTTGAAATCACGATTTCAAAATACGAACTGCACGGCTTCGTTTCGTTTTAATTTTATTTATATTTATATATTTATATAAATATAGTTTCTTCAAAAATTCCTATATCGTTTTCACTTCAAATATTTCACTAACACCTTAAATTTTTGGAAAATTTCGCCATAACCTCCCCTGCACCGGGAGCATCGGGAAATCGCAAATAGCTTTCCCGGTTCTTCTAATCTCAAAAAGAAAAAGAAAAAGCCAAGCGGCTAGCCAACAGGCTCATAAAATCATCACCCAAACAAAGTAGTAAATGTGTACCTATTTATCGGGCACAAAATTTTATTCCTCTTCTCTAGCCCCTTTGCTATAACCTGTTCAATGAATATGCATGTACATATATATAGAGTTCTTATCATTTATCATTTTCTATTCGACTTCATATTTGATTTCTATTTGGTTTAAAAACACCATTCATTCTAATGTTACATACATAGGTGCAAATCATTTCATTAGCTAATTAATGGATATTTCAACTCACATATGTTTATTTTGAACAAGTGGCTATTTTTAACACTTCACATTTCAACGATTTATGCATACAATAAAAATGTGATTTTTATTGTAAAACAATTCATTTCAAAACACTATTTTTCTATATAGTTCATATAGGTGATAAAAATAGGATTTTTATCATAAAACAATTTCTTTTAAAACGAGATTATTTTACACAGTTCATATAGTCGATAAAAGGTGATTTTTATTATCAAACAATTTATTTCAAAATATGAATAATATTCAACACATGAATTTCTAATCAACGAATGAATATCAATTCAACACATGAATGTTTCCTATAGTTTCTATATATTGATAAAAGGTGATTTTTACATTTTAAAACGCGAATACCATTTAACACATGAATTTCTAATCAACGAATGAATATCAATTCAACACATGAATGTTTTCTATAGTTTTTATCTATAGATAAAAGGTGATTTTTACATTTTAAAACGCGAATACCATTCAACACATGAATTTCTAATCAACGAATGAATATCAATTCAACACATGAAGGTTTTCTATTCAATGAATAAATATAGTTTAAGCATATGAAAATAATTCAAACACACGAATATTATTCAAAATTTCGGCAGCATAACGGCAGGGTAGTTAAAACCGGGACCGTCCCTAGTACAGCTCCTCGCTCTACCTTAAAACCTCGCGGTTTTTGACAATGGGGATCATGCATCTAGTTCGCACGCAGGCGGCATGTATATATATTTATTTCATTTCCACAAACTAATCCTATGTGGTATCAACCAAATATTTTCCAATCACAAACGGGTATTTTTCAACCACAATCAAATCAATATCAACCACAAACAATCCCAAACAACCATTCGCTATCAATCAATTTTCACAACAATTTCAACCAATAAATATCGTCCATGGTTTGTGGACGAGGGGCGTATATATATATATATATATATATATATATATATATATATATATATATAGCAATTCACTTTAATTTCACACACACATATATATAGAAATAGAAATTGAAGAGTGAGAAATTCTCACCAATAGCTATCCAACTACGACTCTTCCTTTAGAAATCTTTGCCAATCTCGCCTTTTGTCGCTTTCGTTGCCCGTATTCTCTACATATGTAAAAATCGAATTTTTACTATGTTATGCAATATATAAAAATTGCATTTCAAAAATATAGATTCCGCCTTTTCAAAAATAAAGATTATATTTTTAATATTCCTATGATATAAAAATTATATTTTTATTACTTTAAAAATACAAAAATCATATCTTACTTCTTCTACTTAATAAAAATTCCGTCTTTTCTATTTTAAAAATATTGATCCTTTCTATCTAAGTTCAAATCTTTTCTATTTAAAGTTCAAATCTTTTCCTTTTTAAAATTCAAATCTTTTTCCATTTAAAGATCAAATCTTTTCCTATTTAAAGTTTAAATCTCTTCCTATTTAAAGTTTAAATCTTTTCCCTATTTAAAGTTTAAATCTTTTCCCATTTAAAGTTCAAATCTTTTTCTTTTTAAAGTTCAAATCTTTTTCCTTTTCTTAAAATTAAAATCAGTTTTTAAACCCTTTTAAAATTCAGTTTTAAACCCTTTTAAAATTCAGTTTTAAATCCTTTTAAAATTCAGTTTTAAACCTTTTTAAAATTCAGTTTTAAAGAATTAAAATAAAAAAATAAAAATAAAAAATAAAAATAAAATAAAATACTTACTGTATCTCGAAGAAGGGGGGGTCGTCTTCGTCGGAGCTGGCTTCTAGGGGGGGCGGCTTCAGCGTCTCGAACTGGGGGGGCGTCGTCTTCGTCGGAGCTCGTGCGATCTGGGGGGGCTTCGGGGGTTGCGCCACTGGGAGGAGGAAGGCTGGACGGAGGGGGCGGTGGGTCGGTGGCGTCGAACTGGGGCTCGCGATAGTTTTAGGGGTTTTTTTTTTCCTTCTGTTCGAAGTGGAGAGAGAAGAGGGAATAGGGGGGTTTATATAAAATATATATATTTAATTATTTAATTTTGCAAAAAGTTGACTTTTACATACGACCTCTAAACGAGGCCCACCGCCTGTCGTCCATAGCGTTTTACCCCCATCCCAAACACAATGGGATATGTATCGTAAGCTGATTCGATCTTTTGAATCAGTTTCCGTTGAATTTAAAGTGTAATTCTTTATATATTCAATTTAAATGCACATTTCAATTTAGTGGGGCCACATACGAACTCGAAAAATTCCAGAAAAATATTTTCTAGCTTCGTATTGACGATACGGTCCTAACAAAACTAGTTTCGTCAAATTCTGAGACCGTTTGAAAAATGGCCAATCTCCAGTCGATTAAAATCAACTGAAACCGGTCAAACGCGTTTTCCTTTGCCACGCTCACATATTGATTCGAAAAACTATGAAATTTGAAACCTAGCAATAATTTGACATCACGGATCCAACAAAAGTGGTTTCGTCGAAATCCGAGGTCGTTTGCAAAATGTCCATTTTTAAGGGCCTGAATTCCATAGCGACTATTCAGAATTTTCAACTGGACATATCTTTTGATTCCCATTATCAAATTTCGATTCGTCAGATTCGTTGGAAATACATTATCAATTTGATTCTAATGTTTTTGGTTTCACTAAAATCCGGATTGTTTTGCCCCCGGTACAGTCCGACAAAGTTTGAATTCAATTTTTGAAACTGCCACGCCATTTCAGGCCTTGTTTATAATTATAATTAATTATATTCGTTTTCAATTGTCGATTCAAACTCAGTTTTCATCGCCATTATTTAAAATATTTATTTTAAATATTTAAAATCCATTATTTTAGCCAATTTAAAAAATTTAAATTGGTTCAGATTTTCTGGGTCGTTACACTTTGTACTTAGTAAGGATAGTGCGAGTGAGCCTGACGGCTTCAACGGGTTTTTTTTCCGAAGTGTCTAGCAGATCATTCAGGCGGACTTTTGTCTTACTATTCGATTTTTCTTTTCTGGTGGAGCTCTCCCCCAAGGACAGACTTCCAACAATTTTATTCTTATTCCTAAGTGCGAAAATCCTTGTTCCTGCGTAGGTTTTCGTCCGATCAGCTTGTGAAATTTCTCTAACAAGGTCATCTCTAAGGTTCTAGCCTCTCGACTAGCACCGATTCTTAAACGTATTATTTCCTCTCATGTGGGATTTGTAAAAGGACGAATGATCATGGACAACATCCTTTTAGCCTAGGAGATGGTCTCCTAGATTGATAGGAAGGTCAGTGGTTCTAATGTGGTCATTAAGCTGAAAAAGGCTAAGGCTTATGACCGCATGACTTAGTTCTTCGTCATCAAGGTTCTGAGGGCTTTCGGTTTTCTAGAACCCCTTATTGATATTATTTGGATCCTCATCTCCAACTGTTGGTTCTCGTTCTCATTAACGGATCAGTCAATAGGTATTTCAAGATGGGAAGAGGATTTCGTCTGGGAGACCCCCTTTCCCCTTCTCTGTTCGTCATCGCTGCCGAGGCTTTCGTTCGTGAAATGCATTTACTCACGATAGAAAGTCAAGTTCAGAGGTTTGGCATTCTTAGGGATTGCCCTCTTATCACTTCTTTATCTTTCGTTGTCGACATTATCATTTTTACTAATGGTGGTCCTCATTCTATCTGCCATCTTCTTGACCTCATTCAGCAGTACGAGAGGTGTTCGGGCCAACTCGTTAATTCTACTAAAAGATGCTTCTTTCCCGCGAAAGACTTGTCCCCGGTTAGATCTTCATGGATTGAACCTACACCGGTTTCAGGCAGACTCCCTTGCCTTACCTAGGTACAGTTCTATACAGAGGTCGGAAGCTCAACGCGATTTTTGATCCACTAACTGATAAAGCCAAAGGTAAGATTATTCGTTGGAATGCATCGCTTCTTTCCCAGGCAGGAAGACTGGTTCTCATAAAGTCGGTATTGGACTTTATAGGATTGCATGTCTTTGCTGCTAAGACACCCACTCTTCTTTCTTTCGCTCTTATCATACATTGGCATCGTCCTTTTTCTGGGGTAAAAAGGACAACGCTTATCATCACCATTGGATTTCATGGGACATCATTTGTCATCCCCAAAGTGAGAGAGGCTTAAGCCTCCGAAATCCAAAGGATATTTGTACTGCCTTTCCTTGCAAGCTGTGGGCTCGTTTTGGAGTGAACGTTTCCTTATGAGCGACGTTCCTCCACTCTAAGTACCACAGGCTTATGGGCGCAAATTACACTGGGGTCCCATCTTACACTAGTGAGGAATGGAAATGGATGCAATTTGTGAAGTTCTTTTCAAATTCACATGGTGGTGGAACTGGATGGGATGGTAGTCCTTTTCCGATTATGGAAGTATGGAGTTCAGTGAGGACCTCGGCTCCACACCTCCATTTTTTCTCTTTCATCTAGGATTATAGATTACCTATGAAAGTCTCTCTATTATGTGGAGAACCCTGCAAGATAGGTTACCAATAGACGAGAACCTCCAGAGAATAGGCATCCCAATCATGTCCCGTTGCAGGTGCTGCAGTTCTAGTGATCTGAAAACCATTGCTTACTTGTTTTTTTCATGGCTATTCTGCCAGAGCCGTCTGCAACTACTTCGGGAACTTGGTTGGTCTCCGAGGTAATGCCACTTCTGTTGTCGATTTACTGAGATACCAGTGGGCCGGTATCTCAGGTAAATTGATTCGTTCGATCCTGTTTCATCTGATTCCTTGTCTTATCTGCTGGCATATATGGTGCTCGCGGAACAAGGCAATTTATGGCGAATTGCTTATGGATCCTCGTACCATCATCTGAAGGTAAGGAATGATGTTTTCCTTGTGTTTCGCGGTAGGCCGTTCAAGGGAGTGATTGGCTCCCGCTCGAGGAGGTTGGCGAGTGCATTTGTTGTTACCTCAGTACCGCCTACCCCAAGGGGGGATTGGTTGAACCCTCCCTTCTTAAAAAGAGCAGACTTCTTCTCGCTCTCTTCTACACATACACCCCTTTTTTCTCATGTTGTTTACTAGTACTATAGGTCCTAGAATTTTAAGTACGTATTGGTTCTAGCCTAATTGGGTCTTCGTTATGCTGGTGGTGAAGCTTCGAATATGGAGCTTAGAGATAGAGATGGTGTATTTCGGCTTTTGGATCCAACGCTAGGCCCATCCACATTCTAGAGTCTCAGCTTTGATCGGTGGAGCTGTTGCTGATTGGGCATCATCATTGTGACTGGCAAAAGGCTAACCAGTATCGGATTTGCTTGGTTTTGCTATTGGCTCGGATAGTCCGCTGTTGTATTTGTTTTTGTCATTATTGCATTTTGTGTGTGCATAGATTTTGTAGTCATATCTACAAATATGTTTTTGTGAGCCATTGGAGAATAAATAGATTCTCCCTTTTGTTAAAAAATAATAATAAGATGCCAATTGAAGTGCAGGATATTTCAAGCAATGTCGTGCTGGTAAAATGATTTGAACGTTTTGATCATAACTATAATATAAAAATGGTATTAATATCATTTATTTAGTTCTTTAAGGTCAATTAGTTATACTATCACAAAATTTGTCTGAAATAGTCTTGATAATACATCAATCGAGGAAGAAAGTATATGCTGGCGCATGCATGCTCGTTTCATATGCTAAATGAAAGTAGAGAAGAAGAAGGAAAGGAAAAGAAAAAGAGGCAAGGTATTAGGACTTGGAAAGCAACACATGCTCTAGAGTACCAGGCTGTTGCTGCCTTTAAATTCAAGTGTAATAAGAACTTTACAAAAACAAATGATACTAACAAAATAGTATAAGTGGGACTCAAACTTAACACCTCCAAGTACTAATGTGCATGTCTTTTCCACTATGCACGATAATACTTGATTTACAAGCGGTTGACAGGTTTTAAATAATGCAAATAGCGAAACCAAATTTAAGGAAAAAAGGAAGGAGATGAGCTTTCGGACTCGCATGGCCTTTTATACAAACGCATGCAAGATCCTGCATATAAGACAATGAATTGTATCACGAAATGAGAAAAACTTAGGAAGCAGGACTCAAACCCGCACGCATCATGCTAAAATGAAAATGCCACAACTGATTGACCATGCTTCCTTTTGACACTTGGTATTTTTATAACCATAATAAAATAAGGAGTTATACTACCCCTTCAACCCTCTTCTTTGGATACAATGAAATATTAACAGATGAATCTCTTTCGAACTGAATTGATGAAGGGTTACTCTTGTACTAAGACATCCTTTCACACACATATAAGTCTCCGTATGTCCCATAAAAAATTTATACATTTCTCTTCTCAAATCACTGTCGTATTGCATCCAAACGTTCTAAATTCCGTATTTATTGTTAGGATTTCCTCGCACGTTGTTAAGGTAGGAACAACGGTTTGAATAAATAGTCTTATATCATGGAATAAATTGAAGGAGTGAAGTAAAAATATGAGTTAGTAGGCATGTAACGTCATAGATTCCTTTTGTTACAAGGATGTGTATGCCAACTCATGTGCGTGCGCTCTGTGCGGAAGAAGGGAGAGCTTTGTGCCAACCCTCGTTGTGATGGCCCACAAATCCATACCATCTGAGCTGACTAATACAACTCACGTCCAACTCAAATAATACAGAAATATGTGTCATTAGGGTTAAAGAAATAGAAATAGATAGAAGAAGAACAGAAATAACAAAAACAGAACCTCAAAGTGGAACGAATAAAATATATTATATAACATAACTTCGAAATACAAATCTGTTTTGTATATACATACCATATCAGAGTACAACATAACATTTGATACAACAGAAATGACTCTAAATAACTAACGGTAAAGCCTCCTGCTTCAAGCTCCTCCAAGTGTATCTGTAAAAGCCTGAAACACTTGACTGCCCGTACAAATTTGGGAACCCAAGAGTTTAGGGGAAAACAAACAAAATAAACTCTGGGTCAGTCATGGGACCGGTGTGAGTATACTCCAACCAATTTGTTTAACTTTGAAACATCCTTTGAAAGAAAAGGTAATAGTAAGACCAGCCCACACATAAACACGGACGGTTTTTACCTTACTATAACCAAACCATTTTGGATATCAAAATCCAGTGATATTATAATAATGTCTAATCAAGTAAATAACCAAATAGTAGAACGCTTGCATCTCACGCTCTACATATATAGTATAAAATCAAAAACTGCGTGGCGCTTATTGGAGATTGGATTCCAACTATGACAAGGTATGGGGCCACCTACCGATCAGTGTACTCTAGAGGGGATACATTGGGGTTCAACAAGAACATCTTGCAACCCGGCCCACACATGACCGACCACTCATTTAGCTTGAGTGTATCGAATATATTGTCACCCACGGTTGTCGACCATCCAACCGTAATCCATAAGATACAGAATTGAAAGAAGAATAAATAATGAATTTTCTCTAGATCGGTGACAAATATACCCTGCTTGGGAATGACCTACCTAGCCATGCTGCCGGCCCGATTTTTGTCATTTCCTGGTTGTGAGGCTTGAGGCTACGTTAATCTTTTTAGAACATCTGGTCACCAACCACTTTAAATGCCACATCGTCAAACCTGTCAAATCACTATTTGATCTTCCCAAAATATTACGAGTATAAAAAGCTAAGAGAAACGAATTTCTCCACCAAATAGACGTAATACCTCGGAAAGATTGTCTTATGTGATCTGTTAGGAATACTCTGTCAACTATTCGTCCATAGTAGTTGTCCTGGGTCTGGACAAACAGAACAGCCCTTGCATTTTTACTCCGTCTTCGATTATCTTCAGTATAATCTAATTCGCAACGCTTATGCCTATTCGGAGTGGTTTTCGGATAATAAATCCAACTGGTTTCTCCATATTGACAACGATGGTCTAAAATTCTTTGATAGTCGGTGATTTAACTATCAAAGGAGAACAACATCCATTAAACAATCACACAATCACTGGCCCCTTTTAATTTATATTCACTCATTAACTATTTTCCCATTTCCCTTATCAATTTCTATATATATATTGATATGTTGATTTCTGTTATCAAAATTTCTCAAAAATATTCTAACTCCTTACATTTTCGGAAAATTTTGCCAGCACCTTCTTTGTATGGGTCAATCGTTCAAACCCTAACTCGCCTCTATAGGCCCTTTCCATTCCAAAAAGAAAATCAAAAAGCCAAGAGGCTTGCCGATTCAACGCATAAAACCTCATACGGAAATTTAAACATGTACCTTTTTGTCGGGCACATAAATTAAAATCTTCATGCTCTTCATTCACTTTATCCCATACATGTCTAACATACATGCACCTGCATTTTCATTTTATTCCAACCAATACAACTATTTTGATTTAATCGCAATCAATTTCACCAATTAATTCTTTAATTAGTTCAATCGCTTTATTCACTTATAGTTTGAAAAAAAAGTGTTCTAACTTATTTTATTCACTTATAAACGATCGAATTTCATTTATAACTCAAACCCCATATTCAATTTCAAATTCTACTCTATAAATTTACTTTACTTGACCCACGTTAAGTTCCACTCAACCTCTATTTACTAACTTCTCTTATTAATTAGTTAATATCATTCCATAATCCAGATCTGATTTTTATACCAAAATTCACTTCATTCACTCTACATTACTTCGTGTATATTTGATAACTCAAATCTGGATTTTTCAAATAAGAATTCAGATTTTATTCACTTAAAATCCATTTTATTTATTTAAATAAACCATTATGGTTTATAATCGATTTTACAGCGACTATTCTAAAATTTGGTTTTGATATAACTCAAAATCTTTAAGGTGAAAACCGGATTTTTCTCCTCTACTAGAAAATTATTGTTCAATAGGTCCAAACATTTTTGGTTTCATCAAATTCCAACTTATATCGAGTTCTATATACTCGTTTGAAGTTTGGAATGCCAAATTACAAACTACCGCGCTGCAGCGAGTTCGTTTTAATTAAATTAAATATAAACATTTAAAAACTTCGTTTATAAAATTATTCCAACTCCATTTTCATTAAATTAAAAATAAATTAAGCCCGTTATCCCAAATCTAACTTCACAATTCAGATTACTCAACTAGTCGATTTCTTTATGCTGCATTCATAACTCGGTTACGAATTTATTCAAAACTCGATTTCTATATTAAATTTCAATCCCCTGGAGTTAAATTCAATATAATAGAATTCCAATTCTTAATTCCTTTATAAATTAATTAATTTAATATCCTTTACCATTACAAACTAATATCATCTCTTGATAATAGTGAAGACGTTCAAGTTGGGGTATTTTATTTACCTCGCAGACGTTGACCAACAACGTTCTTACCTTGAGACGGATAAGAGTTTGTAATACAAAACCACCACTACTTATCATAAAAATCCCCTCTTCTATCTCCTTTAGAAATGTGATTTTGAAATGTCAGTTCTTATATTTGGAGTAAATATATTTCCAATCTACCAAAGAAAATTACTTCATTCCATTTATAAATCGATTTGGAATAAATCACTTCCTTATTTTATATTTAACAAACTTCCATTTAAAATTCCATTTAAAACTCGATTCCTTGTTTGAATATGATATTATTATAAATATATATATAAGCATAGAATCTATTTTCATATTAAAATTCTAAATTTCTATTCAATACAATTCCAATATCCTTTGGAAATAAATTTATTTCTATAAAATTGACATGCTTGAATTCCAACTACAAATCCAAATAGATTTATTTCAATTTGATTACATTCCGAACATCGGAAATAAATTTCATTGTTTCTTTCCAAAACAATTCTATTTACCCTTTTACACTCACACTTGAATTTAATTTATAAATTATCAAATGATAAATTTCACATTCATTTTAAAACGTTGTTTTTAAATTTCGCTTCTTGGTTTAATATTTAAACAAGTTTCTCTTCCAAATTCCATTTGCAAACCCACTTTGGAACATGAATTTTCCTTTTTAAAATCATGCTTGAATTTACATTTCTTAGATTATCCAATGATAATATAATTTTTATTCGTTTATAAACATTGTTTATACCTTCCACTTCTTATTTTTAATTATTTAAAACAATTCCTTATTTCAAATCTTTTTTGAAATCCAATCCCCATTGTAAAAAATAAATTTTCCTTTTTAAATTCAAACTTGAATTTAAAATCTAATATTGTCAAATGATAACTTTTCTTTTCATTTATAACATTGCTTATAAATTCAGCTACTTGTTTTTATTATTAAAAACAAGTTAATATTTTTTAATCCATTCGAAATTCTATTTCGAAAAATAAAATTTCCCTTTTAAATCCAAAAATCCTCTTTTTGATATTTTTAGATATCAATATCTAAGGCTAATGATATTCAAATATTCAAATACACAAACAACCATTCAATTCAACATATCACGCAAAACAAACAACGATAAATAATTTTTTGAGGAATCCAGTTGAATTCGATGTTAGCCAACATAAATAATATCAATCCTGCTTCAAGGCAGGATATCGCGGTATAGAAGGTCATCCACTCATATATCGTGGGGCGATAGGGTCATCCGCTAATGATATTGCGGGCATCCGCTAATGGTACTGCGGAAAATATCCAATCACCAATACTATATATATATATATTCAACCATAAAGCCTAAATAACTAATATATATGCAACCACAATAATTCAATAATTCATGCATGCATCCAAACAACCAACAATTTATTTTTTTAAAATAAAACTGTGAGTGAGATTTACTCATCTTGATTTTTGATTGCCGAATTGCGGTCTATTTTCCGAATATACAACTCAATTCCACTGATATATATATATATCACTGCTTCGATCCCTTTTTTTGTTGATTAATTTCGACCTTGTAGTTAACGTACAGTATTGATTAATTAATTGCAACTACTGTATTAATCAAAATAGTTTAATTAAATAAATTATATTAATAGAATTTACTTAATATTTGCATAATGATTTTAGTGGCACAATCCTTTTTTTGCTCCCTTTTCCTTTCCTTCTTCTCCTTACTACAAAAACGATCACCGTAGCAACCTGAATTGTAGATCAAACCCCACAGTGAACTACCATTTCCATTTCTGCATTTCATCGAACAACTGATTTGCATCACTGCTGCTCCTTCTCATTCATCATGATCGAATGCTCCTTCCTTCATCTCCTTATATCATGCACACCACTAAACTGTTGCTGCTATTATACACCACCGGGTCAGCCTCAACACCACTACAGAACTTCACCCTTCAGCCTTCTTTCAACCGAACTGCAACCATCCCAATTTAGTAATATTATACATCACCTTATTAGCCACAAACTCATTTCTATCACATGCATCTGTAGCCCCAAACCACTACTTTCTCAACTCATCAGTAAATCCGAACACCCTCCACTTCATCCTCCAAGCCACCATCGACTTCCAGACTTCCACATATAGTTATAAACAGAAATCAACTTCGCCAATAATCATCCCGCATCAGCCTCTACCCAACGGCCAACCATACCTGCAGCTCGCACCCCTAGAAACATGGCTCAAGAATCAACATTCGCGTGCCTTCCCCTGCACAAACTCAAAGACACACTTGTATTAACCTATTACCCCCTCCTCTCGCAACCCCCTGGCACCTTCGAATAACCAAAAACTCCTACGACAAAAAAGAAATCGGCCCCTAGGTCATCGCACTACCAGAAAACAAACAAGACTTTGATCGACATCCTCATCCCATCGCAACCCCCTCAAGAACACAATACATCATGCCCTATATCGAGTGGTCTTCACGTCGCCCCCTCCTTGCAGGCGAGCGCTTCCAGGGCTTCAACGAACTAACAATTTAAATCGCAATTTTTTTCTTTTTAATCCGAGGAAATCGATTTGATTTCAAAAAGATGAATCAGGACATTTCAATACGAGTTTTGTTGAGGCTTCAATAGGTATTATTATAAAGAAAAGATATAAGGAAATGAGGAAAAGGGGTCGGTTTCAACAGAAAGAATTTGGGGTAGTGGCCATTTTGATTTTGTTTGTTTTTGTGTTGAATGAACGAATGGAGAGGTTCAGTTATTTTTATAGAAGAATTGGGACAAACTTTACAGCTCGAGGAAGAAGATAGGTTACGCGATTTAATTATATAGGTCGGCGCCATTAATTTGTTGTCTTCCTTCATCATGAAGCTGGGAGACTAAATTGAACTGAAGTGAAAGGAAAAGCTGTATGGTACGGGTTGGCTTGGCGTAGTTAAGAATAGGTCCGATATATTTTTTTCTCTTATTCTTTATTTTATATTGGTTTAAAACAATGTAATTAAATAACTTAAAAGAACTCGCGGTTCCCGAACCGCTCTTCAACCGTGACGACCAATGTTTTCAACAATATTTACTATTCTAGACTTAGCAGAGCGGTTTCTGAAATTAAATTGAAATGTACAGAAGAGATTGCAATTTAAATTAACGATTTAAATTAAATTTTATTTAAAATATAAATCAATTCCAAAAAATTAAATTTATCTATAATAAATTATCAATCTAATTCAAAATATAATCATATTCATTGACTGAATTGTTTAGATCCAGTTTTAACTTAGCATTCAATTATCGTCGATATATTCGATATTAAATTG
Source organism: Allium sativum (assembly GCA_030737875.1). Classification (NCBI taxonomy): domain Eukaryota; kingdom Viridiplantae; phylum Streptophyta; class Magnoliopsida; order Asparagales; family Amaryllidaceae; genus Allium; species Allium sativum. The sequence continues at coordinate 351,807,783 of CM060922.1, read as the reverse complement.
TATATAAAATATTAAATTGATAAATTAAATAAAAGCTCATTTATAATTCTAATTAAATATTTAAAATTGATTTAAATATTCAATATATAACAGCTGAAAATCCTGGACGTTACATTCCTTCCCCATTAATAGAATTTCGTCCCCGAAATTACAAAGGCAGAAGAAATGCTACAGACCCGTTAACTTTTCAAAAGCTCACTTTGTTCAACCTTTCAAATTATTTAACTCAACTCCATACAATTTATAAGTTTCCATAGAAATATTCAATTTAGTTCATTTAACTCGTTTCCATCATTTCGGTTTATTTAACTTGCTTAAGTAAAATTCCAGAATTCAAATTCCCGAGTTTTTATTTCAAATCCTTTCGAAATCATATAAATATACACACATATATTTACACCCATACCAAATTCAAAATATTTGAATTTTCAAAATTTCTAAAATAATTTCCATTGAAAATTCTTTCCAAGGTAGCAATCCATCACTTTGAACTCGAAAATCAACACCGATGATGATCGACTCATCATCGGAATTATTTTCCAGCTACTAAAGTGAGTTTAGTGCTTTATTATTTTCAAATCTATTCAAAATGATTTTTATTTCAAAACTCCTTTCAATACATAGCTATATTATTTAATATAACACTTCAGAAAATATTTTCCAACATATGGGATTTAAGTTCCAAATTGTGGTTTCAATCCGATTTTAATTCAACTCGTTTGTGTATACAAGTTTTATTTGGTTATATATAACCATTTCAATTTTACAATCTAATTTAATTATAATCTCAATCAACACATCCATATATAAATAATTCTAGAAAATTCTTCATTTTTATATCAAAATATATTTTAGGGTAAAATTATTTCATTTACCCAGCTTTCAAAACAATACTGTGTCAAATTACTCTGTTCAAGCATTTATAAATCCCTATTGGCCATGTCAGCTAAACGCGTCGATGTGGAATTTATATACTACTCAACTGATCGATCAACACAATATAAAACAATTTTTATACAAATCTACAAATACGCTCTCTCTCATATATACACACACACACACACACTCAACTCATTCTAGGGCACTACTGACCCTATCTCTAATGAGTAAACCCCCACCAAAGCCTAGGTGTTCGCTCAACCTAAGCTCTGATACCAACTGTGATGGTCCGGAAATCCATACCACTGCGCTGACTAATACAACTCACGTCCAACTCAAACAATACAGAAATACGAGTCAATAGGGTTAAAGAAATAGAAATAGACAGAAGAAGAACAGAAGTAACAAAAACAGAACCTCACAGTGGAACGAATAAAATATATTATATAACATAACATTGAAATACAAATCTGTTTTGTATATACATACCATATCAGAGTACAACATAACATTTGATACACCGGAAATAACTCTAAATAACTAATGGTGAAGCCTTCTGCTTCAAGCTCCTCCAAGTGTATCTATAAAAGCCTGAAACACTTGACTGCCCGTACAAATTTGGCAACCCAAGAGTTTAGGGAAAAACAAACAAAATAAACTCTGGGTCAGTCATGAGACTGGTGTGAGTAAACTCCAACCAATTTGTCTAACTTTGAAAAATCCTTTGAAAGAAAAGGTAATAGTAAGACTAGCCCACACATAAACACGGACGATTTTTACCTTACCATAACCAAACCATTTTGGATATCAAAATCCAATGATATTATAATAATGTCTAATCAAGTAAATAACCAAATAGTAGAACGCTTGCATCTCATGCTCCACATATATAGTATAAAACCAAAAACCGCATGGCGTTTATTGGAGGTTGGATTCCAACTATGACAAGGTATGGGGCCACCTCCCGATCAGTGTACTCTAGAGGGGACACACTGGGGTTCAACAAGAACATCTTGCAACCCGGCCCACACATGACCGACCACTCATTTAGCTTGAGTGTATCGAATATATTATCACCCACGGTTGTCAACCGTCCAACCGTAATTCGTAAGATACAGAATTGAAAGAAGAATAAATAATGAATTTTCTCTGGATCGGTGACAAATATACCCTGCTTGGGGATGGCCCACCTAGCCATGATGCCTGCCCGATTTTTGTCATTTCCTAGTTGTGAGACTTGAGGCTACGTTAATCTTTTTAGAGCATCTGGTCACCATTCACTTTAAATGCCACATTGTCAAACCTGTCAAATCACTAGTTGATCTTTCCAAAATATTACGAGTATAAAAAGCTTAGAGAAACGAATTTCTCTGCCACCAGACGTAATACCTGGGAAAAAACGTCTTATGTGATATGTTAGGAATACTCTATCAAACATTCGTCCATACAAGTTGCCCTAGGTTTGGGCAAACAAAACAGCCCTTGCATTTTTACTCCGTCTTCGATTATCTTCAGTATAATCTAATTCGCAATGCCTATGCCTATACGGAGAGGTTTTCGGATGATAAATCCAACCGGTATCTCCGTATTGACAACGATGGTTTAAAAATCTTTGATAGCCGGTGATTTAACTATCAAAGGAAAACAACATCCATCAAACAATCACACAATCATTGGCCCCTTTTAATTTATATTCATTCATTAACTATTTTCCCTTATCAATTTATATATATATATATATTGATATGTTGATTTCTGTTATCAAAATTTCTCAAAAATATTCTAACTCCTTAAATTTCCAGAAAATTTCGCCAGCACCTCCTTTGTATGGGTCAATCGTTCAAACCCCAACTCGCCTCTCTAGGCCCTTTCCATTCCAAAAAGAAAATCAAAAAGCCAAGCGGCTTGCCGATTCGACGCATAAAACCTTATATGGAAATTTAAACATGTACCTTTTTGTCGGGCTCGTAAATTAAAATCTTTATACTCTTCATTCACTTTATCCCATACCTTTCTAACATACATGCACCTGCGTTTTCATTTTATTCCAACCCAAACGAACTATTTTGATTTAATCGCAATCAATTCCACCAATTAATTCTTTAATTAGTTCAATCGCTTTATTCCTTATAGTTTGAAACAATAGTGTTCCAACATAATTTATTCACTTATAAACGATCGAATTTCATTTATAACTCAAACCCCATATTCGATTTCAAATTCACTTTACTTGACCCACGTTAAGTTACACTCAAAAACTATTTACTAACTTCTCTTATTAATTAGTTAATACCATTCCATAATCCCAATCTGATTTTTATACCAAAATTCACTTCATTCACTCTACATTAGTTCGTATATATTTAATAACTCAAATATGGATTTTTCAAATAAGAATTCGTATTTTATTCACTTAAAATCATTTTTATTTATTTAAATAAACCGTTATGGTTTATAATTGATTTTACAACGACTTTTCTAAAATTTGGTTTTGATATAACTCAAAATCTTTAAGTCGAATTCCAGATTTTTCTCCTCCACTAGAAAATTATTATTCAATAGGTCCAAACATTTCTGGTTTCATCAAATTCCGACTTATATCAAGTTCTATATACTCGATTGAAGTTCGGAATGCCAAATTACAAACTATCGTGCTGCGGCGAGTTCGTTTTAATTAAATTAAATATAAACATTTAAAAACTTCGTTTATTTTTTCCAACTCCATTTTCATTAAATTAAAAATAAATTAACCCCGTTATCCCAAATCTAACTTCACAATTTAGATTATTCACTATTCTTTATGCCACATTCATAACTCGGTTATGAATTTATTCAAAACTCGATTTCTATATTAAATTTCAATTCCTTGGAGTTAAATTCAATATAATAAAATCCCAATTATTATTTCCTTTCTAAATAAATTAATTCAACATCCTTTACTATTACAAATTAATATCATCTCTTGATAATAGTGAAGCCGTTCAAGTTAGGGTATTTTATTTACCTCTCAGACCTTGACCAACAACGTTCTTACCTTGAGACAGATAAGAGTTTGTAATACAAAACCACCACTACTTATCATAAAAATCCCCTCTTCTATCTCCTTTAAAAATACAATTTTTAAATGTCAGTTTTTATATTTGGAGTAAATCTATTTCCAATCTACCAAAGAAAATTACTTCATTCCATTTATAAATCTATTTGGAATAAATCACTTCCTTATTTTATATTTAACAAACTTCCATTAAAAATTCCATTTAAAACTCGATTCCTTGTTTGAATATGTTATTATTATAACTATATATATAAGCATAGAATCTATTTTCAAATTAAAATTCTAAATTTCTACTCAATACAGTTCCAATATCCTTTGGAAATAAATTTATTTCTATAAAATTGACATGCTCGAATTCCAACTACAAATTCAAATAGATTTATTCCAATTTGATTACATTCCGAACATCGGAAATAAATTTCATTGTTTCTTTCCAAAAAAAATTCTATTTACCCTTTTACACTCACACTTGAATTTAATTTATAAATTATCAAATGATAAATTTCACATCCATTTTAAAACGTTGTTTTTAAATTTCACTTCTTGGTTTAATATTTAAACAAGTTTCTCTTTCAAATTACATTTGCAAACCCACTTTGGAAAATGAATTTTCCTTTTTAAAATCATGCTTGAATTTACATTTCTTAGATTATCCAATGATAATATAATTTTTATTAGTTTATAAACATCGTTTATACATTCCACTTCTTGTTTCAAATTATTTAAAACAAGTCCTTATTTCAAATTTTATTTGAAATCTAATCCCCATTCTAGAAAATAAATTTTCCTTTTTAAATTCAAACTTGAATTTAAAATCTAATATTATCAAACGATAACTTTCTTTTCATTTATAACATTGCTTATAAATCCAGCTACTTGTTTTTATTATTAAAAACAAGTTAATATTTCTTAATCCATTAGAAATTCCATTTCCATTTTGAAAAATAAAATTTCCCTTTTAAATCGAAAAATTCTCTTTTTGATATTTTTAAATATTAATGTCTAAGACCAGTGATATTCAAACATTCAAATACACAAACAACCATTCAATTCATCATATCGCGCATAAACAAACAACGATAAATAAATTTTTGACCTCTGACCTGTTTTGCCTGCATTCACATATGTTAGCCAACATAAATAATACCAATCCTGGTTCAAGGCAGGATATCGCGGTATAGAAGGTCATTCACTCATATATCGTGGGGCGATAGGGTCATCCGCTAATGATACTACGGGCATCCGCTAATGGTTCTGCGGGAAATATCCAATGACCAATACTATATATATATATATGTATATATATATATATGTATATATATATATATATATATATATATATATATATATATTCAACCATCAAGCCTAAATAACTAATATATATGCAACCACAATAATTCAATAATTCATGCATGCATCAAAACAACCAACAATTTTTTTAAAAATAAAACTGTGAGTGAGATTTACTCACCATGATTTTTGATTGCCGCATAGCGATCTATTTTCCGAATATCCAACTCAATTCCATTGATATATATATATCACTGCTTCGATCCCTTTATTTGTTAAATAATTTCGACCTTGTAGTTAACGTACAGTATTGATTAATTAATTGCAACTACCGTATTAATCAAAAAAAATTAATTAAATAAATTATATTAATAGAATTTACCTAATATTTGCGTAAGGATTTTGGTGGCACAATCCTTTTTTTTTCTCCCTTTTCCTTTCCTCCTCCTCTTTGCTACAAAAACGATTACCGTAGCAACCTGAATTGCAGATCAAACCCCACAGTGAACTACCATTTCCATTTCTGCATTTCATCGAACACAACTGATGTGCATCACTGCTGCTCCTTTTCATTCATCATGATCGAATGCTCTTTCCTCCATCTCCTTATATCATGCACACCACTAAACTGTTGCTGCTATTATACACCACCGGGTCAGCTCTACACCACTACAGAACTTCACCCATCAACCTTCTTTCTACCGAACTGCAACCATCCCAATTCGGTAATATTATACATCACCTTATTAGCCACAAACTCATTTCTATCACATGCATCTATATCCCCAAACCACTACTTTCTCAACTCATCAGTAAATCCGAACACCCTCCAGTTCATCCTCCAAACCACCTTCGATTTCCAGACTTCCACTGCACAAACTCAAAGACACACTTGTATTAGCCTATTACCCCCTCCAATCCTCTCGCAACCCTCTGGCACCTTCGAATAACCAAAAACTCCTACGATAGAAAAGAAATCGGCCCCCTAGGTCATTGCACTACCAGGAAACAAACAAAACTTTGATCGACATCCTCATCCCATCGCAACACCCTCCATATTACAATACATCATGCCCTATATCGAGTGGTCTTCACGTTGCCCCCTCCTTGCAGGCAAGCGCTTCAGCGAACTTACAATTTAAATCGCGATTTTTTTCTTTTTAATGCAAGGAAATCGATTTGATTTAGAAAAGGAAAATTAGGACATTTTAATACGAGTTTTGTTGAGGCTTCAATAGGTATTATTCTAAAGAAAAGAAATAAGGAAATGAGGAAAAGGGGTCGGTTTCAACAAAAAGAATTTTGGGCAGTGGTCATTTTGATTTAGTTTGTTTTTGTGTTGAATGAAGGAATGGGGAGGTTCAGTTATTTTTATAGAAGAATTAGGGACAAACTTTATGGTTCGAGGAAGAAGATAGGTTACGCGATTTAATTATATAGGTCAACGCCTTTAATTTGTTTTCTTCCTTCATGGTGAATCTGGGAGACCAGATTGAACTGAAGTAAAAGGAAAACACTACACCATAATGGCCATTTGGCAACACTTATTTTTTTCAACTGCTAACACTTATATGTGTTGTAGACTAGTGACACTAATATGTGTTGCTATAGTAAAAATGTGTCACCAAAAATATGCCAACACTTATTTGTGTTGATATGCTTGGTCAACCCTTATTTTCTGAGGTCAAAATGGTAAGTGCTCACCCATTAACCTAATCGCTGCCTCAGTGCTTTCTCCCCAACGCTTATTCCTCTAAAGGCCGTGTCCATAGCAAATACGAAAAATAAACTTTCTCCCTAACGCATGCCTCAATCCTCTCTCTAATCGATTATATTATCAGCGATAATTTTTTATTTCTCAAATCGGTATTAGTCTCTCAAATTTCTCTAATCGATTCTGTTATCCTCTCTTTACCATTTTTGATTTCTGCATCAACTTGTGTAGGCCACGACTTCGAATTGGGGCTTCTAGGGTTCACGGCTTCTGGGAATCACGGCTTCTAGGAATCACGATAATAGGTAAAAAATTCGATTTCACTTTCGTTGTCTTTGGACTAAGATATGAAATTTTGCTATAGATTTCTAAAATAAAATAGATATAGCCTTACTGAATGTACAATAAATATATTATTATACTTTATATATCAGATTTGATGTCAACCTGTAAGATATTATGAGACAGTTATCAACATTGGTGGGAACTTATTATTATGTTGTATGTGTGAGCTCTGTTTCGTTCTATTACAGTCAGATACTATAGGCGACCTTCCAGCTGTTGGAAATGGAGCATCCAAAGCCTTCAATTGATGTATTATATTTCTCTCATATCACATATTTTGGTTTAAGTAAATATCCTTTTGTTATTTCTTTTCTTTTTAAAACGTTAACAGGTGCAAGTACTTGCACTATGGTTTCGCCGAAGTGATACTGTTTTTAAGATGGTTAAGATGGTTAAGTTGGGTATACTATCTATATTTTATAAATTTACAGCACACATGAATGCTTTTAGTAAAATATATAACTGGGTACATTTCAATTTGTTAAACTAGAATTAACCATTGTGCTATAGTTTATTCCTACCAATTTCTTCGACAAAGAAATGTATTTTAGCTGGTCTTGACGTATTGAACTCCTGTTGGTGATTGTTACTGATATCCACGTACTGATTATTTGAACCTATTTAGCTTAAAATCATAGACACCATATTCATTGTTAGGCCATGAATATTCAAGTTCCTGCGACAGCTTATTATTATGAGTTTACAATGTTAATGTGGGTCGTGAATACATGAAACTCTATTTAGATTACAATAACATTGGTGGGATTAAACTTGCATTAATGTTTGTTGCAATCAACAAGAGGATTTAAGGTGAATCTCTGTGGATGCGTTTAGTATTTGAATCTTGTAGGTGTGACCATTTGATACAGTATTGTTGCTTCCATCAGCGCGATGTGAGTTTTCAAAATTTTATGATATAATTAACCTTAATGTATGTATGCTTTGAATAAGAAGTCTGTAATTAGTTTTTATGTTTAATAAGCACGAAGACTTTCAGTAAGACCAACAATCTCAAATACCTGATATTTGATTATAACTTTTTTGAATTACATTAATTAGTAGTTTTAAGTTTTAACTTCCAACTTTTTATATGGCAATAAGTATTGAATGACGATAAGCAAATTACTAACTGATTAAATTATACAGGCCTATTGAGGGATTAAACTGTTTTTACAAGAAAGGACATGATAACACTTGCAAAGCAAGAAGCACAAAGTACACGTTGATATTTGGAATCATCGAGCTCATCTTCTCGCAAATTCCAATCTTTGATCAAGTTTGGTGGCTTTCGATTATTGCTGCGGTTGTTTTACTTCCTCCATTATTGGACTTTCCCTTGGAATTGTTCAAAGTTATCTGTAAGTTTGAATTATTTACATTAAAAAATCTTATAACTTGTAATCGTGTTTCCCTTATGCTAATAGATAAACATGTGTTTTCTTCCAACATGTGTTCTGGAGAGCGCTGACAACTGACCACCATGCCATCTCTTTCAGAAGGAGAACGGAACCGTATTAAAGGTGGTTGCAAGAGTGTTTAGCCGTGGCAGTAGTCTTTGTGGAAGAGTAGGACTTTAGTCATGTCGAGAGGGTGATGTCTACAGATATAAACAAGGTTCTGGTATGCGAAAAGAAGAAAAAATATTAGATTATCATGTAAAGGAACGGATCATAGTGTCCATACGTAATTCTTTTATCATGTTTTAATGACTTGGTTGAAGTTTAGGCTCATAGATGACGATTAGCTTAAAATCATTCATATTCTATTTCAAATTGCTAAAAGAGAAAACATGACCTTATATACTAATTGTGTTTCCAATTTTTTTGAAGGGGGCACAGTAAAAATAAATTAGCTCATTAATGAAGACAGATTATGCTTCAAATCTTAATATATTTCATAAATTTGTCGTTATACCCTTCTCCCTTCTACAAATGTCCAACTCAGCCAGTGAATTCATAATTGCTGAGAATAAAATGGAAAAATCTTTAAACACTTCTTAACTAGAAGAACTCTCCTCTGCTTTTCTTTTTCAATTAGAAAGTAATGGCCTCTGCATCGTGTTTGTCAACTGTAGGAGGATCAGGAAATAATACTTGCTGGATTCCTCTTGATATTAAAATGATGGTTATTGATGAAGATCCTACTTGCCTCTCTTTTTTGGCAAAGCTGCTTGAAACATGTCATTATATAGGTAAATATTACTTGCATTTCTCGTTAACATTGAATATTCAAGGCAATTTACCTTATACTAGATATTGAATATTCAAGGCAATTTACTGAAATGTATATGGTATATAGAGTTTACAATAACATTGGCCCTTGTAAGATATCAAATGGGATTTTCATGTTAATTACTTGGCCTCTTATTATTATGAGTTGGCCATTTCGTTTTACTTCATTGCTTACATGTTTTTAATCTTTCTTTTCACCATCCAGGCTCTTAAACTGAGCGATGAACTCCTTCAAAATAAAACATGTGGTAGGCTGCTGGTTTCTACACACAGGGAGGTATATTTTTATTTAATGTAATTGTACCAGCTCTTTTTACGGTCATCTTGTAATTTGAGCTTCCTTATATGCCTGCTGCCAATGAAACATGCTTTACATATATTCCCATTTGACATGTTTGTCATTTCTTAACAAAATAATTTTGTAAATAGCATTACATATTTAATAATAGTTTAGCATGTTTCTTCTTCTATAATTTACTACTGAAGCATTCTCGTTTTTTCTATTTGTTTCGCTATACTACTAACTGTATGGCGTTCACTACATTATATACAAACAGCTGAACAAGCTTAGTCTTTTTACCAACCTAGAGTTCGAAGTTGAAGATGATAGCTCTGTCATTGTTCAGAGCAGGCCTCAAAGTAAGCAAGCAAGCTTGCTTCAGCTTGCTGCAAGAAAGCAAGCTTGCTGAAGCAAGATGCAAGCAAGCAAGCTCATCTTTGTGAGCTCAGCTTGCGAGCTCACAAGCTCAAATTTACAAAGCTTGGTTCGCTAGCTCAGTTTTGTGGTTCATGTAAATGCTAGCTCAGTTTTGCAGTTCTTGTAAATGCTAACTCAGTTGCAAAACAGAGTTGCAAACTTAGTTTGCAAAACTGAGATGCAAACTCAGTTTCGACAGAGTTGCAAACTCAGTTTGCAAAACTGAGATGCAAACTCAGTTTGCACAACTGAGATGCAAACTCAGCTTGCAGAACTGAGTTGCAATTCAGTTTCGCAAACTAAATTTGCAACTCAGTTTTGCAAATTGAGTCGACTCAGTTTTCAACTCATCCAATTATTATGTATCTACATCCTTGAACTAAGCACACACAAAAGTAACAAGATATGCTCCATTACGGATCATTGTTTGAAGCTTAAGTTTTTGATTCAACTATTTTATTTAATCAATACTCTGCGACATAAATATTGACATTATTAATTATCCACCACATTACTTAATAGTGTTAATGATGCATAATAGACGAAAGTATGCGTCCTAATTTTGCAGATCATTGTTTGCATCTCATTTTTGCATGGGTTTTAACTTTGAGTGATTATACTAATGCAAGCACTTATAGATGAATGCTTTGAATTCTCGTGCAGGACTTTGAAAAATATGCAAAACGGATATTACAAGCTTTGTGAATTTTCGGATGGAGGCTTTGTGATATGGTCCACGTTTCGCCTTCGCAATATCTTAAGTTCTATGTATCTCTAGTAAAACTTGGTATTGCTTTTTATAATTTGAACTTGATATTATTGTATTTTGAAATTTGAAGCATGTAACAAATATTTTAGAATTATGCGGATGTGACATTGTTGAATATGAAATATGGAAGTGTACCAAATCTTATGTTGAATTGATATGTTGAATTATACATGTGATTGGAAATCATAAAGACATGTTATACTCATTCATAAGTGTTGCAATTTATGTATGCCAACATTTATAAGTGTTAGTAGCATTATGATACTGACATTTATAAGTGTTATTATATCTTATGGTTCCAACATTTATAAGTGTTAGCAATGAATATGTTTGTAACTCTTATAAGTGTTACCATATCTTATGCTTCCAACATTTATAAGTGTTAGCAATGAATATGTTTGTAACTCTTATAAGTGTTACCCTATCTTATTGTTCCAACATCTATAAGTGTTAGCAATGAATACGTTTGTAACACTTATAAGTGTTAGCAATGAATATGTTTGTAACACTTATAAGTGTTAGCAGTTACTTTGTTTGTAACACTTATAAGTGTTATAGGAAATTCCTCACAGGCCGTTGGTGACACTTAAAAGTGTTACATAAATTATTTGTAACACTTATACTTGTTGGGAATCCCCTGTTTTGGTGTAGTGAAAGCTGTATGGTACGGGTAGGCTTAGCGTAGTAAAGAATAGGTCCGCTATATTTTTTCTCTTATTCTTTATTTTATTTTGGTTTAAAACAATGTGGAATTATTTAATTAAATAACTTAAAAGAGCTCGCGGTTCCCGAACCGCTATTCAACAGTGACGACCAATGTTTTCAACAATATCTACTATTCTAGACTTAGCAGAGCGGTTTCTGAAATTAAATTGAACTGTACAGAAGAGATTACAATTTAAATTAATGATTTAAATTAAATTCGATTTAAAATATAAATCAATTCCAAAAAATTAAATTTATCGATAATAAATTATTATTATCATTCTAATTCAAAATAGATTCATATTCATCGACCGAATTGTTTAGATCCAGTTTTAACTTAGCATTCAATTATCGTCGATATATTCGATATTAATTGTATATTAAATTGATAAATTAAATAAAAGTTCATTTATAATTCTAATTAAATATTTAAAATTGATTTAAATATTCAATATATAACAGCTGAAAATACGGGACGTTACACTCGTTATATAACAGTGGTATTAGAGCCAAAGATTACAGACTGGGCCATGCAGATAAGGAAGTGCCTCAAAAAGTTACTCGTAGGATGTGAGTCAAGGGGGAGATTGTTAGGATTGTCTGGCATGTTGTTATCACTACAAGAAAATATGCTTTACATAGCATAATATCATAGCCTTGTAATTAAAGAGCTATATAAAAATGATTTAAGCGTAAAATGTAACTACAATTCGAGTAATAGAAAAAAGGCATTCCGCTATACTTTAACCTGGGACTTTTGTTAAAGCGGGAGCCCAAATAAACGCGGTAAGTTTTAACCTAATAGCCACGAAAAATGGATACCCCCTCCTTTTTCGCTTTCATCTTCCTTTCCACAATCGACCTAATTTTTTTAACCTAATTCACGATCCCCATCGATTTCTCATCACTACGTTGATCTACTCACTTTGGCAGCCATTACCCAATCGATTCACTTTAACAGCGCCACTACGTCGCAGTTATTCACTCCGCCAGGGATTATCGTCAATTCCATGTTTATTTGCTCAATCCAGCAGCCAATGATGACGTCGACCGCGTCAGTTCACTCCACCAACTCTTACCTCAATTCACTCCAGCAACCACCACGTGATGACGCTCCAGCATCATTTACTAAACTCCAGTAAGTAATTTCAGTGTTGATTTTATGTTATTAATATTTAATACTTGAATCCCTAAACAACAATTGCATACTATTTAGATTTACACCTAACAACTTTTAGTTTTCCATCTCGGGGATTGGTTGGTCAAGCTTTGCAAAGATTGTGGATTATTTTCGGAAATGAGGCTATATGTAATATACCGAAGGATGAATAAAAAAAGATCTAGCGTTCCGTATAGAAACTCGTGAAAAAATTGTGGAGGCATCCTCAATTGTTTTATCCTTGTATAGTTGGATCATCTAATGGGTGGTTGGTACATCCATTAAATGAGTGGCCTTGGTGATTCTCTTAACCTCTTATGATTTCTTCATGGTTTTTATCTCATTGGTAGTTATATTACATAAGGGTTGAAACCATTAGAGAATTTCTTCATATTTTAAGTATTTAATAGCGTTTGACATTAGTTTTTCATTAATTGAGTGAACTACTTTATTAAAGGAATTCATTTTTGTCACAAGCTGCATTAACTGAATAATTTTTCTAAGACAGCTTCATCGATGGAGCATATGACATGCGTTCATTAAATCGTTGTTTCGTTTTCAATTCATTTTGAAAATTATACACATATTCAGTTTGAATTATCCTGTTTTGAATAGAATTGAATAATTCTGCAAAAAATAAATAAACGATATTTGTTATAAAGAAAATTGAATTTAAAACAATCTATTTTACAAAGCTTGATTTTACATGTACAAAACGTCCATAATCGGAAATTAAAGAACTTGTTTATTAATCACGGGAATGGTTAGTACTTAGTCGATTCAATGTTTTTATGAAAAGTTTCGCATTTCAATTAGATGTGGCAGTAATGGTATGTGGTAACTTTCAGGTTACTAGTATAGGAAATGGAGCAACACAAAATTTTCAACCACAAGCAAATATCAAATTAGTTGATTTTAGCTTTTTTCCCATTTGCAATGATGATGTTCATTTTAACTGCTAAGGAACCAAAGTTGCGATATCAAAGAATTATAGTTCAAATGTGGATGACTACAAAAAAGTTTAGTCTAAACATCAAACGAAACATAAACACGGAAAATGATAGCAATACAGCCTCTTACTTTTTGTAGTTAAAGTTCCTCTAATAAGAAGCTTTCCTCCATCGGTTTTGGATATATTTTGCTGGCTGAGCTTTTGAGTTAAGTAAATTACTGCTTCCAGATTTATTTATTCAAAATTTCTAACCAGTTTTAAAACCATCCAAAATCGATGCAGTGATTATTTGGTTGTCTTCCTTAACCACTCAAATTAATGGTTTTTTGGTACTTCTGATATTGTATTCCAGTTATACCTAACTTGATATATTCTAGATCATATTTTGTTTACACTAAAATTTATAAACCATGTGACAATCTCAGTGCTATAATAACCTTACCTTTTATAGGCACACATTTTTGTCTCATGCCTTCTATTATACCTCAGAAACACTCATATGCTAAATGACAATTTAAACATGGAAGTTTATAATATATGATGCTTGCTTGCAAAATTATATATACATGCTTGCTCTCTGTCATTGCTGCATTTTGTTTGGGTCAAACTTGGTTAGATTTTTTTTTCTTTTTTGTGTAGAAACTACATTTGCGTTCTATTTATGGGGGTTGTGTGTAGTGTGTTGGTGTTTGTATTAGTGCACATAGAGTTCTTGTAGGTTGTGCTACATGGTTTTAGTGCATGTATGTGCCTAGGTGCAGACATGAGTGAGGGTGCAGTGCATTTTTTTGCGTGTGCCGACATTGGGTTTTGTGTAGGTGTGTGGACATTTTTGTGTAGTGGTGTGTGTACCCTATTCTGGTTGCGTGTGTGGTTTCATGTTAGAGTATGTATGTTCAGTTCCTGTTTCCATGAATAGCAACGTGTGTGTGTAAGGTGGCATAAGCATGGAGCATGTGTGCTTGTTAGTTGTAGCGTATTTGATGTTTTAGCATGGCCTAACATGTTTATTCGCTGAACTAATTTTGTTTAAACTTCATTACAAATTTCATTTGATAGTTGCTCCTAATTGCTGCTGCAATGCATTGTCTTGATTGTTGACATATCTATATAATAAATTTTCTTTGGTTTCGCTTACAAGGACAAACTTAAGAGACAAAGAACGGATCTGATAGAAAGACGAATGATAAAGACTGATCATGATTTACGGTGGAAGTTGCATTAAAAATTGATGTTCATTCTCCCCACGTTCTGCTTCACGATCTAAATACGTTTACTCCACAACTCCCTTGCATTCTTCTTCTCGCCTGTCTTCTTTGAAGACTTTCTCTCGTTCTTTAATGCTGTGGCGAAATCATCACCTCATCCCATCAATACAAGATCGCAACTTTCGGGATCCATATTCATCTTGATTAATATCAAATCCTGACTACCAAAGGTTATTAAATGCTTATTTTGATTTGATTTAGTGCTTTTTTTTAAGTTTTTTCTTTAATTTTTCCATGATCTTCATCTAATGTGTTTCTTGATTGTTGTGTTCATCTATTAGTACACTAGTTCACCAAATTTTAATTTTGATAGGGTTGAAATTTCATTAACTTTTCATTCTTTATTTTTTGTACTTGTATGTTACTAACGATACTTGATTTTGTTTTCAGTCAAATGTTATAGGTTGCCATGTTGCTACTATGAACAGAGAGTGGACATCCCATACTCAGAGATTCAATGGTTTTCTTTAAAGATTATCTGTATGGTTGTCCTAGAAGCATCATAATGCTCTCATTATAGCTCTACTACTATGATTCTTTATTTTTCATCTTAGGCGCCTATATGGTGCGTCTGTCTATGAATGGTAAATATTTATTGATCAGCTTTAAAAATGAATGAACTTCTTTGACAGATTTTTATTGATCGGCTCTCATTATACTTTATGTGAATTATTTTTGGAGAAAATACGCAATGTAAATATAGCTAGTTTTTACATCATTCTATTTCTTAAATTATTTGTAGTATATTTTTAAGTAACTAGAAAACAAGAGTCCGATTATAGCCACTAATTATTTCAAGGTACAATTGTAACAGTAAATAACATGATTCCACATACTGGAATAAATTCTCACTTGAAATTGACCATCTTCATGTTTGCTTAGGGAGGCTACCAGATATCTAATTTTTAGTTGCAATAATTAAATTTAGATTTACCAGCCAAAAAATAGGTCATTTGGAAAACACGTGCTGATAGCTAACCTTCTTTCACATCATTTTGCATTCACTTGGATAAGGATAGAAAACAACAAACCTCTGCACCCAAATTTTATTTGTTCTTTTTTCCCTCATCGATAGACAATTTGATGCTTATATTTGTAATTAGCATATACTCATGGTTTGTTCTTGCATGACATAAAAAAGTTTAACTTATATCACATTGCCTCCCCCCTTTGCTTCTTTGTTTTGTTAATGTTACATTTTTAACGTCAAAATTTAGTCCATGCATAATTATTATAAAAAGTCCATTGGTTACTTACAAGCGATGTGCATTTTTTGGTCAAGGAAAGTATTGTAATGGGTTTGTTTGCATTTGAATTCATTTAATGTTGCAATAAGTGGGTTATTTTTTGTCATGTTTACATGACATGTTGTGCCAAATGTTTGATTTATTGACTATGTTTCTTAGTTTTTCCCAATAAGACTACATTAGACAAATTCTTTCCTTTTGGAGTTGGGTACTTACATGACAGAGTGACATGAATTCTTTAAAGATGAAACGGATTATCATAAGTTTCATGACAAGGTAACATGAATTCTTTAAAGCTGAAACGTATTATCATAAGTACTCTGACAATTTTTATGCCATATATTACCTCAACATAATGGGTTGGTGGTTTCATTATATGTTAATATTTATTTTTCGACGCTGAACGCATCCTACGCATTATGGATGGTAACAGAACACTTTTATTTGTCGAACACAACCAAAGTCAAGACCAAATATACTATGTTCGTGAACAAGTACTGTAGATAAATGAGCATGCGAAATGGAAATTTGCAGATTTTTCTATGTGCATGGGATACTGACTGTTAAGCCATTGCTAATTGTATAAGCTTATTGACACACTCCACATTATAAATAAAAAAATGGTTTATTATTTGATAACCACCATTTTTAATCAAAGTATATTTCTATCTACTTTTAGTCTAAACGGTCCAAATCATATTTATAATCTAAGTATAACATCACTGATTATTTTCTACAAACATTTACATCCATGCCAACGGCACGGGCTTTGTACTTATTATTATAATTTATGTTGTTGTCTCTTGGATACAACTGGGCCTTTGATGTCTGCTTGTTTTCTACTTAGATCAAGTATACATTTTTCTGTTTTCTTATGACAAAGGCTTAGGTTGTCATCTCTTGCAAAAATTACATGAAGTATATATATTCAATAATTATTATTCTGTAAATATCTAATATTATTTTCATTTATTTTATATATTTTTCACGTATCGTGATGTCCCACTTGTATATAGGTACTTGATCACCTTTGGAAAATGGACGTGGATTTCTGCTATCATTATAGGTAATTTATGTATTTGAACCAATGCATTTATTGCTTATGTAGTTGTCAAACTTAAAATTTGCTCCAAAAATTTATGGTTTTTTCCTTCATATTGTTAAGTAACTATATATGAGAATTCCTAAACAAGCTAATAGATTTAGAATGGGTTATCCTATACAAAAAGCAGCTGTTTGTTAGGATGTTCCAAAAACATCTAAAAATGCCAGTGAGGTTACCGAAACCGAGAGTTGATTGAGTAGCAGGAACTGTGTCCGCATTGAGGGGAAAGCGATTGATAGGAAGGAAACTACCCCAGAAGTTGGACCGAAGCAACAAATGCGCTAGTAGAATATTACGTGTTATTGGGTTGCAGTTAAGAGGTAGTAAAGCCTGAGATAGAGGTAAAGCATTATGCACAAGTGTAGCCGTACTAGTAGTGTCATGCATGCATGGGGTTGCAGTAGAGTTAATGCCAGGTAAAGGTCCGACGCATGATCAAAGACTGAGAATATGAACTGCAGCATGTCCGAAAACATCGAAAGATGGGCCATTGGGGAGAACAATTGCGTTTTGGTGTTACTGTAGAAAAATGGGCGGATGGCGTAAATGTAGATATATTCAGTACTTGTCTAAGTGCTCTTCAAGAAGGAACCTGGTTGTTGTATATTTCAAAAAAAAATTAGCAATATTTCCCCTCATTAAGCCTGCACTGTCAATGCAAAACACACAAAAGTACGTTGTCAGCTACTTTACATTAAAACTGGTTGGCTTGTAATAAAAATTATTCACTTATTCGCTTGAACTTTGTATACACATAGCCAAGCCAAAATGCAACCAGGTTTCCAAATACTTCAGTTTGCATTTTTTTCCTTTGTCATCTCTAACTTTTACTACTGCAAATTATAGGTTTTGAAATGTACAATGCACGTAAACTGATGGGTGGAAGACTAAGGAGTTCTGGTTTTTCATGTATACTATTTTTTTGAAACCATGTCTGAACTTATTTACTTAGTTTGTGTAAGAATATCAACTATGTACGAATATCAATTATGTAAGACCATAGTTATTGTCCTTTATAATCAAATATGCTTTTGCTGTTAGATTTTTACCTTTAGATATGCATTATTTTTTTTGTTTTAAAGATTTACCATTGTAATGCTAGTAATGTGCAGAATTCAGATAAGGGAAGATATGTAGTGCACTATAAAATGAATGGTATAGCATAAATTGCGTGCTATATATTATACCAAACATATTAATAATGGAAAAATACTGCTATATAAAGAATCATCAATACACTATAAGAAATAATGTGATAGTGCGGAAAAAGAGCTATGTAAAATAATATAGTGCCATGCAAAACTTTTTATAGCCTTCAATACGTGTTATGAGAAAAAAATCATGCTATTAAAAAAGTTGAAATTTTACTAGTTGGCATGGGTAAAACGCTATGAAAAGTTTTTATAGTGGTGTATGTACGTTATAAAATGTGTGATAAAATAGTGGTTTATGAAGTGTTATGAGATGTGGTAGGGCTATTATAACATGTCGTTATATAGCGTTGTCACTAATGCTATGTAAAGATATTATAGTGTTTTTCATATGCTATTAAAAGAACAATTTGTTGTAGTGTATGGTAGGAATGACGAATTGAATAAATTGTCTCATATCACGGAATAAGTTGAAGAAGTAGAATACTAATATGAGTTGGTAGACACGTAACGTTTGATATCCCTTTTGTTACAAGGATGTGTGCGCCAACTCATATGTGTGCGCCCTATTAAGGAGGAGAGGGAGCTTTGTTCCAACCAACATTACATAGCATTTATTCAAAAAAAAAATGATATTGGTGTTCCTTCACCCCATAATACTTGAGTCTAGTTTCAATTCACTTTCTAACCTCTACGCACTCATTTCGCATCACTTTCAAAGGTTATAGAAGTTTTGCTCCAGTGTGATAGGTTAGTGTACTGAATAACAATATATAGTCATTTTCTGTTGCTTTATATTATAATTTACTGAAGTCATGTAGCATAACTCAGGAAAAGCACGTAGGTGAGCCTGTAGCCATAAAATTAGGTGGGTAAGTTTGTGGTCGCAAATCAAGTAGTTTTATTATCTTGTTCCTCTAGGTGAAGCGAGAGTATTGATAGTGAAATACCCAATGGGAGCTTCTAAATTTGACCTATAACTGAAGGTTCGAACTAGTATAAAATCGACTATATGACCTACTATTATACAATTCTGTTGCATATTTATATCTATTGGACCTTAGTGATCCAGTGCATAAACAGTTAATAATTTGAATGAAAGCATGGAGTTCTATCGATCATCACTATATAATAGAATAATGGCTAAAAAAGATCCAGTACAACAAGCAAAAAGCAGGGTACAAACAAAGCTACGACAAATAAGGACTACAAAATTGCACTTTCTACTTTACAAATACAAGTAAAAAAATGGATTAGTTAGTGTAAGCGGTAAGTTTTCAAAAATTAATTTTGTTATTTTAGAAAAGATCAGATCTACCAAACTTGAAAATGAGAAAAGAAAAGGCAGATTTAGAAAATCAAAATAATGTTTTAAGAAATAATTTTGTGGCTCTTAAAGATTTTCTAAATGAAAAATGACTATAAATTTAAAGGAAATAGATTTTTTTAAAAAGAAATTTCAAATTTGGAAAAACATAATAATTTATTACAATTATCTTTAGGTAATTCAAAAACTCAAACTTGTCTTCTTGAGAACGGTACGTTAAAAAGGAGAATTTAACTTAAATAAGAAAACTGATATTTTGAAAAATAAAAGTATTTCTTTTGATAATAACAAATATGATTTTAAAACTAAATTTGAAAAAAGTAAAAAAAAAAAAAATGAATTCGTGAAATAAAATAAAGGTCCAAATGGTTTTAACATGGTTTTATTTAGTTCAACCCCTTTACGTAATAAAAGTTGTTTAGGATATGATAAAAGTAGTCATAGAGTTGGTACCAAATATGCTTTTATATATAGTAAAAATGTTGGTGCTGATAATAGATTTCAAGCAAATTCTAAATTCAATTTGTGTAGAAATTCAAGTGCATTTATAACTAGTAATGTTTATATTCTCTTGAAGCACAAGATCATTGACAAGAATTATGGAAAAAAATTATCTAAGCATTTGGGTTCCTTTCAATTGAAAAAATATAGATAAGTACATTGGTTATTATTTTGATTCAATGGTTAACTATGAAAAAATTATTTTCATAGTTTAACCTTTTTTAGTTCAGATTCCCTTCACCTAACCTCTTGCACCCTACCATAGGATGGGTATTGAAATATGGAATTAATTATTTTGTAGGTGCCCAAAAAAGAACAAAGGATGAGATAGATTTGGAATGACAAATGTTGAGTACATATGCAATGGAGAACGAACATTTATAGATAAGGGAACTACAAAAAATTTGATATATCTAATTTAGTTTTCTTTTTATAAAATTTTATGGGTTGTTTTTATCATTTTTTAGAGAATCACAATGTAAATTCAAAAAAAAGTTGTTATGTGTTATGAAGCTATCTAAATATGATATGACACAAAACCACTGATTATTTTCATCATTCTTGTTGATGACAAATAGGAGAAATTTGATCATATTGATAGGGGGAGTATATAAATTTAAATTGAGCAGTTATTAGGGGGTAATATGATATTGTTATTTAAGAAAGTTATATTACAGTTGTCAACAGAAAGGGGGAGAATGGTGATACCATGATTTCAGTGATGATGCTAATATTTTCTTGTTGAGTTATTTCAGGTTAAGTAGTTATACGATGACAAAATTTGCCTGAAGTATTTTGGACATTACATCAATCAAGGAAGAAAATATATAGCGGTGCATGCATGCTCATTTCATATGCTAAGTGAAAGCAAGGAAGTAAATTAAAATAAATAGGGATAAGTTGCTCGAATGCAACACCTCTAATTACTAATGCATACGTCTCTTTCACTATGTTATGACACGATTTACACGAAGTTGATGGGTTTTATAACAGGCAGATAGAAAAGCTAAATTTAAGATAATTAAAGTAAGGAGGTGAGATTTCGGATCTGCGTAGCCTTTTACGCAAGCACATGTGATAAAGAGAGAAATTTGAGCATATTGACTGGGGGAGTATATAAATTTAAAATGAGGAGATATTAAGAGGGAAATATGATATTATTATTTCAGAAAGTTATACTGTTGTCATCATTAGGATAGGAGAGAACATTGATAACACGATTTTAGTGTTAAATGATACTAATATTTTTTATTGAGATATTTCAGGTCAATTAGTTATACGATGATAGAATTTGTCTGAAATAGACTAGACATTACAATAACCAAGGAAGAAATTATATGGTGACGCACGCATACTCATTTCATATGCCAAGTGAAAGCAGGGAAGAAGGAAGGAAAAATAAAATTAAAAAGATACAACGCTAGTGCACGACACCTCCAAGTACTAGTTTACACGCCTCTTTCACTATGACATGACATGATTTACAAAAGGTTGACGGGTTTTATAATATGCAAATAGAAAAACTAATTTAAGAAAAAAAGCAAGGTGGTGGGGTTTCGGACCTGCATGGCCTTTTATGCGAACGCATGTGACAAAGAGGGAGAAATTTGAGCATATTAATAAGAAGAGTATATAAACTTAAAGTGAGCAAATATATTATGGGGTAATATGATATTATTATATACGAAAGTTATATTGCATGTTGATAAAATGATATTAGTGTTAAATGATACTAATTTTTCTATTGAGTTATTTCAGGTCAATTAGTTGTGAGACGGCATAATTTGTTTAAAGCAGTCTAGACATTACATCAAGGAAGTAAGTACATGGTGGCTACGCATGCTCATTTCATATGCTAAGTGAAATCACAAGCTGCTTCATATGAGAAAATGAATAGGAGCATGAAATAAATAAAACCGAGGAAGCATCACTCGAACCTGCGGTACACGCTGAAATACATATGCCACAACCACCTGACCATGTTCCTTTCACATGAATACTTGATAATAGTTTTACATAACCAATATAAAAAGAGAAGTTATCGAACCTCTTCAACCATCTTAAATTCTTGTGAAATTTTAATAGATTCGTCTCTTTCGAACAGAATCATTAAATACTATGTATATGTGTAAGTACAAGAATTGTATAAGCAAGATAAGATGCTAGGCTATACAAAAGAACAAGTGGGAAATGATGAAAACCTAATGATAAGTATTTATGATCTAATCAAAAATAGTTTGTTGTACGGATAAAAGATCTCCTTATGTTATATTGTTCAATTCTCAATGAGAAATTGATTTGATTGATCAGAAATTTTTATTCATAATATTGATTTGATTAAGTATCATCAAGATACAATTTATCCCACTGAATTTACAAGAATCAAATTTATCATCTCTATGGGATTAGATCCCGATTTAAGTTATTGCGAAAAAAAGATTAGATTATGGAAGTCAATATTCTCGCATTTAGAGTTTTAGGGTATTTCTATCGATCAGTCATGTCATATAGGCTTGAATCAAACATCAAATTGCTTCGATTTGAATTATCCATAGGATGCCCTATATATCAAAAACATGTACAATCAAACCTATTTCTTGATTCAATAGAAGACCAAGGAAGCGAATATGGTACCAAAATAGTGATATCAAACTCGATAATGGTATGACAATACGATATGATGACAATGCAGCGGTTGTCATTATCAAGAAGGAAATCCAAAAGGAACTTGAGTTTTTGGTGATTGCTCGGGAACTGAGACAGTCGAATTTTACAAAAATAGTTTCATTAGCTCCCGGGGTATTATAAAGACTCATAGTCATAGATCAAATTAAGTTCATATATGTATATATCTCCCGATATCCCACAAACATATAAATAATTCTCTTCTTTGGATCACTCTTGTATTGCTTCTAAATGTTCTAAATACCATATTATTACATAAGAAAATTTAGACCGACGCACTTTCTTTTCAAAATACTTGAGTTTGGTCTCAATTCACTTCCTAACATTGCGTACCCATTCATAATCATTTTCAAAAGTTATAGAAGTTGTGTCCCAGTGCAGCTAGTGAGTGTAAAGACACAGTATATAGTCATTTTTTATTTCTTTGTAAAAGAAATTGTTGAAGTTTATAACGTAACTTAAGAAAAGAGTGTAGATGAGCCTGTATCCTTTAAATCAGATGGGCAAGCTTGTGATGGTCAAATCAAGTATTATTAAAAAAAAATGTTCCTTTAGGCGAAGGGAAAGTATTGATTGTGAGATACTAAAGGGAAGCTTGAGGACTAAGCATAGAACGATAGGTTTGAACCGGTATAATTTAAACTATGTGATATATTATTCTGTTGCATTTATATATTTATATCTATTGGTCATTATCAATCTAGTGCATATTGAATTATAACTATAAAATAAACTATTTGACCAAGTATCCTTAGGGCAGTATCACGTAAGGTCTTCATGTTAGGAGATGTAGTACTAAAGTAGACTTTGTAATCCACAAAATAAGAAAACACTAAGATGCATTTTATAGAAATTTATGTAGGATTTACTCAACCATAAACTTCTCAATAAGAAATTAAAATACCACAAATTCGAAATCCAGCCCAAAGCTCAAATCTAACCTCCTGTAGCACATATCCCAATAAAAAACATGATACAATCTTGTTAACTGAAGTGTACATAACAACATAATAACACATGGTTAGATCTGATGGTCGAAACATAGATAGCAAGAAAGAGGCATGGTGATTTTTATTGACTCAACGATGTAAATTGAAAAAGCATTAAACATGAAAGGGGTCCCTTCCCGTTTACAAAGGACTTTAAGGTTGTAAGGATCTAAAAAAATCAAATACTCTTAGATCATCTCCAACGGTTGTTGATTCATACTCCAAATAAGTAATTGGAGCAACATCTGTTCCCTAACAGATGTTGTAGAACATAATATTTAGGGAAATATTACGGGACCAGTCCTGAATTCAGAATTGTCCCCGCATGCCGATTTTATCGGTGCTCTACGAAGCGCACCGATTTTTTTTGGCACGCTCGAATTAATCGACGTGCTCCCTAGAGCGCTAGTAAAATCTGTGTGCTCCCTCCTTACCCAATTACACCTAAAATAATGTTTTTTACGATTCGAATGGCTATACAACAAGGATATTTTACTCCAACGAATATAAACCGTTCATATTTTCGTACAACGAGTATAAAACGATCAAAATACAATTACTAAGGCTATATTTACTTTGACTTGAATGGTTGTTTTTATAAATTTCAGACCTTTCCCAAAATATGATGGCTTTAGATGTTAATAGTAACTGGTTAATAACACATAAAAAATATAATAGAATGCTTATGTTTAAATAAAGAACTAAATCATCATTACAACATAATTTCGTACAATCATATAATAAAACACAAGTTCGAATAAGCGTACATCATAAAAAAGGCATTAACATAACTAATTATCACCATAGTGGTTTCATAAATGATTTTTAAGGTCTTTTTGCAGCCTATTATGGTGTTGTGCATCTCTAAACGAAAGCCGATGGTTTAAATTAATGTTGAATTCCTCTTTTGTTATTTGTGTGCTATGTCAGAATACATCGGGTGGTTGCGAAGCACCTTCGTGTTTGTAGTGGTGTTGGCCGTCATCCATATCTCTTTCATCTTCAATGATCATGTTGTGTAGAAAAATGCAGGAAAACATGATTGTAGACATCTTTTTCCTAGACTATAAACGACATGGATTACTTATCATTGCAAATCTAGATTGTAAAGCACCGGATGCTAGTTCTACATCTTTTCTTTGTCCCTCCTGCATCACTGCGAATTTGGCTTGTTTAGGGGTCAATGGATTTGGACATGTTTTAACAATGGTGCTCCATTTCGGGTAAATTCCATCACCTTGGTAGTAGCCATGGTTGTAAATATTTTGCCCAATGGTAAATGTTAAAGGAGGTACCTGGCCATGAGTAAGATCATTAAACAGGTGGGATCTTTCTATAACATTTAAGTCATTATTAGAACCGGAAATTCCGGAGAAAGGATGCCATATATACAAATCGTATGATGCTACCGCTTCCAAAACGATGATTGCTCGCCTTTCCTTTCCATTGTACGAACCTTGTAATCCCTTAGGGAAATTCTTCCATTTCCAATGTATACAGTCTAGACTTTCTAACATGTCCGACCATCCCCTGATTTCGTGCATCTCTCTGATATGCACTATATAAGCTTCGTTCGGGGACCTTAAGTACCCCTCTCCATAGACATCCACCACAGCCTGAGAGAAATTTACAAGTGTTTTAAATGTCATTCTCTCCGCAATTTGGTATACATCATCCAATGCATCTGTAGGAGTGCCATAAGCAACATTCTCGCAGCGGTCGTCATTTTATGTTCATCAGTGAACCCCTATGACTTTAATGCATTTTTTTGTACTTAAAGTGTTCATTATTACCTTGTATACCTTCCAATATACGGAAAAAAATATCTCTTTACATCCTGTATCTTCTACGAAACATATCAGGCCGGTAAGTGCAGTTGTCGTAGAAGTAATCTTGCATCGGAGATTTATGGCATGCAGATTGGTTTCGGTTTATAGACTTCCTTCCACGAATCGATCCCTGTCGAGTTATGAATGATGAACCATAGATTTCATGGTATATGTCGACAATTTCTTGTATTTCTTCCGCTTCCTCTTCAAGGATTTCTTCTTCCTCTGAATCGCTGTCAAAAGCTACCATGCATTGCATAAAAAAGGAATCCATTTTTGTTCGTAAATATGTTTGGATATGAGATATGGTTTGCAATGTTGTTGCTCTATATAAGGTATGAAGTATTGGTTATTGTGTAGCTTTATTTTTTTTGTGTGTTGCTTTATTAATTCGTGTGCAGATTTATTGGTTAAAGTGTACCTTTGTCGATAACTGTGTTATTGGAGTGCTCAGCTTTGTTGGTCCGACTGTCCCTTTGTCAATAACTCTATAGTTGCAGTGTATAGTGTTTAGATTTACACCGTCATCTCCTAATATAGCTAAGGAGATAAACGATCAGGGTCGCCTCCTAGTATAGCTAAGGAGTTAAACAATTTGGGTCATCCCCTAATATAAGTAAGGAGTTAAACGATTAGGGTCGTCCTTTAATATAGTTAACGAAAGTGGCTGCAGTAGCCAGTGTCGAGTCTAAATCATAGACTCTTTCCACATTGCACAAATTTCAAAGCATTTGTCGTGTTGCATTTAAAAAAAAATTATTTGGATGTTAATTAAAGGGGTCAACTCTAATCGTTTAACTCCTTAGCTATAATATAGGGCAATCCCACGATGGATACATAGCTAAGGAGTTAAATGATTATGATCATTCCCGTTTATAGTAAAGATTTATAAATGTAAAGGAGTTAAATCGTAGACTCAAATTTATAAATGCAAAGGAGTTTAAAGATTAGGGTCGTTCTTGTATACAGTATAAAGTGGTTGCATTTGCCAGTATCGAGTCTTAGTCGTAGACTCTTTCCACATTGCACAAATTTCAGAGCACTTGTCAGGTTTGACTCATTTTACCTATAGTTTTCTTATGGACCATTAGTAACAATAATTGTCGTATTACATTCAAGAAACAAAAGGAGTTAAAAATTTTGTCGGATTACATAGAAAGCGTAAAAGGAAACAGGTACTACAACTAATCATACAACATAACAACTAAAACATTAAAGCATACATAAGAAATAGTACTAAAACTTAGGATACAACAGATGTTAACTAGGAAAATAATTACACACATAAATTAAATGTTACGTTAAATCTTAAGGGATTCTAAAGCAGTTCTAAGATGCCTTATCTCTTGTTCTAACTCGCTGGTGTAAGAAATACCCCTTGGACATAAACGGTCATCAATCCATTGAGAATAACCATAGTCGTTCGGCCATAATGAGCATAATTGGATCCTTCAACAAATATTTTCTCCATCTTCCCTAACCACAACCTCCCCCGCGTACCTGTAGTAGCAATAAACGGGATATGAGTCAACCTCTTGCTCGTTTGGAGGTTGAATAATTGAAGCCGCTCGTACCTTTTATTCATACATATGTTAAACTACTGAGCATTGTTCTCTCACTTCTTATGTTGGAGGTTGAGTAATTGAAGCCGCTCATACCTCTTGTTGATACAAAGGTTGAATTACCTGATGTCTAAAATCTGGGATCGGAGTATCAATAGGTTTTTGAAGTCTAAGTAGGTTCAAATCTGGGTACTCACGATGCATATCCATGCAGTGTTGCTCCTGGTATTCGATAAGCCAATCAACATCGTTTCTTGGACTATCTGGAGGACCTTCAGCTGGCCACCGGTAAGAATCCATTAACGAGGGCCACGAAGGCATGCCTTATGGTATGCTAAGTTGTATAGAGCAAAAAACTTGATTGAGTGCGTAAAGGTAAGCAAAACCCTTACAGATATATAGACACAAAGTATCGATTGAATAAAACAAGTTATGATGTGATCGGTCACTGTTCCAACTTTGCTTTACGTGTTGGTCTGCACTACTAAGCTGGACATTATACTGTAGTGAATCTGCTTTACGTATTATCCTGCACTATTAGGCCTAACATTATACTGTAGCGACTTTACTTTACATACCGATCTGCACTATTAAACCTAACTTATACTGTAACAACGTTTCTCTGTTTAAGCTAAGATTTCCAAAGCTTTTAACTGATTAACTAAATCGAGGACAAACCAAAATTGTAACTAAACCGAAGATGACCCGAATTTATAACTAAACCGAGGACGAACCAAATTTATAACTAAGCTTTTCAGTGGTTATTGGAAATATAAAAAAATTTAATAAGTAAATTATTAATTAATCGATGTTTGAACATATACTTAAACATAAGAAAGCTACATATAATTTTTAATCGATATTTGAACATATACTAAAATATAAGAAAGCTACGTATAATTTTAAATCAATGTTCGAACATATAAATTATAATTTTTAAATTATTAACTAATTGATTTTAAAAAAACATAAGGAAACAACACCGAATTTATCAGCACATCACCTTTACGCATCGATAATATCACTGCGCTTCGATTAAATCGGTGCACGCATGTTGGGAGAATCCTCCAATTCTTGCCATAATATTACGTCTCATAATATTACGAGACGTAATACTGTTGGGGATGCTCTTAGCCATGAAAATCTATGCCATAAAAGAATATAAATGACTTTTCTCCATGGATGTATGGTTGATTAATTTCTAAACCACATAAATTCTTTACGCACTTTGTTGTTATGAGAATTAATTATCTGTATTGAATTCAATGTCAAATTCATTGTCAAATTTTGTAGCTAATCTCATGTTGGCATTTCAACTAACAGTTAAAGTGCCACTACTCAATTACATAAGCCTCAAGCAGTGCACTGTCTTCATAAGGAAACCTTAGCACTAATCAATTTTGGTGAGTCAGATCCCAAAAGTAGGTAACACATTTGTTTTCTCCATGAGTAAGTTGGTTGTTGATTGACAAAAATTCTCATAGCAAGCTCAAAAACCCTCTCCCACGCTTTAAATTCTTATGTTCAACCAAAAATGGACAAATTAAGACATTATATCATAACCAAACTATTGGGAAAATGTAAATCATGGCATACAAATCAAAAACGCGAATGTAAATATGGAAAAAAGTTCTAACCAGATACGATAATCATTCAAGATAATGATTATAATGACTTGAAGGCGTTAAAGGGCAGATCGACTCCTATGGCTGAAAGGAAGACAAATATGCTTGAGTTCTCCGGGTTGGGGAAATGAATAAAAGTGATTGATGAAAGGGATCACGTAAGATTATATGGGCACGAGATCGTGTCCGACACCAAATTGTTAGCATGCCAAACCAATAACACAACGAAATGCCATTAGCTACTGAATCAGGAGCATGCCAAGCAAAACTGGAAAACGAGATAATGACATATGATAACTTCTAGAATCATGGAGCATTTAAAATATTCGCCTCGTGGTCAATGAATAAATATTTTGCTAGGGGAAGGGGGTGGAAGATGGTGGGATTGGTGTTATGGGCATTCCCCCCCCCCCCATGATGTCAAGGCTTGGCAATAGCTAATTGTATATTAAAGAAGAGTAGGATGGTAAACCGCAAAGATTTTGACAGAGACAAGTGATCAATAACAAGAAACCATTTCCCCTCCCTCCGATCCAGCACCCTTGGTACCTAAAAAAACTATGTTTGATACTCTAGGCTGTGCAATTAAATTGTTCAGTGGTTCTATAGCGGTGGATGTGCAAAAACTTGCAGTGGGGATACAAGGAGGTGTAAAAAAGTTAAATAGATATAGATATAAAATCAAATATTTGAAGTTAATATATTTTCATTTTCACATCATTTGTGTTGAAGAAAGTAATACTTTTTAATCATATGTAATAAAATCTAATAATACAATGGTTATGTATACTAGATTCAGTGATTATTGTAGATTTCTAATTTATACTGAGCACTTGTATTTTGAAATTAGCTCATTACATTAACTTTTTGATCAATCAAATCAACATTTATATACTATTATTGCTAAAGTGGACGCTAAAATGTTTTGATTTAGCGGATTTATAGGAAATTGAAGGGACTTATAATGGTTCTTCTATTCATTGGCATTGAATTCAAATAGCATAGCAGTTAAATAGCGAGATGGGTTATAGTGGATCTTTAACTGCACATATCTTAGATACCCAACATGAACTTCAACTCGACACTCTAAGACACCTCAGAGGAAATTATGTCTATTATGCTAGGTGCATGACATGAGAAGCAAGTATGAGGACTAGACCAAAATAAGTTGAGAGGCTGAACTAATGAGACAAAAGCAAGAACTCTTCAAGCAGTAGTCCACTCGTATTCTACCGAACCAATCAACACCAGACCAAGAGTTCCAACAAAACTACGCAAGATATGTATAAAATAAAATATGAGATATTTGGGAAATTATAATCAACTTTTCATATATGGAATCTCTCAAACCGAATGACTTATACGGGGAAATTATATGGTTTACTAGAATAATCAAATCATCTCCATAATCTTATAAATGCCCAAGCATTTTGCAGCTATGGGAAGGATTTTTAGAACCGAGAACTTAAGAAAAATAGAAAAAACCCAAATGGTGCATCTATAACTCAATATGTTAAAATTGAACGATTTAAATCTATGCCAACTTTATTATGGAGAAGATTTTAATTGATTCTTGTAATCAATTACTTATGGGCAACAATTGGAAAGATCTGAGAAGAGATTATTTTATTTGATAAATCAATCAAATCTATATATATAGGAAAGATAAGAGAAAAGATTATTTTATTTGATAAATTAATCAAATATATGTATACGGGGAAACAATCACCAATACGCGAGATTTGCATTGAAACCAAATCAAGGAATTATGGGAACTTTTCATGCTTATCTTCAGGCAAGTGTTCATCCTCACTCTTATTGATAGGGAGGCATTAGCTCATCTTTTTCATCACAAGTTAATAATGCTCTCTTCTGTGTATCCTCAATAAGATCCCTATTTCTGTATCAATTATAGGGGTGAGAAATTTCTATTGAGTGTTTGTATTCCTCTCTTATTGTACCCCCTCTTGAACTGAAGAGGAATAAAAGAAGTTGTTGGGTTTCTACGGACGTACGATATTCATATCCATACCATGTTAAATCTTCTATGTCTCTTATTTATGCTATTGTTTCTGTAAGGCTACATAATTGAATTTTTTATTCATTTATATCTAAACAGACAACACTACATCTTAATCAAATACGTTCCCGGTCAAACTAACCAAAATTTCATTACAGTTTGGTATATGAGGCAGTGTTATTGTTCCTATTTGTATATTAATGGTTACTTCTAGTAAGTCTGTTAGTAAATCTGGTGTCAATTATGGAGTAACATGTTTTGACAAAAATGGAAATTTTGGTACTTGGAAGACGAAGATGGAGGGTATATTGAAGAAGGAGAAGACTTATAAAGTTGTTTCTGCGCCTTAGAAATTGAAATATATGGATGCAGCTAATTTGGAAGAGATGGAAGATGAAGCTCTCATAATAATTCAGTCGAGTCTTTCAGATCAAGTTCTTAGAGAATTTTCTCAAAAGAATACGACGAAGGAACTATCGGATGCATTATCAGATGCATATCAAGTCAAGCCTCTCACTAATCGGATTATTCTTTTACAACAATTTTATTCGTTCAAGACGAAGTTTTGAGCCAATCTTATGGAGCACGTAGATGCTATGATCACTTTAGTTATGAAGTTGAAGGCATCAGATGTTGATATTACTAATGAGGCTCTAGTTGTGATCCCTTTTATGTTCCTTGCCTAAGGAGTATACTGCTTTTGTTAATTCCATGATTTGGCCCAATAAAATTAGTCTTTTTGATGTAAAGGTTGGTCTTCATAATGAAGTGTTAGGAGGTAGATTGGCGAGCACTAGCATTGATTGTGATATCGAAGGCTTATTTGTTCAGAGAGGTAGAAGCCAAAGCAAGTCGAAGAAAGGTGGAGGATGGAATTCTTCGAGGTCTCATTCATAGGGGCCTAAGTTTTGGCTTGCACTATTGTAAGAAGCCTGGGCACTTTATTGCACGATGTCCCAAGCTTGAAGGAAGAAGAAAAGACTCAAAGCAAGCTTCAGCCTCTACAACGGAGAAATCAGATACAAAGAGTGAAACTGATGTGTTTATAACTTATGGCTCTTCTAGGAAGATCACCCTATGGTTGATTGATTTGGCGCATCCTATTATATGACACCTGATAGGAACTCTTTTTCCACTTACCATGAGATTGATGGAGGAGAAGTTATGATGGACAATGATGCTTCTTGTCGTATGGTTGGTGTTGCTGGTGTTAAGATCAGGATGTTTGACGGTGTTATTCAAACCATTATTGATGTTAGGCATGTACTGATTTGAGGAGGAGCTTGATTTCTGTTGGGGCATTGAGAAGAATTGGACTAAAGATTGTAGTTGAAGAAGAGAATATGAAAATATCTAACGGTTCCATGATTTTTATGAAAGGAGTGAGGGAAGAAAATCTCTATCTACTAAAGGGCACTACTATAGTTGGTGAATCAGCTTCTGTTAATTCGGTTGATTCATATTCTTCCATATTATGACACTTGCGAATGGGTCACATTGGCGAAAGCAGCATGGATGAACTAAGAAAGCGAGGTTTGATTTAAGGAGTTCGACATTCAAAGCTTGGCTTTTGCGAAGAGTGTGTTCTTGGTAAGCAGGCAAAGATTTCTTTTGGTGTTGGTGAGCATAAGGCAAATGTTGTTTTGGATTATGTTCACAGAGATGTGTTAGGGAATGTGAAATGGATCTTAAGGCAAAATTAACACTAGAGGGGGGTGAACCGTGTTTTCAAGGAATTTAAGAAAATTTAAAACCAATATGATCTACTATATTAATCACACACCACAGAGATAATCATAGACACAGAATCAAACACAAACATAGAAATAAATAAAAATAAAATACAGAAAAGGAAAGAACACACCGGATTTTATATTGGTTCGGATTTCTCCTACGTCCAGTCTCACGCAACGCTGGATTGTGTAGAGTTTTATTGCTAGATCAAAATCTCGGTACAATCTCAGTAAAATTATGACGGTTATATGTCGACATATGCATTATTATATGTCGACATACATGTAATATTTTTGAATTTTTAATCATTTTTAAAGTATTTAAATCAATATATATATACTGGAAATTCCTGAAACAAAACTAGTTTTGAAACATTATTTTTCAAGTATAAAAACATAAGAAAATATTATTTAAACATATGATTAAAAACTTTTTATATATATGTGATATAAAACTATATATAATATAATTATAAACATATATGTAGAAATTTATAAAGAGATATTTATAAACTATATATATAAACAAAAAGGTTCTACGAAAAAACTTAGAGTTTAAATAAGAATATTATAATCAAATATAAACTTAGTAATATATATATATATATACATATACATATACATATATATATATATAAATGCTTTAATAAAACTAAAAATAAGAATACTTATACTTGAAACCATAAGTTTGAAATTCTTGGAAGATTAAGTTATTTTGAGAGAAGTGTGAAATCAATTTGTAAATAGTTTTGAAATCAATTTTGAAAAGATAATTTGAAAAACAGAGTTTGAACCTGGAGTGCAATTCAGAGTCTTACATATATAAACTAGACTCTATTACTATATTTTTCTTGAACTCTTGAAATCTTGATAGCTTGATAATCATGAGTCTTGAATCTCTTCTTAATCCTGAATCTCTTTAAACTCTAAAAATGTACAATCCTCAATACTTAAGTCCTGCATACAAATCTTACATATATATGTCTATATATTCTAGATAGAAATGTTAGTATATATTTTATAATCAATGATAATTGAAATAAGGTTGTTGTCATCAGAACACCATTCTCCAACAATCTCCCCCTTTATGATGATGACAACATTGATTTATAGAATATCCATACCTGTTAATTTGATTCCTTAATTACTCCCCTTTTACCATGAATTCCTTAACTCCCCTTTAAACTACCTATTTTATAATTTCTCCCCTTTTGTCATTATGAAAAACAAATTCTAAACATACTCCGCTAAATTTATAACCTATATTTATCTATATATTTAATGATTATAATACTTAATTCTATACTAAAGTACTAATATACATAACTCCCCCTAAATTTATGCCTATATTATATCCTTATTCTATTTTAACCATTCTAATACTAATTCATAAATCTAAGCTATAAATGACTATATAATACTTCCTGAATTGAATTATCTTATAATTCCCTCTAAATCTATGATTCTAAACCTAAAATATTATAACTCCCCCCTAAAATTATGATTATGCTAGTCTAATAAACTAAATAAAAGGATAATAAACAAAGAAAATAACTCAATATTTATAATCAATTCAAACAAGCAAATAAATCCAAACAAGCAATTCAAACAAACAAATAATTCAAATAAATAAGCAATTCAAATCTATTCAAAAACACTTCCTGAGACTTCAACTAATCCTAGAAACTATAAAACTCCCCCTTAATCTAGTACATGACTAAACCTAGCCTTAACTCTAATTTCCATAAGACTTTAATATAGACTTAGAAACAAGATATCCATAAATCCATGATACAACTTAAATTGATATATTCAGGCAATGATAAGTCAATGTTCAAGCAATTTAATCTAATGAATCAACCAATTTAAGTTTTGTTGTCACAAAACATCAAAACATAAAATCAAACATTTCTTGTAACTTCTATTTTTCCTTAAAAACCTATAAAGCTCCTATTAACTATAAATGCATAAATATATTTCTAACAAAACTATCAACCACCAATGAAATTTAACCATTTCAAGTAAGTCAATCAAGTTATTCAAGTCAAACAAATCAAACAAACCAAACAAGTCAATCAATCCAATCAATTCAATCAAGCCAGTCAATTCAATTAATTCAACCAAGCCAAACAAGTCAATCAAGTTAATCAAGACAAAGTAAATATGTTATGTATTTGATTAATAATCCTATATTTCTAATTAGATAAAAACTTCTCATACTGTATACTTGTTATGTGTGGAGTTAAAGTTAACATGTAATGCAGTGTGTTGGTTATAATGCAGTATGTTATATGCAAAACTATATGAAGTGATATATTAAATTGAATGCAACTTGTAATGTGAATGATTTTAATTTGAGATAGACTGTAATTTATAATAATGGTGTATGATATGAAATAAGATGTATAATGATAGTATGTAGAATGATTTGATGATTATATCTATTTAGGTAAAATATATTCAAAGTACTAACTAATTATTATGCGTATACATATATATTGTAAATTATTTGAACAAAACAAGGGTAATATATAATAATTTCTATACTTAGGTTAATGATACTTATGAAAGATATTTGAAGGATAATAAAGATGAAAATTTTAGGGTATTCATAATAGATAATAAAATTTTTAGAACAATTCTATGAGAAATGTGGAGTTAAATAATCTTAGTAGGGTGTTTCTTTAATAATGTAGTAAATATTGAAGATCTTTTTAAAGATAATATGTAATTTTATAATATGAAGTAAACATATATTCATAATTGTATGTATAAAAACTATTTTTTTATTTTTTTAACAAGAACTTAAAATTTAATTTATTATGAGATATTCATTAATTACTTTTAAATTTAAAATTTATAAATATATTAATTTGCTAAAGAACCATTTGTATATTAGAACTTAAAAAAAAATTATAGTCATACAAAATTATTAAATCTAGATATAATAAAACTATAACTTCTTATATTTAAACTACATGTTTAAGACATAAAATCATATATTATTATTATACCAAACTACTAGTTTAAATATTCAATCTTTTATAAATCTTAATAAGAAATTAAATGTAACGATGCGAAATTCCCCGATCCCCGAGGAGACGGAGGAGACCGGATTGAATTGAGAACACTAAGCATCAGAACACAAACAATAGAACATTTTATTGCTATTACAATAATTTACATCAGAGTACAAGAATATTAGAGAATAAATATATACAGCAGGAAATAAATATTAGAGATTTACAAATTTCAAAGCAGCGGAAAATATAATACATAAGAATAATGTACAACAGAAATCATCTACAACCACAACTGAATGAGATATACGGATACAAAGCTTTCCGAATATAGCTCCAGCTGTAATCCATGATCCTGTGAAAAGAAGTATCTGCGAAAACCAAAACTACTAGCTGTCCATGTGGAAATATGGGCACCCAGAGTTTAGGTAGAAACAATAAACTCCGAGTCAGTCATGGGACTGGTGTGAGAACTAAAAACAGTTATTAAACTTTATTTTTAAAGTTAGGTAAATCAAGGGACCACGTCGTATAACATAGAATGGGTTTTCCTCCCAAGAATACCACAAAACAAACAGCTCAATGCTAAAAGTAAAAATGAAGCCATTATAAGACTCAGGTCCCATCACACAATGCAACGCAAGCCAGAGGATAGAGTTTTACCTTATAATGGCCAAACATGCTTGGTACGCAAAAAATTTCTTTTATTATTACTATAAGTGAAGAAATCAACTTCGAATATAAATGTATCAATCATAGACGACATGAGCGTCCCATGCCACTATGTCGCCATATAGGTTTACAACTAAAACCGAAAAGTCACATATTGGAAATTGGATTTCCATCATGAACCAAGGGAAGGGATCTTCCTTACCGAATTCGAGACACTCTAGCCCATGCCTCGGGAATAGAACGCATCATCCCTGGGATCTGGCAGGGCCGGTCTACACGTACTTTAGTGGACTAGCAATTCTTGAACAATACGTTTCCCTGCCCTATGGCATAAAATCTGGTTAGTATGCCGACCATATCAAGAACCACAAGGGACTCAAATCCGAGGCGCCTTGCAATCCATCATCCACATAAGTAAAAATGTCTGGGCTCCATACCATGACATCACTCCTGGCAAGAAAGAAACGCATGCACTCCCTGCGGTCCCTCATCCCATTTCTGGTTCATACCGAGGTGTGAAGCTCACAAATTAACGCTACACAGAGTTGTGCTATTTCAATCCGAGCTTTGATCATCATCCACAAGATTCTGCTTTTTAACAAAAGCCTTGATCATTTGCATCTCAGCATGCCACACTGACAATTCACGTTATACAACTGATGTTTATCAATATATAACCTCTAAGCTCGTACGTCTCAGAGAAGGGTGTTAAGCAAGAGAATAAATTCTCCGCCACCAAACAGATATATATTTAATGGAAATAAATCAGCACAGAATGAAATCCAATGTCAGACACAGATCGATTTACAAGTCCATTCTGGGTCTGAACGAAATCGGAGGCACCTTATTCCTCGTCCCATATGTCCAATACGGAGAGAGGTCCTCGCATATCCGGTCGATCTCCAAGTACGTTTGGACGATCACCACCTATTACCTTGTCTTGGGTGTACAGCCCAAAAAAGACATCAGTAATCATCCAAACGATGTGAAAATCTCCGGTCTTCAACCACCATCTTCATCGTCAACTTTTAGTTGCCATATTAGTTATTTAGAATGGGATAAACCCGGTCTTTCCGAAAAACTCGCGTATTTTATAATCAATAATCAAGTGCTATAAAAACACATCATATGCCTCATTCCAATTCAGAATATTCTTTTATTCAAATATTCATATCTTTAGGGAAAGGTTCCCATTAATTTTATCAAAGATAAAATCTTTTAAATTTATTTTTTAATCTTCCTTTGGATATCATTTTCAAAAGATTTTATTTTATCCTTTAACAATTCTAAACCAAATAAAGGTTATAAAACTAGTCGGGATTATGGATCCTTACTGAAGTAATCATTTCTTTTATTATCCCAATCCCAACCTATTCATCCCCTAGAGAAAAATTGGTAGTACTCCATATCTAACACCCACGGTGTTATCGGTAAGTTTAATTACCATTTCTCGTTCAAATATAAGTAAAGATTTAACTATCGCCTAGAGTAAAATTGGTGATACTCCGTTCTCGATCATTTCATTAATTCGTTAAATTTAATTATCTCATTCTCATTCCAATCTTATTAAAGATTTATTAAAACCCCAATTGGTTTTAATCTTCCTAAAAATCATTACTTAAGGATTATTCAACTTTAGGAAATCAATCATGCCTTTAATTGGGTTAAAGAACCAATGTCACTTAAAAACAGTTCAGGATAAACCCCAAAATCCTGTTCCATCAAAATGGAATCTCTACGGAAATCAGATCAGTCCAAATCAATATGAATTTCCATATTAGACCAATAATATAAATGGAATAACGGCGAAGCCTTTTAAATCCCATATATAGTAATGGTCCTCCTTCATAGAAGCTCATCTCGATTATTACCAAATCGAATTCCATTTGATTTGAATTTAATATATTAAATTGGAAAACTTTACTTTGGAAATTTTCCATTAAATCTTAATAAAAAGATTTATAAATTCCAAATCATAACTTCACTGTTAATTTGGTTCAAGAACAAATGTTTTTTAAAACACCGTTCACGATAAACCCAAAAATCCAATTTCAATTCAATTCCAATTAAATATTAATTAATTGGTAAACTTCTCTAAATCTTAATTAAAAGATTTATTCTTTTCTCAACTAGGTTTAAGAACAGTGTTATTTAGGACACCATTCATGACAAACCCAAAATCCATTTTGACATTAGATACAAGGCTCTGAATAGAAATTTTATCGTCTTATATTCAATATCAAATTCTGAAACCAACAAATATCGTATTGGGAATAACGATATTTATATCTTCCAAATTCCTCAACAATATCCGTATAATCATGGAATCCAGCATTGAAATATTCCGAAGATTATTTCCATTCCAATCCATTCCAATTCATATGTTGGAAAATTCTGATTGTATCAAAACCATTTCAAATCCAATTTATTAATTAAAAACATTGGATTATTATTCTAGTTAATAAATAGTTCATTTCGATAAAAATATATTTTTATCTTTTCGAACTTGGAATTTTTCATCCAAAATCTTTCCAAATCATTTATTATGATTTTACACAATTTTTCCATATTTTTAATAATTT
This sequence comes from Allium sativum, assembly GCA_030737875.1. Classification (NCBI taxonomy): domain Eukaryota; kingdom Viridiplantae; phylum Streptophyta; class Magnoliopsida; order Asparagales; family Amaryllidaceae; genus Allium; species Allium sativum. Next base: position 351,768,671 of record CM060922.1, on the reverse strand, counting down.
TATTAATACCTTTACAGTCAGTTTACAATAACGGCCACCGAACCGCATCCATAGCGACCTTTTTTAAAATTTATTTGGACATAATTTGAAATCCAACCATTCAAATTTAAATCTCTTATATTCGTTGGAAAGCTCTTTTCGATACGAACCCAACGGTTCCAGTTTTAGGAGAATCCGATGGTCGGATCTCCCGTTATATCAATTTGAAGTCAATGTTCGAAATTCGCGAATGGTCGCTGCGCGGCGCATTCTATTCAGACCATTATATGTATAATATATATCGTCGATTTCCATTTAAAATGTATTTTATAAATCGTTTATAAATTCATTTCAAAATGATTATAACTTCTTTTTCAATTTTAAATCAAAATTTATTATTCTATATCATTACAATATTAAAATGATAATATTTTGAAAATATCTGAATTTGAAATCCATTTCCTTTTCGTATTTATTATAAAATAAATAAAATCGATCGATAAACCCGTTCAGATTAAAATGGCGTATATACTTAACTCGGCTTCCATATTTCAATATTTTCGTGTCCATACAAAATCAGACATCAAAAACATATTTTAATTCTTTACTGGATTTTATTTTAAAATATTCGTTATTTTAAAATGTTCATTATTTCTGAATCGGAATGCGACTCAACCAATCACCATATAATTTTAGTTATATGGATTTGATACATCGCATGTATTCAATAGTAATGATAAATAATCATTCACATTCAAACATCATCCAGAGTGCGTTCCACAACTGTATAAGCGTAAAAATAAATATATAACGCTCATCATAGCCTGTCAACCCATCTATTGACCACTAATTATTGGGATAAGTGTATGTCAAATATCATCCCAATACCCATGTGGGGTTTTCAAACAACTGTCAATTTAAATAAATTATTAGTTAATAAATTTAACCTATTCTAAATTCGGTTTGAATCATTTTTCTAATTAACCAATTTTAGTGTTTAAATTATAAATGGATATTTATAATTTAATTTTTGACTACCACTTTAATGTTAACATTATCTTTAGTATGTTCAAACATTTCAACATCACAATCAAAACACCATACAGTCAATCTAAATCGTCCAAGGTCTGTGGACGAGCGAGGTGAGCTAACAGGCACCGTATACAATTAAAATCGATAAAAATCTACACAAGCAATTTTATATATTTTTATACATAAATACAATAACATGATAAAATAATTTTGAGTGAGAAGGAGTTCTCACAGTGGTTTCAACTCCGTCAGTCTTCAATTGAAGATTTAAAATTGTTTGGATTTGAATTCTCCTTATGTTAGACCAAAATATGGGCCTAACACCCAAATGCAATATGAAGTCCTCACAATCACAAATCACAGGTCACAGAATGTAGATAAAGCAGTAAAAACAGGGAACACACGAGGTTTTTATAGTGGTTTGGTTCAAACCGAGCCTACATCCACTTTATATTTTCTTAAATCCTAAGAAATTACACTTACAATGCTGTCTCGCTATCCGTGAGAGCCGTTTATACACAATAGCCTTGTGTTATTATGAAAACGAAGAGAAAAGAGAGGTGATTTTATACACGAAATCCTCGTGATAGACTGATTTGAGGAGTACACAAAATCCTTATGTAATTGACAACGGAGGCCAGGTGGTGTTAGTGCCAAAAAGCCCAGAGAATCCTTGAAAATGCCCTCAAATGGTGTATTTATAATCGTTTCCTGAAACCGGTTCGCGGGACACGTGGCACGCATCCTAAGAATCTTGAAATGTGATAGAAAACATCCAAAATCCCCATCAAGTCATGATATGACACGTGTAATAAGATCCACACAAGCTGGAGTGAAAATAGCCTTTAGAACAGGTCAAAACCGAGTGCAAAGAGCGTAGGCCCAGGCGATTCGTGATCAGGGGCGGGTCGTGGCCATGGAGATGCTGGCGAGGTGAGTGGTTCGTGGTCCTTGGGTACATCACGGCGGGTCGAGCGGAGTCTGGTGCGCACTGAGGTGGGTCCCACGAGCCAAGGTGGGTCCCATGAGCCGGTCCATGATCCGAGCTAATGAAGCTTCGTCACTTCATCCAACTGATTGCCAGTCAATACCAGATTACACCCATTCAAGAGAATGGGCTGAACTTTCAAACCGTAGCTCCGTTTTGCCCAAACGAAAGTTGAACCTGAAGCTAATTCAGAGGGTTACAAGAATTATGGAGCAAACTCCATAATTGATATTTTTGGGCCCAAAAGAGGTCGTTTGATAGGAGTTTCGGCCCATTCTTTGTTTGTGATGCGACTTCAACCAAATTGCTTCCTGTCTTCTGACGATGTTCTCCATACCCGAGCGCGATGTTATCCAGACATTCCATGTGTGACATCTTTGACCAAAAAGTGTATCAAGAAGTTTGCCCCCCAGAATATATCTTGTTGGGTGAAGGAAGGTGTGTTCTGGATAATCCGAGGAATCCACAGTCCATGGAAATTCAAGAGTTCGGGACCTCGTCGGGTCCTTCCTGCCGTAAGTATAATCCATACGTGTAAAGAGAACGAGGTAAAACAGATATGTCAAATACTGACAGCATTGTTCGACCTTTCCAAACATAAACCATGCTTTGACGCCTAACGATCATAAACCATACTCAAGAGACATTCGAGTTATCCTGCCAAGTGCTGGCGAGGGTCATGACCTTCTAGACGTCAACCATACCTAGAGGTTTAAACCGAGTATAATCCATACTCGATTTCTTTTGTCACATTTTGACAAGACCGTTCCTTAAGTATAGTCCATACTTAAGATTCCAGAGTGAGTATAAACCATACTCAGAGCTGAAGTAGATCTACGCTTGCCACAGACTGACAAGATAGTCCATCCTTATGCATAATCCATACCTAAAGTTTCATAATAAGTATAAGCCATACTTTAACTGAGATTGAGGATTTTGCCACATCCTGACAAGATACTTAAATTCACCAAATATAATCCATGCCTGGAAAATCCTTCCTTATTCAATTCAAAATGCAAAACCAAAGAAAATCCTGATTGGTTTGACATCGAGGATCCTAACTCCATACGTGTGTACTCCGATTCAACCAGTCGGAAAACCTAATGAAATCAAAAACAAATCTTAAAACCTAAGAAACACAGGAAAAGAAAGCTGATCTCATCCAGATCAGTTAATGATGAGCCTATGAGAGCTCGATCTAGGGTCATTCACTCTCAAGAGAGCAAGTGGTGGTAGCGTAGGTGCTGGTGTTGTTGGTGGTTTCACGTACTCGGGCAGCTCTCCACGTCTAACCTGTTCCTCAATCAAATCACGTAGGTGTCTACAATCATTTATGTCATAACTGTCCATATCATGGAATATGCAATGTTTTCCAGAGTCACGTTCTCTTTGCGATGGCTCCCTCCGGGGAGGCTTTGGGTAGGAGATGGCACCGTTCGTATCCATGTAGATGTCAGTCAGCGTTGAATTGAGTTCTGTGTACTTTTCATATCTGGGCCCTCTCCGGGGCTGAGTGTTGCGGTCATTCTTAAAGGCGGCTTTTACTTTGCCATTTCCAAAATCAGAAGGTTCTCCGTCTTTGAACACGTTGACATCGAGAATTTTCTTCTTGGAGCTTGCATCTTCTTCTCGCAGAAATCTATCTGCTTCAAGGTATAATTCGCCGAGATTTCGTGGTGGATCTCGGTACAAAGACTTTTTGAATTATGAGTTATCCAAGACACCAGATACTGCTGCCATCAGTACCATCGATGGTTTAGGGCGATCAACTGACGCTGCTGCAACGTTGAATCATTCCAGAAATGAGCGTAGGGCTTCTCTGAGCCTCTGCTTAATTGTAGTGAGTGACATGACATTCTTGGGTCTTGCGATGTGGACCCGAAATTGTTCAATAAAGCGTGCGACCAACATGTTCCAACTGTCGATCGATTCAGTTTCTAGCTGCCAAATCCACATAGCGGCTATATCAGACAAAAAGAGGGGGAAAGCATTTTGGCCTGACGTTTTCCGACACCATTTTAACTTCCATATGACGCTTGTAGCGCATCGGATGCATAGTAGGATCTGTCCTGCCATTGTAGGGCTCCAATTATGGAAGTTTGAAATCTGGGGAAGTGCGGGAATTCTTAATTTCCTGTGTGAACGGGTCGTGATTAACGTCATATACGTCATTCTGATAATCACGGCCTCTCGAGAAGCGTTGATTGAGATTGGAGAGCTGATCGCCTTCATAAAGTTGTTGCAAGTTGCTAAGATCAGAGCTGGTGCCCCCAGCGTTGAGCGTGAGAGAAGGAAGCTACCAGTGAGCTGCTGCGAGTGAGTTTCAGGGACCAGTTCATGAGATAGGGGGTGTATCACGAGCCAGGTCATAGTCTAGGGGTTAGCGGCTCGCGGTTCGAGGGGGGTGAGCCGACCCGGTCGTGGGTTGCCATCACGAGTCGCTCTTGGTGCCCCATCACAAGTCGTGTCCTGCTGCTGAGCGGAAGCTTGCACTCTGGTATCCATTCGATCCGAAGCTGAAGAAGGTCGATGTGCATTTCCAATAAGGAGGGGGTTGCCCCCGAGCATTGGTGCTGGCGGGTCGCGGGTCGCTGGGCTCGACCCGACCGGATCATGGTAGCCTACGCGAGCCGCTTCCGTGGCTCCGTCTCCAATGACTTGAATGTTTCTCGGCCTTCCATCCATCCGAGCGAAGAATGCATCGATCATCTCCTGTTTTTTCCTGAGGAGGTCATCTTGCCTTACCATTTGGGTTCTCAATTCAGCGAGAACGTCGTCCATCTCCTATCTGGTCAAGTATGCTGAAGGATCCCCATGAGAAGAAGCCTCATGGCTTGCCTCGTTCCTTGCGCCTTCAGCGTCAGCATCCTCTGCATGAGAGGAAGTTCCATTTTTCTTCCTTTTGATTGCCATTGAGTTTCCTTTCAAGCAAGAAGTTGAAGTTTTCGTGTACCCCCCTTCTTGGCGCGCCAAAATGTTAGACCAAAATCTGGGCCTAACACCCAAATGCAGTATAAAAGTCTCATAATCACAAATCACAGGGCACATAATGTAGATAAAATAGTAAAAACATGGAACACACGAGGTTTTTATAGTGGTTCAGCTCAAACCAAGCTTAGGTCCACTTTATATTTTCTTAAATCCTAAGAAATTACAATTACAATGTTGTCTCGCTATCCGTGAGAGTCGTTTATACACAATAGCATTGTGTTATTATGAAGAAGAAGAGAAAAGAGAGGTGATTTTATACACGAAATCCTCGTGATAGACTGATCTGAGGAGTACACAAAGTCCTTGTGTAATTGACAATGGAGGCCGGGAGGTGTTAGTGCCAAAAAGCCCAGAGAATCCTTGAAAATGCCCTCAAATGGTGTACATATAGTTGTTTCCTAATACCGGTTCATGGGACACGTGGCATGCATCCCAAGAATCTCGAAATGTGATGGAAAACGTTCAGAAATCCTCTTCAAGTCGTGATATGACACGTGTAATAAGATTCATGCAAGCTGGAGTGAAAATAGCCTTTAGAACAGGTCAAAACCGAGTGCGCCGAGCGCAGGCCCAGGCGGTTCGTGATTAGGGTGTGCACCACGAGCGGGTCATGGCCATGGAGATGCAGGCGAGGTGAGCGGTTCGTGGTCCCTGGGTGCATCACGAGCGGGTCGAGCGGAGTCTGGGGCAAGCCGAAGTGGGTCCCACGAGCCGAGGCGGGTTCCACAAGCCGAGGTGAGTCCCACAAGCCGAGGTCGGTCCCACGAGCCGAGGTGGGTCCCACGAGCTGAGATGGGCCCCACGAGTCGGTCCATGATCCGAGCTAATGACGCTTCGTCACTTCATCCAAGTGATTGCCAGTCGATACCAGATTACACCCATTCACGGGAACGAGAGTAACTTTCAAACCTTAAGTCCGTTGTGCCCAAACGAAAGCTCTACCTGAAGCTATTAGAGTTTTCGGACCTAAAAGAGGTCGTCTGATAGGAGTTTCGGGCCATTCTTTGTTTGTGATGCGACTTCAACCAAATTGTTTCCTGTCTTCTGACGATGTTCTCCATACCCGAGCGCGATGTTATCCGGATATACCATGTGTGACATCTTTGACCAAAAAGCGTATCAACAAGTTTGCCCCGCGGAACATATCTTGCTGGGTGAAGTAAAGTGTGTTTTGGATAATCCGAGGAATCCAAAGTCCATGGAAATTCAAGAGTTTTGGGACCTCGTTGGGTCCTTCCTGCCGCAAGTATAATCTATACCTGTAAAGAGAACGAGGTGAAACAGTTATGTCAAATCCTGACAACATTGTTCGACCTTTATGAGCATAAACCATGCTTTGGCGCCTAATGAGCATAAACCATGCTCAAGAGATGTTCGAGTTATCCTGCCAAGTCCTGGTGAGGGTTATGACCTTCTAGGCATCAACCATACCTAGAGGTTTAAACCGAGTATAATCCATACCCAATTTCTTTTGTCACATTTTGACAAGACCGTTTATAGTTCCTTAAGTATAATCCATACTTAAGATTCCAGAGTGAGTACAAAACCATACTCAGACCTGAAGTAGAGCTACGCTTGCCACAGCCTGACAAGATAGTCCATCCCTAGGCTTAATCCATACCTAGAGTTTCATAATAAGTATAAGCCATACTTTAACTGAGACTGAGGATCTTGCCACATCCTGACAAGATACTTAAATTCACCAAACACAATCCATGCTTGGAAAATCCTTCCTTATTCAATTCAAAATGCAAAACCAAAGCAAATCCTGATTGGTTTGACATCGAGTCTAGGGAACGCTTTAGGGCTACATCCTAACCCCGTACGTGTGTACTCCGATTCAACCACTCGGAAAACCTAATGAAATCAAAAACAAATTTTAAAACTAAGAAACGCAGAAAATGAAAGCTGATATCATCCAGATCAGTTGATGATGAGCCCACGAGAGCTCGATCCAAAGTCATTCCCTCTCCGGGAAGTAGGTGGTGGCAACGCAGGTGCAGGTGATGTTAGTGGTTTCACGTACTTGGGCAGCTCTACACGTCTAACCCATTCCTCAATCAAATCACGCAAATGCCTACAGTAATTTGTGTCGTGACCGTCCATATCATGGAATATGCAATGTTTTCCAGAGTCGCGTTCTCTTTGCGATGGCTCCCTCATGGGAGGCTTTGGGTTGGAGATGGCACCGTTTGTGTCCATGTAGGTGTCAGTCAGCGTTGAATTGAGTTCTGTGTACTTTTCATATTTGGGCCCTCTCCGAGGCTGAGTGTTGCGGTCATTCATAACGGCGGATTTTCCTTTGCCATTTCTAGAATCAGACGGTTCTCCATCTTTGAGCATGTTGACATAGAGAATTTTCTTCTCGGAGCTTGCATCTTCTTCTCGTAGAAATTTATCTGCTTCAAGGTAGAATTCACTGAGATTTCGCGGTGGATCTCGGTACAAAGACTTTTTGAATTATGAGTTATCCAAGACACCGGATATTGCTGCCATCAGTACATCGATGGTTCAAGGAGATCAACTGATGCTGCTGCAATGTTGAATCTTTCCAGAAATGAGCGCAGGGTTTCTCTGGGCCTCTTCTTGATTATAGTGAGTGACATGACATTCTTGGGTCTTGCGATGTGGACCCGAAATTTTTCAATAAAGCGTGCGACCAACATGTTCCAGCTGTTGATTGATTCACTTTCTAGCTGCTGAATCCATATAGTGGCTATATCAGTCAAAAAGAGGGGAAAGCATTTTGTCGTGATGTTTTCCGATGCCATTTGAACTTCCATATGACGATTGTAGTGCATCAGATGCACAGTAGGATCCGTCCTGCCATTGTAGTGCTCCAGTTGTGGAATTTTGAAATCCGGGGGATTACGGGAATCCTGATTTCCTATGTGAACGGGTTGTGATTGACGTCATCCATGTCAATCCGATAAGCATGACCTCTCGAGAGGCGTTGAATGAGATTTGCAAGTCGATTGCCTTCAAAAAGTTGTTGCAAGTTGCTAAGATCAGAGCTGGTGCCCCTAGCGTTGAGCGTGAGAGAAGGAAGCTACTGGTGAGCTGTTGTGAGTGAGTTGCAGGGACCGGTTCGTGAGCCAGGAGGTGAATCACGAGCCGGGTCATGGTCCATGGGTTCACGGCTCGTGGCACACGGTTCAAGGGGGGCGAGCCGACCTGGTCGCGGGTCGCCATCACGAGCCACTCTTGGTGCCCCATCACGAGCCGTGTCCTGCTGCTGAGCGGGAGCTTGCACTTTGATATCCATCGATCTGGAGCTGAAGAAGGTCGTTGTGCATTTCCAATAGGGAGGGGTTGCCCTCAAGCATTAGTTCTGGTGGGTCACGGGTCGCTGGGCTTGACTCGACCCGATCGTGGTGGCCTACGCGAGCTGCTTCGGTGGCTCCGTCTCCAATGAATTGAATGTTGCTCGGCCTTCCATCCATCCGAGCAAAGAATCCATCGATTATCTCCTGTTATTTCCCGAGGATATCATCTTGCCTTTCCATCTGGGTTCTCAATTCAGTGAGAACGCCGTCCATCTCCTCTCTGGTCAAGTATGCTGAAGGATCCCCCTGAGAAGAAGCCTCATGGCTTGCCTCGTTCCTTGTGCCTTCAACGTTAGCATCCTCTGCATGAGAGAAATTTCCAGTTTTCTTCCTTTTTATTGCCATTGAGTTTCCTTTCAAACAAGAAGTTGAAGTTTTCGTGTGCCCCCCTTCCTAGTGCACCAAAATGTTAAACCAAAATCTGGGCCTAACATCCAAATGCAGTATGAAGTCCTCACAATCACAAATCACAGGTCACAGAATGTAGATAAAGTAGTAAAAACAGGGAACACATGAGGTTTTATAGTGGTTCAGCTCAAACTAAGCTTACGTCCACTTTATATTTTCTTAAATCCTAAGAAATTACAATGTTGTCTTGCTATCCATGAGAGTCGTTTATACACAATAGCCTTGTGTTATTATGAAGAAGAAGAGAAAAGAGAGGTGATTTTACACACGAAATCCTCGTGATAGACTGATTTGAGGAGTACACAAAGTCCTTGTGTAATTGACAATGGAGGCCGGGAGGTGTTAGTGCTAAAAAGCTTAGAAAATCCTTGAAAATGCCCTCAAATGGTGTATTTATAGTCGTTTCCTGATACCGGTTCGTAGGACACGTGGCATGCATCCCAAGAATCTCGAAACGTGATGGAAAACGTCCAGAAATCCTCTTCAAGTCGTGATATGACACATGTAATAAGATCCATGCTAGCTGGAGTGAAAATAGCTTTTAGAACAGGTCAAAAGTGAGTGCAGCGAGCGCAGGCCCGGGCGGTTCGTGATCAGGGTATGCACCACGAGCGGGTCGTGGCCATGGAGGTGCTGGCGAGGTGAGCGGTTCGTGGTCCCTGGGTGCATCATGAGCGGAGTCTGGGCCGAGCCGAGGTGGGTCCCACGAGCCGAGGTGGATCCCACAAGCCGGTCCATGATCCGAGCCAATGACGCTTCGTCACTTCATCCAAGTGATTGCCAGTCGATACCAGATTACACCCATTCATAGGAACGGGTGTAACTTTCAATCCGTAAGTCCGTTTTGCCCAAACAAAAGATCTTCCTGAAGCTAATTCAGAGGGCTATAGATGTTACGGAGCAATGCTCCGTAATTGATGTTTTCGGGCCCAAAAGAGGTCGTCTGATACGAGTTTTGGGCCATTCTTTGTTTGTTATGCGACTTTAATACCTGTCTTCTGACGATGTTCTCCATACCTGAGCGTGATGTTATCCAAATATTCCATGTGTGACATCTTTGACCAAAAAGTGTATCAACACCTTAAATTCTCATTTGTCCTTTTTTCGTTCTTTTTAGTTCTATGATGTAGAGCTCATCAAGACGATTCCAATGCAACTCGTTTTGTCAAATTCTGATTTCATTTGAGCATGATATGGTATTTTACATAGTAATGACATCATTTAAATAATTAATTAAATTAAAATCCTTTAACCTTTTCCCAAATCACTTTATTAATCCCGTTCCAGAAATCGCTCCCCCTTTTAAACTGTCGCCGGTGATGCCCTAGGCCATCGGCCTCTGATCAGTGGGCCCCAACCTTAGCGCCTCTCCAAGACGCTTCGATTCCGACCAGTTTCAGTCCCAATCTCCCACCGTCGAGCCCAGAATCCACACAAACGTGCGTCACCTTCGCGAGTTCGCCAAAGGCGAACGGAGCCACCGAACCCCAGGCGGTGCCGGCCACTAGAAGATCTCACCAAGCCGCACCCTTTTCCCATTGAACTCCCCTCCTACCATCGTGCCGTCGAAGAGATCGGAGGTGATCCTCTCTGGAGCGATTATGGCCGTTGGACAAGGGGGGTGGCGGCTACGTCTGTTGTGAGGGCTTAGGGTTTAGATTATGGCATACATAATATATATTTGATATTATTTTAGATCGAAAATATGTGTTTTTGCATACGAACTCCAAATCAAACCCAACGACTGTCGCCTCTAGCTAAATACCCCCATTCCACACACAATGGGATATGTTTCGCAAGCGAATTCGACTGTTTTAATCAGTTTTCATCAAAATTAAAATATAAATCAATATATATTGAATTCAAACGTACTTTTTAATTTACTGGGGCCACATACTGACTCCAAAAATTTCAGAAAAATTAATCTAGCTATATTTTGACGATACGATCCTAACAAAACTAATTTCATTGAATTTGGAGATTGTTTGAAAAATGGCCATTTTCTGGTTGATTAAATTTAAACTGAAATTACCAAATTACCACGCTCACATATTAATTGCAAAAATTACGAAATTTGAAACCTAACAATAATTTGACATTCCGGATCCAACAAAAGTGGTTTCGTCGAAAATGGAGATCGCTTGCAAAATAGCTATTTTTAAGGGCCTTATATCATATTAATATATATATAAATTCCATAGCGAATATTTCCAATTTTAAACTGGACATAACTTTCAATTTATATTATGAAATCTAAATTTTTCACATCCGTTAGAAAGATATTATTAAACAGATTCAAATGTTTCTGGTTTTGCTGAAATGCGATTTATTTTGAATTCTATATATTCAATTGAAGTTAAAAATCGAATTTTCAAACTATCGCACCATTTCAAGTTCGTTTTATAATAAATATAAATTTACATGTTCCAACTTCGATTTAAATAAATTTTTAGTCGTTATTATTTAAAATAAATCATTTTATATATTCAAAACCCATTAAAATAGCTAAAATAATTTTCTTAAATTGGTTCAGAAATTCCGGGTTGTTACATTAAAATAAGTATTTAAGTTACAAATAGTATTTTTGATAATGCAACCAATAATTGTTATGACATCATATGAATAATATATAAGTTAAACTATGCATGTTTAAACAATATTAAAAAAATATTAATTTTGTATATCATATTAACATGTCTATATAATTTTACTAATTTATATACTTTTTAATATATGCATTTTGAAACAAGATATAAGAAAATAAGTAGACAAACAAAGTTAATAACTAGAGTTTGAACTGGCATTTTCTTATTGAAAAGATAGAGGGAAGTTTTAAAGTTTAAACTTTTAAAATTCAAAATTTGAATTTCATTTTATGGTATTTATGTCGACATGCCCTTTTATGTATGTCGACATACATGCAGAAATTCAAAAGACGTGTTGTTTTAACTTTTTGGTTTTATTACATTATCGATTTATATTTTAGGTTTTATTATTTCCTGAATTAATATTAATCCTAGCAAACATCCAAAATTTATTTTATTATTATTTTACTAATTATTATTTTATTATTATTATTTTGAATTTCAAAATTCAATTTTCAAATTTGAATTTTAAATTTCAAGTTTGAATTTTAAAGTTTGAGTTTCAAATTCAAAACAAAGCAAAGCAAACAAAACATCCATTCAATCAAAAAATTTAAAAATTAATTAAAGCGTACCATTTTTAGATCCATTTCTTTGACATTCTCTGAATTTTGAATTGTTGTGTAACACATATTTGAATTTTCGGTTTCTGGCTCTTCATCGCTTGATGATGAATCTGAATCGTCTAAAGTTGTTGCGTATGCCTTCTTTTCTTTGATAAATTACTATTGTCTGTCTGTTGATTTGATTTATCTGGATATGGACACATTCTCTTTATATTCCCTGGTTTGTTGCAGTTATAACATCTTTCTTCATTTCTTCCATTGTCATGAACCATACATTTTCATCTTTCAGAATTTGACGATGAGATCAGTGATTTAGTAGTTTAACCAACTGGGCGCCAAAATTTTGAATTTAATTTGAATTTTAAAAGAATGGACACTTCAACTATTATAAGCTCAAATGTCATATCCCTTCAGAACTCATCTTTTCTTGATTGATGAATGATCATCTTGGTGTCTTCACTACAACAAAATGACCCTATTACAACGGTGGAACACCGTTGTAATATACATTTTACAACGGTGGGCAAACCGTCGTGTATTAAGAAGTTGTAATAAACTAATATCTTTAACAACTTTTTTGCACTGTTGCAACACCGTTGTAATATGTATATTTTACAACTTTTTTCCACCGTTGTAATAAACTTTATTACAACATTTATACACCGTTGTAATAAAATCTACTCACTACAACAAAATGACCATGTTACAACTACTTATAACTGTTGTGATATATTTTATTACAACTTTAATTTTATAGTTGTAATATATCCACAAATTATATGCATAAGAATCTATATATATTTTATATGTGCAACAATAAATAGATAAATAACATAAGAAATGGATGTAAGTTTAAAGTCATCATAATCCATTCATTGATAAAAATCACAACTTTTTATCTAGAATACAAATTATAAATCATATACCACCTAAAAATGTATAAAATTACAACTGTCCTTATTTGCCTCTGAAAGCCTTTAATCCAATTACAAAGCTTATTTGCCTATGAAATCTACAAAGCTCATTTGCATAATCTATAAAATTACAACTGTCCTTACTACACATCTAAGGATGCAGGCAAGTGCTAACTACTTATGTGACCAAAATGATGTCTGCTTCAGGAGCCCATGACCCTTTCTAAGGATGCAGGCAAGTGCTAACTACTTATGTAATAGGAACAACTCTCCAATTACCAGGACCGTGCTCTTGTACATATGTGACCAAAATGATGTCTGCTTCAGGAGCCCATGACCCTTTCTTCACACTTTCGTCACAAGGAATTCTTCCCATCTTTCTCTGTACATTTCTTTTTCTTCTTCTTCCTGTGAAGAGATCTGAGCATTGGATCGTATACTACAAAAGCAAAACAATGTGTCAAATCCCTGCTCCCTTTAAAGATAATACAAGATGCAATATTACACTTCAGTCTATTACTAGAAAGACAACACAAGATGCAATTGAGAGGATGAAAAGCAAATCTGTCCAGGTACATTTACTAGTTTATTTCAGTTTTGTGTTCCAATATGAAATTTGACAATCAACTATTTCAGACCATGAAGGAAATAACTGAAATGGAGTCGACAGCGGATTACACATCAAGTCCAGATTATACCATAATATGGAGAAAATGCATGGAACAATACCAAAATTTCAGGATCTCAAACTAAGGGTTGAGCAATTCTTTACTTCCCTTTTCTGTCAAGGTACACTGCACTCCATTTATGTGGAAAATACTTAAGTACCTATTTTTTAAATTTAAATATTGTTTCCCTAACCTATCATATACTAATGAGGTTAGTTTTTTTAATATATAATTCTGAATGACGGAAGTATATCCCTATGGTTACATAAAGTATAATATCAGTGATCTATATAATCATTTTTCAACATTCTTATTTACTTAGATATTTTTAGACCATGTTACTAACCTGCAACAAACTTTGCACCAACCCTTATCAACGTATCCAAATAATTTTAAACCAAAAGAAGAATAAGAAATAGTTTGATAGACAATCGATGCAATAAAATTTTAGCTAATTACGTTTCTACTAAGTAACGTAGAAAACATTGATGAGTAAGTTACTGATACTTAGTAAGTTGGTTAGTACTTTTGGTTTCGTATCCTTATATAAGATGTTTCTATGAAATTACTACTCAATGTGATTCATACACATAAACTACCCACGTCTATAGGTAGATAAATGACGAGAGTCAAATGAAGACAGCAAAAAGCAATCAATCAGTTAAGACCAATGATATATGTCTACTCATATAAATTTAATGAATCCATATGAATCACACACCCGGTAATCAATGTGATCTGTATAATTCAAAAATAATGCAGTTGGTACATGTACGCTTTCCAGTTTCCTTCAGAATTCTGTCATTCTAGAAAATAAAAGGTTTTCTGCTCCTAGAAAGATTCATATATCTGTTTAATAAAGTGCCTGCATATGTATTAAACTGTTTAAAAAGCACTTAAAATAAAAAATAAAGAAAATCAATGCTGTGACCAAAATGCATCATTTATGCACACAGCATATTCAGTGTTTTATGCTGTGTAATCACAGTAAAGTCTATATTTCAGCCTTTTCTCCTGTATACTTTATTGTACTTTAAAAGAGAATCATATGCTTTATTTCCTTTAGTGAAAAGTTTACATGAATATGTCTCTATATATACACACTCAATTTTGATTAATACACAAGCCATCTGCAACAATGTAGAAGTCAATTTCTACAGTGACCAGCGTCTCTCGGATGAAGTAATACAGGGCATCTAAAATCTTTGGCATTTTGCTAAGTAATTTCCAAGGTTTTCTCTCTTGGATTTTAGTTGTTTGCAAGTTAATCCTATATTTCCTTTTGTTTCTAATTTATTTATTTGTTTTGTACGATTGGAATGTAATTTGTTCACGTTTTAATCAGAACGATGTTCATCAGCGTATAATTTTAGGAAGTTCGACGAGGTTGAGATTGTAAACAGTGGCAGAACCCTAGAAAGAGGAGGAGTGGCCAGTTGAAGCTGCTGCAGGAACCGATATCGATAAGATACAAACAGAGAAGAGGAGGAGAAGTGAGGGGTTGGTTTATGTGCATGCGTGGAGTAGAACAAAAGCAGACATGAGGGGGGTGTTCCAGGCTGAAGTGGAGGAAATGGAAGCTGGGTCCTAGGAAGTCATCGCAGGAGGAAGGTACGGTGTCAGGCGGGCTCAGGTTTGTAACATATGGGCTTGGGCCTTATTCTTAAAAAAAGGAAAAAAAAGAAGAGAAAAGGGGAAATACGAATTGCAGCAGATGGATAACGAAGTATGCATGGGGTGGACGCATGCAAAGTATGATGCTGTGGCAGTAGAAAAGGTTTTGGCCTGCGCCTTTAAAAACAATACCAAGACGTGAATCTGGATTTAAGGATGAATACGATGCTTTGTTAGAGGATCGGTCAACTGCAGTGGTTTAGTGTGTGGAGGGAGATGGGTTAACAACGGTCAAAGAGCGGTATGGGTTGGTCAACGAATTAAAGGCTTAGTTTCAGAACCTATGTAAGTAAATGATTTGTTAATTTACTTTAAATAGTGCCTGCATATGTATTGAACTGTTTAAAAATGATATATAGCCAGTAGTCATGTGTTCATCACACCAAGCACACATATGTCAAAATGTCCAAACAATATTGTAGCAGGTGTTAAGATTAACTACCAGTACATTACATAACTAGATTTTATCATTCACTTGTTTATGCCGAGCATATAAAACATAAGACCAGTTTATATGCATCATAAGTGTTTAAAATGAAATATTAAATTACTATCAAATCTCAAATGCATAAACACTACAGATTATATATAGCTTCTACAAAACACTGAATTAAACTTTAATTTCAGACCACCAAGCAAGAGTTAAGTGTTCACCAAAATGATGTTCATCACCTTTCTAATAAATTTCAGAGGTAAACAATTATTTATTCAAATCAACCTTAACAGAAATACCTATATGTATGTATTTATACACACACACACACACACACACAGATATATATATATATATATATATATATATATATATATATATATATATATATATTTCCCTTTTAATAACTTTTTAGATGTCACATGATTATTTTATTCTTCATATTTACTAACACGTAAACAAAACAATCATTATATACATCTGTAGTAAATCAAACATGCAAAACAAATCGACCATTTAAAAGCCAAGCATCAAAACATATCCCAATATATATGCATATCACTCCATGAATCTAAGTAATCATGCATACCAACATATTCCAAACATATGTCAAGCCAGTAACTTATGCAATCAGAAGCATTGTACATCAGTAGAGCTAAACATTTTAGTCTAAGCGGGCCTATCGTGATATTTAACCAAACCTGGAACTTCCTGACATAAATCACAGTAGCCTTTAAGAATCTCACTGGACTTATAATATCATTTTATTGAATATCCACCTTAGTAATTTTCATCTGATACGTAAATATGTTGTGTTCCAGTCAGTGCTATAATAATACTTGTAACCTTACTTCACAGCAACATCATTATACAGATCATAAGATTGGGTAATCTTGTGCCTTTTATAAAACCCTTTTTCCAGTTTATAACGTATCTGTACACATAACCCAGTTGCATCTAGAAGAACGGCTAAAACAAGCATCGATTACTATCTATAACAATATGCTATTCAAAAAAATATAGAATCCATCAACACAAATCATCAAATAACATATGAATCACATAGCCGACATTCCTATTTGTTTATAATGATCCTACGGTGAAACGAATGATTAAATAGCTGCCTATAATGGACTTAGTGCTAAGGAAAAAGGAAATACACTCACCTAACTTGCGTGCTTCCAGATCTCGATTTCATTCCTTCGAATCTGTGATTTGGCCTCGAGATTCTCCTAGCCTCGCTGCCCCTCTCTCGAGTACATCTTCATCTCGAATCCATCTTTGTTTCGATGTGAGATAGTCGATTTTTATTGATTTTCCCCAATTCGGTAACCCTAGAGTTCGGCCATTGTTAAGTTTTCCATTTTGTAATGAACGAGATAAATGAAATGAGGTCGGCCAATTGTTTTAATGGCAATACGGCTAGCTTTAATTATTTTCCAATTACCTATTCTGCCCCTAGGTTTAAATTTGGCTTATAACTCTTTAAACCAACTTTTATAATACTAAAGCAAATTTCTACAAGTTAAACAAAACATACAAACTAACATGTATATTTTTTTGAGAATTTCTTGAGAATTGGTTTTTACTAAAATATTAAATATTACAGATTAATAATAGTTATTATTAATTATTACCTATTTCTTCAAAGTTATAATTGAATTCCAACTATTAAAAGTTAATTATTATGTAAATGTTATTGATTATATACTATTAAATATTTAACAGTAATTTTTAAAAAGTAACTATTATTTATTAATCATCAATTAAGCAGTATTTATCTAATCTAATATTAATTAATAGTAATTGGTATTAATTTGTAAATTTATTATTGAATATGAATTATTCTTAAATGTTAATATTACTAATTATTAAATATAAGTTGTTATTAATATTTAATAGGTCTCTAATACAAGAAATAGAAAAAAGAGTTACTAAAAATAAGTTTAAACAACTTTCTAATTTAACTATTAATTATCAGAAATTAATTACTATATATTAGTTATTACAACAGGCAAAAAAGAAAAGTTGTGTTATATATGTTTATTACAACAGTGATTTTTTCACAGTTGTAAAAAACATTTATTACAACAGTGCGTTTTGCACAGTTGTAAAAAAGCATTTATTACAACTGTGCTTTTCACACAGTTGTAAAATTAAAGTTGTAATATGGTGTTTTTGTTGTAGTGCTTTTGGCCAAAAGTCATCAAATATAATTTCTTTTCCTACAAAACGACATACCTTTTCAAAGAGTCAAGTGACTTTTCAAAATAACTAATTGTAGTTTGAAATAATAACATCTATGATACATCCATTTAAACATTTCAAGAAATTATATCATGATAATTTGGTTTTTCAATAAAATTGAATGAAGACTCATCTAATACAGATGCAATGTATGAATTTAAACTAGTGTTCAAAATTTGCCATTTAATATTTTCAAAAATCAGATTATGAACTTTTTAAAAAACCTTGCTCTAACACAATTTTTAAGGAACGCGGAATGGATCTTAAACCAAAACTAACACTAGAAGGGTTGAATAGTGTTTTCAAGGAATTTAAGAAAATCTAAAACTAATAAAATGCAAAAAAGGGAAGAACACATCGGATTTCATACTGGTTTGGATTGCTCCTACATTCAGTCCCATGCAACACTGGATTGCGCAGAGTTTTATTATTAGATCGAAATCTCAGTACAATCCCCATGGTTTCACGGCTACAAGGTTAACACTATTTCCACCACCCTTGATTTTCTGGCTACAAGGTTAACGCCGTTTCCTTTCCTTGATTCCACGGCTACAAGGAACACACCATTTCCAAACTATCCCAAAACAATCCCAAATGATTACAACAGCCTTATAACTCTTCAATAGCACTTCTATTCAGAGAGTAATGAATATAGAGTGAGAAGAGAAGAAGTTTTATATAATTATAATAGAAATCGGCAGAGTAGAAGTGTACAAATCATAAAAAATATAAAATAATAATGGAGGAATGAAAAGGATGAAGATGTAGAAGAAGAATGGTTAAAAAATTCAAAATCAACCCCTATTCATAAGATTTGAAAGGTCGCAACGCTTCTGGAACATTACAAATAGTGAAAAGACAATTCCTTTGAATTTTAAAATTATGACGGTTATATGTCAACATAGGCATGATTGTATGTCAACATACATACCACATTTTTAAAGTATTTAAATCAATATATATATATTCTGGAAATTCCTGAAACAAAACTAGCTGTTAAAACATTATTTTTCAAGTATAAAAGCATAAAAATACTATTTAAACATATGATTAAAAACTTTATACATAAATGTGATATAAAAATATATATAATATAATTATATACATATATGTATAAATTTATAAAGAGATATTTATAAACTATATATTTAAATAAAAAGGTTTTATGAAAACTTAGAGTTTAAATAAGAATATTATAATCAAATATAAACTTAGTAATATATATATATATATGATTCAACAAAACTAAAAATAAGAATACTTATGTTCGAAATCATAAGTTTGAAATTCTTGGAAGATTAAATTATTTTGAGAGAAGTTTGAAATCAATTTGAAAATAGTTTTGAAAAGAGATAATTTGAAAAATAGAGTTTGAACCTGGAGTGCTATTCAGAGTCTTACACATAAAGTAGACTCTATTACTATTATTTTTTTGAACTCTTGAAATCTTGATAGCTTGATAAATCATGAGTCTTGAACCACTTCTGAATCTTGAATCTCTTGAAACTCTAAAACTGTACAGTCTTCAGTACTTAAGTCCTGTATACAAATCCTACAAATATATTTCTATATATTCTAGATAGAGATGTTAGTATATATTCTATAATCAATGATAATTGAAATAAGGTTTTTGTCATCAAAACTCCATTCTCCAACAAGATGTTTGGGGACCTTCCCCTTGCCCATCTTTGGGTGAAGCCAGATATTTCGTTTCATTTATAGACGATTTCTCTTGTAAAGTTTATTGTACTTTCTAAAGACTAAAAGTGAAACCTTTGCTAGATTTC
Source organism: Allium sativum (assembly GCA_030737875.1). Lineage (NCBI taxonomy): Eukaryota > Viridiplantae > Streptophyta > Magnoliopsida > Asparagales > Amaryllidaceae > Allium > Allium sativum. Next base: position 351,749,013 of record CM060922.1, on the reverse strand, counting down.
GTAAATGGAAATCCATGGTGGAGAAGCAATCAGGGAAGAAGTTGAAAGTTCTCCGTTTAGATAATGACGATAAATTCATATCACAGGAATTCATCAATTATTGTGAGTCCAAAGGCATTAAGAGGCATTACGCCACACCAGGCGACCCCCAGTCCAATGGAATTGCAAAAAGGATTAACCGTACATTATTGGAGAGGACTAGATGCCTCAGATTGATTGCTAAGTTAAAGAAGGGATTTTAGGCTAAAGCTTTGTCTATGGTAGCTTTCCTCATCAATCACACACCTTCTACTGCCATAGACATAAAGATCCCTGAAAAGTATAGAAAGAGAGCCTATTAGCTATTAATTCCTCAAGGTGTTTGGTTGTCCAGCTTATGTACATGAGAGTCGAGGAAAGCTAGAACTTGGAGCTTGGAAGTGTATCTTTCTAGGTTACAGAAGAGGAGTGAAGGGATATAGGCTATGGTGTACTATTAGCAAGAAACTTATTATAAGAAAGCATGTAACTTTGGATGAGAAGGTTATGTGGAAGGTGGACTCTTCCTCATTGGATGACAAAGAGAGGACATTTGAAGAATACCAGAAACAAAACAACTCATCTTTTGATTCTTTTCATAGACATTCAAATGGTATTTCCGATGACACCGTGGTTGATAAGGATAGTACAAATATTGACACAGAAGATCAGTGTCAAGGTGGAGCTCGTATAAAGACTAGGCCTGTTAGAGAAAGAAGAAAGCCTAGATGGCTTGATGAGTTTGTTGGTTTGAGCATCAAAGACATTGACTTTGATGATATGGCAACATACGCATTAAATGTTGTCCATGATGATCCTAGATATTATAGAGATTGCATCAGTTGACAGTTCCAGTTGGTTAGTTGCTATGGAAGAGGAGACCAAATCTTTACAGAAAAATCATACTTGAGATTTTGTGCCACTTCCTACTGACAAAAGAGCTATTGGATGTAAGCGGGTCTATAGAGTGAAAGACGGTGGTAATAGAGATTTTGTGTGACGGCCCGCCCCGCACCAGCCGACATTTCCAATGAAAGTGCGATGTGCCAATGCCCGACTAGCACGGGACGGTAGCCAAATAAAGGAATTTGAACTAACAAGGAACCTGTAGAATGTCTCATAGCACATGGGATAAAATATAATAATAACATAACTTTGACATAAAATAGGCGAGATAGTGCATAAGCTGAAAACTAAACCATCATAGCAGCGGAAATCCAAAATACAGCTTATCATCTAAACCAACATTATTACAACTTTGAAATAATGTCTCTAGTCTGCCCGTTTAAGAGCACCCAAAGTAATAAGAAGAGACATAAAACTCTGTGTCAGACAAAAGTCTGGTACGAGCGATAAGCAGCAAAACAGAACAATAACAGGTATACATAACCATATCTGAACCTGGACCTGCAACGAAAGAGTTAGCACAACAGGTTGTACAATTCTCTAAGGTGACACTAACACATGGTGTGAAAATAAAGGGGAGGGGGTGTGCATGACATGGTGATAGAAAAACATCAAACATATCAATCATCCTCACATCCCTCACTCAGTGCGTAAAGAATACGATATTTACCACTTTGATCACCCAATTCTTTGTTACGATCACTCTGCCCTATGGAATCATGACGGCTCCACTGCACTGATCCGTAACCACTAATAATTTGCTATGTCCACTTTGCCCCATGGAGTCATAAAAAACTCCACTGCACTGGCTCATAGCCCTGCTACAATCGCTTTGCCCCATGGAGTCATAACAACCCCACAGCACTAATCCATAGCAACTAATCCGTCTCTCAGTGGTGAGTCAAAGCTATAAACATTGATAACCCCTTTGCACACATCCCGCAACAAACTCCAATTCATGAAATTAACTCGTTGGTTCCCATATGGATCTTGAGTTCTACTTCATATTTGGACTTCCTTTGCATCTCGGGTTTTGGTCGAATTGGAGTTAGTCTTCAGAAGATTCGTCCCGTATAAGCAGAAGTACACATCCGGTTCGATTCGGCTTGTCACCCTGGTTTAGTTTGGATCATCATTGGGTCACCTCCTTGGTTCGGTTTGGGTCCTTGGTCATCGCCTCGGTTCGGTCGTGAAGCTCCATGGTGCAGTTCGGTTTGGTGCTCCCGTTCTGGTTCGGCTTGGTGCTCCTGAGGCGGTTCAGTTCGGTGCTACTCTAGTTCAGTGCTCCATTCAAACTCCAACCCAACTCCAACCCAATCCGATCTGGCCTTCCTTGTTGCCTCCTTCATTTGCACGCTCCTGAAGATGCCAGGTTCCGATCCGAATAAAATCCCCTTGCCTAGTTCACTTATCCGAGCCTCATATCCGATCCGATCCGAAATCCTGCACATTTTCCAACGAGCAAATTTTCGTCCATTCTAGTTATACGACGACGTTTTCAACCATTCTAACTTTCCTGCAGGATTACTTAACATTCCAAACAGTAATAGCAACAAATAGAATCAATCATAAACATCCAAACATCAATCATATGAGTTATTTTGGATCAAACATGCCCCAAATCTATGGTTTTTCCCTTAATCCCCTTAATCATGATTTAAGCATACAATTAGCAAAACATATCCAAACTAACCCAAATTTCTATCAGATCCATAAAATAATATTTAAGAATTTTTATATGTTTTTTCAGAATTTTAACATGCATAATTTCGCTAATTAACACTAATCACCCCCAATTAGCCGTAATTAATGAAAAACAATGCAAATCACTCACCTTAGCCATAAATAAAACTTTAGATCTGTAACTCTACTGTTTTGGGGCGTTTTCCTATGCAACACAACAGCTCCAACTCTGATTTGGTGTTGATTTGCCTTGATTTGGTGTAGATCTTCTTAATTAGTGATTAGAAGGTGATTTGGGATGATTTAGAGGATGGAGGACATTACTAGGGTGAGAGAAATGTTTTAGGCGGCTGAGAAAATGAAATAAAATCTTTCCCTAATTGATTTCAGCCTCCCCATAACCCTAATCCCGAAATGGGTTATGGGCCTAGCTGTTAATCATCCTAATTAGGCCCGATTAAACTGTTTTTCACCTTCCAAACTTTATTTTAGCCATATCTCCCAAACAGTAAGTCCGTTAGATCAATGTGACCACTCTACGGAAAGGTAAACCATCATCCGAATCCAATGGAAGTGGTTTCAGGTCAAAACTCCTTACCAATCAAAATTAACAGACAAAACAAGATTCACCATGGGCAAAACAGTCATTTAAAAATCGGCAAAAATCATGAACATGGAAAATGACCCCAATAGTCGTTGCCCAAAGTTACACGACCATACGATATCATATGAAAAAGAAATAAATATTCTACGATCCTTCGATACGTAGAATGTGGTCGTTACACTCCCCCCCCCCCTTTTAAGAAATTTCGCCCCCGAAATTCCTTAACCAAAAACATACAAAGGTGTTCCGTATGCCTATCAGTCATTCACAAACAATCAAACATGCACAACAAGCACAACAAGCCTACCCTAGCATGTGGTTTACTAACAAGGGAAGAAACTATCACTATTAAAATCTTACCAGATAAAGAGTTCTGGATGTGATTCCCTTATGCTCTCCTCTGTTTCCCAAGTACAGTCACTCTCATTCTCGCCCCACTGAACTTTGACCAGTTTCACCACCTTCCTTCGAAGTTGCTACGTATCGCTCTCAAAAATACGGATCGGCTTGCAGTTCCCAACTGCCTTGGGTTCTACTTCGATGTCATCCAACTGATCCGGTGAAATAGTCATATCGGGGTCGTGCACGAACTTCCTTAACTGGGAAACATGAAACACGTTATGAACTCCCGCAATCTTGTCTGGCAACTCAACTTTATATGCCAAATCCCCAACTTGCTCGAGAACTGGGAATGGACCAACAAATCTTGGTGCTAACTTGCCTCTCCTGCCAAATCAAATCACGCTCTTTAATGGAGAAATCTTGACAAACACCAAGTCGCCAATGGAGAATTTTAAATATCTTCTCCTCTTATCAGCATAACTCTTCTGCCTATCTTGAGAAGCCTTCATTCGCTGTTGGATAACTTTGATCTTGTCTGAAGTTTCTCTTATCACATCTGGCCCAAGCACAAACTTCTCACCGGTTTCTAACCAACATGATGGTGAGTTGCTCGGTCTTCCGTACAAAGCTTCAAATGGAGCCATACCAATACTGGACTGATAACTATTATTATATGCGAATTCAACCAGATGTAAATGGTCATTCCATGACCCTCCAAAATCCAATATACAAGCTCTCAAGAGATCTTCTAATACACAATTCACCCTCTCTGTCTGACCTTCAGTTTGAGGATGGTACGCGGTACTGAGATGTAATTCTGACCCGAAAGCCTCTTGTAAGCTCTTCCAAAATCCACTAGTAAACAACGGGTCTCGGTCACTCACAATGCCCTTGGGTACTCCATGAATTCTCACTACCCATTTCATATACAGTTCTGCTAACTTAGCTACCGTTCTATTCAATTTGACGGGTATAAACCTTGTACTTTTGGTCAATTGGTCCACAATCACCCAAATGCTATCATGGCCCGACCTAGTCCTTGGTAACCCATCAATGAAATCCATTGAGACTCGTTCCCATTTCCATTCTGGGATTTCCAATGGTTGTAACAAACCACTAGGTTTCTTTTGCTCGGCTTTAACTAGCTGGCAATTCATGCATTTGGATATAAACTTCCCAACGTCTCTTTTCATCCCTTCCCAGTAGTAGGTCTGCTTCATGTCTCGATACATTTTGTTACCACCGGGATGTATAGTCAGTTTTGAGTGATGACATTCTCTAAGCACTTCATCTCTCAGTCCATTGACATTGGGTACAACCAGTCTACCATTCTTTCGAAGCCATCCTTATCGATCAAGCCCATACTTGTTCATCTCCTCGTCGAATCCCATTTCTAACTTCGAGATGATTTCTAATAGACTAGGATCGTCCCTCTGACTGGAACCAATCCGCTCAATCAAAGTGGTTCTGATCGTCAAACTTGCTAACATTTCTGCATCCAATTCACACTTTGGTCTGAAATCGTACCCTGCGATATACTCCAGTTGCTTCCACTCAAGAAACATAGCCCCTAAACTAGCATGTCTTCTACTCAATGCATCAGCTACCGCATTGCCCTTTCCTGGTGTATATGCGATATCGAAGTCATAGGAAGCCAAGAATTCTAACCATATTTGCTGTCGGAGATTTAGATCCTTTTGAGAGAAGATATACTTTAATGATTTATGATCGGTAAACAACCCGAATCTTTCTCCCAAGAGATAATGTCTCCACATCTTCAACGCGAACACGATCGTTGCCAATTCCAAATCGTGGGTAGGGTATCTTTTCTCATGCGGTTTCAGTTGCCTACTTGCATAAGCTACAACCTTACCTCCTTGCATCAGTACAACACCTAGTCCGGTACCACATGCATCTGTGTATACTTCCATCTCTTCATTCCCTTTAGGAATGACTAACATTGGTGCACGCGTCAACTTTTCCTTTAGACTCTTGAATGCATTTTCACACCTTTCGTCCCAAACGAAAGCTTGATTCTTCTTGGTCAACCGAGTTAACGGTGCCGCTATCTTGGAGAAGTCTAGGATAAACTTACGATAATATCCAGCTAATCCCAAGAAACTTCTTACATCTATTGCATTCTTGGGCGTAGACCAATCTTGTACCATAGCCACCTTCGCAAGATCCATGGCAATACCATTCTCTGAAACAACATGGCCCAAGAATCTCACTTCTCTCCTCCAGAATTGACTTAGAAAACTTCACTTTCAATTGGTGTTTCCTCAACACCTCCATCACTATCCTCAAATGTTCCTTGTGGTCTTCCTCTGTCCTCGAGTAAACCAAGATATCGTCTACGAACACAAGAACAAACTTGTTCAATTGATCCCTGAATACCCTATTCATAAGATCCACAAAATATGGTGGTGCATTGGTCAACCCGAATGGCATGACAAACCACTCATAGAATCCAGACGGCGTCCGAAATGCCTTTTTCGGAATACTCTCAGCTTCTACTCGGAGCTGATGAAATCCTGTCGTGAGGTCTAATTGGGAGAACACCCTTGCTCCCTCCAGTTGATCAAACAAATCATCTATCCACGGAAGAGGATACTTATTCTTCCTAGTCACTTTATTCAACTCGCGATAGTCCACACATAAACGAAGGGAACCATCTGCCTTGGTAGCAAATACAACTGGTGCTCCCCACTCGGAGACACTTCTTCTGATAAATCCCTTCTTCAAAAGATCGCTCACTTGCACCCCGAGCTCTCGCTGCTCCCTTGGTGCCATACGACGAAGTGGCATTACTATAGGTCTGGCATCTTTCACTAAATCAATACGGAACTCAATCTCTCGGTGTGGTGGAAGTCCGGTCACTTCCTCAAAGATATCCTGATACTGGCCAGCAATGGGAACCCCTGATAACTCGTCTTGCGGAATGTCGAGGGAATTTAGAAAATTAGCCATCACCTTATCACTAGGTAGGCCACCAAACCCTACCCTTCGCCCATCATCTGCCCTAATAGTCACCGAAAATCCCTCACAGTCTGCCACCACCCCATACCTTTAGAGCCAATCGACTCCCAAAATAATGCCAAACCCATTGAAGCCCAAAAAAAGCAATCACAAGAAAACATACATCCATGATTCGATAAGACCACATTACGACAAATCATACTAAGGCTAGTCGAACCACCAATCGGGTTCATCATCACTAAAGGTCTATCGACTATCTCGGGTTCCAATCCCAACCAATGTAACAGGTAACTAGATATGAAGGAACGGAAAGCCCCAGTATCAAATAATACTCGAACAAGAACATCATGAATAGAAAGCATACCTTGAATGACGACATTCTTTCCTTTCTCCGCCGCAGTTGGGGCATTCAACGAAGAAGGAACAACATTAATAGCATATGCTTTCACAATCTGCTTCTCTTTAGGGGGTTGTAGATATTTATCCTTGTGATGTCCCACTTGGCCGCAGTTGAAGGACTTCCTGTCCGCTGGCTTTGCTCGACATTCTTTATCATGATGGTCCTTCTTGCCACAGCTAAAACACTCTACATCTTTCTTGTCTTTCTTTTTCTGACCATCCTTGGTCTGACTCTGCTTTCTTTTATTCTGAGAATTATTCTTGCCTCCACTGCTTGCCTGCGGCTTTGGCCCCTCTACAGATGCAACAACGACTTCAGTCTTGGGCTTAGGATAAAGGCTCTCTGACCTCAATGCTTTCCCAACAATCGATTCAAAAGTCTCATCAATATGGTTTATAAGCCTTTCTCCCAAGTACTGATCTAAGCCTGTTATGAAATTCTTATTCTTCTTCCCGAGAGTGTCAATAAAGGGTAATCCATACTTCGATAAAGTATCGAACTCAGCAATATACTCCGAGACTGCATTACCATTCTGTTTAAGCTCCAAGAACTTCCTAAACAACTCTGACTTCTGGGCAGCTGGGATAAACTTATCACTGAATCGGGCCTTAAACTGATCCTAAGTAACTTAATCCTCAAGAGAAGCTGCCTTAATATCATTCCACCAACTGATAGCCTGTCCTTGCAGCTGACGGGATGCTAGCTTTCTCTTCATCGCATCGTCTATCCCTAAGTCCTCGAAGATACGCCCACAACTATCGAGCCAATCCTGAACTTCTGAAGCCGATTCCGTTCCATGGAACGGCTTCCCACCAAGACTAGTATAGTCCTTACAGAGCTTGGCAAAATCAGCCCTATGCGCCTGCATCGTTGCACCACCACCTTTTGCTGCAGCATTAGGAGCTGCCCTCTATACATCCCTAAGCATCTCTCTCATGAAGTCAGTGAACATCGTCCTCATATCAGGAGCATTCCTATTATTGGCTCCTGAACCAGTATTCCTCGTGCATCGGCTCATCGTTCAATTTGTAAGGAGAAAACGATTAACCATCTCTTTAGTGGTGCGAGTGCAGTGCGACTCCATCCTTAGATATTCTAATAGTATATATGTATATAACTTTTGAAAACCCAAAATATAACAAATATGTGCTCTCATATACGTACTATCTCTCCCTGGTGTCTTTCCTTAGTTTAACAACGCAACCTAGAGCTCTGATACAAAGTGTGACGGCCCGCCCCGCACCAGCCTACATTTCCAACGAAAGTGCGTTGTGCTAATGCCCGACTAGCACGGGACGGTCGCCAAAGAAAGGAAAAGAAAGGAATTTGAACTAACAAGGAACCTGTAGAATGTCTCACAGCACATGGGATAAAATATAATAATAACATAACTTTGACATAAAATAGGCGAGACAGTGCATAAGCTGAAAACTAAACAACATAGCAGCGGAAATCCAAAATACAGCTTATCATCCAAACCAACATTATTACAACTTTGAAATACTATCTCTAGTCTGCCCGTTTAAGAGCACCCAGAGTAATAAGAAGAGACCTAAAACTCTGGGTCAGGCAAAAGTCTGGTATGAGCAATAAGTAGCAGAACAGAACAATAACAGGTATACACCCATACCTGAACCTGCAACCAAAGAGTTAGCACAACAGGATGTATAATACTCTAAGGTGACAATAACACATGGTGTGAAAATAATGGAGATGGGGTGTGCATGTCATGGTGATAGCAAAACATCAAACATAGCAATCATCCTCACATCTCTCACTCAGTGCGTAAGGCATACGATATCCATCACTTTGATCACCCAATTCTTTGCTACGATCACTCTGCCCCATGGAGTCATGACGGCTCCACTGCACTGATCCGTAACCACTAATACTTTGCTATGTCCACTTTGCCCCCATGGAGTCATAACAACTCCACTGCACTGGCTCATAGCCCTGCTACGATCACTTTACCCCATGGAGTCATAATAACCCCACTGCACTGATCCATAGCTACTAATCTGTCTCTCAGTGGTGAGTTAAAGCTATAGACATCGATAACCCCTTTGCACACGTCCCGCAACAAAGTCCAATTCATGAACTTAACTCGTTGGTTCCCATCTGGATCCTGAGTTCTACTTCCTATTTGGACTTCCTTTGCATCTCGGGTTTTGGTCGAATTGGAGTTGGTCTTCAGAAGAGTCGACGCGTATAAGCAGAAGTACATATCTGGTTCGGTTCATCTTGTCACCTTGGTTCAGTTCGGATCATCATTGGGTCACCTCCTTGGTTCGGTTCGGGTCCTTGGTCATCGCCTCGGTTCGGTCGTGAAGCTCCATGGTGCAGTTCGGTTCGGTGCTCCCCTTCTGGTTCGGTTCGGTGCTCCTGAGGCGGTTCGGTTCGGTGCTACTCCAGTTCAGTGCTCCATTCAAACTCCAACCCGATCCGATCTGGCCTTCCTTGTTGCCTCCTTCATTTGCATGCTCCTGAAGATGCCAGGTTCCGATCCGAATCGAATCCCCTTGCCCAGTTCTCTTATCCGATCCGAGCCCCATATCCGATCCGAAACCCTGCACATTTTCCAATAAGCAAATTTTCATCCATTCTCGCCATACGATGGCGTTTTCAACCATTCTAACTTTCCTACAAGATTAATTAACATTCCAAACAGTAATAGCAACAAACAGAATCAACCATAAACATCAATCATATGAGTTATTTTGGATAAAACATGCCCCAAATCAATGGTTTTTCCCTTAATCCCCTTAATCATGATTTAAGCATACAATTAGCAAAACATATCCAAATTATCCCAAATTTCTGTCAGAGCCCTAAAATAATATTTAAGAATTTTTACATATTTTTCCATAATTTTAACATGCATAATTTCGCTAATTAACACTAATCACCCCTAATTAGCCGTAATTAGTGAAAAAACAATGCAAATCACTCACCTTAGCCACAAATAAAACTTTAGATCTAAAACTCTACCGTTTTGGGGCGTTTTCCTATGCAACACAACAGCTCCAACTCTGGTTTGGTGTTGATTTTCCTTGATTTGGTGTAGATCTTCTTAATTAGTGATTGGAAGGTGATTTGGGATGATTTAGAGGATGGAGATCATTACTAGGGTTAGAGAAATGTTTTAGGCGGCTGAGAAAATGAAATAAAATCGTTTCCTAACTGATTTCAGTCTCCCCATAACCCTAATCCCGAAATGGGTTATGGGTCTACCTGTTAATCACCCTAATTAGGTCCGGTTATGCTGTTTTTCACCTTTCAAACCTTATTTCAGCCATATCTCCCAAACGGTGAGTTCGTTTGATCAATGTGACCACTCTACGGAAAGGTAAACCATCATTCGAATCCAATGGAAGTGGTTTCAAGTCAAAACTTCTTACTAATCAAAAGTTATAGGAGAAACAAGATTCGCCATGGGAAAAAAAGTCATTTAAAAATCGGCAAAAATCGTGAACATGGAAAATGACCCCAATAGTCGTTCCCCAAAGTTGCACGACCATACGACCTCATACGAAAAAGAAATAAATATTCTACGATCCTTCGATACGTAAAATGCGGGTCGTTACATTTTAGATATAAAACAAGACTAGTAGCAAAGCGGTATATTCAGAAGAAGGGGGTAGAGTATCATGACATTTTTGGTCCAATTGTTAGGCATACTTCTATTCATATTCTCTTGGCATTAGTGCTCAATTATGATATGGAATTAGAGCAACTAGATGTCAAAGCTGCATTTTTGCATGGTGATTTGAAATAGGAAAATTTATTTAAAGCGGCTGGAAGGCTTCATTGACAGTAGTAGACTAGATTATGTTTGCAAACTAAACAAATCTCTATATGGATTGAATCAATCTCCTAGGCTATGGTATAAGAAATTTGATTAGTTTATGCTTTCACATGGATACTCTAGAAGTTTCAAGGACTAGTGTGTTTACTTTAGGAGTTGTGATGATGATATGATTTATTTGTTATTATATGTTGATTACTTCTTGGAGTATGGTCTGAATTAAGGAGTTGAAAACTGAGCTTAGTAGAGAGCTTGACATAAAGGATTTGGGAAAGACACAAAGAATATTGAGCATGGAGATAAGTAGGGATAGGAAGCGGAGAGAGCTAAGGCTCACTCAGGCGCAATACATCGAGAAAGTCATCGCTCAATTTGGAATGGAGAAAGACAAACCGGTTGGCACTCCATTAGGCTCTCATTTTAAGTTGTTAAAATACCAATCTCCTACATCGAAAGAAAATAAGAATTATATGGCTAATATACCTTATTCTAGTACCATTGGTAGTCTAATGTATGTGATGGTGTGCACATGGCCAGATTTGGACCATGCAGTGGGTGTTGTAAGTCGATATATGTCTAACTTAGGCAAAGAACATTGGCAAGCAGTGAAGTGGATTCTTATATATCTTCAAGGCACTTCTTTGGAAGGCTTGTTAAATGGTGGAGTAGATGGTGTGACACGAACACGACGCACCTGAACCCAGAACGAGAGAACCTTTCATTGCTATTACAACAATTAACATAAGAGTACAAGAATATCAGAGTATGAATAAATAATATACACAGCGGAAATACAATATCAGAGAATAAAATATAGCAGAGGAAAGACATCAACTACCACAACTAAAAGGAATACACGAATACAAAGCTTTCCAAATATAGCTCTAGCTGTAAACCGGGATCTTGTTAAATAGAAATCTGCAAAACCAAAACTACTGACTGCCCGTGTGGAAAATATAGGCACCCAGAGTTTAGGCGAAAACAATAAACTCCAGGTCAATTATAGGACTGGTGTGAGAACTCAAAACAGTTATTAAAATTTTTCTTTAAAGTAAGGTAAATCACGGGACCACGCCGTATGTCACGGAATGGGTTTACTCCATGTGAATACCAAAGCTTGAAACAAAATAATTTATAAACAATGCAATGCTTTTTAAAAAATGAGGCTATTATAAGACTCAGGTCCCATCACACAATGCAACGCAAGCCAGATGTAAAGACCCGTAAATTCTCGCTCTTTGGATCGACCATAAACCACACAAGTCTGACCCAAAGGTTGGAAATCCACGAATACTTTAACTTTGGGAATACAATACATTAGAACAACAACAGCAGACTTTTATAACATCAATAATAAATGTTACATCAGAGTACAGAATATCAGAGTACATTGACTAATAATTACAGCGGAAGATAATTTTACATTATTTTAATACATTGCAGCGGAAATAAAATAACTAAGGCAGTGGAAGACAACTATGCTCTGGACACAGCTTTAGGCTTTAATCCAGAATCCTGCTCGAGGTAAGAACCTGTAGACAAACTACTCGACTGCCCATGTGGAAAGGGGGCACCCGAGTTTGTAAAGGTGGAAACAAACAACGGGTCAGTCAAGGGACTGGTGTGAGAATTCTTAACTAAATTAACTATCAATATGGCGAATCACAGGACCACGCCGCTAACGCGGAACGGGTTTACTCCAATGGATTACCAGTGCATAATTTTATAAAGTTTATATAAAACAGTGAAACGACTTTTTAAAAAAAATGAAATCATCATAAGACTCAAGTCCTATCACACAATGCAACGCACACAGGAGGATAGAGTTTTCCCTTATGATGATCAAATATGCTTAATACGTGAAAAGTAATATTTTAATATTATTATTAGTGTCTAAGCAATATTAAAATACTTCAAAATAAATATCAATCCTAGACGGCATAGTACCCCATCCTACTATGTCGCCGTATATAAGTTTACAATCAAAACCGAAATGTCGTCGTATTGGAAATTTGGTTTTCTCTCTTGAAATCGAGGCTAGGGATCGTCCTCTTCCGATTCGAGACACTCTAGCAAATGGCTCAGGATCACACCTATGGGCAACCTTTGGAACGGTAGGCCGGTCCCCACCTAACGGTAGTGGATTGACAATTCCTGAACATACGTTTCCCGGCCCATTTGGACCTATAATATGACCACTTCCGGCCTATAAAAACGAGGTACCTCAATCCATAATCCACGTAGTAAAATGCCGGGCCGTGTCAAAACCCAAACACCACTTCTAGCTAGAAAGAAACGTATGCACTCCCTACAGTCCATATCCCGTTTTTGACTCATACCGGGGTGTGAGGCTCGCGAAGTCACGATATACACAAAGCTATGCCTAAACAGGCTATGCTTTGATCATCCCACAAGGCCTGCTTTTCAACAAAGCCTTGATCATATGCATCTTAGCATGCCACATCGTCACTCCATATCACACTACCAATCCTTTGCCGAAATATATGAAAGGGTGTTAAGCAAGAGAATAAATTCTCCGCCACCAAGCATTCATACATTCAGCAGAAAATCAATAAGTATAATATATAAAGAAGTACGATGTCAGACATACATTCCATTTATAAGCTTATTCTCTGGGTCTGAGCGAAAGCCAAATCCGTACAAATCAGCACTACGTCCGAATAACTACCATTTTAGCCCCGTCTTGGGAGCTAATCAATCAAGGGCCTCAACACTAGTTATCCATTCGATGTGAAGATCGTCGGTCTTCCATCGTCGTCTTCAATTCTTCAAACGTCGTATCATTATTTGGAATGAGAGTAAACTCGGACTTTCCAAATAACTCTCGCATATATAAATTTGAAAACCATTTCATATCGTCGTTAATAATTTATAACGATCTATCGCTATTTTTACTTTACATACACATCCTAAACATAACAATGTATATTTTACTCTTCCATTTTTCAATTTACACCAAATGTATATCTGGTTTCGTTATTTTTCTAATGAAAATCCATTCTTTAGAAATGTAAATTTCTAATCTTATTATTTACATTGAAAAATGTAAATTTCTATTCCTATTTTATTTACATTGAGAAATGTAAAGTTATACTTCAATATATTATTATATTGAAAATGTAACCTTTATTTCATATTCTACTTACATTGGAAAATATAAATTCCTAATCATTCTTTTGTTTCCTTTGATTACATTGGAAAATGTCAATCCTTTTTATTTGCATATATAAAAAAAATTCAATTTCATCCTTATTTTCATTTAAAAATGTCGGTTTCTATATTACACCAATTACATATAAAAATGTAACTTCCTATTTTCCTTTTATTTACATTAGGAAAAATGTAACTTTCCTAATTCTTATCTACATTAAGAAAAATGTAAAACTTTTATAATCCTTATCTTATTACATTAAAAATGTAACTTTCTTTTATAGCAAACTTGGAGGTGAAAATATTTATTTCATTATTAACACATGACGGTGTGAAAATAACGTCAATTTCTAATATATCCATTTATATTTTAATATGGGCCAGACCTCCCACATTAGGCCTACAACTTGTGGATGTTGGATAGGCCGGTCGGTTCCGGGCAGACTTCTCCCACAAGTTGGGCTTAACCTCGTGTCTTGGCCCAATTCGTATTTGCGCACTTGGACCTCTCACATTAGGCCCAACATTTGTGGCTGCTGGATATGCCGGTCGGGTCCGGGCAGACTTCCACCACAAATGTGACCTAACCTCGTGTCTAAGTACAATTATAATTAATCATTATAATTGTTCTACTAAAAATATTATTTTAAAATGTTTCACATTTCAAAATCTCTTATTTACATGGAAAACGACTTAATCCCATAAAATGTAATTTTTATTTAATTCTTATTTACATTAAAATGTAAACTTTTCTTCTTACATTAAAAATATAACATTTCTTTCTTTGATCTAATCTAATTTACATAAAAAAACTTTTCTTAATTCTTATTTACACTAAGAAAGATGTAACCTTTTTATATTTCCTATTTATTTACACTACATGTAAATAAATGTAACTCTTTATTTCTCACCTACAAAAGAAAATGTACATAAATGTCCTTGCTAAGCTATTCTTCTTATTTACATAAGAAATGGTAAACAAAGGTCGTTGCTATAAATACATTCGTATTATTTACCTAGAAAATATAAGTTCTCACTATCAATGTGTTCATCCTATTTACATAGAAAAATGTAAATAAAGTTTTATCGCTAAATTGTTCATTTTATTTACACAAGAAATGTATAAGTTGGTGTGTTCAGTTTATTACACAAAAGTGTATAATTGGTGTGTTCATTTAATCACACAAAAATGTATAATTTGTGTGTGTTCAGTCAATTACACCAAAAATGAATAATTTGGGTGTGTTCATTTTCAATGCAAGCAAAAAGGATAATTTTGTGTGTCGTTCTATTCACACAAAAGTGAATAACTTTGTGTCATTTCTTTTCTAGCAACAATGTAATAATGTCCATTTTATTTCTAGCAAATTGACAATGTAAACAATGTCTACTTTTCATTCCTAACTAATTGACAACGTAACCAATGTCTATTTTTCATTATCCAACTAAATGACGATGTAAAATGTCATTTTTATACTCTAACTAAATAAGGTGAAATAAATGTCATTCTTCTTTTTAACAAACAAAATGATGTCTTTCTATTTAACAAACAAAAATGATATGGAATGTTTTTTTCTTTTCTTCAGGGAACTGAAATAAATGTTCTCCTTCTAATTCAACTAAATGACGGTGTAAATTGTCGTTTTTCACTATCAACTAAATGAAGTCTTTTTATTCACTAACCAGAATGATGTCTGTTCTCTCCAAATTGACATGACGCTGAAAATGCGTTCATTTTTACTAAATTTACATAACGCTAAAAATGCGTTCATTTTTACTAAATTTACATAATGCTACTAATATGTTCTTTGTTATTCTAATTTACATTTCTTAACAAAATGTCCTTTTATTTTAATTTACATTTTCTAATAAAAATGTCCTTTTATATCTAATGCCTATTTTTTTTTGACAAAATTAATGGTTTTGTCCTTCTTTTACATTCGATAAAATGTATATTTTATCTTTCTTTTTCATTTGACAACACATGGATTTGTGATAACCTTAAAAGTGAAATTCTATCATCAACCTAAATTTGATAAATAATTTCATGTTAACGATAAAAGTGAAATTTTATCGTTAATCTAAATTTAACAAGCATGGTGCAATTCTTTACAACTATCTTGTTCTAACAAACAAGAGACATACAAATTAATTCAATCATCCATCGCATTCATACAACAACCAGCACCGAATAAATATGTATAACATTAACATAAATTATATAAAAGGTGAATATACAATTTGCAGTGGAATAAATAAATAATTTTATTTTAAAATAGAATTCTCACCTTGCTCAGTTTCATCTCTAGTTAATTCCACCGCGTAGATCTCATTTTTCTCATTCCAACGCAACTGAAATTTCTTGATTCTGAAATTGTATGAACAAGTTATAGTTGTTCACACACTTAATTACAATATTAAAAAAATAAGACTTTAATTACATTTCCCAATTAGAATTAAGGCCGTTGTTTTTCTGAATTCCATCGTCTTCTCTTTTGAAATGTGAAAACCTGTTGAACCCGTAAGCTTCTTTGCGCCACAAATTCTTCATCCACATAACACGATTCTCCATTATAATTGTTGAGTTTGTCCATCTCGTTGTTGGCTACATTTTTTCCGTTGAAATCGCTTGGAATTATTGAATGAATTGGGAGAAAGAAGAAGAAGAAGATTGAAGCGATGGGGCCATTGATTTTTTTTTTATTTTTTTTGATGTGGCGGTTATCAAAAAATGAGGATAGATAGATTAGGTTTAGATGGCCACTATATTTATTTATTTTTTAATGTCAATTTTTACACAAAAACCCGAGTTCCCTAAATAACTCCAATTAACATTTAAAATGTAACTTTTAATCTTTTTATCGTATTACAAATACAAACAAAATTCAACTTTCCATTATAGCATTTTCATGTAATCTAACAAAATCAAAAATTTAATCTTTTCATTGAAACAAATTCACATTACAATAGGTTCTTCTTAGCGTAAACAATTTGACGCTAAAATATATTCTTCTTAATTGAAAACAAAATAACGCTAAAAACGTTCTAATAACACATAAAAGAATATTCTATGTTTTTATTATTCTACATGTTAACAATTTCTATAAAAAAAATGATTTTTTTTTTAATTTAACATAAATCTTATTTACAAAAGTGATAATTTGTTTTAACACAAATCTTAACAAAAATGTGATTTTTGTTTTAACATATATTCTCTTAACAAAAATGTGATCTTTGTTTTAACATATTTAACATTCCTAAAATAATGTTTCTTCTATTTACTAACCAAGTTTTGACAATTTATATGACATGTTTATGTTAACATAAAAAGATAATTTTATGTATTCACAAATTTCTAATCTCTTCTAGCAGAATAAAGATGCTAACTTTATTTCAAACATGAAATATATGTTTACATCTATTTCATAACAAACATGATATATATTTAATTTAACAGTCCTCTAATTAACATAATTGTTAATTTCAACAATTTAACAAACATACCACTAACAGATCAAATCAGCCCAAATGTGGTTACGATTAACAAATATTAATTATATAATAAAGGAATATGATTTCATTGCTCCAATTTATTGTAATTTCCACTTATTACACTGTCATTTATTTTAGTTCTGTATTATGTGTGTATATATATGTATATATTTTTTATATTAATTTCCCCTAATTTAGAGTTACAATATTTAATTCTCATTTGTACCAATTGCAACCTTTCTGGCTTCATTACCATTTATTTCCACATTTATTTCCCCTTAACACCAAGGATTACTGTAACACCCCGAATTTTAGTTAATGCTAAAATTCACTAATTGCAGAATAAATAATCTCAGATGTGGGAATTGGGGGTAACGGGCTGCGTCATTGCGTTCGTCTCGGAAAAATACGCGAAATAGAGTCCGAGTTTTCGAGAATCGGAGTCCGTATGGCCCGGTTATGGCCCAATGAAGTTTACAGAAAATTCAAAGTTCAAAACAGATTTAAAAATTCAGGTTCAAATTTCGAAACATGCAGAAATGGGGCCAGGCGGGAAAACTCCCGCTCAGCCTGGTCGACATGGCTGTCGACAGGGCTGTCGACTTGCCTGTCGACATGCCTGTCGACTTGGCTGTCGACAGGGCTGTCGACTTGCCCTGTCGGCTGATGCTGGCCTGGTGCACCTAGTTGAGTTTGGGTTAGGCTTTGGGGCTGGTTTCTGGAAACTTCCTAAAATCTGACGGACCTAATCTAACCTAGGGTTAATCCTATGGTCTAAAACACACCCTAATCCTATAAATACACCCTAATGCAAGCCTAATCCCTACTAAAAATAGAAATGATGCCATCATGCCGCCAAAATCAAACTTGAGAGGAGCCTCCACTAGTTTATGAAGAAAGTTGCAAGCTAATCAACCTCTAATCATCATCTCCTTCTTGTATAGCAACTAGTTCTACTTCATAAGTTTGCTAATCTTGGTTTTGGTGAGTTTCTATCACTTTAATAACCAATTGCTAAATTAAGTAGATGAGATATGATGAGATCATGCGGTTTTGTATGCGGATTTGTGGGTTTTAAATCATATGATATGATGTTAGTTTGCTAATCTATGTTTAATGTTAACCCTATGTTTATGCAAGTTAAGTATGTGGGTTTATGCAAGATAAGTATGTGGGTTTATGCAAGTTAAATATATGGGTTTATGTAAGTTAAGTGGTGAGTTTTATGCATGTTAAGTGTTTGATTTTATGCATGCTAAGTATTTGATTTTATGCATGCTAAGTGTTTGGTTTTATGCATGCTAAGTACTTGATTTTATGCATGCTAAGTGTTTGATTTTAGACATGCTAAGTATTTGATTTTATGCATGCTAAGTATTTGATTTTAGGCATGCTAAGTGTTTGGTTTTATGCATACAATATGACATGCAAGTCTACCCTTTTTAAATAAGATGCATACATATGCAAGATGACACCTTTGTATTTACCCTATTATGATGCAAGTTCATATGCAAGTTTGCCTCTTTTTATGATATGCATAACATATGCGAGTTTGCCTCTATGTATGACATGTTATGCAAGTTCACATGCAAGTTTATGTGCAAGTTCATATGCAAATTTATGTGCAATTTCACATGCAAGTTTATGTGCAAGTTCATATGCAAGTTGTCTCTTTTATGATATGCATAATGCAAGTTTGGGTTAAATGCTAGTTGGGTTTAATGTATGCTCATATATGCAAGTTGACACCTTTTGAACCCATGATAAAGTTATATGCTATGTTGGTTAAACCCATGACATTTGTGATGAATCTTCCCTTTTATTATGTCACGTTATGAGAACGAATTACGTGGGGAACGATGGGGTTAATATGCATATTAATAAAATGATGTGAATTGGGTATGATTAAGCATACCACAAATTAAATGGACATAATTGGGAATTTACCTATTTAGTTAGGTCTACCCATATTATGGAGTTGGGAATTTACCTATTAAGTTAGGTCTACCCATACTATGGAATTGGGAATTTACCTATTTAGTTAGGTCTACCCATATTCTTAAAAATGTGTAATTAATTAGGGATAATTAATATAAATATGAGGGTGATTAATTAGGTGTAATTAATCGACTAAGACACGAGGTTGGACTCAGTTGTAGCGTAAAACTGCCCGGACCTAACCGGCTTAACCAGTTGCTACAAATGTTAGCCCAATGTGAGAGGTCTTAGGCACAAACTAAATACGTGATTAATGTAAAGACATGAGGTTAGACTCGGTTATGACATAAGGCTGCCCGGACCCAACCGGCTTAACCAGCAGTCATAAAAGATAGTCTAATGTGAGAGGTCTTTATGAAGATCACGGTCTTAATTAATTAAGAAACACTTGACCATATTAGCATGTAGATGGACATGAGGGGTTAAGTGGGTGCCTTGGGTGGCATGAGGAGACTAGTGGGTTGCCTTGGGTGGCAATAGAAAATACGATTAGAATACTTAACCAAAGTGAAACATGTAATTAAAACATGGTTAAAGGGTTAAGTAAGTGCTTTGGGTGGCATGTGGAAATCTAGTGGGTACCTTGTATGACAACTAGAATATGATTAAATGACTTAGCCAAAATGTATAACATGTAAGTGGACATGGTTAAAGGGTTAAGTGGGATTCACTAGAAATAACAAGCTTAGGTAGTAGCTTGTGGGGGCCCATTTCAACCAATATCCCAAACGTATCTTAGTAGGCTCGACTCTAGTCGAGTGACGGGACACGCATATTGGGCTTGACTATAAGAGGCCAAACCGGGTTAGCGGTGACAACGCAGGACCAACGGGTTTCATATGCGTGTGTGGACCCGGGCTGGTTGGTAAGTCGTTGTTGCATCGTGTAGATATAAAGCCGTGCACCGTTGATATTATCAGGTTGCCACTTTGGGTAATGATACACCCCATCGTGGGACCAACACGGGTGTCTACGTAAGGGAGCCGATCGCTTGGGGAGTAGTGGGTACACCTATGTAGTCAGATAGGGGTACACGAAACTACTAAATTACTAAGTACACTTAGTGGGATCAACTTTTAGAATTAGGAATGACTGGTGTGGTGCACTATAGTAATTATCCTTGGGTGGGTAGATGCGTCTTTACGGTTATCTTAGTTTATCCTAAGTCTACCAAGCTGCTTAGTGTAGCCATTCCTCCCCAGACGTTACCGTATATCAAGCTTATGTCTTCTCTGGTTACTTTAATGATTGTATTGTTAAAGTTATAGGACTCGCTCAGACTTATGTCTGACCCCGTTGTTTTTATCTTTTTTCCAACCCTCAGGTTATCGGAGTGGGCTCAGTACGAGTAGGCTTTGATCAGGCTGCTTTATTCTCTTTTGGAGCTTGGACCATAGATGTAGAGCTCAGCTTACCCCTTCTTTTATGGCTATCAGTTCATGTATTGGGATTATGTACTTTTATTTATCAGGATGGATATTTTGTACTTGACTCTTATTATGGTTTTGTGATGAAACCAAACATGTTTTACTTTCCGCTGCAATGAAATGATGTTTTAAATTTTCAAAGTATTACTTATATCTGTCTTGCTGTAATTACTCTGTTCTATATTCACTCAAAATACTCCACCGATGTTATGGCATTCCCTTAGAGAGTGACCATAGCGGGCGTGGGGTGTTACACGTGGTATCAGAGCAAAGGTTACCGGAACAGATAAAACTTTTAGAAAACTATTTTCTAAGAATATTTTTGAAAGGAGTATTTTCAAAAACATGTCTTTTAAGAGAAAAGTTTTTTTTTAAAAGAAAAGCATAATCCCCGATAGCCATATCTTTATCTTTTGAATTCTCCGTTTGAATCTTTCCTTTTTCGTCTCAGCATGGCTGAAGATCTTTATCTTCCGGACGGTATAGCGGTACCAGTATGGTATAGGAGGTTGTTAGAGGCTAGGGCCGCCACTGCAGGTCCAGCAAATGTTCCTCCTCCACCCGTTGCACTCGTTCCTCCTCGCGCGGATACTTTTGCTATGACTTGTAGGAAGTTTGAGGCTATGGGAGGGAAACCTTTTGTGGGAGCTAGGGATTGGCTTAATGAGACGGAAGAATTGATGGAAATCTTGGAAGTGGAAGAGGGAAAGAAAGTCAGGTTAGCCGCTTGGTTAATGGAAGGAGAGGCCTCGTTCTGGTGGGAGGTCACTAATGGAGAACACCCTGTTGACTCTTGGATGGATTTCAGGCAAAGGTTTGAGGCAAAGTTTCTCTCAAAAGCGGAAGAAAATATGCACGTGGAAAGGTTCTTGAACTTAAAGCAAGGGAACTTGTCGGTGAAATAATATGTTAACAAGTTTAAGCAGTTAGCGAGATTCAGCATAGACTTGGTAAACACACCGGAAGAGAAAGCTCTGAGGTTCGTTAAAGGCTTAAACGAACCGATGCACGGATTGGCTATGTCTCACATCCCTATTGGGGCCACTTTTGAGAAACTAGTGGACATGGCACTTATGCATGAGGAAGAGAAGGGTCCCAATGCTAATAAAGCACCCGAGAGGAAAGGAGATCAGAAGAGACCTCAACAGCAACAGCAAAACAAGGGTGGGAAAGGCAACGGTGGCAAGGGAAAGAAGAAGTGCTTCAGTTGTGGGACACTAGGCCACCTAAGCAAGGATTGTCGCAAGAAGAGGAAGGCTGGCTGCTTCCACTGTGACGAAGCAGGACATCTAGTGAAAGACTGCCCTAAGAAAGGGCAAAGGACGGGATCTACCTCAGGAGGACATGTGCAAGTTCTTTTGGCACCAACTCAGGCAAGGGGGCAAGCTCAGGCTCTCGCGGTTCCACCGATTCAGGAAAGAGGTAGAACTATTTCCATTGAAAGTCTAGTTTTTCTGTTTGAGTATCCGGGTCAAACTTTATTTGATTTTGACACATCGAGTTCGTTTATTTCATTATTGTTAGTTGAGTCACTGCACTTAGACACCAGTTAGTAGATGATCCCTTAGTTGTTTCAAACCCAATTGGGGCTCCATGATGTGTTTGGGTTTGAAAGTTGCTATACTTAGCGTTGAGTTTAAATGTGATGCTTTTTGGGCTTCACGGGCTATGGGTTAGTTTTGGGCATGGACTGGTTATCCAGTAATGGTGTCGTTCTTATTGTGGAAGGAGAGTTGTTAGGCCTATGACCCGCTTGGGTAACACTCTCGAGATCTCTTGTAATCCCATGGAATCTGTTATGCTAAGTTATCTAGAATCGCTTGACACGTCGGTCAAGAGTTTGCGATCTGTTAGAGTGGTCCGGGAATACTCGGATGTGTTTGAGGAGGTGAAGGGCTTACCTCCGGAGCGGGAGGTTGACTTCCGAATATATCTGGTAGACAATACCAAACCAGTGTCTTGGCCAGTGTGCCACGTGGCTCCTCGTGAGAGGAGGGAACTCCATAAGCAAGTAGGCAATTTGCTTGAGAAGGGGTTTAGAAGACGAAGTATATCGGAGTGGGGTGCTCCGGTAGTTTTTGCTATGAAGGCGGATGGGTCCCTCAGACTTTGTGTAGGCTAAAGAGAGCTAAATAAACTCACAAAGAAGAATAGACACCCATTGCCGAGGATTGATGATCTTTTTCCAATTAGTTGGCGCCTCAGTAGTTTCATAAGTTGGACTTAGCCACGGGGTTTCGTCAGTTGAGAGTGGCTGAGGATAGTATAGAGAAGGCTGCTTTTAGGACTCCGGATGGCTTTAATAGGTTGAGCCGAGCCAGTTATGGAATAAACGGTGGTGTTGGAGTGAGACTGGCAAGGACATCCAGAGTTGGACAAGGGCTTAATTATTTAGCCGTTTTTACTAGTATCATCTCACGTAGGTCGTCTGAATTCGAAGGAGGTATCCCTTGGTTGTTTGTCTGATATTGGTTTAGGCCTTTGGGGCTTGCATTTGGGGGATGTCGAGTTCGACTAGGGTGGTCTGCGTGAGAGATGGACAGTTTTGATGATTTTGGTATTATCCCGGTTTTCTCTAGAAGTGGAGAAAAGCATGCCCTACATCTTAGGGAAGTGTTGGAGACTCTTCGAGCGCATAGTCTTAGGGCAGCAAAAGTGGATGGGATTCTTGGCATCCTATGAGTTTGAGATAGCGTATACCCATGGCAAGGGTAACGTGGTGACGAATGCCTTAAGAAGAAAAAGGTTGTCCTTGAGTTCATTGTTCGTTGAACAACAGAGCTTGGAATTTATTTCGATATTCGACTTTAGACCTTCCGTTGACTGTGTACTCGGTTTACTAGCCTCCTTGGAGGTTAGACCTACTCTTTTGGGGTGGATTGGAGAAGCACAGAGGGACGACCCACAGTTGGTTGAGTTGGTAGAGAAGCTCATAAGGGGGGAGTCGTCCAGCCATTTGAGTAGGTACACCCTAGACGATAGGGGGTGCTTGCGTAGAGACGGTAGACTTTGTGTACCGCAAGACGAAGGTTTGAGGAAGGCTATTCTTGATGATGCACACCGTTCTAGGATGACCATTCATCCCGGTAGGGACAAGATGTACCAAGACATGAAGCGAGTTTTCTTTTGGGCCGGTATGAAGAAAGACATGGCCGAGTATGTCGCTAGATGCTTGGTGAAAGCGGAGCAAAAGAAACCAAGTGGGTTGCTTCACCCATTGGAAGTTCCGCTAAGGAAGTGGGATAGTGTCTCGATGGATTACCGAAATCAAGGAAGGGTAATACGGGGATTTGGGTTGTGGTAGATAGACTTACTAAGTGTGCCCATTTCATACCCGTGAAGAGCAAGAGGACTGTTCCATGTCTAGCTTCAGTTTACATTCAAGAGATTATTAGATTGCATGGTGTACCTTCCAGTATAGTGAGCGATCGAGGTCCTATCTTCACTAGAGAGTTTTGGAAGAGTTTGCAAGAGGCGGTAGGGACTCAGTTGTGTTTGAGTACCGCATATCATCCTCAGACGGACGGTCAGACCGAGAGGGTGAATTGTATTTTAGAAAACCTTCTGAGGCAATGTATCTTGAACTTTGAAGGTACAAGGGAAGAGCATCTTCCATTGGTGGAGTTGCCCGACAGACTTAGTGGTGTACATGATGTATTCCATGTGAGGAAGTACCTACATGAGACCGCAGAGGTGGTAGAGCCGAGCTTGCTTAAAGAAGTAAAGCGTGATGTGGTTATTCGACGAGCTCCTACCCGCATCCTTGGGTCAGAGATTGGGAAGTTGAGAAACAGAGAGGTTTGACTAGTCAAAATGAAAAGGGGAGAAGGTGAGAGCAGTGCTACTGGGGAGACAGAAGCGAAGATGCGTTCGTTATACCCATTTTTTTTAGGGTATGTCCTTTAAACATCTCCTTTATCGTTTGTCTAGTGCTTATCTTATCTTTAGTATGTCCTCTCATTAGTACCTTTGACCTTTAGATAGGGTAAACCTATGGTTGAAACATGTGTTTGAAACATGTTATGTTTGATGGATGCGTGTGGATGCAAGTGGTTGCTAGTGGTTGCTCGTGGATGCATATATACACACTCTAGGCACTAGATCGGCTCAATCACTTCATATTGCATATTGCATATAATTGTGTGTAGATAGCTATATTTATGGATGTATAAAGATTGTGTTATCATATGGATGATGCATTTTGGTGAATGATTGTGCACTCATATAGATACTGTATGTGTCGATAGGGTTATCTCGCATACATAATGGATGCATGGCACTATCATGGTTTGCATATGTTCATACATTAGATAGGGAACATATACACACACTCTTTGCATATGCTCATACATCATTAGAAATTGTTTTAAGGACAATGGATGCTCGTGTTTGATGGATTGAGTAGATGGTTGTTTGGATGGTAGGATATGCATTCTCCTTAGCCTAGAGATTTCGGGGACGAAATCCTTTAAGGAGGGGAGAATGTAACACCCCGAATTTTAGTTAATGCTAAAATTCACTAATTGCAGAATAAATAATCTCAGATGTAGGAATTGGGGGTAACGGGCTGCGTCATTGCGTTCGTCTCGGAAAAATACGCGAAATAGAGTCCGAGTTTTCGAGAATCGGAGTCCGTATGGCCCGGTTATGGCCCAATGAAGTTTACAGAAAATTCAAAGTTCAAAACAGATTTAAAAATTCAGGTTCAAATTTCGAAACATGCAGAAATGGGGCCAGGCGGGAAAACTCCCGCTCAGCCTGGTCGACATGGCTGTCGACAGGGCTGTCGACTTTCCTGTCGACATGCCTGTCGACTTGGCTGTCGACAGGGCTGTCGACTTGCCCTGTCGGCTGATGCTGGCCTGGTGCACCTAGTTGAGTTTGGGTTAGGCTTTGGGGCTGGTTTCTGGAAACTTCCTAAAATCTGACGGACCTAATCTAACCTAGGGGTAATCCTATGGTCTAAAACTCACCCTAATCCTATAAATACACCCTAATGCAAGCCTAATCCCTACTAAAAATAGAAATGATGCCATCATGCCGCCAAAATCAAACTTGAGAGGAGCCTCCACTAGTTTATGAAGAAAGTTGCAAGCTAATCAACCTCTAATCATCATCTCCTTCTTGTATAGCAACTAGTTCTACTTCATAAGTTTGCTAATCTTGGTTTTGGTGAGTTTCTATCACTTTAATAACCAATTGCTAAATTAAGTAGATGAGATATGATGAGATCATGCGGTTTTGTATGCGGATTTGTGGGTTTTAAATCATATGATATGATGTTAGTTTGCTAATCTATGTTTAATGTTAACCCTATGTTTATGCAAGTTAAGTATGTGGGTTTATGCAACATAAGTATGTGGGTTTATGCAAGTTAAATATATGGGTTTATGCAAGTTAAGTGGTGAGTTTTATGCATGTTAAGTGTTTGATTTTATGCATGCTAAGTATTTGATTTTATGCATGCTAAGTGTTTGGTTTTATGCATGCTAAGTACTTGATTTTATGCATGCTAAGTGTTTGATTTTAGACATGCTAAGTATTTGATTTTATGCATGCTAAGTATTTGATTTTAGGCATGCTAAGTGTTTGGTTTTATGCATACAATATGACATGCAAGTCTACCCTTTTTAAATAAGATGCATACATATGCAAGATGACACCTTTGTATACTATGCATACATATGCATGTTTACCCTATTATGATGCAAGTTCATATGCAAGTTTGCCTCTTTTTATGATATGCATAACATATGCGAGTTTGCCTCTATGTATGACATGTTATGCAAGTTCACATGCAAGTTTATGTGCAAGTTCATATGCAAATTTATGTGCAATTTCACATGCAAGTTTATGTGCAAGTTCATATGCAAGTTGTCTCTTTTATGATATGCATAATGCAAGTTTGGGTTAAATGCTAGTTGGGTTTAATGTATGCTCATATATGCAAGTTGACACCTTTTGAACCCATGATAAAGTTATATGCTATGTTGGTTAAACCCATGACATTTGTGATGAATCTTCCCTTTTATTATGTCATGTTATGAGAACGAATTACGTGGGGAACGATGGGGTTAATATGCATATTAATAAAATGATGTGAATTGGGTATGATTAAGCATACCACAAATTAAATGGACATAATTGGGAATTTACCTATTTAGTTAGGTCTACCCATATTATGGAGTTGGGAATTTACCTATTAAGTTAGGTCTACCCATACTATGGAATTGGGAATTTACCTATTTAGTTAGGTCTACCCATATTCTTAAAAATGTGTAATTAATTAGGGATAATTAATATAAATATGAGGGTGATTAATTAGGTGTAATTAATCGACTAAGACACGAGGTTGGACTCAGTTGTAGCGTAAAACTGCCCGGACCCAACCGGCTTAACCAGTTGCTACAAATGTTAGCCCAATGTGAGAGGTCTTAGGCACAAACTAAATACGTGATTAATGTAAAGACACGAGGTTAGACTCGGTTATGACATAAGGCTGCCCGGACCCAACCGGCTTAACCAGCAGTCATAAAAGATAGTCTAATGTGAGAGGTCTTTGTGAAGATCACGGTCTTAATTAATTAAGAAACACTTGACCATATTAGCATGTAGATGGACATGAGGGGTTAAGTGGGTGCCTTGGTTGGCATGAGGAGACTAGTGGGTTGCCTTGGGTGGCAATAGAAAATACGATTAGAATACTTAACCAAAGTGAAACATGTAATTAAAACATGGTTAAAGGGTTAAGTAAGTGCTTTGGGTGGCATGTGGAAATCTAGTGGGTACCTTGTATGACAACTAGAATATGATTAAATGACTTAGCCAAAATGTATAACATGTAAGTGGACATGGTTAAAGGGTTAAGTGGGATTCACTAGAAATAACAAGCTTAGGTGGTAGCTTGTGGGGGCCCATTTCAACCAATATCCCAAACGTATCTTAGTAGGCTCGACTCTAGTCGAGTGACGGGACACGCATATCGGGCTTGACTATAAGAGGCCAAACCGGGTTAGCGGTGGCAACGCAGGACCAACGGGTTTCATATGCGTGTGTGGACCCGGGCTGGTTGGTAAGTCGTTGTTGCATCGTGTAGATATAAAGCCGTGCACCGTTGATATTATCAGGTTGCCACTTTGGGTAATGATACACCCCATCGTGGGACCAGCACGGGTGTCTACGTAAGGGAGCCGATCGCTTGGGGAGTAGTGGGTACACCTATGTAGTCAGATAGGTGTACACGAAACTACTAAATTACTAAGTACACTTAGTGGGATCAACTTTTAGAATTAGGAATGACTGGTGTGGTGCAGTATAGTAATTATCCTTGGGTGGGTAGATGCGTCTTTACGGTTATCTTAGTTTATCCTAAGTCTACCAAGCTGCTTAGTGTAGCCATTCATCCCCAGACGTTACCGTATATCAAGCTTATGTCTTCTCTGGTTACTTTAATGATTGTATTGTTAAAGTTATAGGACTCGCTCAGACTTATGTCTGACCCCGTTGTTTTTATCTTTTTCCCAACCCTCAGGTTATCAGAGTGGGCTCAGTACGAGTAGGCTTTGATCAGGCTGCTTTATTCTCTTTTGGAGCTTGGACCATAGATGTAGAGCTCAGCTTACCCCTTCTTTTATGGCTATCAGTTCATGTATTGGGATTATGTACTTTTATTTATCAGGATGGATATTTTGTACTAGACTCTTATTATGGTTTTGTGATGAAACCAAACATGTTTTACTTTCCGCTGCAATGAAATGATGTTTTAAATTTTCAAAGTATTACTTATATCTGTCTTGCTGTAATTACTCTGTTCTATATTCACTCAAAATACTCCACCGATGTTATGGCATTCCCTTAGAGAGTGACCATAGCGGGCGTGGGGTGTTACAATTACAATTGTAAATTTTCCTTTTATTATAAGTAACGTTAATTAATATGCATAAGTATCGGAGAACGTTTCAAATTCAAAACTACATTTAACGTTTATCTAATATTAATAAAAACAAGCATTGATTACTTGTGTTTTTGGATGGATATAGTATCAATATATATATTTTTAACGTACTTATTACGTGTATGCTTATTTCTAAATTTCTATATTTACTCCTTTACAAAATTTGTTAATTTCAATTTATTTACAATCTAGTCCAAACTACTTACTAGAAAAATCATTCTTATGTTTTGACTTGCTAAGGTTTAAAATCCTATTAACTTCTGTTGATTACATTAAAGAGAAAAATGTAATTTCTTATCCAGTGTCACATTTTACATACAAATGAAATTTCCATTGTCTTCCTACTTTCTAATGTTTTATATTACAACAAAAATATAATATTTATTGTCTTCACTTTTCTAATATTACAATAAAAATATAATTTTTTCCATCCTTATATTATATTACAAAGAAATGTAATCCTTTCTTTTCTTATATTACATTTATGAAAAATGTAATCCTTTCCTTTCTTTTGAAATCTTTCATTTTCTTTTGCAAAATGAAATCTTTCATTTCGCCTTTAATTACATTGCAAAAGGTAACCTTTATCTTTTATTACATTGTAAAAGAAACGTAATATTTTCTCTCTTACCTTAATTGCATGAAAAATATAATCTTTCCTAATGTAATCCTTTTCTTCTCTTTTCTAATGTATGTTCACAATTACATAAATGACAGATTTTAACTCCTAACATAATTGACAAAAATTTGTGCTAACATGAATGACATATAAAAATAAATTTTACATATTCACATTCTTCTATGAATACTAATGACATATGAAAGGATATTTCTATTTGTTTTCATTTTCTATGCAGTTTAATTATCATATAAAAGTATAATTAACATGTTCACATTTTTCTATATATCCTAATATCAAAATAAAGAACATTTATTTGTTTTCATCCAATGTATAATCACAAAACGACATTTTGATTTTTTTTCCCGTTATTATTTAAATAAATTATTTTAAATAACTTAAAATAAATTTTAAATTAGCCCCAAAATTCAGGGTTGTTACAGTCTCCCCCACTTAAAATCTTTCCGTCCTCGAAAAGGAACGAAGCTAAAAGTTGATTAATTAACTAACTAAGTTATATATATTTTTTCTCCATTGGTTTAAATAATTTTATTAGTTGATTAACTTTCAAATATATAACTTTTATATATTCAAAAATCATATTTTCTAAAATAGATTATATATAATCACAAATACGTTAATTATAAGCCTATCACTCTGGACTCATTCTAGGGTATTACTAACCCCATCTCTAATGAGTTTTCTCATTCTAGGATACTACTGATCCTATCTCTAATCAGTATCCTTATTGGATATTACTAATACAATCTCTGATGAGTCTTTTGTTCAGTTCTAACGAGTTGTACCCCAAAGATTTGAGCTAACCAAAGCTCTGATACCAACTGTAAAGACCCGTAAATTCTCGCTCTTTGGATCGACCATAAACCACACAAGTCTGACCCAAAGGTTGGAAATCCACGAATACTTTAACTTTGGGAATACAATACATTAGAACAACAACAGCAGACTTTTATAACATCAATAATAAATGTTACATCAGAGTACAGAATATCAGAGTACATTGACTAATAATTAAAACGGAAGATAATTTTACATTATTTTAATACATTGCAGCGGAAATAAAATAACTAAGGCAGCGGAAGACAACTATGCTCTGAACACAGCTTTAGGCTTCAATCCAGAATCTTGCTCGAGGTAAGAACCTATAGACAAACTACTCGACTGCCCGTGTGGAAAGAGGGCACCCGAGTTTGTAAAGGTGGAAACAAACAACGGGTCAGTCATGAGACTGGTGTCAGAATTCTTAACTAAGTTAACTATCAATATGGTGAATCACAGGACCACGCCGCTAACGCGGAACGGGTTTACTCCAATGGATTTCCAGTGCATAATTTTATAAAGTTTATATAAAATAGCGAAATGACTTTTAAAAAAAAATGAAATCATATTATGACTCAAGTCCTATCACACAATGCAACGCACACAGGAGGATAGAGTTTTCCCTTATGATGATCAAATATGCTTAATACGTGAAAAGTAATATTTTAATATTATTATTAGCGTCTAAGCAATATTAAAATACTTCAAAATAAATATCAATCCTAGACGGCATAGTACCCCATCCTACTATGTCGCCGTATATAAGTTTACAATCAAAACCGAAATGTCGTCGTATTAGGAATTTGGTTTTCTGTCATGAAATCGAGGCTAGGGATCGTCCTCTTCCGATTCGAGACACTCTAGCAAATGCCTCAGGATCACACCTATGGGAAACCCTTGGAACGGTAGGGCCGGTCCCCACCTAACGGTAGTGGATTGGCAATTCCTGAACATACGTTTCCTGGCCCCTTTGGACCTATAATATGACCACTTCCGGCCTATAAAAACGAGGTACCTCAATCCATAATCCACATAGTAAAATGCCGGGCCGTGTCAAAACCCAAACACCACTTCTAGCTAGAAAGAAACGTATGCACTCCCTACGGTCCATATCCCGTTTTTGACTCATACCGGGGTGTGAGGCTCGCGAAGTCACGATATACACAAAGCTATGCCTAAACAGGCTATGCTTTGATCATCCCACAAGGCTTGCTTTTCAACAAAGCCTTGATCATATGCATCTTAGCATGCCACATCGTCACTCCATATCACACTACCAATCCTTTGCCGAAATATATGAAAGGGTGTTAAGCAAGAGAAAAAATTCTCCGCCACCAAGCGTTCATACATTCAGCAGAAAATCAATAAGTATAATATATAAAGGAGTACGATGTCAGACATACATTCCATTTATAAGCTTATGCTCTGGGTCTGAGCGAAAGCCAAATCCGTACAAATCAGCACTACGTCCGAATAACTACCATTTTAGCCCCGTCTTGGGAGCTAATCAATCAAGGGCCTCAACACTAGTTACCCATTCGATGTGAAGATCGTCGATCTTCCATCGTCGTCTTCAATTCTTCAAACGTCGTATCATTATTTGGAATGAGAGTAAACTCGGACTTTCCAAATAACTCTCGCATATATAAATTTGAAAACCATTTCATATCATCGTTAATAATTTATAACGATCTATCACTATTTTTACTTTACATACACATCCTAAACATAACAATGTATATTTTACTCTTCCATTTTTCAATTTACACCAAATGTATATCAGGTTTCGTTATTTTTCTAATGAAAATCCATTCCTTAGAAATGTAAATTTCTAATCTTATTATTTACATTGAAAAATGTAAATTTCTATTCCTATTTTATTTACATTGAGAAATGTAAAGTTATACTTCAATATATTATTATATTGAAAATGTAACTTTTATTTCATATTCTACTTACATTGGAAAATATAAATTCCTAATCATTCTTTTGTTTCCTTTGATTACATTGGAAAATGTCAATCCTTTTTATTTGCGTATATAAAAAAAAATCAATTTCATCCTTATTTTCATTGAAAAATTTCGGTTTCTATATTACACCAATTACATATAAAAATGTAACTTCCTATTTTCCTTTTATTTACATTAGGAACAATGCAACTTTTCTAATTCTTATCTACATTAAGAAAAATGTAAAACTTTTATAATCCTTATCTTATTACATTAAAAATGTAACTTTCTTTTATAGCAAACTTGGAGGTGAAAATATTTATTTCATTATTAACACATGACGGTGTGAAAATAACGTCAATTTCTAATTTATCCATTTATATTTTAATATGGGCCAGACCTCCCACATTAGGCCTACAACTTGTGGATGCTGGATAGGCCGGTCGGTTCCGGGCAGACTTCTCCCACAAGTTGGGCTTAACCTCGTGTCTTGGCCCAATTCGTATTTGCGCACTTGGACCTCTCACATTAGGCCCAACATTTGTGGCTGCTGGATATGCCGGTCGGGTCCGGGCAGACTTCCACCACAAATGTGACCTAACCTCGTGTCTAAGTACAATTATAATTAATCATTATAATTGTTCTACTAAAAATATTATTTTAAAATGTTTCACATTTCAAAATCTCTTATTTACATGGAAAACGACTTAATCCCATAAAATGTAATTTTTATTTAATTCTTATTTACATTAAAATGTAATCTTTTCTTCTTACATTAAAAATATAACATTTCTTTCTTTGATCTAATCTAATTTACATAAAAAAAACTTTTCTTAATTCTTATTTACACTAAGAAAGATGTAACCTTTTTATATTTCCTATTTATTTACACTACA
The DNA here is from genome assembly GCA_030737875.1 of Allium sativum. Classification (NCBI taxonomy): domain Eukaryota; kingdom Viridiplantae; phylum Streptophyta; class Magnoliopsida; order Asparagales; family Amaryllidaceae; genus Allium; species Allium sativum. The sequence continues at coordinate 351,715,930 of CM060922.1, read as the reverse complement.
TGTAAATAAATGTAACTCTTTATTTCTCACCTACAAAAGAAAATGTACATAAATGTCCTTGCTAAGTTATTCTTCTTATTTACATAAGAAAGGGTAAACAAAGGTCGTTGCAATAAATACATTCATATTATTTACCTAGAAAATATAAGTTCTCACTATCAATGTGTTCATCCTATTTACATAGAAAAATGTAAATAAAGTTTTATCACTAAATTGTTCATTTTATTTACACAAGAAATGTATAAGTTGGTGTGTTCAGTTTATTACACAAAAGTGTATAATTGGTGTGTTCATTTAATCACACAAAAATGTATAATTTGCGTGTGTTCAGTCAATTACACCAAAAATGAATAATTTGGGTGTGTTCATTTTCAATGCAAGCAAAAAGGATAATTTTGTGTGTCGTTCTATTTACACAAAAGTGAATAACTTTGTGTCATTTCTTTTCTAGCAACAATGTAATAATGTCCATTTTATTTCTAGCAAATTGACAATGTAAACAATGTCTACTTTTCATTCCTAACTAATTGACAACGTAACCAATATCTATTTTTCATTACCCAACTAAATGACGATGTAAAATGTCATTTTTATATTCTAACTAAATAAGGTGAAATAAATGTCATTCTTCTTTTTAACAAACAAAATGATGTCTTTCTATTTAACAAACAAAAATGATATGGAATGTTTTTTTCTTTTCTTCATGGAACTGAAATAAATGTTCTCCTTCTAATTCAACTAAATGACGGTGTAAATTGTCGTTTTTCACTATCAACTAAATGAAGTCTTTTTATTCACTAACCAGAATGATGTCTGTTCTCTCCAAATTGACATGACGCTGAAAATGCGTTCATTTTTACTAAATTTACATAACGCTAAAAATGCGTTCATTTTTACTAAATTTACATAACGCTAAAAATGCGTTTATTTTTACTAAATTTACATAACGCTACTAATATGTTCTTTGTTATTCTAATTTACATTTCTTAACAAATTGTCCTTTTATTTTAATTTACATTTTCTAATAAAAATGTCCTTTTATCTCTAATGCCTATTTTTTTTATATTTGACAAAATTAATGGTTTTGTCCTTCTTTTACATTCGATAAAATGTATATTTTTATCTTTCTTTTTCATTTGACAACACATGGATTTGTGATAACCTTAAAAGTGAAATTCTATCATCAACCTAAATTTGACAAATAATTTCATGTTAACGATAAAAGTGAAATTTTATCGTTAATCTAAATTTAACAAGCATGGTGCAATTCTTTACAACTATCTTGTTCTAACAAACAAGAGACATACAAATTAATTCAATTATCCATCGCATTCATACAACAACCAGCACCGAATAAATATGTATAACATTAACATAAATTATATACAAGGTGAATATACAATTTGCAGTGGAATAAATAAATAATTTTATTTTAAAATAGAATTCTCACCTTGCTCAGTTTCATCTCTAGTCAATTCCACCGCGTAGATCTCATTTTTCTCATTCCAACGCAACTGAAATTTCTTGATTCTGAAATTGTATGAACAAGTTATAGTTGTTCACACACTTAATTACAATATTAAAAAAAAATAAGACTTTAATTACATTTCCCAATTAGAATTAAGGCCGTTGTTTTTCTGAATTCCATCGTCTTCTCTTCTGAAATGTGAAAACCTGTTGAACCCATAAGCTTCTTTGCGCCACAAATTCTTCATCCACATAACACGATTCTCCATTATAATTGTTGAGTTTGTCCATCTCGTTGTTGGCTACATTTTTTCCGTTGAAATCGCTTGGAATTATTGAATGAATTGGGAGAAAGAAGAAGAAGAAGATTGAAGCGATGGGGCCATTGATTTTTTTTTTTTTTTTTGAAGTGGCGGTTATCAAAAAATGAGGAGAGATAGATTAGGTTTAGATGGCCACTATATTTATAATTTTTTTTAATGTCAATTTTTCACAAAAACCCGAGTTCCCTAAATAACTCCAATTAACATTTAAAATGTAACTTTTAATCTTTTTATCGTATTACAAATACAAAAAAAATTCAACTTTCCATTATAGCCTTTTCATGTAATCTAACAAAATCAAAAATTTAATCTTTTCATTGAAACAAATTCACATTACAATAGGTTCTTCTTAGCGTAAACAATTTGACGCTAAAATATATTCTTCTTAATTGAAAACAAAATAACGCTAAAAATGTTCTAATAACACATAAAAGAATATTCTATGTTTTTATTATTCTACATGTTAAAAATTTCTATGCATAAAAAAATGATTTTTTTTTTAAATTTAACATAAATCTTATTTACAAAAGTGATAATTTGTTTTAACACAAATCTAAACAAAAATGTGATTTTTGTTTTAACATATATTCTCTTAACAAAAATGTGATCTTTGTTTTAACATATTTAACATTCCTAAAATAATGTTTCTTCTATTCACTAACCAAGTTTTGACAATTTATATGACATGTTTATGTTAACATAAAAAGATAATTTTATGTATTCACAAATTTCTAATCTCTTCTAGCAGAATAAAGATGCTAACTTTATTTCAAACATGAAATATACGTTTACATCTATTTCATAACAAACATGATATATATTTAATTTAACAGTCCTCTAATTAACATAATTGTTAATTTCAACAATTTAACAAACATACCACTAACAGATCAAATCAGCCCAAACGTGGTTACGATTAACAAATATTAATTATATAATAAAGGAATATGATTTCATTGCTCCAATTTATTGTAATTTCCACTTATTACACTGTCATTTATTTTAGTTCTGTATTATGTGTGTGTATATATATGTATATATTTGTTATATTAATTTCCCCTAATTTAGAGTTACAATATTTAATTCTCATTTGTACTAATTGCAACCTTTCTGGCTTCATTACCATTTATTTCCACATTTATTTCCCCTTAACACCAACGATTACAATTGTAAATTTTCCTTTTATTATAAGTAACGTTAATTAATATGCATAAGTATCGGAGAACGTTTCAAATTCAAAACTACATTTAACGTTTATCTAATATTAATAATAACTAGCATTGATTACTTGTGTTTTTGGATGGATATAGTATCAATATATATATATTTTTATCGTACTTATTACATGTATGCTTATTTCTAAATTTCTATATTTACTACTTTACAAAATTTGTTAATTTCAATTTATTTACAATCTAGTCCAAACTACTTTCTAGAAAAATCATTCTTATGTTTTGACTTGCTAGGATTTAAAATCCTATTAACTTCTGTTGATTACATTAAAGAGAAAAATGTAATTTCTTATCCAGTGTCACATTTTACATACAAATGAAATTTCCATTGTCTTCCTACTTTCTAATGTTTTATATTACAACAAAAATATAATATTTATTGTCTTCACTTTTCTAATATTACAATAAAAATATAATTTTTTCCATCCTTATATTATATTACAAAGAAATGTAATCCTTTCTTTTCTTATATTACATTTATGAAAAATGTAATCCTTTCTTTTCTTATATTACATTTATGAAAAATGTAATCCTTTCCTTTCTTTTGAAATCTTTCATTTTCTTTTGCAAAATGAAATCTTTCATTTCGCCTTTAATTACATTGCAAAAGGTAACCTTTATCTTTTATTACATTGTAAAAGAAACGTAATATTTTCTCTCTTACCTTAATTGCATGAAAAATATAATCTTTCCTAATGTAATCCTTTTCTTCTCTTTTCTAATGTATGTTCACAATTACATAAATGACAGATTTTAACTCCTAACATAATTGACAAAAATTTGTGCTAACATGAATGACATATAAAAATAAATTTTATATATTCACATTCTTCTATGAATACTAATGACATATGAAAGGATATTTCTATTTGTTTTCATTTTCTATGCAGTCTAATTATCATATAAAAGTATAATTAACATGTTCACATTTTTCTATATATCCTAATATCAAAATAAAGAACATTTATTTGTTTTCATCCAATGTATAATCACAAAACGACATTTTGATTTTTTTTCCCGTTATTATTTAAATAAATTATTTTAAATAACTTAAAATAAATTTTAAATTAGCCCCAAAATTCAGGGTTGTTACAGTCTCCCCCACTTAAAATCTTTCCGTCCTCGAAAAGGAACGAAGCTAAAAGTTGATTAATTAACTAACTAAGTTATATATATTTTTTCTCCATTGGTTTAAATAATTTTATTAGTTGATTAACTTTCAAATATATAACTTTTATATATTCAAAAATCATATTTTCTAAAATAGATTATATATAATAATAAATACGTTAATTATAAGCCTATCACTCTGGACTCATTCTAGGGTATTACTAACCCCATCTCTAATGAGTTTTCTCATTCTAGGATACTACTTATCCTATCTCTAATCAGTATCCTTATTGGATATTACTAATACAATCTCTGATGAGTCTTTTGTTCAGTTCTAACGAGTTGTACCCCAAAGATTTGAGCTAACCAAAGCTCTGATACCAACTGTAAAGACCCGTAAATTCTCGCTCTTTGGATCAACCATAAACCACACAAGTCTGACCCAAAGTTTGGATATCAACGAATACTTTAACTTTGGGAATACAATACATTAGAACAACAACAGCAGACTTTTATAACATCAATAATAAATGTTACATCAGAGTACATTGACTAATAATTAAAACGGAAGATAATTTTACATTATTTTAATACATTGCAGCGGAAATAAAATAACTAAGGCAGCGGAAGACAACTATGCTCTGAACACAGCTTTAGGCTTCAATCCAGAATCCTGCTCGAGGTAAGAACCTATAGACAAACTACTCGACTGCCCGTGTGGAAAGAGGGCACCCGAGTTTGTAAAGGTGGAAACAAACAACGGGTCAGTCATGAGGCTGGTGTGAGAATTCTTAACTAAATCAACTATCAATATGGTGAATCACAGGACCACGCCGCTAACGCGGAACGGGTTTACTCCAATGGATTGCCAGTGCATAATTTTATAAAGTTTATATAAAATAGCGAAATGACTTTTTAAAAAAAAATGAAATCATCATAAGACTCAAGTCCTATCACACAATGCAACGCACACAGGAGGAAAGAGTTTTCCCTTATGATGATCAAATATGCTTAATACGTGAAAAGTAATATTTTAATATTATTATTAGTGTCTAAGCAATATTAAAATACTTCAAAATAAATATCAATCCTAGACGGCATAGTACCCCATCCTACTATGTCGCCGTATATAAGTTTACAATCAAAACCGAAATGTCGTCGTATTAGGAATTTGGTTTTCTGTCATGAAATCGAGGCTAGGGATCGTCCTCTTCCGATTCGAGACACTCTAGAAAATGCCTCAGGATCACACCTATGGGAAACCCTTGGAATAGTAGGGTCGGTCCCCACCTAACGGTAGTGGATTGGCAATTCCTGAACATACGTTTCCCGGCCCCTTTGGACCTATAATATGACCACTTCCGGCCTATAAAAATGAGGTACCTCAATCCATAATCCACATAGTAAAATGCCGGGCCGTGTCAAAACCCAAATACCACTTCTAGCTAGAAAGAAACGTATGCACTCCCTACGGTCCATATCCCGTTTTTGACTCATACCGGAGTGTGAGGCTCGCGAAGTCACGATATACACAAAGCTATGCCTAAACAGGCTATGCTTTGATCATCCCACAAGGCCTGCTTTTCAACAAAGCCTTGATCATATGCATCTTAGCATGCCACATCGTCACTCCATATCACACTACCAATCCTTTGCCGAAATATATGAAAGGGTGTTAAGCAAGAGAATAAATTCTCCGCCACCAAGCATTCATACATTCAGCAGAAAATCAATAAGTACAATATATAAAGGAGTACGATGTCAGACATACATTCCATTTATAATTAAGCTTATGCTCTGGGTCTGAGCGAAAGCCAAATCCGTACAAATCAGCACTACGTCCGAATAACTACCATTTTAGCCCCGTCTTGGGAGCTAATCAATCAAGGGCCTCAACACTAGTTACCCATTCGATGTGAAGATCGTCGGTCTTCCATCGTCGTCTTCAATTCTTCAAACGTCGTATCATTATTTGGAATGAGAGTAAACTCGGACTTTCCAAATAACTCTCGCATATATAAATTTGAAAACCATTTCATATCGTCGTTAATAATTTATAACGATCTATCACTATTTTTACTTTACATACACATCCTAAACATAACAATGTATATTTTACTCTTCCATTTTTCAATTTACACCAAATGTATATCTGGTTTCGTTATTTTTCTAATGAAAATCCATTCCTTAGAAATGTAAATTTCTAATCTTATTATTTACATTGAAAAATGTAAATTTCTATTCCTATTTTATTTACATTGAGAAATGTAAAGTTATACTTCAATATATTATTATATTGAAAATGTAACCTTTATTTCATATTCTACTTACATTGGAAAATATAAATTCCTAATCATTCTTTTGTTTCCTTTGATTACATTGGAAAATGTCAATCCTTTTTATTTGCATATATAAAAAAAATTCAATTTCATCCTTGTTTTCATTTAAAAATGTCGGTTTCTATATTACACCAATTACATATAAAAATGTAACCTCCTATTTTCCTTTTATTTACATTAGGAAAAATGTAACTTTCCTAATTCTTATCTACATTAAGAAAAATGTAAAACTTTTATAATCCTTATCTTATTACATTAAAAATGTAACTTTCTTTTATAGCAAACTTGGAGGTGAAAATATTTATTTCATTATTAACACATGACGGTGTGAAAATAACGTCAATTTCTAATTTATCCATTTATATTTTTATATGGGCCAGACCTCCCACATTAGGCCTATAACTTGTGGATGCTGGATAGGCCGGTCGGTTCCGGGCAGTCTTCTCCCACAAGTTGGGCTTAACCTCGTGTCTTGGCCCAATTCGTATTTGCGCACTTGGACCTCTCACATTAGGCCCAACATTTGTGGCTGCTAGATATGTCGGTCGGGTCCGGGCAGACTTCCACCACAAATGTGACCTAACCTCGTGTCTAAGTACAATTATAATTAATCATTATAATTGTTCTACTAAAAATATTATTTTAAAATGTTTCACATTTCAAAATCTCTTATTTACATGGAAAACGTCTTAATCCCATAAAATGTAATTTTTATTTAATTCTTATTTACATTAAAATGTAAACTTTTCTTCTTACATTAAAAATATAACATTTCTTTCTTTGATCTAATCTAATTTACATAAAAAAAACTTTTCTTAATTCTTATTTACACTAAGAAAGATGTAACCTTTTTATATTTTCTATTTATTTACACTACATGTAAATAAATGTAACTCTTTATTTCTCCCCTACCAAAGGAAATGTACATAAATGTCCTTGCTAAGTTATTCTTCTTATTTACATAAGAAAGGGTAAATAAAGGTCGTTGCTATAAATACATTCATATTATTTACCTAGAAAATATAAGTTCTCACTATCAATGTGTTCATCCTATTTACATAGAAAAATGTAAATAAAGTTTTATCGCTAAATTGTTCATTTTATTTACACAAGAAATGTATAAGTTGGTGTGTTCAGTTTATTACACAAAAGTGTATAATTGGTGTGTTCATTTAATCGCACAAAAATGTATAATTTGTGTGTGTTCAGTCAATTACACCAAAAATGAATAATTTGGGTGTGTTCATTTTCAATGCAAGCAAAAAGGATAATTTTGTGTGTCGTTCTATTTACACAAAAGTGAATAAATTTGTGTCATTTCTTTTCTAGCAACAATGTAATAATGTCCATTTTATTTCTAGCAAATTGACAATGTAAACAATGTCTACTTTTCATTCCTAACTAATTGACAACGTAACCAATGTCTATTTTTCATTATCCAACTAAATGACGATGTAAAATGACATTTTTATATTCTAACTAAATAAGGTGAAATAAATGTCATTCTTCTTTTTAACAAACAATATGATGTCTTTCTATTTAACAAACAAAAATGATATGGAATGTTTTTTTCTTTTCTTCATGGAACTGAAATAAATGTTCTCCTTCTAATTCAACTAAATGACGGTGTAAATTGTCATTTTTCACTATCAACTAAATGAAGTCTTTTTATTCACTAACCAGAATGATGTATGTTCTCTCCAAATTGACATGACGCTGAAAATGCGTTCATTTTTACTAAATTTATATAACGCTAAAAATGCGTTCATTTTTACTAAATTTACATAACGCGAAAAATGCGTTCATTTTTACTAAATTTACATAATGCTAAAAATGCGTTCATTTTTACTAAATTTACATAACGCTACTAATATGTTCATTGTTATTCTAATTTACATTTCTTAACAAAATATCCTTTTATTTTAATTTACATTTTCTAATAAAAATGTCCTTTTATCTCTAATGCCTATTTTTTTTTATATTTGACAAAATTAATGGTTTTGTCCTTCTTTTACATTCGATAAATTGTATATTTTTATCTTTCTTTTTCATTTGACAACACATGGATTTGTGATAACCTTAAAAGTGAAATTCTATCATCAACCTAAATTTGACAAATAATTTCATGTTAACGATAAAAGTAAAATTTTATCGTTAATCTAAATTTAACAAGCATGGTGCAATTCTTTACAAGTATCTTGTTCTAACAAACAAGAGACATACAAATTAATTCAATCATCCATCGCATTCATACAACAACCAGCACCGAATAAATATGTATAACATTAACATAAATTATATAAAAGGTGAATATACAATTTGCAGTGGAATAAATAAATAATTTTATTTTAAAATAGAATTCTCACCTTGCTCGGTTTCATCTCTAGTCAATTTCACCGCGTAGATCTCGTTTTTCTCATTCCAACGCAACTGAAATTTCTTGATTCTGAAATTGTATGAACAAGTTATAGTTATTCACACACTTAATTACAATATAAAAAAAATTAAGACTTTAATTACATTTCCCAATTAGAATTAAGGCCGTTGTTTTTCTGAATTCCATCGTCTTCTCTTCTGAAATGTGGAAACCTGTTGAACCCATGAGCATCTTTGCGCCACAAATTCTTCATCCACATAACATGATTCTCCATTATAATTGTTGAGTTTGTCCATCCCGTTGTTGGCTACATTTTTGCCGTTGAAATCGCTTGGAATTATTGAATGAATTGGGAGAAAGAAGAAGAAGAAGATTGAAGTGATGGGGCCATTGATTTTTTTAATTTTTTTTGAAGTGGCGGTTATCAAAAATGAGGAGAGATAGATTAGGTTTAGATGGCCGCTATATTTTATTTTTTTTAATGTCAATTTTTACACAAAAACCCGAGTTCCCTAAATAACTCCAATTAACATTTAAAATGTAACTTTTATCTTTTTATCGTATTACAAATACAAACAAAATTCAATTTTCCATTATAGCCTTTTCATGTAATCTAACAAAATCAAAAATTTAATCTTTTCATTGAAACAAATTCACATTACAACAGGTTCTTCTTAGCGTAAACAATTTGACGCTAAAACATATTCTTCTTAGTTGAAAACAAAATAACGCTAAAAACGTTCTAATAACACATAAAAGAATATTCTATGTTTTTATTATTCTACATGTTAACAATTTTTATGCATAAAAAAATGATTTTTTTTTTTAATTTAACATAAATCTTATTTACAAAAGTGATAATTTGTTTTAACACAAATCTTAACAAAAATGTGATTTTTGTTTTAACATATATTCTCTTAACAAAAATGTGATCTTTGTTTTAACATATTTAACATTACTAAAATAATGTTTCTTCTATTCACTAACCAAGTTTTGATAATTTATATGACATGTTTATGTTAACATAAAAAGATAATTTTATGTATTCACAAACTTCTAACCTCACCTAGCAGAATAAAGATGCTAACTTTATTTCAAACATGAAATATATGTTTACAACTATTTCATAACAAACATGATATATATTTAATTTAACAGTCCTCTAATTAAGATAATTGTTAATTTCAACAATTTAACAAACATACCACTAATAGATCAAATCAGCCCAAACGTGGTTACGATTTACAAATATTAATTATATAATAAAGGAATATGATTTCATTGCTCCAATTTATTGTAATTTCCACTTATTACACTGTCATTTATTTTAGTTCTATATTATGTGTGTATATATATATGTATATATTTGTTATATTAATTTCCCCTAATTTAGAGTTACAATATTTAATTCTCATTTGTACTAATTGCAACCTTTCTGGCTTCATTACCATTTATTTCCACATTTATTTCCCCTTAACACCAACGATTACAATTGTAAATTTTCCTTTTATTATAAGTAACGTTAATTAATATGCATAAGTATCGGAGAACGTTTCAAATTCAAAACTACATTTAACGTTTATCTAATATTAATAATAACTAGCATTGATTACTTGTGTTTTTGGATGGATATAGTATCAATATATATATATATACATATATATATATATATATATATTTAACGTACTTATTACGTGTATGCTTATTTCTAAATTTCTATATTTACTCCTTTACAAAATTTGTTAATTTCAATTTATTTACAATCTAGTCCAAACTACTTACTAGAAAAATCATTCTTATATTTTGACTTGCTAAGATTTAAAATCCTATTAACTTTTGTTGATTACATTAAAGAGAAAAATGTAATTTCTTATCCAGTGTCACATTTTACATACAAATGAAATTTCCATTGTCTTCCTACTTTCTAATGTTTTATATTACAACAAAAATATAATATTTATTGTCTTCACTTTTCTAATATTACAATAAAAATATAAATTTTTCCATCCTTATATTATATTATAAAGAAATGTAATCCTTTCGTTTCTTATATTACATTTATGAAAAATGTAATCCTTTCCTTTCTTTTGAAATCTTTCATTTTCTTTTGCAAAATGAAATCTTTCATTTCGCCTTTAACTACATTGCAAAAGGTAACCTTTATCTTTTATTACATTGTAAAAGAAAAGTAATATTTTCTCTCTTACCTTAATTGCATGAAAAATATAATCTTTCCTAATGTAATCCTTTTCTTCTCTTTTCTAATGTATGTTCACAATTACATAAATGACAGATTTTAACTCCTAACATAATTGACAAAAATTTGTGCTAACATGAATGACATATAAAAATAAATTTTATATATTCACATTCTTCTATGAATACTAATGACATATGAAAGGATATTTCTATTTGTTTTCATTTTCTATGCATTCTAATTATCATATAAAAGTATAATTAACATGTTCACATTTTTCTATATATCCTAATATCAAAATAAAGAACATTTATTTGTTTTCATCCAATGTGTAATCACAAAACGACATTTTGATTTTTTTTCCTATTATTATTTAAATAAATTATTTTAAATAACTTAAAATAAATTTTAAATTAGCCCCAAAATTCAGGGTTGTTACACCGGAGGATAGAGTTTTCCCTTATAATAACCAAACATGCTTGGTACGTTTTAAAACGGATCATTTTGATGTTACTACAAGTGCATAGTGTCAAAACAACTTCAAATATAAATGTATAAATCATAGACGGCATAGGTACCATGTATTATGTCGCCATATAGGTTTACAACTAAAATCGAAAGTCGCGTATTGGAAATTTATTCCATCTATGAACCAAGGCAAGGGATCGTCCTTTCCGATTTGAGGAACTCTAGCCCGTGCCTCAGGAATCACCCGCAAGTGCACCTGGAGCGGCAGGGTCAGTCCACACCTAATGTTTGTGGATTAGTAATTCCTGAACAATACGTTTCCCTGCCCTATGGAAAATAAAATCTGGTCAGTATGTCGACCATCAAGGCCTTTTAATCGGCCATATTTGAGGTACCTCGCTATCCATCATACACATAAGTAAAATGTCTGGGCTCCATACCATGACACTACTCCTGGCTAGAAAGAAACACATGTCCTCGCTGCTGTCCTCTCCCATTTCTGGTTCATACCGGGGTGTGAGGCTCGCGAATTAACGCTATACACAAAGTTGTGCTATTTAAAGCTGTGCTTTGATCATCAACCACAAAGCCCTGCTTTTCAACAAAAGCTTTGATCCATGCAACTCAGCATGCCACATTGTCAATCCATACCATACCATTGATTTCTACCAATATATAACCTCTAAGCTTGTACGTCTTAGAGAAGGGTGTTAAGCAAGAGAGTAAATTCTCCACCACCAAACAGATATATATTTAGCAGAGATCAAGGATTACAACACACAATACAATGTCAAACATAATCCATTTACAAGTCCGTTCTGGGTCTAAACGAAATCAGAGGCACCTTATTTCTTATCCCATATGTCCAATATAGGAGAGAGGTCCTCGCATATCCGGTCGATCTCCAAGTACGTTTGGATGATCACCACTTATATCCTTGTCTCGGGGGATCAGCCCAATCAAGACATCAGTAATCATCCATTCGATGTGAAGATCTATGGTCTTCAACCACTGTCTTCGTATCTTCTACTTTTAGTCGTCGTAACAGTTATTCAGAATGGGTTAAACCCGGTCATTCCGAATAACTCACGCCTCTTATAACCATGTGATATATAAAAGTAACATGCATCTCATTCCAATCCAGAATATTCTTTTATTCAAATGTTCATTACCTTTGGGGAAAAGTTCCCACTAATTTTACCAAAGATAAATTCTTTTAAACTTGTAGTTTAATCTTCCTTTGGATATCATTTTAAAAGATTTTATTTTATCTTTTCACAACTTAAACCAGATTAAGGTTTATCAAACTAGTCGGGATTATCAAGCCTTACCGAAGTAATCATTTATTTTATTATTTTCCCAATCCCAACCTATTCGTCCCATGGAGCAAAACTGGTGGTACTCCATATTTAACACCCATAGTGTTATCGATAAATTTAATTACCATTTATCGTTTCGAATCTAATTAAAGATTTAACTATCGCATGGAGTAAAGCTGGTAATACTCCATCTCGATCATTTCTCCTGTTTGATAAATGTAATTATCTCTTTTTATGTTTCAATCTAATTAAAGATTCATTAAAACACTAGTTCAGTTTTAATCCCAAACATCATTATTTAATGATTATTTAACTTCTAAAATTTTATCTCGCCTTTACTTGGGTTAAAGAACAAATGTCTTTTAAAACACCGCTCGCAGTAAACCCAAAATCATCTTCCATTAATATGGAATCTTCACGGAAACCTAAACAATTTATAATCGATATAAATTTCCATATCCGACCAGTACTACAAGTGGAATAACGACAAGACCTTTTAAATTCCATAAATAGTAAACGCCTTCCTTCACAGAAACTCATCTCGATTATTATTAATCAAATTGCATTCAATTCCAGTTTAATTAAATAAACTGGAAAACTTCATTAAACCTTAATTAAAAGATTTATTCCATTCATAACTAGGTTTAAGAACGGTATTAATGAAGATACCATTCACAACAAACCCAAATCCAATTTGCCATTTCTAAAAATCATTGCATTATTATTAAAGTTATTAACTAGTTCATTCGGATAAAATATCTTTCATCTTTTCAAATACGGAATATTTCATCTAAAATCTTTCCAAATCATTTATTATGATTTTACATAATTTATTCATATTTTTAGTAATTTTAATAAGGCCTTTACAATCGGTTTCCAATATCGGCCACCGAACTGCATCCATAACGACCTTTTTCAAAACTGATTTGGACATATTTTAAAATCTAACTGTCCAAATTTAAATCTCACATATTCATTGGAAATATCTTGTCAATACGAACCCAACGGTTCCGGATTTTCGAGAATCCGACGGTCGGATCTCCCGTCATGTCAATTCGAAATTCATGGTTGAAATTCGCGAACGGTCGATGTGCGGCACGTTCTATTCAAACCATTCAAATATATATATATATATATATATATATAATATTTTGTCGATTCTCATTCAAAAACGTATTTTATAAAATGTTATAAATTCATTTAAAAATGATTTCACTTCCATTACTAATTTAAAATAAAATTGAACATTACATTTTCATCATAATCTCAAAAGGATAATATTTTCAAAATGTTATATTTTGAAATTCAATCTTTTCGATATCCATTATAAAATTGAATAAAATTGATATAAAATCCGTTCGAGTTAAAATAGCGTTTATATACTTAACTCGGCTTCACATTTTTATATTTTCGTGTCCATCCAAAATCGGACATCAAAATCAACTTCCAATTCTCATTGAATATTATATTCCAAAAATATTCACATTCATTCGGGAATGGAATAAAATCTCAACCAATATCCATATAAATAAATTAATATGGATTACATTCATCATTTACATCCAACGATAGTTGCAAACAACTATCAACATCCAAAATGACATCCAATGTGCATTTTATTTTTATATAAGCTTCAATCAAATAATTGACGCTTACATAAATCCATCAATCAATCGATTAACTGCAAATTCACACAAGAGAGATGTGTGAGTCAAATATCATCCCAAGACCCATGTGCGATTTTCATCCAACAACAGTTATTTAATAAATCATCACTCACATACAATGCACAGACCATAGCCACAAATAAATAAATGCTCAACTACTAAATGCCATTTAAGGCCGCCACAGGTGTCCATCCACGGAGTATGAAATGTGAGTGTCACATATTCTTACAATGCAAGGAATTTGTGAACAATTCATGTGTTGAACTCCAAAAGGGATATTATAACTACATGATGCAATTTCTAACTGGCAACATAAAATGCATAACTAAGAAATCATGACATAATAGCCTAGCAATAATATTTTGGTGAGCAAGTTCTCACTCATAAGCTAAACCAATCGCCACGACACTTCTAATGTAGAACTCTTGTCGCGTGCTCGCCGTTTTGTCGTTTTTCGCACTCGAATTCGCCTTTTTGGCTCTAGAATTTTCATACGACCTCCAGTCTTCACGAAACTTTGTTACTAACACAAACGCGTTAATCGGGACAACTTTTGCCTAGTGCGCTTTCTTCCAAAAATGCACCAATTCGCCAAATTCATGAATCTTCGCTCCAAAACTGCAGACTTCAAATGCGTTTTTGGAGCAGCTCCAAATTCCAAAATTCGATTGTGATATATCAAAATCGAAGAGAAAAACGTGATCTACAAATTTAGTATTGTGGAGTTTCGGCCAGAAATGCACGGATTGAAAGTTATTGAGGAAAGAAGAAAGAGGGTGTTAATTGCAAAATGGATTTTTGGAAAAAGAGGGTTTTTTTAGCGATGTGGGGCCCATGGCCGGAGGTGGTGGCCTGAGGGCGGCGCAGGGGACCTAACGTGGGCTGGGGGGTGGCGGCAGGGCGGTTATGGTGGTGGAGATGGGTTTTAGGGTTAGGGTTTGAGAATGGAGAGAGAGAGAGAGAGGAGGAGGAGAGAGAGAAGAGGAGGAGGAGTGGGGGTGGCGGCTGGCCGACGACGGTTGGAGGAGGGAGGAGGAGCGGCGGCAGCGGATGAAAAGGAGAGGCCTTTATTTTTTAGGAAAGAGGAAGAAAGAGGAGGAAGGAAGAAGTGAGAAAAGAAAAGGAGGAAAAGAACCTTGATCTCTTTTTCTATCCAATTGCCTAACTGCAAACGATCTTCGTTTGCCACGGATTTTGAAACAAGATAGTACATGTCAAGATGAGTCCAACGAACCAAGTTTCGTCGAGTTCCGAGTTCGTTTGACCTTCCGTTAAAATTATCAAAGATGCTCAAATTAGCTCCAAAAATGCGATTTTAGCGTACCTTTTCTTCTTGTACGCCCAAATGCAAACTCCAAAAATTATGGCATTTTGGATTTAACCATTATTTGACAATACAAATTAAAAAATACAGAATCGAATTATGAGATTGTCTCAATAATGTTCCTTTATAAACTGATCGCCTGTTTTTGAACAGATGGTTTTACTTCGCACAGCCACATACTAACTTCATTCGACGCGCATTTTGGAACTCAACAATGATTTGTCATTATGAATCCAAAAAAACTTATCTCGTCGAATTCTGAGCTTCCTAGCAAAATTTCACTTTTTAAGGGCTATGTGGTGATTTTCAAAATTTTCAAAAAAAAAGCTTATAAATCAATTTAATAAATTTACTGAGTTTTTTTTAAGTCAAATAAAATATAAATACTAATTTTTAAATTATTCTCAAATTTTGTTTAGTAAAAATACCCAATTTATATTCATAAATTCATTAAAATAGCTTAAATTAAATTTTAAAATTGGTTCTAAAAATACGGGTTGTTACATGGTGACATCTCTCTTAGAGGATAATGTGATTTTGATTATGTTGGGGATAGAGATGCTAGGAAGTCAGTGTCGGGCTATGTTTTCACACTTGGCGTAAACTCGATTTCATAGAGATCAAACCTGCAATCTATCGTAGCCTTGTCGACTACCGAAGTAGAGTTGATATCGATTGTGGAAGCAACAAAGGAAGGATTCTACTTACTTCAGATGTTGGATGATCTTTCAATGGCGCAGCGGACAGTAGAGCTATTTTCAGATAGTCATAGTGTGATTCATCTTGAAGAAAATCAGGCTTATAGCTCACGGACGAAGCACATTGATGTCATATGTTTTTTTCTTCTGCTTGAAGAAGAACGAGATAAGATCAAATTAGTGAAGGTGAGTACTTTGGGTAATCCTTCAGGTATGATCACAAAGTCACTTCCAAAGACAAGTTTGAGCATTGCTCGAACTTGATCAGTTTGCTTCCTGCTACTTGAGTGACATGAGGGGCTGACCCAACAACTAATTCGTTGATTGATGAATATATTTAAATCGAGGTAGAGTGTTAAAATTGAATGATTTAAATCTATGCCAATTTTATTATAAAGAAGATTTTGATTGATTCTTGTAATCAATTAATTATGGTCAACAATTGGAAAGATATGAGACGAGATTATTAGATTTGATAAATCAATCAAATCTAGATATATATGGCAACAAAATGGAAAGATAAGAGAAAAAATTATTTTATTTGATAAATCAATCAAATATATGTATACATGGAAACAATCACAAATATGCAAGAATTACATTAAAACCAAATCAAGGAAATCAAGAAACTTTTCATGCTTATCTTGAGGCAAGTGTTCATCCTTACTCTTATCACAAGCTAATAGTGCTCTCTTCTGTATATCATCAATAAGATCTCTATTTCTGTATCAATTATAGGATGAGAAATTTATATTGAGTATTTGTATTCTTCTCTTATTGTACCCCCTCTTGAACTGAAGAAGAATAAAAGAAGTTGTTGGATCTACGTGGACGTAGGATATTCATATCCTTCGAACCATGTTAAGTCTTCTATGTCTCTTATTTCTGTTATTGTTTTTGTAAGGCTGCATAATTGATTTCTTTTGTTCCATTAGTATCTAAATAAACAATACTAGATCCAGATCAAATACGCTTCTGCTCAAATTAACAAAAAATTCACTGTATAATATTCAATGCAAAATCATTATATTCCATATCAACATTCTCCTAAAGGTGGTAAGCACCATTGTTCAAAATGGTTGATACACTTGGGCATGGTGAAAGTGGTCATGGTTTCGATCTACGGGATCTAACCCACTTGTCATGTAGTATATTATATACTTTATAATCTTGTATATAAGGTAACTAATTTCAAAAAGAAAAACCAAAAAAAAAAAAAAAATTCGTTAAGGTCTAAATATACAACAAGCAAATTGACGTGAATTTGTTATGACCGAATCACCATTAATCTTCTTGTATTTACTTTTCCAGCATCATATTTCTGTTGTATTTAATACTGCTAATTTAAATGAAGTTGTTTGTCTACTTTTTATGCATACAAAGTGTATTTGTTTTTTTCCTTTCAATTTTGCACTAACTTTACCATTTTATGTCAATTAATAATATATATTTAAATATGATGAAAACAAATAATTACAAACAATCATCTCCCTTTTTAGGCGTACCTTTCGTAACACAAATTGTATATTCACCCTACGCAAAAATGGTTTTCCTATATACTTCACAAAAATTCAGAAACAACGACTCAAAATGCACGAATTGACAATAGTATTCATTGCAGCCGCTAACTCATATGATCTTCCATGATATCCACCTTTAGATTTAGTATAACAAAATCGTACTGCATCTAATTTGTGAAGCTATCCCATCATACGATTATTTGCATGTATTTTAGTAAAATGGTGCAGGACCCAAGTCTTAAGAGACATATAGGTGATCCAATTGCTAATACAAACCAAAAGTTTTCTGTAATTTTTGTATTTAAATATCTCTAAATAGTTATATTCCCTCTCAGCATAATGCATCTATCATGAAAACAACTAATACACGAACTCTTCCATTAGCTAATAAATAAATAAATATTAGGTTCAATTTCTTGAAATCAAACTTCAAAAGACATTTTAAACTAGGTCCTTGCAATTTAATTACTGAATAATTGCATATGGTTATGAAATCATTTAGTGAATAATTATTTAACTATCTGAAATTATTTTGTGAATACCTACGGATATTTTCACAATTTTTTTGATAAATAATTACGGAAATCTCTACGATTTTTTTAAAAATATACTCTTTTTTTCAATTTTTGATGAATAATTGCAGAATTTTCTGCAATTTTTTAATATAATTATATAAATGCCTACAATTAATCATTGAATAATTACATAATTTTTTTAGCAAGGCCAATAATTATGTAAATTTATGTAGTTATTCGATTACTTAATTTTGTGGACCTAATATATATATATATTCGATAAATTTTAGAAGCCATGTTTTTCTACCAGGAAATAATGTCAAAAATGATATTATGGTTAAGGTCGAAGAAAGAAACCGAAATCAACAGTTTCTCGTGAATTCAGCCAAATACCGTTATTCCTTGACATCCCCTCTTTGGGCGTTTTATCAATTTTTTTTTTATCAGATTGTTCAGTGTATTTTGAAATTTAATAGACACTTAGCCAAGCTGTCCTAATAAATAATCCCCTATTAAATAATTAATGCAACTTATATCATTAGATTTAATCGATTACTTTTATTTAATGCAAAAAAAGACAACTCAGTTCCGCCTAAGTTTCCTCAAAAGCCCCTTCCCTTTTCACATAAATATCTTTACCATCTCCAAACCTCTCCATTTTTATCAAAAAGTCCTCCAGATTAAATAAAATGATAAGGGCGAAAGTGCTGTTCATTTCTCTCCCCTTATTCTTCTTTATCCTACCCGCATTCTCTCTCCAACTCAAGCTCTTCCGAAGTCCGCTCGGATCCAATCCGCTCCATACCCGATTGGACCAGATCCGCAGCCTAGTCCATCACGACCACATCCGAAATCGCTTCATCTCCGCCTCGCTTGCCAAAAAAATAAACCCTGAATGTACTGGATCCACTCAACCGCCGCCTCCTTTGCCTTCGTCATTCGCAATGCCGATAAGGTCAGGCGCGTATACGGGTACGGGTCAGTATTTCGTTCGGGTTCGGGTTGGCACGCCCGCTCAGAAGTTTTTGCTAGTAGCGGATACGGGTAGTGATTTGACTTGGGTTAAGTGCCGCAGCAATGTAAACGGCAACAGCAGTAAGAGGGTTTTCGTCGCGGAAAAATCGAGAACGTTTCGACCAATAAAATGCTCGTCCGATATGTGCAAACATCAGCTGCCGTTTAGTCTGACTACGTGTCCTTCCGAGAATGCGTCATGTGGATACGATTATGGGTGAGGCGTTAATTACATTTTTCAAGTTTAATTTAACCTTTTTATTTTTATTTCTAAGATTGGGACTGCCATAGTTTCGCCCAATTTCGCTTGGTAGGTCAATCATAAATGTTGATCTCTGCCATTAATGGTGAGATTGTGATTGGATAATTTAACGATTCAAGTTTTCTTGTAATTTGGGACTTCAGCAATCTACGGTCTAAAGACCTTATTTCCTGATTGTACTGCTTTGCTGGGTATACATTGTAGACCCAAATGAGTAAAATGAAAAGCAAATTTCAGTCAGAAAATCATTGAGCAAAAAAATGTATGTATGTCTACTTTCTTCCTATTAGTATATGGCAAAGTTATGTAAGCAAAAACATTGATGTTGGCAAAGTTATGTAAGCAAAAACATTGAGAAGTTATGTGAGCAAAAACATTGATGTTGGCAAAGTTATGTAAGCAAAAACATTGATGTGGAACACGAGATGGCTGCGGGTAGTTTTTATTTTAATTGCTTGCACAGAAGTATTAATGCACCCACTTCTAAGACATTTTGCCTGCGTTTGTATGGATGAAAAATTAAATGTTCTTTTTCCCCTGTAACAAATGGTTGGCTGGCTCACACTGCATGGATCATAAATTGGCAGTTGTATGTATTTAGTGCACATACTTCTTTTATACTTTCCTGTCATTTCTGTTTCACTCAACCACTTTTGATTTTATCTTCTAAAACAAAATGGCTACATTACCTCTTTTAACAACTACCTATAAAGTATTGGATGTATGGATCCTACTTACAGTGTGATAATCTAGACAAATGTATGCCTGCCTTCAACATATATAATCATATAATTAGAACATTGCACCTTCTTAATCATT
The DNA here is from genome assembly GCA_030737875.1 of Allium sativum. Classification (NCBI taxonomy): domain Eukaryota; kingdom Viridiplantae; phylum Streptophyta; class Magnoliopsida; order Asparagales; family Amaryllidaceae; genus Allium; species Allium sativum. The sequence goes on along the minus strand of CM060922.1, from coordinate 351,695,279 downwards.
GTAATTTAATACAGATATTCAGATGGATCGAGGACACAAGGATTTTTCGCACATGAATCAGCCACGATAGAACTATCCAACGGTCACAAACAGAAGCTAAAGAACCTAATAGTAGGATGCACATCAAAGTTCATGGGCTCAAGCTTCCGTTCAGCGGACGGCGTCCTAGGTTTAGGGTACAGCAACATATCCTTCACTTCACGTGCCGCTTCCCATTTTTCCGGAAAGTTCTCCTACTGTTTAGTAGACCATCTCAGTCCTAAAAACGTCTCCTCCTACCTCACCTTCGGCCCTAACAAACTTATAAACTCTTCCACCTCCCGTGAAACCCATCTCCTTCTAGAACACTCCTTGGAACCCTTCTACGCAGTCAGAATAATCGGCATTTCTGTCTCAGGCGAAATCCTAAAAATTCCGAGATCAATCTGGAACTTCACCAAAGGCGGTGGCACCATTTTAGACTCCGGCACCAGCCTTACCATTCTAGTAGAGCCTGCGTACAAGATAGTGGTATCTTCCCTAAGCAAAAAACTGGAGTCCATTCCTAGAGTCAATGTCGATCCTTTCTCCTTTTGCTACAATTGGACCAACGTTAACAGTAGTTTCCAAATACCAAAGCTAGCAATACATTTCGACGGTGCATCAAGGTTCGAACCTCCTAGCAAGAGTTATCTGATCGATGTCGAAGACGGAGTCAAGTGCCTAGGCTTTGTGTCAACTCCTTATCCCGGTGTCTCCACCATCGGGAACATCATACAACAGGAGCATCTATGGGAGTTCGACATCGCTAACAAACGCATTAAGTTTCAAAGGTCGAGTTGTGCATCACATTCATGATAGTTAATTTGTACGATTCTTTTTATGACGAGTTTGTCGCAAAGATGTTTTTTTTTTTTAAAAAAAAAAGGTGAATGTGCTGTAATTGTGAATGATTAGAGTTTGGATTTGAAATGGGCAAAAAAAATAAAAATGCAGAAAGGTGGGGGCATATCTTGATGTCGTTATGTTTGCCAATTTGATATGGGTCCGTGATTGAAAAGGATGGATGCTTTGTTTTCCAGCATGTACTTATGTGTGCTGGACGATTGTGTACATATATCCCCCTTTTTCTGCTTTGATTCTTGCAAGTATTAACTACACGTCTTACTGAAGCATGATTAGATGTGCAGAATCTATGTCTATGTTTCAAATTTCTGCATCATTGCTTGTAAGATAATTGGGAAAGAGTGCGTGTTAAAGATATGTAGGCTTGTGCTGAAACGTGTGAAATAAGAATGTATTGCTTTGAGCTTAAGTTGCTCAAGCAGATTCGACCAAACTTTTTGATAAAGATACTGTTGTGGTTTTCAGAAACTGTCTAAGATATGATCCAAATACACGTTTCTAAATGGCTTTAGTGTGAAGTTTACCTGTGAAATAAGATCCAGATACCAGAGCCTTTGGCTGTCGGAACATGTTCAAATATGTATTATATAAGATCGGAGCTTCTAAGCGGTCGTCTTGCTGGCCTTAACCAACCGTTGCGTTGGGATCCAGTCATATCCTATGATCCAATACACGTTTATAAATCGCTTTACTGTGAAGTTTACGACTGTGCAGGACCGGCCCTAAAATCCCAAAATAATCGAAGGTTCTAAGCAGATCGTGATATCAGAAGCTTTGGTTGTCGGAACATGTTCAGATATGCATAATATAAGGTCGGATGTCTTCAACGATCGTTATGGTGGTCTTAACCCAAGGCCACCGCAGCGGTTGGGAACCGGTCATATTTATGGAATTTCATTGCAGCGTTGTTGCTGCATTTTAGTGCGTCTGTCCTGGAACCGAGTAACATGATTGGAACATTTGCAATTGTTTATTTCATTTATAATTCGTAATGGCTATGACAATCGACCTAACACTACTGACGAGCACGATCCTTTTCCTTGAATTTTGTTCTTATTTCTTGAAGTATTCAATCCATGCATGTTGTGGTTCTGCATTAAAATATTTCGTTGTTCTCTGAAATTTGAATTAAGAAAAGGCTGGTCAATCATGTATAGTTCGATGTACCAGGTTGGGCTCACATAAACAATAATTAAGCAGCAATTAAATATAGAATGAGGGTTAATGCTACAGTTGAGAGGAAGATTACAAATTAAGTTTTCATTTTATTTTCCAGTTTAAAATCATTAATATGATGGGCTGCTAGTCAAAAAGAATATATGTGTTTGACCATGCTTCATTTAGTAAAATATAGGTGACATTATTTCAAGGTTTGAAACAGTACTGAAGAAACTTTCAGATTTGATACAGCTAATTTGAACAGTAAAAATCTTAGATTATGGAAAATAGTGGATGCACTTAGCATTGTAAATTTTGTATAATGTCCGATGTTCGTTCGTGTCCAAAACCGAAACATATTCGTTTGAGTCTAATCGATTTTCATTTAGAACATGAGTTAGAACAACAAAATTTATTCAAAAATAAATCACATTCGGTTGGCATTCGTCCGAATTCATCGTAATTCGATATATAATTGAAAAAAAAGTCTAATGAAAAGTATAAAATTTGATGTAAATAGGCATCTTCCACTGAATCCGTTCGTGCTCGACCGATTTCATTTAGAACGCGAATTATGACAACAAAATTTATACGAGAAAAACTTTCGTTCGATCATGTTCAATCCGATTTTATTTAGAACAGAAACTGAAAATAGCTACCTCTTGTTCGATCCAGTTCGACCGATTTACACATTCCACCCACTAAACATGTTAATAATATACATTTTTTGTTGTTGTATGGATTTATATGAGTTAAATACATAAAAAAGAAAATTTGGTTTATATAGAATCGGTAAGACTATATTTCATGTTGATTGCTCCATCATTCAGCATGTCTAATTTTGTTGGATCCTAAGAGGGAAAAAAAAAAAAAATATAAAACTAAATATATCCACCGAAAATTCAATCATTTGACAGCGATCAATGAAATCCTTCCAAAATATAATTACTTAATCACGTTGACCCTCCCCAGTTATGAAATAAAAAGTTATTTAAATTGGCCTTTTATCTTTTAATTTTCCATCAACTCCCAACGGAAATTTGGTAAGAATAGTTCATTTACAAACTAACATTTTTGTAATACTTAATTTTAACCTGAACGCTCTGTTTTGCTTCTTGGCGAGATCAAAGTAAAAATCCATATACAACATAATCTATAAAGATCTTACTACTTAGCCAATGGTAATTAACTTCTGCCTTTCACAATTTTGCTTAAATTATTCATAGTGAATAATTATAGAAACCAAAATACGTTTCTTATATTCAAACTTAACAGAAGAAGAACCATTTCGGAGCATATTTCATATTACCCGTAAAACAATTTTTGAGACTTTTTCTGTTTCGGTGCTTTTTATTTGATGAATCAAATGTGTACAAAACTGAAAGTTAATCTTTATGTTTAATCTTTTTTTTTTTTTTTTTAAGTAAAATAATTGCGGTGTCTACAATAAATATTTTTGTATACAATGCAAAGATTTGGATTATACTGAAAATTAACAATCGTGTTGTTTGTTAAAAACTGTTTTAGGAATGATGACCGTGCATTGTGAAACTTAAAGCTCGTGTTTTGCAAAAATGCTCTAATAGATTTGTTAGTAATTACATAAACTTCTTTATTTACATCTTATTAGCATGAACTCATACTATGCACGTGATATGTTAAAATAGTGTAACTTAAAGCTGCTAAAATGTTAGCATGATACTTGAAATGGTAATTTCGAAACAAGTAAAGAAAATGCTGAACGATGATGAGATGTAGGGAGCTTGTTGCATGAATATGTAGCAAAACTCTAAATGATAATCTATTGAGGTGTGACGAAATAGTAGATATGACATACTTTGGTTTTTATAACATAACTCTTACGAATAAGTATTCATTCTTCTTTCCTCGTTGTAGGAACGAGATATTAGTTAGATGGAACTAAAATAACAATTAGACAAAATAACTATATTTTAGGGCACTATGTTGAAAAAAGGCCATATTGCAATATAATTGGTCAACATTAACATAATACTTAGTTTTTTTTTTCTTTTTTCTTTTTGTTTTTTTATACGTGGCAAACTTATGTAGTGAATAATATGTATGCATCTTGAGTTATAAAATAAAATAGCTTCTTTTTCGTCATTTTTTTTTATATAAATTATCTTAAGATATTCCTATAGTTTGGTATTAGAGCCTTTATTCTAAGGGTTCCTGTGAACTAAGCGAAGCTACGATATAATTTTCCAAATATCAAATTTGGGAATAGAAACTAATACCCATTTTTACTCATATAACACCACCAATTTTTTATGGTGACAATTATCAGGTCTGGACTATCAAAATGGTCGTCTATCTTAATGCATTAAACCTTTGGGAAGCTATAGAGGAGTATATATTTGTAACGTTGTTTTTATAATAAATGCATTAAATGTATCGTTGTGGTAATATAATATATTACCGTATTATCATAAATATATTAAATGCATTAGATATTGTAAGTTAAATGATGCATGTTTGTGTTTGAAATAAGAATAAATATATGTATTATTATTCAACGTATTTAGCTAATAATATATAATGCAATGGAAAAAATAAAATGGTTAGAAGCACAACTTAAAACTGTGCAAAGAAATTTTCAAACTAGAAGTTGTATAGCTCAAAGTCCACGTCCTTAAATCCTGAATTATGAAAAAAAAAAAAAGACAAAGTTTACAAGTTTGAAATTTTGACAAAAATGTAAAACCTTCTAAATTAGAATTATGCGAAAAAGATTGAGAATCAGAAGTTCATCACAAATTAATAAACTTGATATACGTGTGTGTGTGTGTGTGTGCGCGCATAGGAACCTAGAGTTCCTCAATCAATGAACTTGAAATACTTCGTAATTTAAAAGTTTGAAGCTTCGTTGAAACTGTGTAAAATAATAACATCGTACTTCTTAAAGAAGTTACATCATATGGGGCAATGATGATGCATCCAAAGATTTCACAATTTTCAAAATGAGTTGTATCTTGCTTATATATTTACATTTACATATTGTACTCAAGGATAGATTTTAACAACTTGAAGTTGTTTATATATTTTATTTGAACCAGAAGTTCAATATAGTTCCAAACCAGATGTTTTGGACATTATGATACGATCTTTAAGATTCACATTGACATTTCTTGATAAGCAAAAATTAATGATTTAGAACCTTATAAACAATTAAATTGATAACTAGAATGAGAAAGAATTTGCAAATCTATTACATGTGCAACACGTGGATGCACGTATATACACATATATGTGAATATTTAATTAACAACCTGAAGTTGTTATGAGCTCATATTATAAATTATGCATGTATTATTTAGTAATTGAAAAAAAATCAATTGATATCAGTATTGAATGACCTGAAGTCATATGCATATTCAAATGATCTATATAATTAGAAAATTCCTCAAGTTACTAGATCAATGAATGCATCTTATCAAGTAATAAGAGCATTAATCTCCTACAATTGAAATACCTACAATGCATTTGCAAGCAATAATGTGATAATGGATCAAAAATGAGAATCCAAAGAAGGTCAATTATTTAATGTGACAATGTTTGTCAACATCGACGGGGAAGATAAATGGATATAAGTTCATGTTGATCATTGGTGTTAAATATTTGATAACATATTGAATTATGCAAAGTATAAAGTAACTTGCATAAATTATCAATTATGTCCCTAATAGGCTTTCTCCAATATATATTTGAATCCCTGAAGGATCAAAAGGTATAAATCACAGCTGAAAATTGTGGTATAAAAGCTAGTTCTAAATATATTTGGAGTAAGTCATAAAGATGTCAAATAAGGCAGGTGGGTGTTCTTGAAGAAACACTTAAGGGTGTCTTTAACGAAACCCATAACATGATTGTTAAATAACCCTAGTAGGGGTTTAGGTACCTAAAGCATGATAATTTTTGGGATCTCAATAAATCATGTATAAGAAATAATCATCGTTGATAAATTAATAAATAATAAAGAGCTTATATTTATAAATGGATTAAAAATCCCATATTAGAGGGAAACATGATTGGCCATCATGAAATTCTCCTAAATAAGATATATGGACTTGTAGTCCACAAGATATGGATACGTTGTCCATAAGATAAAATTAGAAATGTCTAAAACGGCAAAAGCACACTAAAGTTATTGAAGCACCTTACGTTGTCAACAACATGTTATGTGTCATGAGCATTATACTTTCAGAGATAATTGAATTGATTAAAAGTATTTAAAAGGGTAAAAATACCCTGAAGGTATAAATGATGAAAGTATACAAATTTCGGAAGAATTTAAATAACTTTGGTAGTGATAAAGAATGCAAAGAGCAATAAATGTAGATTACAACATTCATTTAAGTATTATTGTGATGAAAATCTTGATATAAATCATGGTGTGTAGATCACTTTTTGCTTTCAAGAATTGTTGTAATGAAACTCTTAGTATCCGTTGAAGTAGTAGTTGCGATATGCAAACTTATTAAAATATATATGTTCATGAAGAATATAAATAACATTTGTTGTCATAAAGAATGCCAAGGACATGTACGATAGATACGTTTCTGAAGAATATAAATAACATTTGTTGTTGTAATGAAACTTGTTTTATTCATCAAATGTGTATTGCAATATGCAAACCTGATTGAAACACAAAATCGTAAGCACATGAAGTGTATTCATAAATGAATATTAGTAGCATACAAACCGCAAAAGGAAGGCTTTTTAAATAAGAAATTGAAATGATAATAATTAAGTTATGAGATACAAGGCACGACTTGTTGCACAAGGTTTCCCGCAGAGACCAGGTTTTTGTTTGATCTAGATTAACCCTAAAGGCGGTGAATAGGGTTTACTGGAGTTTCAAATAATGTTAAAAAATATCAGAATATAGAGTGCAGCAGAGAAAATAAATGCAGAAAGTAAATAACAATGATTTTATCCAGCTACGACAAACCCTGTCTACTGCTGCATTCACCAAGGTTTTTTACTAGAATTAAAACAAACTCCCGCATACAAAAACCTATAAACTCATGACTCTCTCGCTAACTGCCTATACAGTCTTGTACACTCGCAAAACCTGTTGTTGTTCTAATTCTGCGCTCAAAATCCTGTGCCGATCTAGAACCCTAAAATCAGAATTTCCCGAATTACAAACCCGTAACTCGTAGACCCTAGTTAAAATCGTATAACTAGAAGACCCTAGTTTTTACAGAAAATACTAGAAAACAAATAGACAATTTACAGAAGTAAAAACAAAACAATAAAAAGGAACCTTTTATAATTGTAATGCCCCCCGGAAATCGGACTAGTCAAAATTTTCGAAAAGCTATAAGCTGGATTCATTCCCAATAACTTACATTGGCATTCCCATTCGTCCTACCAAACTCCTCAGATCTGACTGGCTTCCTCTCATATCTAAGATTGAATCCAGGCTTGCAAGATGGAAAGCAAGCTCTTTATCCTCAGCTGGCCGCCTCATCCTTGTCAAATATGTCCTTTCATCCATGCCTTCTTATTGGATGTCCTTCCAAAAGCTTCCTTCTTGGGTTGTCTACAAAATTGATTCAATTCGTAGCTCTTTCTTATGGAATGGTGGTAAAATTAAACAGTTAATTAATTGGCAAATAGTGTGCCTTCATAAAGATCATATGGCGGCCTTGGAGTCCTTGATCTTGCCTCATTTAATCTTGCGTTGCTCACCAAATGGCTATGGCATATTCTATCGCCTGGACACTACATTTGGAAAGATTGGATTTTGCTGCGCCATTATAACTCTAACCCCTTTCTTGTTCTTCACTTCCCTCCACTATCATGACCTTCACCATTCTGGTCCGTTGTTTTATCCACTCTCCATCGTGTCAAATCTCTTTTTCATGTGAAGGTTCGTAATGGTGAATCTTGTTTATTTTGGTTTGACATTTGGAAGGGGAAGCTTCTCATCTCTTTATTATTCACAAATTTAGCCTCATTAAATCATTCCGGCCTCTTAACTGTTGCTGCGGCTTTTGAACTCGACCGATTGGGATTTTTCCCTCCCTCATTTTTTGGGCTTAACACACTTAACGAATTATTCTATATTGGATCGATCCTAAATTCATTGCATTTAACCCGTGGTCTTGATACTTACATTTCGGCTTTGGGCCCTTCAAAAAAAAATTCTATCGCAGCCTGCTACAAATTCTGAACCCACCCAGGCCGTAACTTCTCCTTCTCCTACATTTGGAAATGCCATCTCCCTCCTCGTGTTATCCTCTTCCAATGGAATTTAATTCATGGTTGTATCAATACCAAGGACAGGCTTCGTCGTTTCAACATCAATGTTGATCCCATTTGTGTGCTTTGCAATCACAAAATGAATCCCTCTCACGTCCCTTTTTTATTGCGATTTCTCTTTCGTAGTTTGAACTGTAATCAGTTCATTTCTGCTTGGCTTCATCTCCTCAGTTCAATCCTTCTTTGAATATTGGCAGCATATCCCCCCTGACCCGAAGCTTGATTCCTTGGTGGCTTTCTTCTTCTGGAGTATATGGCTAGAACAGAATGCTCTCGTCTTTGGTAGACCCAAGAGGCTAATGATAGGAAATGTTATCACATTCTGCATCTTTTCGAACTATGGACAGGCACATGTAGGCATGCTCATTTCAGACTTTCACTCCCAAGGCCGTTGTCTCTAGGGACGCACGACAGTAGCTCCCTCTTCCCATTCTGATGTTGAGCTTGGGGTTAATGCTGCACTGCCATATACTATTTTGGTTTTGTACTCGTATGTTCTGTCGCTTGTTGCCTATGTTCATATTATGTGATATATTTTGGCTTGCTGTAAGGACATATATGTCCTAGACTTTATTGCCACTGGTTGGGCCTGTCAACTAGATTATATATATATATATATATGCGTAATCGGCTGTGTAGCTCCACGTTACACACCCGTCTTCCTAAAAAAAATGTCAACTACCATCATATTTGATAAATATGGAACAACACTAAATGCATTGGATAGTTTAACAAATATAACTTACCATAATATTCATTTAATTCACAGGGTTTTCTTAAATACAACATAAACAAAATTACCATACATTTATCATTGTGCAACTCTGATGAGATGGACATCGATATTCATTCCTGCACACTCGATAAACATGTTAGCATGGCTTGAACGATAAAAATGCACTATTAGAAGATGAAATAACAAATAATAAACACAAATATTTTATTAACAAAGCAGCTCCATCACTGCCACTTGTGACTGCCTATGTACCTTTATCTAATTGGGTAAACAATTAGATACAGGATCAAGCCAATGTAGTTTTTCTTTACACAAAACATTTCAAATCAATATTTAGATCAAAATATACTCTTTGTATCAAGTAATAGTAAAACACTCTGCAACTACTCGTTTTGAAAGATATCTATATATCTCTTATAGAACTTCCTTTTAAAAGATAAACATCTTCCATTTTAAATACCAAGAAACTCCTTTGTAGTAAAATAGATTATAACTCCAAACTAATCATCAAGAAAAGAAATACTTAAAAATATTGTTTTACATAAAACATTTGTTAAAGTAATGCATTCCGAAAATGCAATTATGGCTATTAAACTGTAGGTATTTTATGTCTGTCTCAGTCCCCTACTAATCCATATGTTCTTGATTTCAAGACTTTATTCAAGTCATACTGAGTCATCTGTAACCTCAATCATCAGTCGTATATGTTGCTTGCTTACCGAAGCAAAGATTGCAGTCAATATAGTATGTTGAAGTCATGTGCAACATTAAATTAAAACACAAGCTTAAGAAGTAAGTAATCGTTTAAATGATGAGTATACTCATAGTACTACTTGTTGTCTTCATGAAAAAGCTTTTTAGTACTTATCATCATTCCAAAGCAATCAAATGTCTTCCTCGGATCATCGTAATTTGCAAAAACTCACGTCAACCTACTTTGTTCTTCGTTTTGACATGTTTTGACTCTCTTTTACTTTGATTTAACATCCCCACTTTTGATAGTTTTTTTGTAATACTACGAGGATGTAACACTTCGTATTTTCTGAGAATATTAAATTAACAAATTAAAGAATGCTTAATTGTAAAAGTGAGAATTAAGGGAAACGGGTTGCACCATTGAGTTCGTCTCGGAATTCTGCTTGAGATAGAGTCCGAGTTTGCGTAAATCGAACACCGTATGAAGAAGTTATAAGCCTTAGAAGTTTGTATACGCCCAAGGAAGTATATATATACATATTTAATAATTCCAGAAGTCAAAACAGGTCTAAAATTCGAAATCAGCCAAAGGGAAGTAGGCGGGAAAATTCCCGCTCAACAGGTGTCGACCCCCCTAGGGGGAGTCGACATAGGTGTCGATCCCCCTTAAGGGGAGTCGACCCCCCTACAGGGGAGTCGACACAGGTGTCGACCCCCTTATAGGGTGTCGACCCCTTTTCCAGATCTGGACGAAATTTCTGGACAACGTGTTTTGGCTGATGTGTCGCTCCCTGATTCGATGTGTGACGTGGTATTCTGCTCTGGACGATTCTGATGGCTTCTAGACTGATCTGAAGGCTCTAAATCTCCCTATACACCTATAAAAAGACCCCTAAACCTATTGTTTTGTCCACACTAATTCATGAGCGTTTATATGCTGCTAAAACCTGAAGTGACCTAGCCTTCACCTTAATCAATCAAATTAGAGTTTTCAAGTTAACAATCAAAGTCTACATCAAAGGAATAGCAAATCAAATTCAGAAATCAGACCCCAGAATTCAAGATCGTTCTGTAATTTGTAAGTTCATGTTACTTTCAGAAGTAAAATTTAAATTGTGATTCTGACATTGTAATAAATCTGAATATGAGATTATGCCTATTTTTATCTGTCTTTCTACATCCATTGGATCTATCTCATTGATATTATTATGCCCATTCTTTGTCTCTTCTTTCCTTCTTCCCCTTTTATTTTTATAGCCAAGCTACTGCGAGCCTGAGCCAAATCTCATAAGAGATGAACGTACTTTGGGAAAATTGGGCGTAATATATGATTTGGACTTGACCAGCGCTAAAATTGGGAATAATATATGATTTGGACATGACCAGCACTAAAATTTGAAAAGTATTAAACTATATATAATTGGGCATAACGGATTTGTAACTGATTTGAGGACATAACACAAGTTGTATTTAAAACCTAAGGTGTATTGAACATATGACTTAAGATTTGAGGCATAAAGTATACTGGACATATGACTTGGGATTTGGGCATAAATTAAACTGAAAACATGTAAGGCATAATACATGTCGTGGTTTAAGACCTAAAAATTGGGGCATATTATATATAATAGTTTATGACTTGGAATAAAGAGATTATGCATGAAAACCTATAGTAAGATAGGGATAACTATTAAATGTGAACATGCCTAAATTGGGATTTTTGGGTAAATTAGCATGCACTGTAATTAAAGGCTATAATTTGGCATAGTTTATACTATGATCATGATTGGGGGTTTTTGGAGAATATTCTGTAGTGTGCAATATGACTAAACCTTAGGGCATGTGTTGTATTGTGAATTATGACCATGATTTTGGGCATGTAAGTTTATAGGCTTAATTTATGGTTAGGCGAGATAAGTTAATGGAACTTTAAGTGAGGTTTAATTTGTTAAACTGACTAATATGCTGAAATCTGTTAAAAGTGAATCTGTGGGGCATAACTTGAAATTAACTTTGTTGAGGTATAACTTGAGAATTGGAACATGACCAGTTTTGTGAATTTGGGATAATTAGCATATAAAATCTAGACTTGGACATGTGTGGTAAATATGCTAAAAGATAAACATGCCTAACCCGTGTTTAGATTGAGTTGCAGTGTAAAACTGCCCGGAACCGCCCGACACATCCAGTAACCGCAACAACACCTATCTAATGTGAGAGGTTAGTGCATCATGCCCAAGAAAAATCCGAGATTAGACTGAGTTGTGGTGTAAAACTGCCCGGAACCGCTAGGCACATCCAATAACCGCAACAACATAGATCTAATGTGAGAGGTTGGTGCATTAATAAATCAATTAATGCTAATGAACAAGACATGTTAAGAATGACAGGGTTAAGCTAACTAAGGCAACACTTAACCGTTATAACATGTTAATTAGACAAGAAGATGGGGTTAGGTAAATTTAGAACACTTAACCGTTATAACATGTTAATTAGACAAGGAGGTGGGGTTAGGTAAATTTAGAACACTTAACCGTTATAACATGTTAATTAGATAAGTGAGCAGGGTTAAGTTAACCTGTACAACATGATGAATGAGAAGGGTTAAGGTAATAAGAAACACCTAACCAATATGACATGATGAACGGGTGGGTTAAGTTGACATGGATGGACAACACTTAACCAATATAACAGGATGTGTGGAAGGGTCAAGTTAACATAAGAAAGCAAGCACTTAACCAATGTAACACGACAAGCGGGTGGGTTAAGTTAACTTGAATTAATTGATGACACTTAACCAATACAACATGATGAACACGTGTGGTTAAGTTAATAAGATACACTTAACCAATGTAACCTGATGAATGAACGGGGTTAAGTTACTAAGAAACACTTAACCAATCCAACATGATGAGTGAGAAGGGTTAAGTCAACAAGAAATACCTAACCAACACGGCATGATGAATGGGTGGGTTAAGTTAACACGAATGGATAGCACTTAACCAATATGACATAATGTGTGGGAGGGTTAAGTACGTATCAGATTGGTGGGTAATATTAGTAAATATAGGCCCACAAACTTAACCATTAAATAAACATGTTTGAATCAGTGGAAGGGTTAAGCACATATCGGGTTGGTGGGTAATATTAGTAAATATAGGCCCACTAACTTAACCAGTAAGAAACCCAAGTAACGGGGACCCATTTTAGCAGTAACCCACATAGATGTATCAAGGTACCCTGAAACTAGGCAGGGTGGGGCACGATTACTGGGCTGATTATAAGCGGTCAAAAAAAGCGGCAGGGGGTATGTCAGTGTAGGTTCCGACGAATTACGGACGTGCACGTACTCCGGAGTGGGAAAAAGCAGGCACTGGGTACCAGTGGTTATACACTGTGCATCTTGGTTGCTATCATAAGGATTGATACACCTTATGGTGGGACCAACACAAGGTATCTACACGCAAGAGAGGGCCGATTGACACAGACACATCGAACATTAATACAAGTAGGGAGCCAATCAATAGGGTAGTAAGGGTACATCTAACATATTCATGGCAATTAGGCAGATTGAGGTGGAATCCTCACAATAGATGTACACCTGAAGGCTACCACAATTGCGGGGATTGGGATCAGATTATCATATGATCATTTTATACAGACTTCTAGTTGGGACACAAGTTAGGCGTTGCAGAGATATAAAAATCAGAATAACAAGGTAGTAGCGAAGCAGAGAAAGAGCAGAAGCGCATTCAGTTTATCTTGCCTTATCATATCTATTCTAATCGTATGTTATCTTGTTATCCTTGTTATCACGGTATTGTCTTATATTCAGTTTATTCATGTCATGATGCTTTTGCCTATTTACATACTGAAAGTCACTGGACTTACCAGACTTAAGTCTGACCTAGTTTGTTTTGCCTCTTTTCTTCCGTTCCCCCCTACCACAAGTTCTCAGGGAGGAAATGTTACCACTTAGCTCAGTTTTCTTTCCAAGCTCGAAGATAGTCGATGTATTGTTTTGGACTCTCTCTTCCACTGCTATGGCTGGTTCATGCTTTATTGTGGGAATATCATTGTTATTTTTATGCTTCTTTTATACTTGGAAGTTTTTGAATCAAGAAAGATGTTCTATGTATTATTTTTAAGTATGATTGAGACAATTGTTGTAAAAGCTTGATTGAACCACATTATTTATAAAATGACTTTATTTTCCGCTGCTTTATTCGTCTGTCTTGTAATTTATCTGCATCTTTTACCTAAAACACTCCACCGAAGTTAAGGCATTCCCTTGGTGAGTGACCTTAACGGAGGTGGGGTGTTTCACTTGGTATCAGAGCTAAAGGTTACCGGATCGGATAAAAGATTTGAAAAATTATTTTCAAAAACGGTTTTAAAGAAAGCATTTTCTAAAGAAAAGTTTTATTTTAAAGGCATATTCCCCAAAGCCATATGCATTATCTTTTGATCCTCTGTTTGAATCCTTGTTTTCTTCTTTCTTGAGTCTCTATGGCTCCTGGCTTTCTGGGAGGCAACCTCATCGCGACATGGTTTCGTAGGCTTGATGAGCCTACGACACCTATCAAAGGGCGAAGAAGTGCCCAACCTCCATCCATAGTCGCAGTAGTTTCACCTACGGCTAATTCTCTTCCAAGCTTTGTCGGGTTTTCTGTGTGATGGAGGCAACCTTCGAGAGACTTGCCAACATGGTTCACAAAGGAGGTAAAGAGAAAGAGGCCAAAGGGGAAGAATCACAAACAAGGGATTGGAATATAAGAAGGGCGGAAGAAATAATAGATCCCGCAACAAGAGGAAGTGTCTTTATAGGAAGAAAAAGACAAGTGGTTATTTTCAGCATAGTAGGGCATGGCATCTTATCAAGGATTTCCCGGAGGACAAGGACAAGGACAAAAGACAGAATTTTCAGGAAGACAAGTGCATGCTTTCACCGCCAGTGTACCTGAGAGAGAGATAGTAAAGTCTAGTTTTTCTTTTTGATCATCCTGTTAGTACTCATTTTGATTTTAGCGCTTCACATTCGTTTATATCTGCTTCCATAATTGAGTCTCTGCACCTTAGTACTTGTATAATAGAAAATCCCATTATTGTCTCAAATCCGGTTGGTGGTTCGACTCGTTTATTTTTGGTTTGTAAGGATTTGAGAATAGCTATATTAAGTATTGAGTGTAATGCTTATGTTTTAAGGATTTCATGGGCTATGGGTTGATTCTAGGCATGGATTGGTTAGCTAGTAATTGTGAAAGAATGGTAGTTAAACTTTCGACTTGCCTCGGGAATACCCTCGAGATTTCTTGCGATCTAAGGGATCGGTTTGTCTTGGCTACCTAGAATCACTTGATGCATCTATCGACGATTTGCGATCCGTTAGAGCAGCCCAAGAGTACGCAGATGTTTTTGATTAGGTTAGGGGATTATCCCCTAAAACGCGAAGATAGATTCCGCATATATCTAATTGACAATGCAAAGCCAGTTGCATTACCTGTACGACACATGACTCCAAGAGAAAGGAAGGGCTCAGTAAAAGAGTTACTTGAAAAAGGGTTCATAAGGTGAAGTATTTCTGAATGGGGTACTCCAGTTGTTTTCGTTACAAAGGCAGATGGTTCACTTCGCTTGTGCATAAATGATATTTTGGAATGAAGAAGAACACGCTTTGCAACTAAGGGAAGTCTCAGATACCCTCCAAGCGCATCAACTTAAGGTGAAGTTCTCCAAAAATGTCATTTTTGGAGAGAAGAAGTAAGGTTTCTAGGACATGTGGTGCCCAAAGAAGGGATAGTAGTAGATCCCGCAAAAGTAGTTGCAGTGCAAGACTGGAAGGTCCCAAGGAATGCAACAGAAGTAAGAAGCTTTCTTGGACTAGCGGGATAATGTAGGAAGTTCATTAAGGACTTTGCGAAGGTATTTGCCCCACTTACAAGATTGACGGAGAAGAATCTAATCATCTTAGTATATACACTTGGTAACATGGTTAGCATCTATTTATTTTCAAGAGATAGTTCTGAGAATGTTAGCATGACACGGCGGAAGTTGTGGTGCCAAGTATACTATAAGAAAAAAAGGTGGAACGAGAGGCGACAGTAAAATAAGTTCCAACGCATATTCTGGAAACAGAAATTAAGAAGCTACGCAATCGTGAAGTTAAGAAAGTCAGACCAAATATGGAGTGAAGCTTAAGAAGATGCGATACGCACATCATACCCTTTCTGAGGGTATATCCTTGATCTCTTTTTTTCTGTATAGTTTATTTGCTAGTCCTTATCTTTTAAGTATATCCTCTTGATCCTATCCTCGATCCTTAGGTAGAATCCAATGGATGTAAACATGTGTTTGAGACATGTTATGTTTGGTGGATGCAAGTGGATGTAAGTGTCTGCTAGTGGTTGCCCGTGAACGCATATACACACATTAGGCACTAGATCGGCTCAGTCACTTTCATATTGCATATGCATAAGTGAATTTTTATATGAATTGAAACTTGATGTTTTATCATATGGATGTTGCATTTGTATGAATGATTGAGCACTCATGTAGAAGTTATAAAGTACGATTAGGAATGATTGCATACATGATGGACTCATGACACTGACATAATTCACATTAAGGAGGTCAACAGAATCTGTAGACCACCTGATTTTGCATTAGACAAGGACATATACACACACACTATGCATATGTTCATGAAAAGCATTAGAAATCATTTTAAGGACAATGGACGCCTGTGATTGAATGGTTGAGTAGATGGATGTTGGATGTTAGGATACATTCTCCTTGACTTGGAGATTTCGGGGACGAAATCCTTTAAAAGAGGGGAGAATGTAACACCCCGTATTTTGCTGAGAATATTAAATTAACAAATTAAAGAATACTTAATTGTAAAAGTGAGAATTAAGGGAAACGGGTTGCGCCATGAAGTTCGTCTCGGAATTCTACTAGAGATGGAGTCCGAGTTTGCGTAAATCGAACACCATATGAAGAAGTTATAAGCCTTAGAAGTTTGTATACTCCCAAGGAAGTATATATATACATATTTAATAATTCCAGAAGTCAAAATAGGTCTAAAATTCGAAATCAGCCAAAGGGAAGTGGTCGGGAAAATTCCCGCTCAACAGGTGTCGACCCCCCTAGGGGGAGTCGACATAGGAGTCGACCCCCCTATATAGGAGTCGACATAGGTGTCGACCCCCCTATAGGGTGTCGACCCCTTTTCCAGATCTGGACGAAATTTCTGGACGACGTGTTTTGGCTGATGTGTCGCTCCTTGATTCGTTGTGTGACGTGGTATTCTGCTCTGGATGATTCTGATGACTTCTAGACTGATCTGAAGGCTCTAAATCTCCCTATACACCTATAAAAAGACCCCTAAACCTATTGTTTTCTCCACACTAATTCATAAGAATTTATATGCTGCTAAAACCTGAAGTGACCTACCTAGCCTTCACCTTAATCAATCAAATTAGAGTTTTCAAGTTAACAATCAAAGTCTACATCAAAGGAATAACTAATCAAATTCAGAAATCAGATCCCAGAATTCAAGACTGTTCTGTAATTTGTAAGTTCATGTTACTTTCAGAAGTAAAATTTAAATTGTGATTCAGACATTGTAATAAATCTGAATATGAGATTATGCCTATTTCTATCTATCATTCTATATCCATTGGATCTATCTCATTGATATTATTATGTCCATTCTTTGTCTCTTCTTTCCTTCTTCCCTTTTTGTTTTTAAAGCCAGGCTACTGCGAGCCTGAGCCAAATCTCATAAGAAACGAACGTACATTGGAAAAAATGGGCGTAATATATGATTTGGACTTGACCAGCACTAAAATTGGGCATAATATATGATTTGGACATGATCAGCGCTAAAATTTGGAAAAGTATTAAATTATGTATAATTGGGCATACGGATTTGTAACTGATTTGAGGACATAACACATGTATTTAAAACCTAAAGTGTATCGAACATATGACTTGAGATTTGAGGCATAAAGTATACTGGACACATGACTTGGGATTTGGGGCGTAAATTGAACCGTAAACATGTAAGACATAGTGCATGTTGTGGTTTAAGACCAAAAAATTGGTGCATATTATATATAATAGTTTATGACTTGGAAGACTGAGATTATGCATGAAAACCTATAGTAAGACAGGGATAACTGTTAAATGTGAACACGCCTAAATTGGGTTTTTTGGGTAAATTGGCATGCACCATAATTAAAGGCTATAATTTGGCATAGTTTATACTATGAATCATGATTGTGGGTTTTTGGAGAATTTTTTGTAGGGAGCAATATGACTAAACCTTAGGGCATGTGTTGTATTGCGAATTATGACCATGATTTTGGGCATGTAAGTTAACAGGCTTAATTTATGGTTAGGCGAGATATGTTAATAGAACTTTAAGTGAGGTTTAATTTGTTAAACTGACTAATATGCTGAAATCTGTTAAAAGTGAATCTGTGGGGGATAACTTGAAATTAACTTTGTTGAGGTATAACTTGAGAATTGGAACATGACCAGTTTTGTGATTTTGGGATAATTAGCATATAAAATCTAGACTTGGACATGTGTGGTAAATATGCTAAAAGATAAACATGCCTAACCCGTGGTTGGACATGACTATTTTTATTATTTAATATATTTTATAAAATATGATAAAGATGTAAATTTTATTGTTTAAAATATTTTACTCAACACATGAATATTTTCAACACATGTATATTCTCAACACATGAGCATCGTCAACACATGACTATTTATTCTATTCAACACATGAATCTTTATTTTATAATATTCTTTATTTTCCAAATTGGAATGAGGCCCAATCAATTACCATATAATGTTAATTATATGGATTCCATACAACACATGTATATAATAGCAATGATAAATAATCAACCATCATCCAAAGTGCGCCACACAACTGCATAAGCATCAAATATAAATAATTAACGCTTACACAGTCTATCGACCAATCGATCGGCATACAACTAAATAATTGGGATTAGTGTACGCCAAATATCATCCCAACACCCGTGTGGGGTTTCAATCCACAAACACTGAATATTATTTGTGCAGTTGGGCAACGTGTAAAATTTATCGTCCCAATCAATGTCCTTCAAATAGGTGTACACAAACAAACCGTCCGGTTTGTAAATGAATATTTATTTATTCACATACACGTTAAAAATTATATTTTTAACGATAATATCTTTTATTTCAACACATGAATTTCTACTCAGTTCATTTATTCAATAAAATGATATTTTTATTTTTCTAACTTATTTTAGAAAATTTCGACGGCATAACGGCCCGATACTAGAAACGAGACAAGGCCTAGCCTTATCCCCGGTCTAATAATGGCCCACGCCATACACATACCAATTTAATCAATCCCATTTCACATCCCATTTCACATCCCAAATCAATTCAATCAAATTAATCAACCAAACAAATAAATCAATCACCAAACAATCAACTAAACAAACAAGCAGTCCATGGTCTGTGGACGACGGGTGTCGGGTGCTGCTAAGCACCGTCTGCATCTTAGTATATATTTTTAACTAGAAAAGAAAATTTAAAGTGAGAAGTTCTCACCCATTAGCTAAATCAATTAGTCGTGATTCTTCTAATGTAGAAAATTCTTGTCGCCGCGCTCGCTTTTGTCGTTCCCCGCATTCGAATTCGCCTCTTTGGCTCTAGAACTTGCATACGGCCTCCAAACTTCACCAAACTTGGTCACAAGCCTAAACGCGCCATTCCGGACAACTTTGGTCTAGGGACTTTCTTCCAAAACTGCACCAATTCGCCGGAAATCGCCAAAAACAGCAGCAGATCCGTCGACTTCGGACGCGTTTTCCGGATAGCTCCGCAATCCAAAATGTGACTTCCATATAGCCAAATCGAAGAGGAGAGAGTGCTCTTCGATTTTGGTCCAGAGGAGTTTTGGCTAAAAATGCACGGTTTGGGAATTATTCGCGAAATAGTGATAGGGTGTTATTTGCAAAACGGGATTTTTGGTGAAAATGGGTTTTTGGGTATAGCGGGGCCCACGGCCCCAGCTGGTCGGCGTTGGGCCTGATTGGGCGTGGGGGTGGTCGCTGGTGGGCGGCGGCGGTGGGGCCCTTGGTGGCGGATTTGGGTGGTGGCTTTGGCTAGGGTTCACAAAACAAGAGAGAGGGAGGAGGAGGAGAAGGAGGAGAGGGAGTGGCCAGAGGTAGGTGGTGGCGGCCGGAGGTGGTGATGGCTGGTGGAAGAGGGCGGCAGCGGGTTTGGGGAGGAGGTCTCCATTTTTGATCTTTTTGAAGAGGAAGAGAGAAGTGAAATTATGAAATAGAAAAAGAGGAAAAATGATTATATGCTAGTTTCTCGTGTATCGTCCGAATGCAAATGATCTCCGATTGCCGCGGATTTTGGACACGAGGTAGTAGACGTGAAGATGAGTCCAACGAAACAAGTTTCATCGAATTCCGAGTTCGTTTGACCGTCCGTTAAAATTCTCAAAAATGCTCAGATAAGCTCTAAAAATGCGATTTTGGCGCACCATTTCTTCTTGCACGCTCACATGTTAACTCCAAAAATCATGCCCTTTTGGATTCAACCATTATTACACGATATGAATTCAGAAAAAAAAACGAAATTGAATTCTGAGATCGTATCAATAACGTTCCTTTGTAAAATGACTGTCTGTTTTACCCTGAACTGTTTTAGCTCGCACGGCCACATACTAACTCCCCGTTCGACGCGCCCTTTGGAACTCAACAATGATTTGTCATTATGAATTCAGAAAAATTTATCTCGTCGAATTCTGAGCTGATATGCAAAATTTCACTTTATAAGGGCTGTGTATTGCTAACCGAAAACCCCAGCCAATTGCCACTATTTCGGATCTCGGAATATATCGAAGGTTACACTTTTTGGAGTTGTAAACGGCATTTTGAACTCAATGGAAGTGTTTTCGAGTCCAAATTCGTCCGTATGCAAAATTGCTATTTTTAAGGGCTATATTCCATAGCGATTATTCTGAATATTCAACTGGACATAACTTTTTATTTCCACTATGAAATTTTGATTTTTCGGATTCGTTGGAAAAATATTTTCAAATAGATTCTAACATTTTTGATTTTGCCAAAATCCGGTTTATTTTGAATCCTGTACTTCATTTGAAATTTGAAATCGAATTATCGAACTACCGCGACAATTTCAATTCCTTTTATAATTAAAATAAAATATTTATATTCTAACGACGATCTATATAAATATACACGTTCTAACTCTATTCGAATTAAATTTCTCGTCGTTAATATTTAAAATAATTCATTTTAAATATTCAAACTTCATCAAAATTGCCAAAATAAAAATTTTAAATTGGCTCAGAATTCCCGGGTAGTTACAATCTCCCCCACTTAAAACTTTTCGTCCCCGAAAAAGAACGAAGCTGAAAGTTGTTTTACAAACCAACTCAACTTCCATTATTTTCTTTACGGCTTAAGTTCTTCAATTTTTCAGTTTCTAAGAACTTTTCAAAAATTTCAAAAATTTGGGTAACACCCTAAATTTTTGAATTTTTTTGCCATAACCTCCCCTGCACCGGGGACTTCGGGATATTTCAAATAGCCTCCCATGCCCCTCATCAATCCAAAAAGAAAAAGAAACAGCCAAGCGGCTAGCCAATAGGCTCATAAAATCATCCAAACCCAATAAATTTGTAAACATGTACCTATTTTTCAGGCAAACAATTTTATTCTCCTGCTCTACCCTCCTTGCTATGACCTGTTCAATGTAAGCACATGTGTATGCATGCAATTTCAAACAATTTCCAATACAGTTCAATATTCCGTTCAGTTTGGCATAATGGTTCAAAATTTAAAACCAATTTTCAAACAATACAACCATCAATCAATTTGAGGATTATCGTTTCAAATTCATAATTTTGATATATATATATATATATATATATATATATATTGAAAATCATGTATTTGATGCAAAATCACAACAATAAACCTGTCTAGTTTTGGTTCTCACACCAGTCAATTGGAAATATATAGAAATCCCACTTTCGAAACTCGAACACAAATACTGATGATGTTGCAATCATCATCAGAATTATCCCCGGGCGACTAGAGTGTGATTCTATATCTATCCAGTATATTAAAACTTCGAATATACATTCATGACGCGTATATGCAAAATCTTTATATACTCGATTGTCCAAATTCAATACAAATAAAATATCCAAATACGCATACTTGAATTTAATTTTCAAAACAAATTTTTTATTTAAAAAATTTCACTCTTTCTACTCGTTCTAAGACTCTACTGATCCCGTCTCTAACGAGTTATTCTTATTGGACACTACTAGTCCAATCTCTGATGAATTCTTTCGTATGGTTCTAATGTGTTTTGTTCTCGAGCTCTGTAAACCAAAGCTCTGATACCAAATGAAGTGACCCGAACTTCCCCGGTCTCCGAAGAGAAGAGAAAGAACGAATTACTTTGAGAACACGACAAATCAGAACCCAAGCAGAAAAACATTTCATTGTTTATTACAACAATTCCATTAGAATACAAGAATATATAGAGTATGAATAAATATTACACATTCCATAAATATCAGAGATTACAATAAATTACATAGCAACGGAAAAACAATACAAAACACAACTGAAAGAAATACACGGATACAGAGCTTTCCGAATAGCACTTCAGCTATATACCAGGATCCTGTGAATATAAATCTGCAAAACCAAAACTACTAGCTGCCCGTGTGGAAAATAGGGGCACTCAGAGTTTAGGTTAAAACAATAAACTCAAGGTCAGTCATGTGACTGGTGTGAGAACTAAAACAGTTATTAATCTTTATTTTTAATGTTTGATAAATCAAGGGACCACGCCGTATAACACGGAACGAGTTTCCTCCCAAGAATAGCAGTGCATAAAACAACAACACAATGCTAAACAAAGAAAAATGAAGCTATTATAAGACCCAGGTCCCATCACACAATGCAATGCAAGCCGGAGGATAGGGTTTTACCTTATAATAGCCAAAGAATGTTTGATACGTTTAAAAACAGATTATTTTGATATTACTATGTGTATAGTTACAAAAAAATTTCAATCACAAGTATCAATCATAGACGACATAAATGACCCATACCACTATGTCACCATACTCGGCTCTACAAATAAAACCAAAATGTTACCTATTGGAAATTGGATTTTCGTCAAGAGTCGAGGCAAGGGGAAAGCTCCTCTCCGTTCGAGACACTCTAGCAAATGTCTCAGGACCCCACACAGCGATCCTTGGAATCGGTTGGGCCGTTCCTCACCTAACTTTGGAGGATTAGTTATTCCTAAACACACGTTTCTCGGTCCTATAGGACCTATATATTGGTTTGTACGTCAGCTCACATAGTGCTCGTTATCGACCATATATTCGAGGCGCCTCGCATTCCAACAACCACACAGGTAAAAAGTATATAAATGTCAGGGCTAGTAGGTCACTGATATCACCCATATCTAGAAAGAAACGTCGTGTTCTCCCAACGGTCCGTATCCCGTTTTTGACTCATACCGAGGTGTGAGGCTCACGAATTCACGTTATACACAAAGCTATGCCACACAGACCGTGCTTTGATCACCAACCATAAGACTTTGCTTTTCAACAGAAGCCTTGATCATTTGCCACTTAGGCATGCCACATAGGCAATTCACTCCATGCGACTGATGTTCATCGATATACAACCTCTGAGCTCGTACGTCTCAGAGAAGGGTGTTAAGCAAGAGAATAAATTCTCCGCCGCCAAACAGATGTATATTTAATAGAGATCAATCAACATAGAATAAAATCCAATGTCAGACACACAGTCCATTTACAAGTTCATTCTGGATCTGAACGAAACCGGAGGCACTTTCCTCGCATATCCATCGATCTCCAAGTACGTCTGGACGATCACCAACTGATTCCCTCCTCTTGGGTGTACATCCCAATCATGATCATCAATAATCATCCAAACGATGTGAAGACTTACGGTCTTCAACCACCGTCTTCATCTTCGACATATCGTCGAATCAGTTATTCAGAATAGGTATAAACCCTTGCCTTTCTGAATAACCCGCGTATATAATAAACACGTGTTACACAAACACAACATACGCCTCATTCCAATTCAGAATATTCTTTTATTCAAGTTTTCTCATTCTTAGGGAAAGGTTCCCAATAATTTTATCAAAGATAAATTCTTCTAATTTTATTCTTTAATCTTCCTTTGGATATCATTTCAAACCATGTTAAGGTTTTCCAAACTAGTCGGGATGAGCGAACCACACTGAAGTAATTATTTAATTTATTTCCCAATCCCAACCTATTCATCCCATGGAGCAAAACTGGTAATACTCCATATCTAACACCACGGTGTTATCGGTAAATATTAATTACCATTTCACGTTCAAATCTAATTAAAGATTTAACTATCGCTTTGGAGCAAAACTGGTGATACTCCATTCTCGATCTTTTCAATCTAATTAACGATTCATTAAAACTCCACTTAGTTTTAATCTTCTCAAAAATCAATATCCTGTCTTTAACTGAGTTAAAGAACTAATGTCACCTAAAACACGATTCACGATGAACCCAAAATCACTTTTTATTGTTAATCGGGTTAAAGAACAGGTGTTATTTAAACACCTTTCACGATAAACCCAAAATCAATTCAATTCCAATTAAATACTAATTAACTGGACAATTTTACTAAATCTTAGTTAAAAGATTTATTCTTTTCT